>CM056581.1:67566711-68766711 GCA_029721435.1 Gymnothorax reevesii
AATTCAAACACAATTTCAAGCAGTTTAAACCCATTTATTATTCAGTACCTTTTCAAACACAAATAGAAGCTGCAAAGTTTAATTTGCCAGAATTTGCCCAAAACAAAAATAATTTGCTGACATCGGTTTACAGCACTTGTACCTGCACTTGCTGTGTATCAGAACTCAATGCAGATGGAGCTGATATTTTTTAACAATTAACAGCGTGACATCTTCTTTTTTCTGGATTCAATCGAATTGTGGGTATAATTCTTCACATCCAACCATTGTCTGCTTTTTAGTGCAGGTTCAGCATCTATGCACTCTACACATTTGTTTTTACCCGGAACCTTCATCAAAGTTACGTAGTTTCCGAGCTGCCGCCAAACTGCCTTCTTTTCGGTGTCACTCCAGGGCTGCCTTTTCTTCACGGCAGAACCTAAATAAAGAGTAAACCAAAAGATGTATCATTCAACTGGAGTCAAGAAATCATAGAATAGACCAAGACTGGAGTGCCTTTGTGTGCGTGGCAGGGAATTCTAAGCAAAGACAACAGAAAGCCCATGATGTACACAAATTGAGTCCTAACCTACCGTACACTGCAGGCCAGAAAACCCAAGCAGTACAAGATCATACTGCATACCATCAGAGTCTAGGTCTCCATCACAAGACTCGTCCAGATCAGGCCTCCGCTTCTGGCTTCTGGGAAACTCTGAAACAGAGGGAAACAAACATCAGATATTAAGAGTTACACATGTATTACAACCCCAATTCCTCAATAGTTGGGACAAAGTGTAAATTGTGAATAAAATCAAAATGCAAAGACTTTCAGATCACATGAGCCAATGTTATTTACAGTAGAACACAGATAACATTTCAAATGTTGAAACTGAGACAGTTTACATTTTTACCCACAAAATGAGCTCATTTCAAAATTCCTAGCTGCAACGTCTCAAAAAAGTTGCGCTGAGAAAACAATATAAAAGATTATCATCTGAAAAAACATTTAGCAAGTAATTAAGTTAACTGGCATCAGGTGTGTAAAATGATTGGCCGGGGGGTTGTCTTGGAGAGGCTGAGTCTCTCAGAAGTAAAGATGGCCAGAGGCTCTCCAACCTGCGAAAGCTTATGTAAAAAAAAAAAAATAGTGGAATACTCAAAAAACAATGTTCCTCAATGTAAAATTGCAAAGGTGTTGAAGGTCTCATCACAGACGGTGCATAACATCAAAAGATTCAGAGAAACTGGAAAAATCTCTGTGCGTAAGGGACAAGGCCGAAGACCTTTACTGGATGCCCATGATCTTCGGGCCCTCAGAGGCCACTGCATCACTGTCTGGCATGATTCTGTCATTGACATCACTAAATGGGCCCAGGAATACTTCAAGAAACTACTGTCAGTAAACAGTCCGCCGTGCCATCTACAGATGCCACCTAAAACTCTATCATGCAAAAAGGACGCCTTTGTTGAACATGATCCAGAAGCGCCGCCGTGTTCTGTGGATCAAGGCTCATTTAAAATGAACTGTAGCAAAGTGTCCTGTGGTCAGACGAGTCCAAATTTGACATTCTTGTTGGAAATCATGGGTGTCGTGTCCTCCAGGCTAAAGAGGAGAAAGACCACCCCTCCTGTTATCAGCATTCAGTTCAAATGCCAGCATCTCGGATGGTATGGGGATGCATTAGTGCATATGGTGTGGGACTCTTGCATGTTTTAAAAAGCTCCATGAATGCTGAAAGATATATTAAGGTTTTAGAGCAACATGCTCCCCTCCATATGACATCTTTTCCAGGGAAGGCCTTGTGTATTTCAGCAGGACAATGCAAAACCACATACTGCAGCTATTACAACAGCATGGCTTTGTAGTAGAAGAGTCCATGTGCTGAACTGGCCTGCCTGCAGTCCTGATCTTTCACTGATTGAGAACATTTGGCACATAATTAAAATGAAAAGTCCGTCAAAGGAGACCCAAAACTCTCCAGCAGCTGGAAGCCTATATTAAACAAGAGTGGGATCAAATTCCAATGGCTAAACTAAAGAAATTTGTCTCCTCAATGCCCAGATGCCTCCACTCTGTATTAAAAAGAATAGGGGATGCTACACCATGGTAAACAGGCCCCTGTCTCAACTTCTTTGAGACCTGTAGCAGCTATCAAATTTAAAATGATCTCATTTTGTCGATAAAATTGTAAAATTTCTCATTTTCAACATTTGCAATGCTATCTCTGTTCTATTGTGAATAAAATACTGGCTGGTGTGATTTCAAAGTCATTTCTTTTTGATTTTATTCACAATTTACACTTTCAACTATTTCAGAACTGGGATTGTCGAAAGACCAATAGCATCAATAGAAAAGGCAATCAAATATCACAAGAAACACCATCTATTTCCTGAACAACTTTTTAACAAACAATCTTACCAACTCTGTCAGGCTTGGATGATCTCCTGACTTTAGCCTTTGTGTGCGTAGCAGGGAATTCTAGGCGAAGAGAACAGAAAGCCCATGATGTACACAAATTGAATCCTAACCTACCGTACACTGCAGGCCAGTAAACCCAAAGTGTACAAGATCATACTGCGTACCATCAGAGTCTAGGTCTCCATCACAAGACTCGTCCAGATCAGGCCTCCGCTTCCGGCTTCTGGGTAACTCTGAAACAGAGGGAAACAAACATCAGATATTAAGAGTTACGGTACATCTGTATTAGAAAGCTCATTAACATCAGTGCAAAAGGCAATCAATTATAACCAGAAGAAACACCATCTACTTTATGGCGGCTTTATTTGGTTTAGTGTAAAAACGTAAAGGCCGCAGAATGGCAGGTCATCTTTACACCATTAACTGCCCTGCTCTTCCGTCGCTATCCACACTGCAGTGGTCTTCAAGTGACAGTTTACTACTGTTGACAGACCTGCTGCTTCAATGCATCCACCTAAAAGGTAACATACTTAAACCTACCCAACTTCCCTCCAAAAAAAATCTAATACGACTATCTACATGATGAAGTGTTTATGTCCATATCAATTAAATATTAAGAATAGGATTAAAGATTCCTTTATTAGGCTCACATCAGGGAAATTAAAGGTGTTGTAGCAGCATCAGGACAATCAGTGAATTCAGAAACAATACTCAAATATCCACTAAAATGGTATCAGAACTCATACAAGTTAAAACATAAACCTTGGAACAATAAGCCACCCCACTGTGCATCAGAACTAAAAACATGCAACATCTATGCAAACCTGCAATGTTACAAATGAAATGGGTAAATAATACTGATAATTAAAACTTTTGGACGTCGGGCAAGTAAAAATGGTCCTCGGGCCAATTACTCTCAGACACCCAAAATATTTTAACATTGAACCCTGACGTCTGCGATAGTGAATTTCATACCATCCTGTTCTTGCCCAGGAGATGCCGCTCTCATGGCATGCTCAGAAGCGTGCCCTTGGATGTGTTTCTGAGACAAAGCAACTGTAATGACACAGAAGAGAAACATTTTATATAGCATAAGTCATATGTCCAAAAAAAAAATAAAAATCAGATGAAACAGTGTAACATACTCACCCTCCAATTCCAAGTCAATCTCATCCAGAGACTTCCCTTTATACACATTAGTTCCACATTCTATCGCCATAAGCAGTTTGCTCATTTTTGCAAGTTGGACTGTGTTCTCAGTAAGGTGATAATACTCCCTGTGAACACGGATATCGTGCCCCATGAATTTAGCCACCTGATCCAACTCATGATCCTTTAGGTTCATTATTTGACAGAGAGTTGCGATGTGCTTCCTCAGCTGAGTGGAGGTCAGGGTCTCAGGATATTTTGCGTCACAGAGACTTGCAAACTTTCGGAGACAGTCGGACCCTCTAATATGGGAGTCTGACTTTGGTCTTGCGAAGACATATTTGTTGGTGTCGAGAATGTCATTTTCCTGCATCCTGTGCTCAATGAGAAAATCTAGTGATCTGGTCATGTCTCCGGTAAGCAGCACGGGTATTTTTCGCCCTCTTTTTCCTCTTATCACAATTCTTGTGAAGTCATTACTTAGGTCCTTCTCAAATTTTGAGAGGCACTGCATAACATCCTCATTTAATGCCTCAGTGTTTTTGCTTTTGTAAGTTTCAAGTTCCATTTTAGCTGCCTTACCTTGGCGCCTGCGGTTAAAAAGTATAATCTGAGAGAGGACGGTTTCACTTAGCATGCTGTATGCTTTGGGATCAGGACCTTCTTCGAGTTTCTCTCTTGCATTTTCTTCCATGGACTTCAAATATTTTTGAAGTTTAATTACGTCTTCAGTGAGAGGGATCATTTCCTTCTTGTTCCACTTGTTTTCCTCCAAGTTTGTCCTCGCTCGGTGTGAGACGTAGTGGTTCCATTCTGCCCTGACTAACCCCAGGAAGCTCCTTACCCTGTGTGCAGCTGCCTCATCTTCTGCTTTCACATACTGACCTATCATGATGTCACCAACTGTCTTTAGACAGTGTCCTAGTTTCACAGCCAGATATGGTCGATCATAGCGGTACTTTGAGTTAGTGTAGCCATATGCCTTTTTAGCTGCATCAACCGCCAACTTGAAGTGTGGTGGAACCAAGATATCCTCCAGTTTTTCCACCTTTGTGTTCAGTGCCTTTGCAGCCATCACAAATCTTCCCAGCTCCCTCATTTTCTGACTCACATAGCCATCTTTGGACGGGTCACTCCCATGCTTCTCCAACAGTCTGTCCCCATACTTACAAATAAGTGGGTCTGATTTTACCTCAAGCGACACCTCATCATGCAGCATCCTATCAATGATTTTAGAACATCTCTCTGTTGTATTTCCTCTTTTAGGAATGAGACAGGAGGCTGCAGCCTGGACTCTGTTTCTTGTAGTGAATTTTTCCTGGGGAAGACCATTTCTGTTTTTGCAGGAAACGTCATGCTTCCAGAGCTCACTTTTTCGGAAAAACCCATAACAATAATTGCAGGGCAAGTACTCAAGTGGATTTACTTCCTCTGAAGGTTGTCTAACCGTCACGATCTCCCCTTGTCCTATCTGCAAGACAGTTAAATTGTGGTTATAGTCACCCTTACAGCGAAGCTGATCCAACAGCATACGTCGTTTCTTTGAGTTTTTGGCTATGGATGCTACTCTGGCAACATCTGCTTCATTCTTGTGCCTTCTCAGTAAATGGCGTGCAATTTTACTCTGTGGCTGTTTGCAATAAATGCAATAATGTTTTTTGTTCCACTTTCTTTTCTCTCCCCTCAGGCACCTCTGCACTGTTATTTTTGGCGTGCCCTCTTCCTTCTCATCGGGTACGTCATCAGTGTCATCTTTCAGCTCTTCTTGTTCTTGCATTTCAGCGTCATTATGAAGCTGCACTGGACTGCAGTCTTCACCGTCTGTGGAGTTTGGCGAAGAAACATAATCACTGCCATCGTTGTCACCCGATTCATCACTAGTACCAAGATCCTGTCAAAATAAAATGTTCACAAATGTATCAGTTTGGAATATTCAATCAAATTAGCTGGGGTACAATTATTAGCCTACATTCATTTGATACATACCAGTTCCTTTTCTTGCTTTCTCTTTCTCTCCATCATCTGCTAAACAAACAATTATCTTTTAGCAAGATCACCACTAAGAAAGTTATCAATTAATTTAAATTAAAATAGTACACTTTGATTCTGAGCGGAATCACCCAGACCCTCCCAGGTCACCATCTCAGAAAATTCTCAAAATATTTCTGCAAGTCGCCACATGTGAGGTATGATCACATGCAAATTTTTTCCCATTAATTCCCAGAAGTTTTTTTTAATTATGGCAGTTTAAAAACTGGATGCCATGCCTACTTTTAACTCTCAAGGGTGACATTTTAACATTTTCTTGTGTTCAAAGATCAATATCTCTGGAATGTATCCATCTATAATGCTGAAAATTGACATGTGTAATATTTAGTGACTATATATTAGGGAATAAGTGTCAAAACTTCCATAGGAAGGACAGATTCTGTTTTATGGGTTGCTGCTGAATATTGCACTTTTTGCTGTTTCAAAATTTTTTGGCGAAGTTTACTGCGCTCTAGAGCGAAGACTTCTTCAGCGATTGTCTTCATGTTTAAAATTTACTTCATTAAGTTCTTGACTTCATGCAAATGAATACTATGATAGTGAAACAAAATGCTGAGGAGCTATAGCTTCAACAATATTGGACCATTACGAAAAATGATCAAAAATGCCCTCCGGTCAACATGAGATTTAGCCATGTAGGCAACTGCCTAGGAAGTTCATATTTGTTTCCTAGGAGGAGATATTCTATTCCAAACTGCAGAAAGAATTTGATCTTCTAACTCAAATGAGATCATACTCAAAAATATTTTTATGTATTGACTTAAAAAGCACATTGATCAGTTGCGAAAAAAGGTCAAATACATGCATTGGTCTACTACGCTACTGTGCTAATACTGCAATAAATACAACAACCAAAATTCTAACATTTGGTTTCAAATACACAAGCGTACATTATTGTAGTACTTCTGTATGCCATTACACATCCTGATACGGCATCATCGAGGTTTCACATTTGGTGAAAACAAAACTTAAATGGCCGTTTCATACATTGTTAACCGTATGAGCATTCATTTTGCTGAATGTTATTACTTGTGACAAAAAAAAGGACACAGGAGTATTTCAGGATCTCTGTCCGACAGTCGCAAAATTCATCATAAAGGCACTAAGTCCCGCACCAATGTCGACTCACTTTATTGAGCAGAGCTCAAACAGAAACATTGATTGAAATTGTCGGGACTCCCTAAAGTGAATGACGAATGAAATGCAATGACGAATGACAGGTAAATTTTAGCACAATGAATGGTCCCTTGTCGTTCAGTTTGTTACAATATAGAATGACAGATTTTACACATGAAATTCCACCTCCTAAAGACTCTTACAACGACAAATGAGTTGCACTAGGCTGAATGGCATTCATTTGATAAGATATATCATCTTCAGGAAATGGAATAACACTGATTTAAGGCGGAATGACACTGTTTTTAAATGGAATGACAAACTTTCAAGTTATAGCATCCTTCATATCACCTTCCAGAAACGGAATGTCACTGCTTTAAGTGGAATGACACACTTGAGTTATTATATCCTTAAAGGAACAGTCCACCGTACTTTCATAATGAAATATGTTTTCTATGAAATGAGACGAGATGATACGTACCTCTCCGAGCTTTGAGCGACCACCCAGTCAGCCAGACGCGCTGCCACTCCTGTTAGCATTTGTAGCGAGACTCATTGTGGTCATCGGTATTTTTCGGGGCTGTAGTTAGATGCGACCAAAGTCTTCCACGTTTTTCCTGTTTATATAGGTTTATATGACCAGTGACATGAGTTCGGGTACGCAAATCCAAACCTGGCTTTTTCTATGCTGTGGGAAGTGCGTACTATAATGACAGGCGTAGTAACACCTTCTGCGCGCTTCGACAGCGCATTGATACCTTCACTTCTGATTTCTTTTCTCTCCCACGACCCCCCCTTCTTCCGTAAATACAACCAACGTGACTGCACTGCACTGCTTGGTACACAGTCAGGAAGCCAGAGCTTGCAGAAAATTATGAAAGAAAATAATCAAGTGTGCTACTATGGAACATTTTCAGATGGAGGACATAGATGCCGACGACTGGCTTGTGGCGGAGCCGGAGCCATATCTATTTGAACCGGAATATACCGAGGAGGAGCTAGCCGAAATGGACCGTGAGAGGGAAGAAGAAACGGACAAATGAATCGGATGTGAAGAAGTGAAGTGAAGGTATCAATGCGCTGTCGAAGCGCGCAGAAGGTGTTACTACGCTTGTCATTATAGTACGCACTTCCCACAGCATGGAAAAAGCCACGTTTGGATTTGCGTACCAGAACCCGAACTCATGTCACTGGTCATATAAACCTATGTAAACAGGAAAAACGTGGAAGACTTTGGTCGCATCTAACTACAGCCCCGAAAAATACCGATGACCACAATGAGTCTAGCTACAAATGCTAACAGGAGTGGCAGCGCATCTGGCTGACTAGGTGGTCGCTCAAAGCTCGGAGAAGTACGTATCATCTCGTCTCATTTCATAGAAAAACATATTTCATTATGAAAGTACGGTGGACTGTTCCTTTAATATCACCTTTCAGAAATGGAATGACACTTATCAAAGGTGGAATAACATTCTTTCGGATCATTATGCCCCCAATACTACCTTTCAGAAACTGACACTCTAAAAGTGGAATGACACTGTTTTCAGGTGGAATGACACACTTTTGAGTTACAGTAAATGTATTCTCAATACCTCCTTTCAGAAACTGAATGACACTCATTCAAAGTAGAATGACACTGATTTCAGGTGGAATGACATATGTTTGGGTCATTATACCCCCAATATCACCATTCAGAAACTGAATGACACTCTTTAGAAGTGGAATGACACTTTTCTGGTGGAATGACACACTTTTGAGAAATCATATCCCCAATACCAATTTCAAGAAACTGAATGACGCTCTTACAAAGTGGAATGACACTCTTTTTAGGTGGAATGATACTATTGAGCAATCATATCCCCAATACCAATTTTAAGAAACTGAATGACACTCTTACAGCGTCATTCCACTTTGGAACAGTGTCATTCAGTTTCTTAAAGGTAGTATTGGGGATATAATGACCTGAAAGTATGTCATTCCACCTAAAACCATTTTCATTCCACTTTGAAACAGTGTTATTCCATTTGTCAAACATATATTAGGGGAATGAAGGCTCAAAAGTACGAATTCCACAAAAAGACCGTTTCATTCCACGTAAAATCAGTGTCATTCCGTTTCTTAAAGGTGATATTGATGATGTAATTACTTGAAAGTATGTCATTCCTGTTGTGTTGTTTATGAAGGGTGCTCAGTAGCACGCGCTGCGACGCAGCAATTACGACAAATGCCGATGTCATGTATAGTGCGTCCGCACTTGCTCAGTGATTAAAGGTTGCGACGAACAAACTTGTCTGGTGATTATGTGAAGTTAAGAGACAGTACACAACAATTCCATTTAAAAACAGTGTCATTCCATCTTAAATCAGTGTCATTCCGTTTCTGAAAGGTGATATTGATGATAACAACTTGAAAGTATGTCATTCTGCCTAGAAGCAGTGTCATTCCACGTTAAATCAGTGTCATTCCATTTCCTAAAGACGATATCACTAATCTAGACAATGCAGTTTAGCCCAGTGCTGCTATATTTTCATTCATCTGCTTTTGTAACAGTGTGTAGGGGGTGGAATAACATGTATAAAATCTGTCATTCTGTATTGTAGCAAACTGAATGACAAGGGACCATTTATTGTGCAAAAATAATATTTGTCATTCCATTTAATTCGTCTTTCACTTTAGGGAATGACAAGGGACCATTTATTGTGCAAAAATAATATCTGTCATTCCATTTAATTCGTCTTTCACTTTAGGGAGTCCCAAATTCGTACTCATCTTGAAGAACTGAGCCCTCTTATCATAACATACACGTTTAATATCTGAAAGATTCAGTAGAGTTGAAGAAATTAAAAACAATAATCGACTGTCGGACACGGAGTTACACTGAAACCATCCGACTGTCGGACACGGAGATATATTAAAACCCTGTCCGACTTTCGGACACGCAGACACTGCGACTAATTAAAAGTTAAAATGTTAAAAACTAAATTCAATCAGAAGTAACGTTATAGATATTTGATACCAATCCGTAAAGTTAATTTACACTGACAGATACTGCGTGTTGCTCTATTACAAACCAGCTTCACTCGAGGATTAAACAGACATTATACTGATATCACTATCAAGCTAATGCCAACGTTAGCTAAATCGTTTCACTGGAGAATGAACCCCGAGTACTGGGCCAGACTTTTTTTTTTTCAAAGTAAAAACAGCGTAATCTAGTTTCATTTAAATTAAATATGACTTACCTGGGTTAGTAATAAGTTTTTTTCCTGCTCTAGATGGGTCATCCTGACCGTCGCTTCATTAAATCTCCGGGCACAGGCCTGGTGGTGCTCCCGCAGCCGCTGCAGCCTCCGTGAATACCGCTCTTCGAGACTCTGCATTCATGTAACCTGGGATTCGCATATCCCTTACATGCAGAATTAGCTGATATTACCGTAATGTTCTGAATATAATAAGATTTTTTCCCCGGGAAATCCCCTTTGAAAAAAAGTGGGGTCGTATTCTTTTCGGGGACTAGGCTTCTAACCGTCAAAATCAGTGATTCTCAGAGTGTATTTATAGGCAATATATGTTAACAACAGTAGATGGCTCGAAACAACAGCCTGCCTTGTTTTATATTGTGTTTTTTATCCGTATGTTTAATCAGTATTTTTAAAATAAAAATTTTAGTTATTATTTTTATTACTATTATTATTATTATGTTGTGATTAAGACAGTATCGTGTCATCAAAACAGTCATTTTTCCAAAAAGCCGTCTTGAGAAAGGGTGGTCGTCTAATACCCACGATCGTCTTATATTGTGAACAATACGGTACAGCAAACGGAGAAGTTTGCTGTGCAGGTGCTTAGTTGGTCTCCCCTCCCCCACTCCTGTTCTTAACTGCCCTGTCTGCGACCTTTCAAACTCACACGCAGACAGCAGAGCCAGTACTCAGCTCGACCAATATCCCAAAAGAAATGTTCACTTTCTTTTATGCCATTTATTTTTTATTAGGATTATTATAGTTTTACATTAAATTTTATATCATTATATTATGTTACATAATATAATTTGTTCAAAATCACTTAACACAAATGCATGTAATTTATATTTAGATAATTAAGAGATTTTGATGCTGTGGTTTTGATATTTTGATATCACTTAATTGCTGGACAACCACATATAAAAAAGAAAACCAGAGTTTCAAGTTAAATTGAAGGAAGTTTGGTGCTGTTCAGCTTGGTCATTTTTTCTCTCCCTTTCTCTTTCTCCTCTCTCACCATGGATACTTCTGATCTGCTTTATCCCAATGTGTGTTAATGTACAGATTAATATAATAAGCAATTAAAGATGAATATCTTGTTATTATTGCACTAACCTTGGAAGACAGAATCATGTTGTATGGGCATTCAGAACTTAAAAGATTTTTGCTGAAGTGAAATATTGTCAGAACATATTTCAATCTCTGACAACAAAGCCTTTTTACTGATTTACCATAATATACAGGCCCACATTGTCAGTTTCTGCAGTTTCACATTGACAGAATGGCAACTACCGCAACTAAATCCTCAATAGTGTGTGTGAAACATCCAATGGGAGCATTTTTATACAATCCCAATTCCGAAATAGTTGGGATGAACTGTAAATTGTGTATAAAATCAGAAAACACAATGACTTTCAAATCACACCTGCCAGTATTTTATTCACACTAGAATAGAGATAGCATAGCAAATGTTGAAACTGAGAAATTTTACCCACAAAATGAGCTCTTTTCAAATTTGATGGCTGCTACAGGTCTCAAAAAAGGTCAGACTGGGGCCTGTTTACCATAGTGTAGCATCCCATCTTCTTTTTAACACAGAGTGGAGGCGTGTGGGCATTGAGGAGACAAGTTTCTTGAGTTTAGCCGTTGGAATTTGATTCCACTCTTGTTTAATACAAGCTTCTAGCTGCTGGAGAGTTTCGGGTGTCCTTTGATGGACTTTTCGTTTAAATTATGCGCCAACTGTTCTCAATTGGTAAAAGATCAGGACTGCAGGCAGGCCAGTTCAGCACACGGACTCTTCTGCTACGAAGCCATGCTGTTGTAATAGCTACAGTATGTGGTTTTGGATTGTCCTGCTGAAATACACAAGGCCTTCCCTGGAATAGATGTTGTCTGGAGGGGTACATGTTGCTCTAAAACCTTCATACACCATTCAGCATTCAAGGCGCTTTTCAAAACCTGAAAGTGTCCCACACTGGATGCACTAATGCATCCCCATACCATCAGAGATGCTGGCTTTTGAACTGAACGCTGATAACAAGAGGGTACAAGGTCTTTCTCCTTTTTAGCCCGGAGGACACAACACCCATGATTGTCAAATTTGGACTCCTCTAACTGCAAGGACACTTTGCCAGTTTGCTACAGTCCATTTCAAATGAGCCTTGGCTGACAGAACACAGAGGCGCTTTTAGATCATGCTCAACAATGGCTTCCTTTTTGCATGATAGAGTTTTAGGTGGCATCTGTGGATGGCATGGCAGGCTGTGTTTACAGACAGTGGTTTCTTGAAGTATTCCTGGGCCCATTTAGTAATGTCAATGACAGAATCGTGCCGGTGAGTGATTCAGTAGCGTCTGAGGGCCCAAAGATCACGGGCATCCAGCAAAGGTCTTCGGCCTTGTCCCTTACGCACAGAGATTTTTCCTGTTTCTCTGATTATTATCTGATTATGCACTGTCAATGATGAGACCTTCAACACATTTGCAATTTGACGTTGAGGAGCATTGCTTTTAAAATGCTACGTAATTTTTTTACGCGAGCCTTCACAGTTTGGAGAGCCTCTGGCCATCTTTACTTCTGAGAGACTCAGGCTGTTTTCTGAACCACCTACTACAAGCTACCAACGGATCAAGTATACAGTGTATATGACATACTACATACTGAATTCCACAGCCGTATGTAGTATGACAGAATCAATTTAATTTGCAGTATTTTAGGTCGGGGAGTTGCTGAATGCCAACCCACCATAGAAGAAGTAGCTGGTGGAAGTAAACAATTGACATAGCAAATGATTAAGCACCGCATAGTGCAGCAGCCCCTTTTGCTATATTGAAAAAGTTACAAACTTGGTTTTTATTCTTTTTCCAACACTAATTTTGAGGGATGTGTAATGCCTGTCTGATGTTTGAAAGAAACCAGATTTACCTGCGCTGAGCTACCTCACTGTTAAGTTAAATGTAAAGTGTGTTGGAGCTTGTTTTGTTATTGTAATTCATTTGTTTTTTGGACACTTAATCCACCCTTCAATCCAAACTGGCTACTTTTTATAGTTGCCGATTGGTTTTTGTTTTCATGTGGCCCAACCTGGTTTACTAATATGGTGAACATTTATCCAATGGCAATATCTGCATCATAAATAAAAAATTATTACACTTCATCTGCGTGTCATTCAGTCGCACTTCATAGCTGACTTAAACGTGTCGCTGTTTACTTTTCTGGATCAGCAGTCGCTCAAGCGAATTGGTGGAAGGACAGTCAAATTTAGTTTCGATAGCGTTGTTATACATAGCGCCACGAAATTTAAGGGTTTTCTTTCGCACATAAATTACGACGTAAGGGCGAGGTTTTAGCTTCCATTTATCACAGCCGACGAACTGCCACTGGTGTCATTTGTCCCAAGCAGCAGCAAAAGTGTACGGCTATTCTCTCAAATGTGCGTTATTGAATTTACTTTATGCAAATATATAGGCCTATCGTAATATTTTGATCTCTGATCAGTCAGTGCAATAGTAGCATTTGACCTACTTTTGTGAACACATTCATCGTTTGCATTTTACGTTGACTAGAGAATGCCAAATGATTTTATTGTTTGTTTTCATTACTACTTATGCCTATGTATGACAATGATGCCTTTTCCTCAAAAAATACATGTACGCTTAGTAAAAATACCAAATGTAACCTCTAACAATTTTGCCTGCATGTGACCTGCTGGGGGATCGGTGTCATACATGCGGCCAGCCACCTCTCAGCGGGCGTGCCTCTGAGCTTAATGGCCGGCTGGCTAGAGCTGGGGATGCCCATGGTGATGGCTTGCCGTCGTGCCTGTATATAAAGCTTTTTCAACTCCAAAAACCTTATAGCTAATGCCTCTCCTCCTCTGCGTGGTACCGGCACTACTCTACTGTCCTCGGATTTTTAGCTTTTCCATTAGGAAAAAGTACCAGGTGCTTGACATCTGGTATGAGCTATTCTGGTACCTGCTCTACTGTAGTTCTCAAAAAAGCTGACCAAGTAGAGTAGAGCCAGTATCACATCCTGGAAAAGCGCCATATATTTTGATTTGCTACAAATCATCCGTAAAACTGCAAGGCCTCACACGCCAGCTGTCAACTAACGTTACCGCCTCAGGTGCTACTGCTTGATAGCTGTCACGGCCGTTTAAGGAGCTTCTCAATTCCGAAACCGAAGGGGAAAATTTTCAATTTGCCGCCTATTTGCTTGACACCTACGCAGTTTTTGACATTTCTCGCCTCAAAAATATCAAAAGCAATTTTAATGAAGAAATAATACATGAAATTTACAAATACTAAAAACATATAACTTTCATCCTTGGATGTCTTTTCTGTGACGTCCCAGCACTTTGCATTGTGGGATATCGTATGCGAGGTACACTGATCGGCAGCATACTGTCAGATTCTGTCCAAATCAGTATACAACCGAGTATTTTTGGCATACTGCAGATTTTGCTTTAGTTGTTGTACTACAAACGACATTCTGCTTTTTGGACAAATCAGTATGTACTGCTAGTACAGTATGCGAATCCAAAAGCCTCTCTAAGACATCCCTTTAATAGCCAATCATGTTATACACATGATGGCAGTTAACTTAATTACTTGCTAAATGTTCTCTCAGCTGATTCTCTTGTACATTAATAGCTTTTTCAGCCCTTTTTTGTCTGTGTCCCAACTTTTTTGAGACATGTTATGGCCAGAAAATTTGAAAGCTCATTTTGTGGATGAAAATGAACATTGTCTCAGTTTCAACATCTCAAAGATTATCAATGTTCTATTGTAAATATACTGAGTACAAATGAAAACGCACCACTTGAAAAAAGTCAATATTTAAGTTCAAATGAACTTCATTATCATTTTTATACAACAACAATACTACAGTGATGTCACCCGACATGCCAGGGGCAAGAAATGTGAGAATTTCAAGTTAACTGTAACGCTAAGCAATTTTTTGCACGCACACCACGGGAAAAATGAATTTCACTCTGAATTTGTGCACACATTGCCTTTAAAAGCATGTGAATCCAAATAAAATTTCACTTCTTCACTGACACTTGTGAAACGTCAACACTATGCCGCGACTTACAGCCCCTGAACGGGAACGTGCCATAGGCATGCTTCAAATTGGCGCCAGCACCAGGGAAATTGCCAGACAACTACACTGCGCACACACAACGATCGCAAGACTCCATCAAAGGTTTCTGCAAATGGGGAGCACTCGGGACCGTCCTCGACCGGATCAACAACGTGTGACAGCAGCACGTCAGGACCGTCAGTGCGTACGGGATCATGTCCGAGACCGAACACTACCAGCGACAAGAACGGCTGCTCAAGTCCAAGGACGACGTGGATTCATTCACCCCAACACCGTACGGAACCGTCTGCGAGCTGCAGGCCTGCGTGCACGACGTCCTTATTTCGGCCCCATATTGACAGATCGTCACCGAAAACAGCGTCTACAGTGGGCAAACAGGCACCAGAATTGGCGACTATGACAGTGGCACGGTGTCATCTTTTCTGATGAGTCACGATTTCACTTAAGGAACGTAGATGGCCATATACGTGTTTGGCGGAGACGTGGTGAACGTTATAACGCCGATTGTGTCGTTCAAACGGACCGTTGGGGTGGTGGCAGCGTTATGGTGTGGGGTGGAATAAGTTACCGTCACAGAACCCCTCTCCATATCTGCAGAGGAAGGGTTAACGGCATCTACTAGCGGGACCAGGTGCTGCAGAACCATGTTGTGCTGTTCTTCAACCAACACCACGATGTGCACACGTTCCAACAGGACAACGCTAGGGCACACACTGCAAGGCTGTCCATGCAGTACCTTGCACCGCAGAACATCCCCGTGCTTCAGTGGCCAGCTCTGTCACCTGAACTCTCCCCTATTGAGCACTTATGGGATGAAATTGGACGACGTCTTTCACATCGACGCCAGATGGACAACATCCGAGAACTTGATGTTGCCCTTGTTCAGGAGTGGAATGCTATCCCTCAGAGCACTATCCAGAGACTGATCAACTCCATGCGACGACGATGCACCGCATGTGTCAATGCAAATGGCGGTCACACCCGTTATTGACTTTCCTGTTTAACCCCTTCACCAGTTAAACCTCTCTCGCGCATTAACATTATGGTGAATGAAATTGAATGATGTTTACATGTCTTCTTAAATCATTCATTACCTCAAATGCATCATACGTATATACTTCACATATCAATCCGTGGAGCTATTCCAGATTTCGTGAGTGGTGCGTTTTCATTTGTACTCAGTATAACATATTGGCTCATGCGCTCTGAAAGTTTTTGCATTTGGATTTAATTCACAATTTACACTTTGTCCCAACTATTTCAGAATTGGGGTTGTAATTTTTGGGGCAACTGTATATGAATTTATAAAAAACAAAAGACAAACAAAAGCTACAAGTGCTGATAAAAGCCAATGTGTGAGGGTGAAGGAAACTAGAACACAAATAAGCACTCAAATGCAGAATCACAGCACGGAGGTTGAAAGACAAATACAATCTTTACTTGGTCAGAGAGTTGAATACACCCACTAAAGGTGTATTGCAGGCATGAATGAATAGAAACAGGCGAGAGGTCATACACACAGGAAAGTCAATCAAAAACAGAGTTAGAAAAGCTAAGGCTGGGGAGTCTGTTGGGAGCAGGTCAGCGGGCTGGAGACTATAGGTGATGGGCTCGGGTGGGAAAAACACATAAGAATGGGTGGGCAGGTGAGAAATGGCAGGGTCTGGAATGACAGAGGTTAGTAAAGCATTTCAACTGGAATGAGCAGACAAAATGGAGTCAGACACAGATGAAATGGATGTAAGAATGATAAACATAAAAGTGATGAAAGCCTACAAGATCACATCCAAAACGCACTAAAATACCTGCTTGCTATAAATTCATAATGTTTGCAAGGCTTCTATAAGAAAGCTGGCAGTAGGCAGTTTCAACTGATGAAATTTGTTGTTGTTCTTTTTATTTCGATTAAATGCATTTAAAAACTCAAACAGAAGTTTGCTAAACTACAAATGTCCAACTCAAAAATCATTCTTTGGATTGAATATTCACTTTCATGTTCAAATCAAAATCCAAATGTACTCAAATGTATCCCATAAAGGCTGAGACTAAAAACAAAAATATCCAACAAAATTAACAATAGTTGGAGTAAATGTAAAAATATTCACATTATGTACTTTCTCATGAATTCAAGATCACTACATTTAAGTATTATTCCATAAATTATGTTAACTGCAGGGGTGAAATCTTAAGGGTGATCATCTTAAATCTTTAGAAAATTAATGGTTAATTAATTATTTAATGATGAATGATAATGTAAGTTTTACATGCATTTAGTCATGAATTGTGGGATATTGTTTTTACTATTTTTGTACTTAACCTAATATGCTTTCATTGTTGAAATTTAGCTGGTCACAGGCCTCTGACAGAGTTGAATGGTGACTATCTCCCCCCTCCCTCCACATTGTAGCCATGTGACTGAAGTGACCAATCACAATAATCGCCCTGCCAGGAAGGTGACAGCCAATCAGAAAAATCTGGCTTGCTCTCAGGCTCCTCCTCTGTGCAGTACTCAAGTGTGTACTCTGGTAGGAGCCCAAGCGCACAGGAGAAAACACCAGTCTCAATAAGTACTATTCCTATGGGGACTTTTGCTGAAATTTAAACAGCATTACCCATAGGCCTTCAGGAGGCCATTGAAGCATTTTTTTTGTGAGGACCACCCAAAATGTCCTCACAACCAGAAATGTCCTCACAGAAAAGGTTGTTTCTCAATACTTGGTCCTCACAAGTATAGCAAAACCAACACACACCCCCACACACACACCCCCCCCACACACACGCACACACACACACACACACACACACACACACACACACACACACACACACACACACACACACACACAAGCTATAATTACGAGACTTGACAAGAGGCTAGAACAAGACTTGAAACTTGACATGCAAGGGAACTTGAGACACTGTCTGCCAGCTAACTTCCACCGCATCCAGATAAAGGCTAAGTAATCAAGGACACATGAGGGGCAACACCTGGAGAAGCAGAAACAAGAGGCATGGCAAGATCAAGACATGGACAGAGATTGGATGACATGACCTGCTCATTAAGAGAATGAGCGTGCTCAGCTTAAGTACCAATTAAGTATGCAGTTTGGAAGCAAGCATGAATGTTAAGAACAGAAAAGCACAGCAAGATCTTGAAATAGCAAAGCAGGAATCATGACAATAAACTCCCTGTCTAAATTAGTAATATTAGTAATGTGCCTATCTAAGAATTACACCAACCCAGTGAGTGTTAGTAAATGTTAGTAACTTAAAAACAGTTAATTGCCAATTAAGCTTAGAGAGCCCCGAATCAGCACAGCACAGAAGGAAGGGAGAAACCACAAAGCCAACCAGAGCTCAGAAATGTGCAGCAACGAAGGCACGGGGCGGAACGCAGACAAGCGGTGGAGTGGCATGGCAGACCTGGCAAAAACAAAAACATGGAAAAGTAAAAAACATGAACAATAAACATGAATAATGAAATACTTGATCCTAACACAAGAAACTGTTAAAACTGACTATGAACATGAACTATGAAACTATGAACTATGAAACTTGGAACATGAAACTGTTAAAACCATAAACAATACTGTTCTGGCCAAAGGCCAGAACCCTGGAACACAACACATACACAGAGACGAGCATTGAGCAGAGAGAGGGGGAATACAAAGTGCACATAAATCAAGCTATCATTTACAGTTTTCTACTTACACGTTCAGACTATGCTTTTATTGTATTGTGTTGTACATATTTTCACTATCTGGCCAAATTCAGGTAGGCCATCTGTAAATCAACAGATAACTGTCATTCCCTGTCGATAGTTGACCCCTTTAAAATCTGCACTTTTAGCCATGTTTACCTTGGATATTTTTGGATACATCTGGTAAATGGGCAATGATATTTCACCTTTCAGCATTTCAAGTGGAACTCCTGATACACTTGAAACTTCAGCCCCCTGTTTCTGTGGTTTTAACGAGTTAAAGAAATAGGCAATCATTAGCTGATGTTTCCTTGATAACGTCAGAGCCACATTCTTAAAGCATTTGGTATGATTAGCAACATCCTTAAAAAAACTGTGTTTACCCTCAAAACGCATGGTTCAGACTCCAAGTAAAGGACCAAAACATTGAATCAATTGAGGGTAATGTTCCAAGTTGTGGTGCTTTGGGAGAAGTTTTCTGTGTGGAAATGCTTCTTTATATTTTTGTCTGTGATCCGAAATTTTGTACTGAAGATATCCAATAGATTCTTCTGTATGAATCTGGGCAACAGCAAGTTCTACTATCTCTTTCAAATCCAAAATTATCTGCCACACTTCATCTTCAGGTAGAGCATCTCCAATCATGAACGGCAACAATCTTAAAAGAGTCCAGTTTTCTGCTGCATTGCCACCTATTGTGTTTTTTCATAAAAATGTTTGAGGCACAATATGGGGCTTATTTTTTTTGTCATCCCCTTTATAGGGAAAACTGAGGGTCACCTTATTCAAAGTTCCTAATGAGATGTATTTCTTGGATATTAAAACACCGAGCAAGTTCCACTGGAACAACACCCTCAAGGAGATCGTGAAGTAAGTCAGGGGGATATCCAGTTGTCACATCAAAATGAGAAAGATTGTCAGAACACAAGGTCCCTTTACTCCAACACATGGCTTTCCACTCTCCACTGCCTGTTTGACATGTTCTTTGTGGTCCTCTTTGGAATGAAGTCACCTGACTGAACCTGCCTGGTCTGAAAGTCACTTGACTGTCCTGTGCAAAATCGACAAACAAAATCACCTCAAAAACTCTCCACAAAGCCTGCTATACCATGAGCACCCAGATTGTCTGCAGCTTCACACTGCACTGTCCCTCTTACATTTTTTCCAATCATTTCAATAAACATCCCTTGGTCTTCTAAGATGACCAAATCCTGCAGAAGAGGTTCAAGCACTTTTCTATATCCATATTGCTTTATGTAACTATGGGAAGTGCCCAATGGATTGCAGACTTCAAACTCAACAATATAAAAGGTAAGACATATTGAGTTCTTCAGCTGATAAGGGGTTCTGTTTGTAAAACAACCCATCTTGAAATGATCTGTATTCTTGTTTTGCAGTTTGATTTGAATGAGTGCAATACTTTTCTACAACTTCATGAATCACAGCATCTTTACCAAGAAGCTGCTGCAATGACTAACAGTAGTATGTATTGGTAGCTTTGGTTGTGTTCTTGATCCAAGACACTCCACAGGCCCAATAACTTGGAAATTCATTTTAAAATACTGTTTACGTTTAAAAGCAGTATTAAGGGAGCCTCAATCTTCAATTATTTTTGTCAAGGGATTTGAGACACAAAAAGATGCTAAATTTTCAATATCCTTCACATCAAGGTCAAGATTATGCTTGGTTAAAAAAAAAAAAAAAAAAAAGGTGACATTGTCAGGGAAGTTGAACTCATCTGTAATGTACCGATCAGGAACCAGTCGCGAGAACCAGGAAATGCAGTAGAGCTTGGTTTATTGATAAGGGGGGGGGGGGGGAACCCCCGCAGGGCAGAAAGCAACAGTACAGAGTCCACAATCCAAAAGTCAAAATCCAGTTGGGCAAAAATAGAATCAAAAACCAGTGCAGCAATCACAGTAATCGTAGTCGGACAGAAATGGGTCTGGTACACAGGAATAGTTCTATCAGAGAAGCAAGCCAGAATCCACAGGACTTAATCCGAATCGTTACCAGGGCAGCAAACAGATCTCGTAGTCGGGCAGAAAAATGGTCAAAACACACCGATGGAGCAATAATCCAAAATCACAAAGGCAAAAATCGAAGGTCGGGCAATCCAGTCAGAAAGATAAATCACGAAGAATCAAGGCGAGAACAAACATGGCATAGGAAGAACAATCTGACACTGGAAGTGCTAGAAAAGACATCTTAAATACACATCCGGGGTGAACACATGACCAGGGAGAAACAGGTGCGATCAATGATACAATAATTAGGAGTGACACATGAGGAATAATCTAATTACATGAATCTGGCCAAAGCCAAAACGCAGACAGGGATCACAAGACAAACCTATGTACAAAACAACAGCTCCAGTTAAGGAGTACTAAAGTGTATAGTTTAAAGAAAAGGAAAGCATAAAGTATAAGTGGAGATCCACAGAAAACTGCAGCAGAGATAATTAGGGATAGGCAAGGAGGCGGAGACTAGAATTGGACGACTGCTGAGAGATCGTTAGTCAATTAGTATGTGCAGCTATACAATCCCGAGTGCATGTTAGTAAGTTAGTAAAAAAATACAATGTTAATATGTGTGAGTAATTATCGAAAACAACAAACTGTTAGTATGGATTAGTAGATAGTAAAAGAGAGAGGAAGGAAGAACACAAGCTAATGAAAGAAGGTTGAAACCCAGAAACCAATAAATCACCTGAATGAGTGGCACGCCAGACTAGGGGCTGTGGGCAAAGACCTACATAAGACAAGACAGGGTAGACGTAGTGCAATGCATGGAAATGAAAACATGGCATGATAACAATGGACTAAAGTATGAAAAAATAATAAAACAAGAAAATATAAACTACCAGAAACACAATACATGATCCTAAGAATAGTCAGACATTGCGGAGGTCACTAAACACAGAAATCATACATGGCAAAACCAGGCACAGAACTTAAACATGGCATGACAGAAATGCAAATCACAACATCATCAGGGAGTGAAGGTCCTGAAACAGCTCGTCCACTGCACTGCTAGGGAGATGAAGAATGTTTTCCAGCTTCAGCAAAATTGCTGCAAATTTCTCTTCAATAAGTTTTTCATCACTTTTAATATTGTCTGTCTGAAAATCACTCTGCACCTCTCCCTAACATACTCCCAAAAGGTCACCTTCTTCATATTCAATTGCATGATCTGTGCTGTCCAAAATGTGTCTAAGCACAATTATATCTGGTTTAAAGTCGCTGGAAGAATAGCTATGGTGCTTTCTATATTTTATGGGAATGAAATGTTCCAAAGATGTTTGTCTGAAATGTACAAGCCCTAAACATGCAGGAAGCTGTTTCATTGGCTTTGAGACGTACATTTATCTGCCCATGCATGGCAACATATGTGCAGCATATATGCCTCTGCTTTCGAACAACCAGATCAACACTAAGTTAAGCCAGGATAAGCAACATTTCCCGGCATAATCCCTTATCTAGGTTTCGAACAGCGGGCCTCTGTTCTTCTCAAACTCAGGTATGTAATGTGAAAAAATGCCACTAGATGGCAGTATTGACTTTTTTTTTTTGTTAAACCCAGTCTGGAGCTAGGTTTGGGCATGTCCTGGGCATGTCTGAGAGGGGAAGTCCCAGAGAATTGAAAAATGTCTAAATGGTGGGAGGGGGCTGCAAAAGAGTATATAAGGAGAAAAATTGAGAAAGTAAATTAGAGGAAGAAATTGTAAGGAGAAGGATACATTTGACCAGACCTGTCACTCTTTTCAAAACCTGTGAAGTTTTTTTTTGTTGATTTTTGCCTGTTTTGGACCATTTTCCTATCCCAGGAAATCAACAAGCAATCCCACCAGAGGGACTGTAAATATTTTTTTTCTTATATATGTCAATCTTGGTCAGTAGTATAAATTGTAGGTGAGTTGTCTGTTCAAATTTCAAATTGTGAAATTCTTTTTTTTTTTTTTTATTTTCCTAGATATATATTGACAGATCAACAGCAATGGATGATTTCTTGGCATCACCAACCGTAGAGGTTTTGAAGTCTTTGAAAAAGACAGAACTGTTAGAAATATGCAGACATTTAGAGCTGACAGAGGTAAAACCAGCTATGCGAAAAGCAAGACTGACTAGAGAGATTGTTGAATATTACATTGATGAAAATGTGTTTGCACCAGGAGATCTGGAACAGTTTCCAGTGGAAAATCCAAATGAAGAAATGGAACTTAAATTAAAAATGCTAGTGATTGAAAGAGAAGAAAAACAAAGAGAATTTGAGAGGGAAAAAAGAGAGAAAGAAAGGGATGAAAGAGAAAAACAGGCAGTTTGAGTTAGAAAAATTAACAAGAGAAGAGAAAAAAGAAAGGGAGGGAAAAAAAACAGAATTTGAGAGAGAGAAAGAAGAAAAAGCAGAAAGAGAGAGAGAGAGAGATTTTGAGTTACAGAAGTTAGACAGAGAAGAAAGGCTCCAAATGGAGCAACTAAAAATTAAAATGGAAGCGGAGAACAAATTTCGTGCTAGCCAGGAGGTAAAACTGGTGCCTCCATTCTCCGAGAAGGAGGTTGATAAGTATTTCCAGTGTTTTGAGAAGGTAGCTAAGAGTTGCCAGTGGCTAAAGGTACACTGGCCTCTGATGTTGCAAACTGTCCTCAAGGGTAAAGCTCGACAAGCCTATTCAGCTTTGTCGGCAGATGATTCCTCTGATTATGAGGTTGTCAAAAAGGTTATTTTGACAGCAAATGAGTTGGTTCCAGTGGCTTATTGACAGAAATTCAGAGGTCTGAAGAAATCTGACTATCAAACTTATGTGGAATTTGCTAACGAGAGAAAGGATTGCTTTGAGCGCTGGTGTACTTCTATGGAGATCAAGGATGATTTCAACTCACTAAAAGAGATGGTGTTAGTTGAAGAATTCAAGAACTGTGTTAAGGATGATATTAAGACCTACCTTAATGAGAGGCAAGCACTGAATTTGCAATCAGCTGCCAAATTTGCAGACGAATATGTTCTCACACATAAGTCCAAATTTCAGTCTAGTAGTAACAATAGATGGTTCCAATTTCAGAAAAAGGTAACGATGATACCCAAGATTCCTCACCCAAAGACAAAGAAAAATCTGATGATGGTGCACTGAAATCCAGTCACAGGTCTGATCAAAGTGTGAAAGCTGACAGTGACAAAAGTGGTCTAGTTTGCAATTATTGCAAGAAATCTGGTCATGTTACAACTAACTGTTGGTTCCTTAAAGCTAAGAAAGAAAAAGAAAAGGATACCAAACCCAATGCCTTTGTGAAGACAAGGTTAGAAACCCCTGTAGTAGATGACCGATCTGCTACATTGCCTCCTCTTTGTGGGGATAAGAAGCCTAATACTGCTGACTTTGTGAGGGAGGAATTTCTTCCATTTGTGTCAGGGATTTGTGGCTCTGAATGAGCATTCTCCTCCTGTACCCATATATATCCTAAGGGATACCAGAGCTTCTCAGTCACTTTTGTTGATGGACTCCTTGGAGTTACGTGATGAGACCGCTTCTGGGGATTTCATACCTGTACAAGGAGGGGAGAAGGGAGGGACTGTATCTGTACCCCTGCGCTCTGTATTCTTGAAGTAAGATTTAGTTACAGGACAGGTTACGATGGGACTTACGTCAAGTCTACCTATCAAGGGTGTTTTTCTGTTGCTAGGCAATGACCTGGCTGGGGGCAATGTAGTTCCCCCTGTTCATCTTACTTCACAGCCGAGCACTGAAGATGGCGATGAAGACCCATCTCTGTCTTGTGCAGTGACCCGTGCTATGGCTAAGAAGGCTCAAGAAGAAGATGATGTGGTGCCGTCCAGCACATTAAATAGTCATGACTCAGGTGGTTCACCTCATGACTCTGTTCGGCCTACTATGGTTTCTCCGTTTGAGGACTTATCAGACACTTTTTTCAGTTCTCTGTTCAGCCAGCCAGATGGGTTTGGTGATTCTGATGTGTGGAGACTTGTCTCTGTCCAGAAAGCGGTTGATTCAGGAGCAGACCAATGATCCCAAAATTTTTGTACTAAAGGAGAGAGCTCTTTCTGATGAAGAAATAGACGCAGTTCCAGTTGGGTATTATCTCAAGGATGGAATGTGGATGCGGAAGTGGTGCCCTCCTGATATCCCTGCCAATGCAGATTGGGCAGTGGTCAAGCAAATTGTTGTTCCGGAGGTCTACAGGAATGAGATCTTAAGAATAGCTCATAGTTTACCTTTTGCAGGTCATCTTGGTGTTAACAAGACTGTTGATAAGATCATGAACACTTCTTCTGGCCTGGGCTTCGGAAAGATGTTTCCAACTTTTGCAAAACCTATCACACTATTCAGGTAGTTGGAAAACACCAGTTAGACTCACCTGTACTTCCACAGCAGCCTATCCCAGCATTTGGGGAGCCCTTCTCCCAGGTCATCATTGATTGTGTTGGTCCATTACCCAAAACTAGATCTGGAAATCAGTACTTGTTGACAATCATGTGTGTATCTACCAGATTCCCTGAAGCCATACCGCTACGCAACATCAAGGCAACTGCAATCTCGAAGGCTTTGATAAAGTTCTTCACGTTGTTTGGCCTTCCCAGGGAAATTCAGTTAGATTAAGGTAGCAATTTCACTTCCCGATTGTTTCAGCAGGTTGTGTATGAACTAGGTGTGAAGCAGATTGTTTCCAGTGCCTATTATCCAGAGAGTCAGGGTGCCTTAGAGCGGTTTCCTTCCACTCTTAAGACAATGATGAGAACTTATTGTTATGACCATGAGAAACACTGGGATGAAGGTGTTCATTTGCTGTTGTTTGCAGCTCGAGAAGCAGTGCAGGAGTCCACTGGATTCAGTCCATTTGAGCTAGTGTTTGGCCATGAAGTGAGAGGACCTTTGCTATTTTTGAGTGAACAATGGCAAGAGAAAGAGCCGCATATCAGTCTATTAGACAATGTTAGCAAGTTCAAGGAAAGAGTACGTGCAGTTTGTGACCTAGCCAAAGAGAACTTGAAATCAAGTCAGGGAATAATGAAAACTTGGTATGATCATAAGGCTAGAAGTCATGAGTTTAAACCAGGAGATAAGGTCCTTGTGTTGTTTCCCTTGCAGTCCAATCCATTGCAGGCTAGATTTCATGGTCCTTATGAAATTCTGACAAAACTCAATGATCTCAATTACATTGTGAAGACTCCAGATAGGAGAAAGCCAAAACAGTTGTGTCACATTAACATGCTGAAGCTTTATCATGAGAGGAATGCTAGGGCTGCAGCTGTCACTTCAGATCCTCCTATGGCCGAGACTTGTGAAGATGAGGGGGAGTTTCAAGATGATGAACCTAGAATTAAAGCTGAAGTTCTTTCATGTAAGTTGTCAAATTCTGAAGTGTAACAAAATCTTGATGTAAAACTCCAGCACTTAGAACCCTCACAGACCGATCAGTTTGAGAGGTTGATCAAGAAATATAAAGATCTATTTCCTGACGTTCCAAAGAGAGTTTCTATAGCCTCTCATGATGTAGATGTTAGTGATGCCAAACCAATAAAACAGCATCCGTACCGGATGAATCCTGAAAAGAGAGAGATTGTTGAGAAACAGGTTGAGTATAGGTTAGAACGTGATATTATCAGACCCTCTAACTCAGATTGGAGTTCACCCTGTGTGCTAGTTCCAAAACCTGATGGAAGTACTACATTCTGTACAGATTATCGCAGAGTCAATGCTCTAGCTAGAACTGATGTGTTTCCAATACCTAGGATTGATGATTGTGTCGATAGAGTGGGGCAAGCAAAGTTTCTGACCAAGATTAATTTGTTGAAGGGTTATTCGTGTGTGCCTTCGACTGAGAAGGCTAAGAGCATCTCTGCTTCTGCCACACCATCTGGGTTATGCCAGTATGAAGTCCTACCCTTTGCCATGAAAAATGCCCCAGCCACGTTCCAAAGGATGATACAGTCTACAATCACCGGATTGTCACACACTGGTGCGTACATTGATGACCTGATCACATGGAGTGACTCCTGGGAAGAACATCTGAAAGATGTAGAGATGTTGTTCCAGCGCTTGACCCAGGCTAACCTGACTGTTAACCTGAACAAGAGTGACTTTGGTTGTTCTACTGTCACGTATCTTGGCTACATCATAGGCTAGGGTAAGGTGGCACCCATAAATGCTAAAGTCCAAGCCATCATGGACTTTCCAGTTCCTGATAACAAAAAAGCTTTGCGCCGCTTCTTTGGAATGATCGAATACTACCGCAAGTTCTGCAAGAACTTTGCTGAGATTGCTCTCAGTCTCACCAACTAACTGAAGAAAGGCGTAAATTTCACTTGGGATGAAGCATGCCAAAGAGCCTTCAATCGCCTGAATTGTCTCTGCTGTGTCACTTCCCCGTGTTCAAATCTCCTGACTTCAACAAACCATTCTCCTTCGCGGTCGATGCTAGCCAAGCTTGTGGATCTGTGCTTCTACAGAGAAGTGACTCTGATGACATTGAGCATCCCGTGGCATACTTCTCCAGGAAGTTCAATCGCCACCAAAAGAGCTATTCCACAATAGAGAAGGAGCTGTTGGCTCTGGTTCTATCCTTACAACACTTTGAGGTTTATGTTTGTACAGGGCAAAAGCCAATGATTGTGTACACTGACTACAATCCGTTAATGTTTTTTGAGTAAAACCCTGTTTACACGGGACTTGCGAGCAGGTTGCGACTGAAAAATGGACAAAAATCGCCATCATTGTCACTGACTCTTGATGAGATTGCAAATAACTCTCAATAAACTCTCAATCGTCTCAAATTCAATCTCTCTGATCTCTTTCACTCTCTATCCATCTTGAAGGGGTTTAAGATTGTTTTGAGCTGTTCAAAAAAATCGCATAACTTTTGCGAGTGTGTGCGAGTGGTCAGAAATAAATGCAGATCTCAAAAACAATCGTAATGAGTTCTCATAACTCTCAATTCACTCTTAACTCGGTCTCACAGGTCTTGATGTACTCTTGATGGACTCTCAAACAGGTTGCATAAATAATCTCCAAATATCGGAATGTTTTTCATTATGTGACTATGGCGATCGTTTTTGCGAGCTGAACAAGAGCCCATTGCAATGCCTTCAAGAGCAAAAAAGTCATGGGGAATGAAATTGCGAGAGCATCAGTGATGGATGGGATCGAAATTTGACCAATGGCGATCAGTGAGAGTGAAATTGCGACCAATGGCGAGCTTCCATGCGACTCTTTCTGAGAGTGGGTTTCCTATATAAAGCCATTGTTTTAATCGGTTCATCACTTGCTGCAACGATCGCATCAACAACACAAGACCAAGAGAGACCAAACAAGAGAAAGGAGAGTTATCGTAAATTATGTTGCATAGATCGCCAAATTTTTATTAATATATCTCAAATGTGGTCTCACTGGAAGCTTGGTGTGAACGCAAATTAGCGATTAGATTGGAGAGTATACAAGAGTATACAAGACTTGAGCGAGTTCATCAAATCCTTGTGATCTCACAAGTCGCAGCAGTCGCCATTTCAGTCGTATTTTGGTGTAAACAGGGCATAAGATGAAAAACAAGAATCGGAGATTGTTGAATTGAAGTTTGATTTTACAGGAGTTTGACTTGGAAATTAAGAATGTAAAGGGCACTGACAATGTAATTGCTGATTGCTTATCCCGTGTTTGAGTATGTGTATAAATCTTTATATCACGTGTTTATTAGCATCTTGTATTGTATATATATATATATATATATATATATATATATATATATATATATATATATACACACTCAACAAAAATATAAACGCAACACTTTTGTTTTTGCTCCCATTTGTCATGAGATGGACTCAAAGATCTAAAATTCATTCCAGATACACAATATTACCATTTCTCTCAAATATTGTTCACAAATCTGTCTAAATGTGTGATAGTGAGCACTTTTGCTTGGCTGAGACAATCCATCCCACCTCACAGGTGTGCCATATCAAGATGCTCATCAGACACCATGATTAGTGCACAGGTGTACCTTATACTGCCTTCAATAAAAGGCCACTCTGAAATGTGCAGTTTTGTCTCACAGCAAAATGCCACAGATGGCGCAAGCATTGAGGGAGCGTGCAATTGGCATGCTGACAGCAGGAATGTCAACCAGATCTGTTGCTCGGGCATTGCGCCTTCTCCAAAGGCGTTTCAGAGAATATGGCAGTCCATCCAACCGGCCTCACAACTGCAGACCACGTGTAACCACACCAGCCCAGGACCTCCACATCCAGCAGGTTCACCTCCAAGATCATCTGAGACCAGCTACTCAGACAGCTGCTGAAACAATTGGTTTGCATAACTAAAGAATTTCTGCACCAACTGTCAGAAACCGTCTCAGGGAAGCTCAACTGCATGCTCGTCGTCCTCATTGGGGTCTTAACCTGACTCCAGATCGTCGCCGTAACAGACTTGAGTGGGCAAATGCTCACATTCGATGGCGTCTGGCACGTTGGAGAGGTGTTCTCTTCACGGATGAATCTCGGTTTACATTGTTCAGGGCAGATGGCAGACAGTGTGTGTGGTGTCGTGTGGGTGAGCGCTTTGCTGATGTCAATGTTGTGGATCGAGTGGCCTATGGTGGTGGTGGGGTTATGGTATGGGCAGGCATCTGTTATGGACGAAGAACACAGGTGCATTTTATTGATGGCATTTTGAATGCACAGAGATACCGTGATGAGATCCTGAGGCCCATTGTTGTGCCACACATCCATGAACATCACCTCATGTTTCAGCAAGATAATGCACGGCCCCATGTTGCAAGGATCTGTACACAATTCTTGGAAGCTGAAAATGTCCCAGTTCTTGCATGGCCAGCATACTCACCGGACATGTCACCCATTGAGCATGTTTGGGATGTGCTTGACCGGCGTATACGACAGCGCGTACCAGTTCCCACTAATATCCAGCAACTTCGCACAGCCATTGAAGAGGAGTGGACCAACATTCCACAGGCCACAATTGACAATCTGATAAACTCTATGCGAAGAAGATGTGTTGCACTGCATGAGGCAAATGGTGGTCACAACAGATACTGACTGGTTCTGAGTCCCCAGACCCCCAATAAAGCAAAAGCTGCACATTTCAGGGTGGCCTTTTATTGTGGACAGTCTAAGGTACACCTGTGCACTAATCATGGTGTCTGATGAGCATCTTGATGTGGCACACCTGTGAGGTGGGATGGATTGTCATTTAGACAGATTTGTGAACAATGTTTGAGAGAAATGGTAATATTGTGTATCTGGAATGAATTTTAGATCTTTGAGCAAAAACAAAAGTGTTGCGTTCATATTTTTGTTGAGTGTATATATATATATATATATATATATATATATATATATATATATATATACTGTATATATGTATATGGATATGGATGGGCTTCCCCACTATAGCCGGGTTCCCCCTGAGATTTCTTCCCACTGGGGAGTTTTTTCTCACCACTGTTTGAGGATTTTTCTCCCTCCTGGGAGTTTTTTTGCCTCATTTCCTGTTGTGGGGAATAGGCTGAGCACTGCCCTTTCAGTAAATCATTTCTGACTGTAAAGCGTCTTTGTGACAGTTTATCTGTGAAAAGCCCTATACAAATAAATTGAATTTGAAATTGAAATCATAAACAAAAGTATATATATATATATATATATATATATATATATATATAAAAGGAAGACGGTGTGTGTCTGTGTGTTCGCCATGCACGGCCATATTTGTGCATGGATTTTTTTCTAATTTCACACAGTGATACCTGTGCTTCCAAACTAACACCTAAGCCAGGTTTCAATGACGTGCCCCCCCCCCCTCCTCCCCCTCCCGATCGGAGAAGGTGCCATGCCGGCCAAACGGCTTGATCAATCAATTTGCTGGGCTTGGCGCTACGGCGTCAAATTTATCCAAGTACAAGTTACAAGTGACGGGCTTGGCCCAAACTAACACCTAAGCCAGGTTTCAGTGATGTGCCCCTCCTCCCCCTCCCGATCGGAGAAGGTGCCATGCCGGCCAAACGGCTTGATCAATCAACTTGATGGGCTTGGCGCTACGGCGTCGAATTCATCCAAGTACAAGTTACAAGTGACGGGCTTGATGGCTAGTATATACATATATATACACACTGTCTACTTAACCATTTTGTATTGAAAAGAAAAATTTTGCCTTTATGAGTCAAAATTTTTCCCTTTTGGTATGGAGGTGTAATGTGAGAAAATGCCACTAGATAGCAGTATTGACCTTTTTTTTGTCAAGCACAATCTGGAGCTAAGTTTGGGCATGTCCTAGGCATGTCTGAGAGGGGAAGTTCCAGAGAATTACAAAAAGTCTAAAAGGTGGGAGGGGGCTGCAAAGGAGTATATAAGGAGAAAAATTCAGAGAGTAAAGTAGTAGGAGAAATTGCAAGGAGACGGATACATTTGACCAGACTTGTCACTCTTTTCAAGACCTGTGAAGTTTTTTTGTGGATTTTTGCCTGTGTTGGAGCATTTTCCTGTCCCAGGACATCACCAAGCAACCCCACCAAAGGGACTGTAAATATTTATTTTTCTTGTATATGTCAATCTTGGTCAGTAGTATAAATTGTAGGTTAGTTGTCAGTTTGTTGAATTAAATCTGTTTAAGTTTTTAAAATATTGTCTGTCATCCCTTGCTGTCTGATACAAATTGGGACCATAACAGGTAAATATACAAATAAGTAAATAAATAAATGGATTTGATATTTTTATTACGCTATGTATAGCCGCAGGAGGTCTGATTTCTCATAATTAAAATGATTCATTTCAAGAAATGTATCACTGGGCGATTTAATAATTAGACAACTGAACATGCGTTTTAGATGACAATAATATGCTCACAATATAGGGCTTTGCCCTTGTTTCATGGTCTGAACTATGGAAGCCTATCGGGGATAATATTAAAATCATAATTTGACTTGAAAATGAAAATGTACTACCTCTAAAGCATGATAATTTTCAATATAATCATGTTTTTGCTATTTTAGCAAAAAGTAAAATAAAGTGCAAAAATCTAATTTTCATTTTCACAAATTCTTCAAGGTATCCATAAAGAGAAGCGTTATATCCTGCTTGCTGAGTAAAAATGAAACAAGTTATTTAGTTTTAATGTCGGCACTGATATTTTTCAAGTAATTCTCTTTGTTGTAGCTTTGATTTTGTCAGCCTACTTGTTAAGGCCTATAATGGCAGAAACAAACAGACAAGCTGCGTTAGAGCATACATGCCACAAGCATTGAAAGTGCTGCACCTCTAAAATGTCCATTAAAGTTGTTCTGCTTGTCTGGCAATGAACCAGATCTGCCCTGGATGCTATTTCTACAGCCTTTTTACTCCGTGATTGTGTGCATGTGGGTATCTCTGATGTTCAGGCTTTGATATTGAGATTCTTATGGCTCTTCTTAGCCAGGCTGGTTGCTTTTTGAAAGACATCTTGTTGGTAACAGAGCAAGCCTCTTTCATGACTCTGACTCACCGTTGCCTTGGGGCTTCTTGTGAGAAAATGCTTGTATAGAGGTTGTTGGAGAAAAAGTCATATGTTAATAACTTAGCTGTTGATGGTGTCTGTATATTTGTTTTTCATGTCACTATCTGTTGCTTACCGGAGTATGTGCCAGTATGCGGTCACAAAGCAGTCATTTAGTACATTAATGGATTCCTTATTTCATTGGTGGTTTAGTCTAAAGACTGGAGTTTCCACGTTGTTTGAATGGATGCCAGGGGCCATGCAGAACAACTTCTGTTTCTCCGAGCACAATTGTTGACACACTGCCCTCACAATAGTGTCAGTGTGAAGAGACCGAATTTCATCATTGGTTAATGTGGGATTTGATAATGTGCTAAAAATGCTTTGTCACAATGAAGGTCACTGCAAAAGGGCAGTAATTGTGCATGCAGGAGATAGAAAACCTTTGGGGAAGTGGAGGCATTCTTGAAGCATGTGTGAATCACAGGCAGACACTAGGGACAAATTGTAAATTTCCATGGATGTTAGTTAGGATGCTTTCAGGGCATGTGGACTCCTCTTGATGCGCTCCAAGAGCTGACCCTCTACTCTCAGTTGTTACTGCTAAGGCCAAAGGGAAGCAATTTAGGTCATTTGGGATGAGAGCTTTGTACCTCTCAATCGAGCATTAAAGGTGTCCAGTTATATGGTAATGAGCCAGGTGCACCTACAATTCTATTTTTCACCGTTTCGAGTCTGTGATCAGGTACATTTGGATGCATCTGATGTTCAGTCTTTCATTTAGAGATTCTACTCCATCCCCATCGTTCCTACTGGCCTGCCTGATTACTTTCGGGAGGGTTTCTAGTTGGCCAAAATGTCAACAGAAATGTGAGCGTCAGAGCAAGTCCTAATCATGAGTGACCTCAATTCGAAAAAAGTCAGGATGCTGTGTAAATTTTAAATAAAAACAGACTGCAATGATTTGCAAATCTCATAAGCCTACATTTTGTTCATAATAGAACATAGACACCATGTCAGATGTTGAAACTAAGACATTTTACCATTTCATGAAAAATATTAGCTCATTTTGAATTTGATGACCACAACACATCTCAAAAAAGTTGGGACAGGGGCAACTAAATGCTGGAAAAGTAAGTGGTACTGATAAACAGCTGGAGGAGCATTTTACAACTGATTAGATTAATTGACAACAGGTCAGCAACATGACTGGGTACAAAAAGAGCATTTTAGAGAGGCAGAGTCTCTCAGAAGAAAAGATGGAGAGATTCACCAATCTGCAAAAAACTGTGTCTAAAAATTGTGGAACAACTTCTGAAAAATGTTCCTCAATGTAAAATTGAGAAGACTTTGAATCTACAGTGCATAGCATCATCAAAAGATTCAGAGAATCTGGAGAAATCTCTGTGTGCAAGGGACAAGTCCAAATGTCAATATTGGATGCTCGTGATTGTCAGGCCCTCAGGCAGCACTGCATTAAAAACAGGCATGATTCTGCACTGGAGTACACTGAATGGGTTCAGGAACACTTCTGAAAATCAATGTTTGTGAACACAGTTTGCCATGCAATGTACAAATGTAAGCTAAAGCTGTATCATGCAAAGAAGAAGCCACGTATGAACACGATCCAGAAACACTGCTGTCATCTCTAGGCCAAAGTTCATTACCTCCGCCAACGAAGTTGGAGGAGTTTATGTGATCATTACCATTTGTCTGTTGGTTGGTTTGTTTGTCAGCAGGATTACGCAGAAATTTATGGGTGGATTTTCATCAAATTTTCGATCAAATCCTGGTGGTATTGTTCATGGAAGAGGTGATTTGATATTGGGAGGTCAAGGACATGCAAAAAACACATTAAAAATATATTTGCCCGAAGACTACAAGACTGCATAAACACAGGGGTCGCTAGCTAATACTCGCAAAAATTACATTGAGTACATTGGTGGAGGTATTTGCGCTCTCTGAGTGCAGCTCTGCTTTAAAATGGACTGCGGCAGAATCAAGAACTTTTCTGTGGTCAGACGAATCAAAATCTGAAATTCTTTTTGGAAACCACCGATGCTTTGTCCTGCGGGCTAAAGAGGAGAGGGACCATCCAGCTTGTTATCAGTGCTCTGTTCAAAAGCTTGTGCCTCTGATGGTATGGGGCTGCATTAGTGCCGATGACATGGGCAGCTTATACATATGGATAGGCATTATTAATGCTGAAAAGAAGTTTTACAACAACATATGCTCCAGGCAATGTCTCTTTCAGGGAAAACCTTGCATATTTCAGCAAGGCAATGCTAACCCACATACTGCATCCATCACAACAGGATGGCTTCGTAGTAGAAGATTCTGAAAGCTGAACTGGCCAACCTGCATCATAAAGCAAAAAATCCGGCAAAGAAGACTGTTGAGCAGCTAGATTCCTAAATCAGCCAAGCGTGGGGCAACATCCCTCTCCCAAAACTCCAGCAATTGGTCTTCTCACTTCCCAGATGTTTACAGACTGTTGTTAAAAGAAGATGGGATGGTAATGGTAAACATGGCCCTGTCCCAACTTTTTGAGATGTGTTGCTGCCATGAAATTCAATTTGAGCTATATTTTTCATGAAATGGTAAAATGTTTCACCTTCTACATGTTGTTTATGTTCAATTTTGAATAAAATGTCAGTCTATGAGATTTGCAAATCATTGCATTCTGTTTTATTTACATTTTACACAGCATCCCAACTTTTTTGGAATTGGGGTTGTACTTCATTAGTAGTAGTAGCAGCAGGCCAGTCCATTAAAATGTGATGAACCATACTTGTGCAAATTACAACACACCCAAAAAAAGCCAACACAGCCAGCATTCTTCACTGCAAGGACAAGTTTATAATATCAGAAGAAATAAATATTCATTTATGTGTATTTGTTCAATCTCTATGTACACAAATTTCAGTTTTTTTACAATTATATTAATAATTGCTCTGAAATACACATACACAATTGTAGAATTAAAATAAATTCTATAAACCTCACCCTCTCCAAATAAAAACAATGGCATTTTCTCTTGAACAAGTGCTGACCCCCCCCCCCCCCCCCTCCACCCCCACCCCACCACACACGCCCACCTTAAACACAGAAGCAACATGGTACAGTCCATTCCATAGTCAATACTGAGCATTTGAACTATATAAAATATACATTCAGGTCAATGTACTTCATTCAGTAAGGACAGACTCATGCAAGTGGGAATCACAGAGGGAACAGCACCCAATGAGAACACAGTAACACCCTGAAGCTCCACCCCTTTGGTCTCCTGACTCTCCCCCCCTCTAAACTCCTTTCTCTGTAGAACTAAAGGAGATGCTCCAAACAGGCTTTGCTGTCACTATCAGTCCATCTATCTGTGGAAACTAATTCTGCCCAGCAGGATATTCTGCAGCAGCGAGCCGGGTGGTTCGAGACTGCTGGTTCAAGGTGTGGTCAGCCAATGGGGTGGAGGGTGAGTTGTGAAATGGCAGATATAAAGTGAGGCTTAAAAGGTGGCACAAAAATGGTCAAGCATTTAAACTGTGTGCAAAGCCACAAAACTGCACTAACATCAAGAGCCGGCATCTCCAAATTTGGGCGTCTCCACCAAAAGCACAAATAAAAAAGAGCTATTTAGTTGTAAATGTATCTATTGTGCACAGATGCCCTCGCCAACAGAGATCAAGGGCTCTTTCCAATTGCTTATATTTACCTCCTTGATTCTTCTCTGCACCTACTTTCCTCACTCCTAGCTCCACCCATGAGAGAACAAAAGGAAAACAAGGAAGGGATACAAGGATGGAGGAAATGAGGAGACACATATGAGGCCAATGGAAGGTTCTTGCTCTTCAACACATCCGTCTCAGGCCAAGTCAGTTATAGACGGGTCAGACGTGGATCATGTACTCCTGCAAAGAATATGCTCCTGTTGCCTTGCTCATTGAACAGATCTTAATGTCCTCAAGTATGGGGGACCTCACAAGATTTCCAGATCAGACAATGACTGAGAACACAAAGATGGGTAATCAATTGGAATGAGCCCAAGATGGTCCCTCAGGAGAAGAGCACAGAATATGCATGTCACACGGGTCTGCACAGTATCGATGAGGAAACTCAATGCCGCCATCTTAGGGAATTATTGACCAATTACAACTCTCGACAGCTCTAATGCAGCACTCCTCCTCTAACCCTCCTTTCACACCGAAAGCAGCCAACAGTTTCAATGTGGCTTGAAGTCATTCAGTTCCACTGAGAACTGGAAACGCTGAGCAGCAGTCGGCGCATGTACATTCGGTGGTGCAATCTGGGCAACTTGGCTATTCTGAGAAGTTGAGCCGTGTTTAACTCCATACCAATGATCAGCGACGAGTCTTGGCGACAAACAAATGGGAGAGTACATCCAGATGTGTCGCCATCACGGGAACCAAATTCGAGAACTTTCGTAATGAAGAAAGTTTTGAAGCCTATATATTTTACTTGACTCAGCATCTTTATTTACAATCAGCATGTATGTACACCCACTAAACTTGTTAGCTTGCAAACCTGCTCCCTGGGTAGCAGTTCTTTTGAAATGCCCTCTTGCAGCTATTTTCTCAATAACAAGCAGCCATCTGACACTGCTGAGCAATTTGTAAGTATTTCATCACTTGCAGTGTGAAAGGAGGGTCACAGGAAATAAATTCTGGAAAATGAACAGATTTTGTATGAGCGCTGTGCTCACATACACCTGTTACTTTAATAAGGACAGTAGAAAAAGTGCTTAATGGTACTGTACAATACCAGAAACACTGAATAAATATCAAGAACAATTACATCAATTTATGATAATATAAAATTATAGTAATAATGCTGACCATTGTCATAACCCAAAATAGTGCACCTCAGGCTCTGAGTTACAAAGGGTTACAAATGGCAGGGTGAACATAAATAATAGTGTTAATGAATAAAATGTTTATCAAATGTGAAATTTTGCACTTCATTGGTCTATAGTCATAAACAACAAAAGTAACATTTCTTAATTTCTATCATAAGAATCATTGTTAAAACACTAATATACCAGAAAAATAGACTCACGTCTTGCAAAAATTACTGTATTAGTAGGAGTAACATAAGGACGCTTAAAATCGCAATAGATATCTCATGACCTCATATTGCATGTCCTGCCTCTTGGTCCCTTGAATACATACTCGTTCCTGCGGTCTCTGTACGTGCAGAATGGATGGAGAAAGTGAAAAAGACACCGAGAGTGAGAGACACTGAAAGAGAAGTTTGGTGAAATGTACTGTTTGCCCTCAGTTTAAATTAAAAGCTTGTGCCACGCCCATATTCCAGAGGCGTATGATTGGATTAATGGCTACAGTGCCACCCTAGGAGTGAAGGCTTCTAGTTCGCAGGGCATTTCCTGTGGTATACTCCTGGCATATTTACAGTGCCTGGCATCCAGCCAAAGTCTCCTGTAGCAGTCAGTACTGCAATATTGCCCTGGCTCACACATGGTACAATCACAAACAGCAATGGTGCCCCATACTACATTCACACAACAGAGAGATAAAACAGCATCTTTTCATTTGCAGAACTCTTGTGTACTGAGAAACTTCAGTGCAGTGTTCCATTACATAGCCAACTTCAAAGTGCTCTGCAAAATTTCACATTGTGCTTAAAAACCTTACGATGTGCTGAAAAACTTCACATTGTTGTTGAAAAAGTTTACAGCGTGCCGTAAAACCATTTGTTGCAATATAAAATCTCTTTCAGTGCAGTGAAAACTGTACAGCATAGTGTAATCAGGGTATTCTGTGTTGTCTTAACCTTCCGTTTTATACACAGATTTTTGAATACTGCTCACACGGAGATGTCAGAGACCTCAACATCTGTCCTTACTCCTTAACCTTGAGCTGAATGTTACACTCTCAAAGGTTTTAAAAGCAACACATAAATGTGCAAAATCTCAAAACAGCTTTGTGTCAAGTTAAGAACATCACATGCGTAATTTTCAACATAGTCTGTTGCTCTGGCACGTATTCAGGCCAGATTAGGTTCAATTGCATCTATTCTTTTAATCGTGGGGATATTTCAAAGCATTGTAATTAATGGTTTCATCTATACATCTGTTTGATGACATAAGTGCTTATGATACCAATATGATCCTCCTTGTAAATTGGGGTGGAAAGTATCCCCCAAAGTCCTTTTCCCAGAAGGGAACCTCACAGGAGCTGCGCATAAGTGGATTAGCTCTGCTCAGGGAAATGGGAGGGATACAGAGCGCAGGGATAGTGATCTGGGTGCCCCTGGGCTGCAGTCTGAAAAAGCACAAGATTTGGTTTTCTTAACCCTCAAGTAAGGATTATGACTTTTATGAAAATATGCAGCAGTTGACCGGCTCATGCTTTGCGATGTGAATTAGACATTACAGATTCCGGCAGCGTGGATTATGCCATTTTTTTAAAATTTACAGACGATACAGAACTAAGAGGTATATCGTAAAGTACTGTGGGAATCGAAGACGTGATGATGGCAGGGCTACCCAATGTTAAGAACTGCGTAGAACTTAGATTTCACTAACGTTGGGGTAGAAAGTGGTCAACGCCAGGGTTAATAGTGATAATTAGTGGGTGTAAATCCCAGGACATTGTATCAATACAAAAGCCTTTTTCAGAGCTCAACTGACCACTGCATAGTTCTGGGGACCATGCTTCAAAAGGTTAAGATTCCCTATAAAGAAGGGCAAAATTGTATTATTTCATTAATACAGAAGACTGCGAGCTTAATGTATATTTCCTGCACTTGTAAGCTATATTCTCAAAATAATTTGTAAAAAGCCATGTGCAAAGTTTGAATATTGAATGAATAATTAGATAGTAAACATGAACTCTTAAGCAATTTTTTCAAAAAGACAGTATCTTGAGAGAAATAAACTGCGTGTGGTGGAATATGGTATATGAACTCAGCATCCCATTTGAACAATATTTCTGCCTACAAATCAGGCGAGCCGATAGCCACCACAACAATGTAATCAGCAGGTCTACTGCTGAATGGCCAAAGGGCGACCCAGGTCCATTAAAAAACTATAGAAACAAAAATACTTTGTCCAGATCCCCTGGAAGTACAGTAAGGTAAAACAGCAAATATTACATGCATCTCTCTTTGGAATACGTCTGTGGCAATAGGGATGCAAAAATGAGAACTTATTAGGGAAATATACCTCTAATTACAACTTCAAACTTCCAGTTCTAACCACACAACTTTAGGGTAGTATTCAAAAATTCAACACTAAATTATCAATGGAATGTTCTTCCAAAGTAGCTTACCAGCACAGTGGAAAATGACATCCCTGGTCCCTACTGATGTTCCTGATAGAGAGTCACAACGTGTCATAAATTTGTGTGCAGCTTCATTAGCATTATTTTTGTTCCAGTTTCATTAATCCAGCATCATGAAAAAAATGAACAGGGTTTAGGAAAATGGCCTGTAAGGTCCATGAATAAATGTGTGGATAACGTAATTGTTATGTTAATTATTATGTGGTTGAATCCTCCAGGTTTTCTCAAACGAAAAAAGCTTTTTAAAAAGTGCGTGATCATAATGGGAATACTTATACGTGGACTTCTAAGTTTGTGACCGAGGTTAATCTGACAGTAACACAATTCTATTCATTAACTATAGTTTTATAGAAGTGCTGTCAGAAGTGCTGTGTATCAAGGCTAGCATCAGATTGGAACGTTAGCTAGATCATTATGTTGAGGATTATACTTCAATATTTCTCATCATATTCATCAGTAGATCAATTGCCATGCTGAATAATCATAATCAATATTCATAATCAATAACTATATTATGTAGGCAGCAGTAACACACACACACACACACACACACACACACACATAACATAACACACACACAAACAAGTAGTTCACATACGCATAGAGAGGGGATGTGCAGTGCAAATACACATACATATAAAACACAGACGCACACATACAAACAGTTCACACACAGACAGACACACACATACAAGCAATTCAATTCCCACATGCATGAGCAGCTCACACATATAAGCAGCGTGCTTCTGTAGCTTTGATTAGTAAGCAGGCTTCTGTTTAGTTGATTCAAAAACATAATCAGAGGATGTATTTGATTTCTGTAGCTTTGATCAATATTTGTTCAGTTAAATCATCAGTTGTGACTGAAAACATAATCAATTGAATCATTTATGTATCTAATTGTATCCTATTCATCTGAAAGTGTTTTTCCTCTCATAAACTGTAATTTTACAGTCCATTTTAGTATACATTTCTTTTATTTTTTAAAAATCCTATACTTAATTTTCCGCCATGGTTTAACAAAACAAAGTTGGAGAGTAAAAAAGAAGTTAAAGATAAGATGGTTACAACCCATGAATTGTGATTGGAGCAAAGTTTGTCAGAGATGAGATGGTTACAACCCATGTATTTTGATTGGAGCAAAGTTGGTTGAGTTTTTCCCATAAATATTCCTCTGAAAAGAATGCCGAATTAGCACTGCCTGGCCAGGGACTGCTCACCGTGGGAATAAAGATGGCTTCTGAAGATTCTGTCTCTCTCTCCAATTATTCACGAACAAGGCAACCTCAAAAATATGTAAACATCTAGACAAGAAACCAAAACAATTATCTATCAAGCTATCTAGCGAATCATACTATAATTTGAGGAACGTTTGTCTCTCTGTCTGTCTGTCTGTCTGTTTGTCTGTCTGTTTGTTCCCCTTCTCCTCCGAGGTCCTCTGATGGATCTTCACCAAACTTGGTGGGTCTATGTAGGTTGTCCCTGGAATTGTCCTTGAGGGGTTCGTTTTTTGAAAGGTCAAGGTCACTGGGGTCAAAGGTCAATTTTTCGCATCTCCCATCTCCCTGGACAGATTTTCATGAAAGTTGGTATGTGGACGTAGGTCGTCACAAGAAATGACCGCGAGAGGTCCGTTCCATCAAAGGTCAAGGTCACGAGGGTCAAAGGTCAAACTGTAGGTTGTCTCGAGAAATCAACGTCACTGGGGTCAAAAGTCAATGGACAGTTTCCCGACAAACAAGGCACGTACACAGACAATGTTGTCTACAGAGAAATCCTCAACTAACCAGTAAGCTCCAACCAAACCATTCTACTTTGGACACTCCACCACCCCCATGTCAGAAAAAACTCCCCTTCCTCTTGGGGATAAGGGTGTGGCATAGCCCTTTACAAATGTAACTGCTGTATTTCCATCCCGATGCTCGCACAGTCGAAATTATTCTTGCCACGGGTAATTTACCAGTAAATTATAATGATGGAAAGGTTAGCAAATAATGCAACAGAATTTCATGTTTTCAAATAATAAATTGTTAAATGATTAATCACTTTTTCGAGATTACTAAGGTTCATCATAATTCACCTCCGCTAAGAAGGTGTATGTTTTTGCCGGCTTTGGTTGGTTTTTTTGTTTGTCTGTCAGCAGGGTTTGTCTGTCTGTCATCTCGAAAATGGCATCATAGATTTTAATTAAACTTTGCAGGATGTTAGAGTAGCACAAGAGGAACAAGCGGTTAAATTTTGGCACATCTTGGCCAAATTACAGCTGAGATATACGCCAAAGTTCAAATCCAGCTATGCTGGCAGAGATTTGAAGTCTTTCCAGTGGGTAAGATTTCCAATCGGCGTGCTTTTGGGTTTTGCTGCCACCTGGCAGTGGAATGCAACGATACCTTACGTCAGCCAACGAAAATAACTAATGCGCAGAGTTGCCTTGGCGTGGCGGAGGTACTGCGCTCTCTGAGTGCTCTTGTTGTTAATTAAATCAGCAACTTTGCTTGACTTGTATTTGTTTTATAAGATGGTAGGCCTGCTAATCTGAAGTGCAGGGTGATTTTGGGATTTTTATTTCACTAAACAAAACGTGCCATCTCGGGCATCAATAATGCAATATTTTTTTTTTCCATAGACACTGGACTGTTGGAGCCAGAAATGGAGAAATGCGAACAAAGCTGTAAACACAATAACGAGAGGGCTGTGACTCTCTTCAGGGAAGCAGAATTACATGCACTACACTTCTAAAGTTGAAGAGGAGCGTTGATTTCTAGTCACACACACATAGTCATCTCCCCCAGATTCAGCAAGTATTTTACCGATAGACCAGCCCATTCACTCCACCATCCACGCCTGTGCTAATACTGCCTTTGGAATGCCCAATGACCAAACTTACACTCGACGTGCATCGCTCTTTAGTGAGGAAATTTACAATTTGAATATGGCATAGGGCTGTTTGAGCTTTACTGGACAGCATACTGAGACAGTAAAGCTGCTTGCACACCGGACACGAAACAAATTTTTCGCACGATAGATTACATTCAAAGTCAATGCAAAGATGCACGGTTTGCATTGACTTTGAATGTAATCTGTCGCGCAAAAAATTTGTTTCGTGTCCGGTGTGCAAGCGGCTTAAGAATGGGGAATGAAGTAAAGACGTGCGATGGAATTTGCGTGGTCTGATATGAACCAACGACATTGTGTAATGTATTGAGCATGCAGGCTAATGGTGCTCTACAGGCAACGTCACCAAGGCACCCAGGCTGCACATTACATCTGAAGGTGATGACGTGGGTCAAGGAAAAGGACATTCTCTGCCCCTACTGCAGAGCAGTCACATTCACAATCCTCAGCCCGGTGTAAGAGTAATCTGCAGACATACTGAATTTCAGTGCCCACATCGAGGGTCTCATCCAGCCAAGCTTAAGTTGTTCAGTCCTTCTTCAATAGTTTCTCAACTTTATAGAGCGCTCTTCTCCATCGTCCATCTTGCCTTCATCTCTCTGTCAGACACACCACCGACAGCTGCTTCAAAGCTTGTTCCATACCTCTCCAGCCAGCAATACAGCTTCAAAGGGTGAGCTTGTGTTCATAACAGAGTCCGTGATATTGCAAATAATAAAAGCATCTGCTGTTTTATTTGTGTTTCAATCTGGTTGGCTGTCTGCTGGAGATATCTCCTGCGTGCACCTGAGTGGAGTCAACACTCACCACCTGATTCTAGTTGGGACGCATTGATAGAATCTATGACATGCCTGTCTGCGGCCCACCCACTTGCAGGTCATACAACAGCTAAGTGTTCGCACACGCAAGTCGGAATGCCCATATGTGTGTGTGTGAGGTTAAGAGCTTACACATGCGTAGTGTTTGCATGTGTAAGAGGGTGCGTGAGCGAGTTAGTATGTGAAAGTATATCTTTGAATGTAAATGACAGCACGTCACTGTGTATGTGTGTGTGTGTGTGTGTGTGTATGTGTGTAAGAGAGGGATGAATCTGTGCATACAAATTTGAGCGCAAGCATAAGTGTGAGCATGCATGTGAATATATTTGTGAGTGTGTTTGTGTGAGTGTGTGTGTGTGTGTGTTCTACCCCTTCCCTATGTGTGAGGGAATCGCAGGTGAAAGTAGCAGAGTTTGAGCAGGCTGCGTCTCTTGCGGCCCCCGGCCCCGGGCCCCTGCAGGGTCCCGTGGCCCTGGAGAGCCTCCCTCCCGGCTCTGGCTCCGCCCCTGAGGCTGGATCCCTGGCCACACGTCCCCCTCACACTACCGTGCTGATTCGGTTGATAGGCTTGGATTTGGAGCTGCCCACCGTACCGGTGCTCCCGGGACCGCCCCCCTGTGCTGACTGAGACCCCGCCCCCTGCGGAGGCTGCCCGGGGAGCGGGTGGGGGGGTGGGGAGAGAGGCGTAAGAGGGGTATGGGGGGAGGAAGGGGGGGGTAAAGGGGAGTGGGGGGGGGGAGGGGGGATGGAGGACAGCGGAGGGTACTGGGGCAGATACAGGCCGGCCGGGGGCGGGTGCCGGGCAGTGCCGGAAGGCCTGGGCGGGGGCTGGGCGGGCGGGGCACCGAACACAAAGTGAGGCTGATGGGCGGAGGAGGGGGCAGGGTGGGGGTTGTGGGTGTGGCCCGGGTGGGAGTGGGCCAACCCCAGGGGCAGCTTTCCAGGCCCCGCCCCCCCTCCAGCCCCACCCCCCTTGGCAGAGTGTGTGGGCGGGGCGTGGTAGTGGGCGTACTGGGGGGCTGGAGAGTGCGGGGAGAGAGGAGAAAGGGGGGGCGGCGGGCAGCTCGTAGCCATATTGCCGTACCGACCCTGCAAAGCATGCTGGGTATGATGTGGTGGCTGCTGGGTGTGGAAGGGTGCGGGCGGCGGCCGCCTGGGAAGGGAGCCACGGTGCTGAACGTGGTGGGCGTGGCCAGGGCCGGGAGGAGGGATAGTCTGCACATGGTAGCGATGGTGATGGTGGTAAGGGGGCGGGGCTTGGCCACTGCTCGTGTGGCAGTACTGAGCGTGCAGGGCCTGGATCTTGGAGTGCCCCCCTCCCTCTGAAGGGGAGTGTGGGGGCGGGCCCCCGGTAGTGGGGGGCGGGACGGGGGCGGGGTAAGGTGGCCCCGGCGGGATAATTAGGCCGGGGGGTTTGGAGCGTTTGCTCCCAAACAGGGACCCCAGGAAGGACCCGTTCCCCACCCCAGCCGGCCCCGCCACCGGTCCCCCTCTCTCGTTGGTGCTGCTGGGGATGCTCCGGACCCCACCTGCTGTCCCAGCAGCACTGTGTTGTTGCCCCGGCCCCCCCCCCACCCCCATTCCGGGGCTCAGGATGGGGTGTTGGGGCCGGAACTCTTCCAGGCCATAGCAGCCCGGCAGTCCTCCCGCCATGGGGAGGCGCTGGTGTGTCTGAGGGCTGCTAATGACCGATCCCTACAGACAGGGGAGGGAGAGAGAAGAGCGTCAGGCTGAGGAACAGCTGCCAGAACCTGCCGGACGGAACTGAACTTACCAAATCACTTCCAGCGGCCAGCTCCCAGTCGAACCCCCCAAAAATACACAAAACACACAAAACACCTCAGGCAAACTAAAAACACCCCCATCGCCTCACGTCACGAACAACAGGCTTTAATAAAATTTAAATAAACTGGGATGCACACAGGAAGCTGATAAAATTATGATTCACAGTAAAGAATAATGAAAATGGGGTCTACATAAGCAAGCAGTAGAAACGCTGGGCATACAGGAGACCAGTAATGCAGGGGACACTGGGCTGCATGCTCCGGGTCAGTTATAAACAGACACACTTTAAATCTGATGCTTGGCTTATAACTAACACCAGTCGTGGGTGGGAGAAGGGTGGTGGACCTCCGTGGCTGCGTTTACCGCCAGTAAGAAACAGCCAATTCTCTGCTTGAGAGTGAAAATACTGTCAGGAACATTTCTAACTAGAGCTCATCTCTGCTTATTTCAGTTCTGCTGGTGTAGAACCTGAGTGTTCCCAGTACAAGAAGCTCACACTCTCAATTCTGCCACATTTTGCTTCAGTGAGATGAAACAACCTTCATGTTTTTCCTCTCATCTCCTCCAAGATGCTTGAAAACAGCCAAAACATACCAAACCTAAATAAAGTTTCTACCTCCCTCAGAAAAAAAATGAAGATAAAATACTGTTTTATCACAAACTATATGCCACAGAAATTTTTCTCGAAGGGACTGTCAGTGACTCCAAACATATTTTACAAATGATTTTTTTTGTCTTAAAGAATACAGGACTCATCTTAGCATGAAAAGAACAGAAAAGTTGGTTGTGCACAATTTCAGGTGTGTCCAAGGAAAATCAGGAACGATACTTCATGGTACCCATTTTAGGAAACAATAATTAATGATAATAGTCAAGACATAAGGTCATTAGATGTAAACCATGCAACTTGAGCCCTTTTCCATTTCAATGACAGTCTTGTGTAACACCCACATAATGTGAGTGCTGCGTTCCTGCGCTGCAGGAAGTGGATGGAGGGGTGTTGACTGTTTCCTGTTTCCTGACCAGTCTGCTTATAACTTCTCTCTTAGCACATGACAGAGGACGGTACTTTTATTATCATGCAGTAGATTTATCCAGTGCCTCACACCCCTTTCTTCTGTGTCTCTTTCCGAGGATCTTTCCATCCACTACCCTGGGTCCTGGACCGTATGAGCCCTGTCCATCACCATGAGCGCTGGCTGCTGCTGTCCTGCTGTCCTGATCCGGTCCTGGTCCAGTCCCGTACCATCCTCGACTTGCCACTTTCTGAAGCTACCGATGCCACTGTTCTGATGGACTTTCATGGAACTCTTCTGCCGTTTCATTCTGTTTTACTTTTTTTAGCTAGCCCGCGGAGGATGGGCTCCCCCACTATAGCCGGGTTCCTCCCGAGATTTCTTCCCACTGGGGAGTTTTTTCTCACCACTGTTTGAGGATTTTTCTCCCTACTGGGAGTTTTTTGCCTCATTTGCTGTAGTGGGGAATAGGCTGGGCACTGCCTTTTTATTTCTTTAAACTCTCACTGTAAAGCGTCTTTGTGACAGTCTCCGTGAAAAGCGCTATACAAAATAAATTGAATTGAACTGAATTGAATTGAATGTGACGGAGCCTTGCTACAGCATGAAATGCCCAGGCCCAATAACTTTACCATCAGCCCAGAATTCATTCTGTTGAGGAGACCATAAAAAATATACATTATATAAAACTTTATGAAAACAAATTATCTTTGAAATTTACAAGAAATACAAGAATGGAGTCTTATCTGTTAATAAAGAATTAATATTAGTTACAAGAAAGTAATTCTTTCCAAAATTGGCTTCGCCTTTTGGAGAAAAAATATTGCTCTACAGCCATTACAATCCTTCTGTGATGACACAATGACCGCTGCATCCCCTGATATTTTTGTTCAAGGGATACAACTTTAAAACAAAGTTTATCTCTCCCTCATCCCACAACTAGCTAGTTGTTTAACGTGTAGCATTTTATTCATGAAATCCAACACACAGGAGGCAAAAAAAAAAACTTGAGTTAATGTCCGCCTGTCCGAGCAATGCCAGGATACGGGTGAGAACACACACATGCAGGGTCACATAATGATGGGTCATGCAAGGGGGGGGGGGGGTAATGCCATATTTCAGAGGGGAAATAACACCCCCTTTCCTCCACACTTAAACTTACTTCCATGGTACTGTCGAGGGAACCCACGCTGTTCCTACGACCACGTTTCCCTGTGATCAATCAGGGAGAACTAAGTTAGGACCAAGGACTAATCAGACCAATCAATCTTGTCCAACCAGACAGGACAACAAAGAGTCTTCTGATTAACTTGTTCACACAAAACACTTGAAACTACCTAAAAAAAGGAAAGTTAACAAGCTGGAGGTTTTGGGGCCCCGCAGATGCCAGCTGACCATTCCATATTTATAAAGATAATTCTATCTATGATCATATTCAAAATGACCTTGATTTAATTGAATGATGTGTGTCTTTGAACACACACACTCTGAACACAAGAAACTCAACTGTTTCTGTTTAACCCGTGAATAGATAAAAACCTTAACCTCTTTGTGCAGAAGCCAAATATGGCTATTTATGCATCACCCAATTTAAGGCTTTATAATCCAAGATCTTAGCTTCACAGTGAGGGCAGAAATGGCTGAAATGATTCAAGATACCGATAGCATTTTGTTATGGCCCCAATTTGTTATGACCTATCAGACAGCAAGGGATGACAGACAAAATCTAAAAAAATCTTTAACAGATTTAATTAAACAAACAAAAACTGACCAAGATTGATATAAACAAAAATGAGATATTTACAGTCCCTTTGGCGGGGTTGTTTTGCGATGAGGAAAATGGGTAAGGAAAATGCTCCAACACAGGCAAAAATCCACAAAAGCTTCACAGGTCTTGAAAAGAGTGACAGGTCTGGTCAAATGTATCCTTCCACAATTTCTCCTTGCAATTTCTCCTACTACTTTACTCTCTCAATTTCTCTCCTTACATACTCTTTTGCAGCCCCCTCCTACCTTCCAGACTTTTATCAATTCTCTGGGACTTCCCCTCTCAGACATGCCCAGGACATGCCCAAAACCTAACTTTAGACTGGCTTAACAAAAAAGTCAATACTGCCATCTAGTGGCTTTTTTCCCCCGCATTACAATTAAGAATTCCATCATATTTCACTTTCTTTCCATAATTTTAGTTCAGAGTGAGGGCCACAAACACAAAACATCTTCATGAAAATTCAGCAATGAAATTATTAAAAATATATATATTGAGAAATGAGAAATGGCAGGGAGTAAAACAATACATTTCTGGGTTCATACACTCCTTGACCACGAGTCTACTTCATCTGACTGTGCTTCTCAAAATGACTGTATCTGCTCTGTATGAGCCAAATAAGACAGCAATCCAAGTGGCTCTCCATGCTGTCGGAGCCCTCAGAATAGCGCACTGTAAGATCATATTTTGTAAAATAATCATATGTTTAACATATATCAACTTTCTACTCATGAAGCTGAATATGAATCAATGATTTTAACATAACATGAATGGTGAGAAGAGGCCGTTCAGCCCAACTACGCTCGCCAGTTTCTTTATACCATTGTGAATGTATCCCTTCAGATACTCAATGACTCAATGGTATCTAGCTTTAAGTCAAGCCTGCTCTTGAAAGCCCCCAAGGTCTTTGCCTCAACAATATGGTCAGGCAAGCTATTCCACATTGAAATTACTGCTTCGGTGAAGAAATATTTCCGAATATCAGTGCTAAATTTACCCTTGGTCAACTTCCATTTGTGACCCCGAGTTCTACTCACAACACTTAATCGAAGGAATCCTACATAATTCACTTTGTTAATCCCTTTAACATATTTAAAGACCTCAATCAAATCAACCCTTTGTCTTCTTATCCTAAGACTAAAGAGATTAAGGATCTTCAGCCTCTTCTCATAGCTTTCATCTTTTATACCCAGAATTAGCTTAGTGGCTCTTCTCTGAACTTTCTCAAGAGCCTCTATAGCTTTCTTAAAGTATGGTCCCCAGAACTGTACACAATACTCCAGATGTGGTCTGACAAATGTGTTGTACAAAAGAAGTGTAAGGTTTACAAGTGAAGTTATTTCATACATTTTGGTACCTAGTTAAAAATACATTTATGTCGTTGGATGGAATGATTGGTTTTTATAAATTTATGTTTACAATTATTATTTACATATGTACATGTTAAAATATTTACAGCAGCGAGGTTTAAAACAGCTTATATAATTTGATGAATCTACCTCTGTGATTGTAAAACACATTTACTTCAGTCTACGTCCTTTTAGCTTCTTATTGGTCACTTTAGACTCATGTGACGTAGAACTAGAAAGTGAGTGTTGTGTAGTGGCTGAAATGTGGAAACAGTAGAAGTGCTGCATTAGAAAAATATCTGTCTCTATCCTGCTGTTTATTCTCATCTAGACTGAGCCAAGCACTACACATTGAACCTGCAATTTACATTTGGTGGCAGTGTGGTGTTATTTTGGTGGTTTTGTGCATTTGGTGAGTTTTATTCCCCTGAACGGTGGATTTTGTCACTTTTTGTGCTGCATGGTTTTTTTCATCACTCTTTGAGAACAGCAGCTGAACTGAGAGCTGTTAGTTTTGGAGATATTGAGTATTTTTACACTTTTTCCACGATTTTTGGGCTTTTTGTGAGTTGGAACTGGACTTTTGTTTTTCATCATGTCTGATGATGAGAGTGCCTCTGCGCATGAGCTGCAGCCTCCTCCTACACAACAGCAGAGGTCACTGGATGTCCTATGGTCCGGTGCAGCCCCTTCAGCTTCTCATCCTGTCTCAGGTACCCTGAAAATTGAACTTCCACCTGCCTTTAAGGGAGATGGGACTGAATCTTTCTCAAGTTGGTCTCGACGCTTTGAAGTAGCAGTGCAGGCTATGATTTCACCTGACACAGATTTGTCTACAGTAATGGCCTCCATCCTTCCCACTCGCCTAGCTGATGCTGCATTTCTGTATTGGGATAGCCTGTATCCTATAATTCAGAAAGACTATTATTTAGTGAAAGATAAACTCAGAGAAGTTTTTGGCACAAAATACTCTCTGCCATTCTTTCAAACACATGTAAATGCTCGCCCTCGTAAACCTGGTGAAAGTTTGGATGTGTACAGTGCGGACATCACCCGTCTTGTACTAGAAGCCTTCCCCAGCTATGACCACAATGCACTAGAGGGAGAGAAATTTTGCCGCTTTGTTGCCGGTTTGGATCCAACACTGCAGTCAAAAATTCACGAGATGGGTGCAGAGGACCTTGATGAAGCCGTGCATATTGCCAGCCGCTGCGAGAGAGCATGCGCAGCGCTGCAACTGACCACTGCAGGATCCCTTCACACTCAATCTTCGGAACAGGTAGCTATGATTCGTCCAAAACATACGGATGACAAACTTCTCCAGGCAGTTGAGCAACTGACTCTTCCTGTAACCAGTTTGAGACATGAAGTCCAGCAGTTACATGAGAAACATAATTACCTTGCTCAGCGTCTACACTCCAGGCCTGACAGATCTCCCTCCTGTGATGCTCGATATGGTGCACGCAGTACCTCTCCATCACCTTACCAAAGCAGACGTCACCCCAGAGACTATTATTCACCTGAGCGGTATTATAGTTGTGATCATGAGTCCCGCTATGAACGTTGTCCTCCTTCCCCTGTTCATCAGAGACGATATGAGAGGGAAAACAGTGACAAACGTGACCAACACCACCCTTCATCACATCCATCCTATCAGTACTCTAGGTGTGGTCGCCATGATGGTGAAACTAACAGACACAGACGCAGTCCTAGTCCAGCTCCACGCCGACATAGAGATGCAAGTCCACACAGTGGCGCCAGTGTTCGCTTCCAGTCTCCAGAAAGGCATGCACACTCCAGCTCCAACCAACAGGGAAACTTCCATTAGCTGCTGTTGAGGGGCAAACATCAGCTACTGCATCACAGCCCCAGCATGACACTCCACAGTTAATGCTTAATTATAATAATGTACCATCTGATAGCCCTGTTTCTTCTAACATCTTTGTGATTGTTGACGGCATTGAAGTGTATGCTTTAATCGACTCTGGTTCTTTTGTCTCCATCGTGAGTGAAGATTTTAGAAATGCACATCCGGCTCTTAGAAAACGCCCAATGACAGCCTCCTCTGTTCCAGCTCGTGCAGTCAATGGACAGGGCCTTGACATCTTAGGCAAGTTAACCACTGGGATCAGACTTGGAAAACAGGTATGGTAACAGGACTTTGAAGTTCTTAGAGGTGCTTACCAGCCAGTCATATAAGGTTGGGATTTTCTGGAAAAACATCATGCCCTCCTTGATATCAAAAACAAAGTACTGCAACTTTGGGACATAAAAATTCCTCTTTTGCCCAAAGGGTATGAAGTTGCAGCTTGCTGTAATATGTCTGTGCTTGCACAAACTAAAATCCCAGCGATGAGTGAAACCCTCATCACAGCCTGTGTTTCACCAGCTACACCTGCTTCTCCTTTGCCAAGTGACTACTGTGGTGTTCTCATGCCCAACCCAGCCTGTGACATCATCGTGGCACATTCCCTCAGTGAAGTTCAAAATGGCATGACTGTTGTTCGAGTCTTAAATCCCTCCAGAGATGACATTGATTTGTATTCCGGTCAACACCTTGGTGAGTTCCATTCTGCTTAATCTGTTGAAGTCACACCAGTTGGAGAGGCATGTTGTTCAATTTCACCAGTGAATGATCTAGCTCCACCTGTACAGATTAATGAAACAAGCCTGTCATCCTCCCAAGTTCAGTCACTAAAGTCACTACTTCAGAAATACTCAGCAGTATTTAGTAAAAACTCAGATGACAGAGGTCGCACAGGCATAATTAAGCATCATATTCGCACTGGTGATGCCGTACCGATTAAACAGAGAGCTTACAGAGTAACACCAGAACAGAGAGCTGAAATACAGTCTCAAGTTGTCAACTTACTGAAGGCAGATGTTATTGAGGAAAGCTACAGTCCTTGGGCTGCACCAGTAGTTTTGGTGCGCAAGAAAAATGGCACCTGGCGTTTCTGTTTGGATTACAGAAAACTTAATATGGTGACAATCAAAGATTCTCACCCTCTTCCCAGAGTTGATGATGCATTGGATGCTTTGTCAGGCTCTGCCTGGTTCTCTACAATGGACCTTCAACATTGCTATTGGCAGGTTGAGCTGGAAGAGGAAGATCGTGAAAAAACAGCATTCACGACAGGCAGCGGATTGTACCATTTTAAGGTTATGCTGATGGGTCTCACTAATGCTCCCGCCACATGCCAACGCTTAATAGAAATGGTACTTCTTGGTCTCGCATGGAAAATTTGCTTAGTGTATTTGGATGATGTTCTCATTTACAGCCATTCTTTCAGCGAACATCTCCAGCACCTTGAGGAAATCCTCTCCAGATTTCAGTCAAGTGGCCTCAAGCTCAATCCATCAAAATGCTGTTTTGCCAGAGACCAAGTCCAGTTTTTGGGTCATATTGTATGCAACTCTGGAATTCAGCCAGACCCGCGTAAAGTAAAAAGTGTTCAAGACTGGCCGACTCCACGCTCTGCGACAGAAGTGAGAGCATTTTTAGGACTTTGTTCATATTACCGCAAGTTCATCAGGAACTTTGCACATCACAGTGTCCCATTACATGCACTCACAGAGAAAAATACACCTTTCAATTGGACTTCTCAGTGTCAACATGCATTCATTTACTTGAAACATGCACTCTCAAACCCTCCAGTGGTATCTCTCCCTGATTTCACCTTGCCATTTTTACTCCACACTGATGCTTCATGCACTGCCATTGGTGCTGTACTAGCCCAGAGACCGAGGAGTCAGGAAAAGGTAATTGCTTATGCCAGCCATGTTCTCACAAAAGCAGAAAAGAAATGGTCAACTTAAGATCGAGAGCTGAGGGCCATTGTTTGGGCAGTACGACATTTTCGTCATTACCTCTGTAAGCAACCCTCTATTATTGTCGAGGACCATAAACCTCTCTTGGGTCTCCGGAAAATACCCATTAACAATGACAAAACTGGTCGTCGTGCACGTTGGGCCCTTGAGCTTGATCCTTTTGAATGGACTGTAATGCACAAAAATGGCCACCACCACCTGAATGCAGATGCAATGTCACGTCGCCCTGCTGATTCCAGACCTACAGAGCAAAGTATCCTCCACCCTGCTTCTGCTAGCTTAGACCTTGATGAGAGGCAACCAAGTCCTTGTCTAGTCAGTTCTGTGCATCAGAAAAGTTCCAGTAGTACTAACCCAAATTCAGTTTCCTGTGACCAGACCAAACCACTTCCTCCTGGTCCAGGCTTGCAGTGTGCTACACAGTCTGTTTCCTCTACATTTGTGCTTCAGCTCCCAGAGGACGATTTGAAAAAAGAACAACAACAAGACCCCATAATGTTGGAGGTCATCAGCTGGAAAACTAGAGGTCAGAAACCACCTTATTGGCGCTTGAAAAGACGCACAACAGTTGAGAAAGCACTTTGGCAAGAGTACCACAGACTTACCTTTCATAATGGTTTACTTTGTCGTAAAGTTTTTAACCCCTCCACTAAGTCTGAGTTGCATCAGGTTGTTGTCCCTCATGCACTTAAAGATACTGTACCCAGTAGCAGGTCATCTCTCAGCGTCTAAAGTCCAGAAATGTGCTCAGCAATTGTGCTATTGGCCATTCATGTCACGTGACATCAAATTGTGGTGCCACCAATGTAATCCATGTGATGCAAGAAGGAGTCCCATGCCTCATCAGAGAGCTCCAATGAAAACCATTGTTGCTACAAAGCCATTCCATAAGGTCGCAGCTGACATACTTGAGCTTCCCATCACAAGTCGTGGCAACAGGTATGTGCTCGTTGTTCAAGATTATTTCTCCAAGTATGTCAACCTTTATGCCATTCCAGACCAGCGCTCCACAACAGTTGCAAAATGTCTGTTTGAAAACTTTATTTGTGAACATGGTATTCCAGAAATGCTTCACGCTGATCAAGGACGTCAATTTGAGTCTGACCTGGTGAAACATCTGTATGAACTGCTGGGCATCCAAAAAACACGTACCAGTCAATATCATCCTCAGTGTGACGGCATGATTGAGAGATTCAACAGAACACTCATTGATCAGTTAGCTAAGTCACTTCTTCAACAGCCTGGTGAATGGGATGACTGCCTGAACCCAGTTGCTTTGGCTTACAACACCAGTCCACATTCGACAACAGGTTTCACCCCGCTCTTTCTTACACATGGCCATGAAGCCAGGATGCCTGCCAATCTTCTGCTACCGAACAACACACCATCCTTATCTACTCCAGGTTCTCCTGCTGACTATGTTGCACAGTTAACCCAGAAACTTCAGTCCGCCTTCAGTTCTGCTGCATGGAACAGAGACTGTGCCCACAACCGGCAGAAAAAGCAGTATGACAAAAGCGTCAAGCACACTCCCTATGTTCCTGGAGACCTTGTGTAGTTAAATGACCCCACTACATCAAAACAAAAATTCGCTCCTCACTGGAAAGGCCCCTTTGAAATATTAGAGTGCCTAGGAGCAGGTGTTGATTCTCCTGGAGTGACGTACAGGATTCATTACCTTTTGGACCAGACGGATAAATCTCAGATTGTCCACTACAACCGTCTCAGACCTTACAATGCTCCTGTGTCAGATCAAGGACATAAGACACAACCTTGTGACTCATCTTTGCAGCCTCAGCTCCCTTGCTTGACTGCATTGTCAGGTGCATTGCCCTTTAAATCTTCAAAGTGTAAAATATTGAAAAGTGATAACACTCCTGGGCAGAGCAGTGCTCCCCCATCAGCCCCTCAGCTCTGCCAACCAGAGCCCCACCCTCAGCCACAGCCCCAGTCCCACTCTGGCTGTGACGCCTCTGCCACATCTGAGCAGGGCTCTGCTTCTTCACCGCTTCCCAGAAGACGTCAAGTTCGACCACCCAGATACCTTATGGACTATGTTCTGAAGTGACACTGTTGCTTTCTTCTCATAAGTTGGAATTATCTGTTTCTCCTTGCTGTTTGTGAAACGAGGACGTTTCTTTTGTGAGGGAGGAAGGAAATGTAAGGTTTACAAGTGAAGTTATTTCATACATTTTGGTACCTAGTTAAAAATACATTTATGTCGTTGGATGGAATGATTGGTTTTTATAAATTTATGTTTACAATTATTATTTACATATGTACATGTTAAAATATTTACAGCAGCGCGGTTTAAAACAGCTTATATAATTTGATGAATCTACCTCTGTGATTGTAAAACACATTTACTTCAGTCTACGTCCGTTTAGCTTCTTATTGGTCACTTTAGACTCATGTGATGTAGAACTTGGAAGTGAGTGTTGTGTAGTGGCTGAAATGTGGAAAACAGTAAAAGTGCTGCATTAGAAAAATATCTGTCTCCATCCTGCTGTTTATTCTCATCTAGACTGAACCAACCACCACACATCGAACCCGCAATTTACAGAAGCATCACCTCCTTGGATTTGTGCTCAAAAATTTTGGCAATGCATCCCAGCATCAGATTAGCTTTTTTAACTGCAATGGCACAATGGCTAGAACCTGTGAGGGTTTGGTCAACAATCACTCCCAGATCTTTTTCGTGTGAAGCACATTCCAGTTTTAAACCTCCCATGAAGTAATCCTATCTAATGTTTTTATTACCTACATATACAACTTTAGCTTTCGTCCTGAATCACTTTAGTGGACTCAAAACTATTTTCCAAACCCCCCAATTTAGTATCATCAGCAAATTTAACCAATCTGCTCTCAATATTCCTATCAAGGTCATTAATGTAGATGAGGAACAGCAGGGGTCCCAACACCGATCCCTGGGGGACGCAACTCCCCACCATACCTAGCTCAGATGAGATACCACTGACCACCACTCTTTATGTGTTCTGTCCATAACCAGTTTCGAATCCACTTCAGAATACCTCCTGTAACTCCAATGGAGCTAATTTTAAAAATTAGTCTCTTATGTGGTACTGTATCAAAGGCTTTCTGAAAATCCAAGTATATGATGTCATAAGCCCTGCTGTGGTCATAAGTCTTGGTGGCCTCTTCAAAAAATTCCAGAAGGTTTGTCAGGCATAACATTCCCTCACGGAAACCATGTTGGCTATCCCTCAAGATACTGTTATGTTCAAGTCCAGCTCATCTTTTATGATAGATTCCAATATTTTGCTCGTAATGGAAGTTAAACTGACTGGCCTATAATTTTCTGGCTCTGTGCGGTCACGTTTCTTATATATTGGTATTATATTGCCCCATTTCCAATCATCTGGTAGTTCTGTTTTTGAAAACCGTCTGAAGATGGCGGATAGCAGCTTAAAGATGATCTCACTAACTTCCCAGAGCACTCTAGGATATAAGCTATCAGGAACTGCCGCCTTATCTGCCTTTAGTTTATGCAACTTGTCTAATACTTCGTTATCCCTAACCTCAAATTCCGCTAAATAATCTTGAACATTGGACGTGCCCTCTGGCCGAATAAAGACCCCCTCAGAGGGAAAATTCCATACAAAATAACTGTTTAAGGCATCCGCAATATCCTTGCTATCATATAGCAGCGATCCATGTTTATTCTTTATGCATTTAACCTGCTCTTTGACTTTCCTTTTTCTGCTACAGTGCTGAAAGAAGCGCTTAGGTTTAGTTTTTACCCCCTCTGCAATTTGTCTTTCATACAGTCTTCTAGCATTCCTCAGCTCTTTTTTGACCACAGCCCACATTTTACAGTATTCAGCCTTAGTGTTATAAAGATTCCTCTTTTCCCTCAAAATCCTACGCATACTTTTGGTCATCCACTGAGAATTCTGCTTTTTCAGCTTACTTTTGGACATCATTGGAATGAATTTGCATTGTGATTCAAGTAAAACCCCCTTAAATCTTCCCTACATTTCATTTATGGACTCACAGTCCAGGATGGTCTCCCATTTTATTTGATACCAGGATAATTTGAGTCTCCCATAATAATAGTCCCTCCACCTCTACAAGCTTGCGTAATCCTCCTAAAAAGCATTTCATTGATTGTACTGTCCAAAGCTGGTGGTCGATAGCATACTCCTATGTTTAAACCTGTGTTGTGTTTGCCAATGAGCCTGACCCAGATATCTTCACAGGGCAAGGAATGTTCAGTTTCGGGAATTTCCTGTACATTTATGTTTTCATTCACATAGATTGCTACGCCCCCTCCTCGCCTATTACATCTACGTATCCTTCCTAAAGAGCTTTAAACCTTCTATATTATATTCATCTCCATCCTCTTCACTAAGCCATGTCTCTGTAATCCCAACTATGTCATAGCCCTCACTAATCATAACAGCCTCAACCTCTGGAATTTTCTTTTTTATGCTTCTTGCATAAACTTTCAAACTTTCCATCTCAGAATGAACATCCTGACAGTAAAATAAGCAGTTCATTTAATGAGTATTGAGTATGTACGCTTGCTGATGTGGCTTTGTAGAAAAATGTACGAAACTCTGAACTTCATCATGGTGAAAAGGCATGGTTTTGGTTTGGAGAGGTCACTGCTGACTATTGATGTCCATCCGCATCTGTATTGATAAATTCATTCTAAATTCTGCCAGAAATTAGCAGCAGGGCACCCTGTTGGCCTCTACCCCTCAGAAAAGAGAGTTATTGATAGTGAGGGACTCAATACTTAGAAGAATAGATAGCTTAGTCTGTTCGCGCGACAAGGAGTTTCATACGGTATGTTGCCTGCCTGGTGCCCAGGTAGGAGACCTCCTGGAGCGTGCGGACAAGCTCCTGGCCAGAGCAGGGAGGGATCCAGTTGTCATGGTCCATGTTGGGACAAATGACATAGGTAAGGGTAGGTCTGAGGCTCTGCAAGGGAAATTTGTGGAATTAGCTGAGAAGCTTAGGAGCAGATCCTCAACAGTAGTGTTCTCCGGGATTCTACCGGTAACACGTGCAAGCAGAGGAAAGCAGAATTTTATCTGGAGGTTTAACACGTGGCCACGAACCTGGTGTAGGAAAGAGGGGTATAGGTTTATGGGGCACTGGAACTTTTTCTGGGACAGGGGTGACCTCTTCAAGCCTGACGGGCTGCACCTGAACCGGAGGGGTACCTTTGCACTGGGCCAGCGTATGTTGAGGGTAGCACAGGATTATTTAAACTAGGGACTTGTGGGGCAGGGAGGTTTGTGAGTGTTACACATAGGGAAATGCAGACTGCCCCGATGGAAGCTGACGGCGTTACATGCACTATCAATGATTTGCTTTTAAAGCAACAAAGCGTAGTGGGGGGCTTGAAGCAGTGGCCACATGGGAAATCAAGGGGGAAGAGCATTAGTAATAACCTGAAATGTTTTTATTTAAATGCAAGATGCATAAAAAATAAATTTTCAGAACTTGAGGCTGTAATGATTAGTGAGGGCTATGACATAGTTGGGATTACAGAGACATGGCTTAGTAAAGAGGATGGATATGAATATAACTATAGAATATAAAAAGCTGAAAAAGCAGAATCCTCTGTGGATGACCAAAAGTATTCGTAGGATTTTGAGGGAAAAGAGGAATCTTTATAAGATGTACATTACGGATAACAATGAGAATACTAAGGCTGAATACTTTAAAATGTGGGCTGTGGTCAAAAAAGAGCTGAGGAATGCTAGAAGACTGTATGAAAGACAAATTGCAGAGGGGGCAAAAACTAGCCCTAAACGCTTCTTTCAGTACTGCAGCAGAAAAAGGAAAATTAAAGAGCAGGTTAAGTGCATAAAGAATAAAAATGGCTCGCTGCTATATGATAACAAGTATATTGCGGATGTCTTAAGCAACTACTTTGTTAAGAATTTTACCTCTGAGGGGGTCTTTATTTGGCCAGAGGGCATGTCAAATGCTCAAGATTATTTAGCGGAAATTGAGGTTCAGGATAACAAAGTATTAGACAAGTTGCATAAACTAAGCACTCTGTGTTAAAAAGAAGAGGGGATGCAACACCCTGGTAAACAGGCCCCTGTCCCCACTTTTTTGAGACCTGTAGCAGTCATGAAATTTGAGATAAGCTCATTTTGTGTATAAAACTGTGACATTTCTCAGTTTCTCATTTGCTATGTTATTCCTGTTCTATTGTGAATAAAATATTGGCTGGTGTGATTTGAAAGTCATTGCGTTTTGATTTTATTCACAATTTCCACTTCGTCGCAACTATTTCGGAATTGGGGTTGCAATTAAATCAGCCCCAGCATGAACACAACCTGCTCTCTTAATCCAAAATACAAATTACACCAATTTTTTTCCTGTTATGCATGAGCTTATTCAAGATTTTATAAGTCAGTATTTGTGTCACTGAGACCGTGGAAAATTATTCCAGTTAAGCAAAACATTTGGAAATTAAGTCACAGAATTATTTAGCAATTACATTTCAGAAATTATGGACACCGGTGTCTAAATCTGTACAGAGGGGTTAATGATTGCACTGTACGTCCTGACGTTATTTGTTGTAATTTGACACCAATCAATTAGTTATCCCAATTTAATAAGAAATTTCCAATGTTCTGAGCAGAGCACTACTTTATGCCTATGAATTTGGGTCCTGGAGAAAGGGTTTAAATTCTCAGACAGCTGCCCCATGGTGTCTGGAGTACAGCAGAAAGATAGGCCAGCCACAGTCATCAAACTTCTACTGATGCAAATTAAGAGGGACAGGCTCATGTTGGTCTTGGGGTTAGTTAGATGCAGTCATTTGTACCAAACTTTGACTCTATTTTCTTCACGATGCTGCAGAAGCAAGACTATTCAGACCAAGTGGTGTTTTTCTGATTTTCAATTGGTAAGTTTTTGTGCTCGTGCACCCTCGGTAGTCTCGTCTACCTCATTCGCCTTTCAGCACTCCCATTACCACACTGTGTTCAGACAAAGAGCTGCAGCTCACTGGATTGCATTTATTTGCATCACCATTTTCAGCAAACTAGTAATTGGGGGGTCATTTCTCAGATTCAGGAAGCAAGTTGTATGGCACGAACAATCATAGCAAGGTCACTGTTGCTAAGATCATGCTTCTTTGCCGATTCTAATTAACCTTCTTCATCACATCCGCATGCATCTTATATAAAGTGCTGTTACATTATTAGCTATTTGGGGGAACACACTATTAACATTAATAGGGGTACATAACATGACCTTTCAGAATACTTTGCCTAAATTTATGCTGCAATAATAATTCCTGCCAGCAAGTGGCAGCACAGGATACAGATGACCTGACCCAGGCTACCAAATGTTAAACAGGAAGATCATTTGATCAATATTAGACAGTTTAAATGGTATGGAAGTTGGCCTTGGTTATATTTGCTTAAGTTGATCCCTACTGCTTGTTAAGCTAAAATTACTGTGATCATTCTGTTCCGTACTGCCTGCAATTAGCAAAGGAATGCGCAGAAAAGGATCACGAGAGTTCAACATTGTGAACTGAGGAAGTTCAACAAGACTTAAAACCTTTGCACATACATGATAAAAGATTGGTAAAAAGGATATAGTTATAGTTTACTCACATTACAGAAACTCTCTTTTACAGCAGACAGCTTAAATTAGAGATATCCAATCTTATCTGCAGTGCATGCCAGTTTTAAACATAGCCCAACACTCATACACCTAATTCTGCTTGACAAGGTCTCGATGGAACAACCTGGGGTACATTTCCCAAAAACATAGCTGATAACTATATTAGCAACTTAGGTAGTTAGCATCTGTTTGTTTGGAAAACAAAACCCTGTTAAGTAAGTAAGTTGAATCAAGTGTCACAGTGTTTTAGTTAAAGCAAAAATCCTGCACCCACACTGGCCAATCGCAGAGGAGACTGGACACCCCTATGGTAAAGGCTTAAATTTAAAGCAGTAGTAAAGCTGCCGGATTCAAATTCGCTTAAGCTACTCCATTAAAGAGGAATGCCCATCGCTGCAACAGCAGTGCTACTCAGTGGATTTGAACATGAAATCTCTCAATCCACTTAAAAGTCTGGTCACAAACATTCACATCACTACTTTTTCATAATTCCTCACCCTTTATACAGTTATTTACAGCAACAGACAGCCTGCAACAACAATATAAAAGTCCAGTATCCATGTCTCAAAATAAAATCATTTAATGAAGCGATCTTCTGGTTTTTTTTCATGATGTCATTCTGGCAGTCATAATGCAGCAACTGAAGAACCGTCAAAGTATAATTTTTTTGTCTTTGAAATAGGACATGATTTTGTACTCTAATATTTTTTTAATGAATTATCTATCCTCTTTTGTAATTGTCAACAGTATGAAAGTGTCCACTGTCAATTAGTTCTAATGTAGAGTGTAGCAAGAAACCCTTGCAGAATGCATTTCCTAGCTGTCAGTTTACTGGAATGTTCCATCACTCATACCATTGCTGAGCAGTCCAGACTTGGATCTGGCCAACCTTCAATCATGATGAGGAAGCCATGATGAATTATAGTAGCCCTGTGCCACAGGCACATCAGAGAGAACAGCTCAGAGGCAGGGCCAGTATTGCTGTTCACAAAACACACATAACGAATCCCGTCTCCTACCCTTCCTAAGGGCAGATTTGTTCAACTGCATTTCCCCTTTTTCTGCACAAATTTTTAAACTGAAAGCACTAAGATGTGCTTGGTCTCATGAACTCAACTTCAATCAGGTTTGGTTGCCCTGGTGTAGTATCTGTTGTATGTGTGTGTGTGTGTGTGTGTGTGTGAGTGTGTGTGTGTGTGTCTCACCTGTTTCAGAGAGGTCTCTTAAAGAGGAGCTCAGAGCAGTGCGCTTCAGGCCTTCCCCTCCCGAGTAGCTGTCGTCCAGGCTGGGCCGTCCCAGAGATCCATTCACCACCTCGTTCTTCACTCCGCTGGTCCCGCTCACAGCTCCCGCACTCAGGAGGCTGGGCCGCATCACTCCCTTCTGCTTCTCCAGCTCCGCTGTGGGGCAGTGAGGTGCGGCGGGGCAGGGCAGGGCAGATACAGGACAAGTATAAGACCCCTGAACTCATTACAGCCTAAACATTTTAATTAGTGCTGCTAATTATGTGAATTGTGGTCGCCCACCACAGTTTCATTTTTCTCGTCACAGATTCAAAATTAACACACTTTTTTATTCTTAAAGATTTCTTTTAAAGCAGAGTCCTGAGTTTTGTACATAGACAGAGGGAGCAAAACGGCAGGAAAACGAAGATATTGCATTCTGCAAATTCAAGTATTTCAAGGTCTTTTCCATGATTACGACAGACACTCCCTTATAAAAATTTACAATAGTTACCTATAGTTTACTACAGTAAAATTGATGTAAACTATAGTAAACTACTGTTTACTGCAGTAAACTAAAGTTTGTTTGAAATATACTATCGTAATTGAATATCATGCCAAAATTTACTATAGCAGAGTTTGACTGTTGTGATTTACTTCAGCATCACTATAGTAAACTACAGAGTTGCTATAGTATATCTATAGTAATATAGTTTGAAAACTAAAGTATTTTTACTGTAGTATTTTGTGGTAATTTTTCATATGGGCTGACCCAAACATGAACCAAAATACAATACTTAACTCCAGCTTCTTTGCGCAAGTTAACTTCATTGGCTGAAATCTGCATTGTTTATAAATTTAGTTCACAATATTTAGACAGCCATAAGTTAGCATAGCTATTTTAAAAGAAAATCGTGTTACTATGGGAATGAAAATGGTCATCGTACAAGCACTAATAACAATCAAATATCAAAAGCATATCAAAAATGTGAGCATTGTAAAATATTAAAGCTAGCATCTAATACCGCTACTATTTGGTGGCCTTGAATAGAGCAAATTTTTCATACAGTAGTTCCCTCACAAGTCTTCAGTGGTGAGACACGTGGGTATATTGCTCCATTTTTCACGTACATTGTAATAATAACATTCCTATAGTGTAACCAATGCAGGTGCTGTCTTTATTCTGTTTTCATTCACGTTTTACACACCGCCCAAACTCTATTGGAATCGGGATTTGTACAAAACCCAAAACCAGTGAAGTTGGTACGTTATGTATATCGTAGATAAAAACAGAATACAATGATTTGCAAATCCTTTTCAACTTACATTCAATTGAATACACTGCAAAGACAAGATGTTCGATGTTCAAACCGATAAACTTTTTTTTTTTTTTTTTCAAAAAATCATTAACTTAGAATTTAAAGGCAGCAACACATTGCAAAAAAGTTGCCACAGGGGCCTTTTTACCACTGTGTTCCATCGCCTTTCCTTTTCACGACACTCAGTAAACGTTTGGGAACTGAGGAGACCAATTTTTGAAGCTTTTCAGGTGGAACTCTTTCCCATTCTTGCTTGATGTACAGCTGAAGTTGTTCAAATTTCCGGGGTCTCCGTTGTCGTATTTTACACTTCATAATGCGCCACACATTTTCAATGGGAGACAGGTCTGGACTACAGGCAGGCCAGTCTAGTACCCGCACTCTTTTACTACAGAGCCATGCTGTTGTAACACATGCAGAATATGGCTTGGTATTGTCTTGCTGAAATAAGCAGGGGCGTCCATGAAAAAGACGTTGCTTGGATGGCAACATATGTTGCTCCAAAACCTGTATGTACTGTTATGGCCCCAATTTGTTATGACATTAACGACAGCAAAGGATGACAGACAAAAATTTTAAAACTAAAACACATTTAATTAGACAAAGGCAACTAACAACAAACCACTCTACTCTACAGACCAAGATTGATTATATAAAAAAATAGAAATATTTACAGTCCCTTTGGTGGGTTGCTTGGTGATGTCCTGGGTGAGGAAAATGCAGGCAAAACACAGGCAAAAATCCGCTTAAAGCTTCACAGGTCTTAAACAGAATGACAGGTCTGGTCAAATGTATCCTTCTCCTTGCAATTTCTCCTATTACTTTACTGTCTCAATTTTACTCCTTATATACTCTTTTGCAGACCCCTCCCACCTTTAAGGCTTTTTTTTTTTATTTTTCTCTGGGACTTGTCCCAGACATGCCTAAAACATGCCCAAACCTATCTCCAGTCTGGGCTGAACAAAAAAAGGTAAATACTGCCATCTAGTGGCCTCTATTCACATTACACCTCCATTCCCAAAGGGAAAAATTTTGACTCATAAAGGCAACATTTTTCTTTTCAATACAAAATGGTTAAGTGGACAATTGTCTATATATACAAGTAATACAACATTCGAATAAACGCGTGATATATATACATATTCAACCATGGGATAAGCAATCAGCAGTTACATTGTCAGTACCCTTTACATGCTTAATTTGCAAGTCAAACTCCTGTAAATTCAAACTCCAATTCAACAATCTTGTTTTTCATCTGACTCAAAAACATTAACGGATTGTGGTCTGTGTACACAATCATTGGCTTTTGCCCTGTACAAAGATAAACATCAAAGTGTTGTAAAGATAGAACCAGAGCCAACAGCTCCTTCTCTATTGTGGAATAGTTCCTTTGGTGACGATTGAACTTCCTGGAGAAGTATGCCACGGGATGCTCAATGTCATCAGAGTCACTTCTCTGTAGGAGCAGAGATCCACAAGCTTGGTCGCTAGCATCGACCGCGATGGAGAACGGTTTGTTGAAGTCAGGAGATTTGACCATGGGGAAGTGACACAGCAGAGACTTCAGGCGATTGAAGGCTCTTTGGCATGCTCCATCCCAAGTGAACTTTACGCCTTTCTTGAGTTGGTTGGTGAGACTGAGAGCAATCTCAGCAAAGTTCTTGCAGAACTTGCGGTAATACCCGATCATTCCAAGGAAGCGGCGCAAAGCTTTTTTGTTGTCAGGAACTGGAAAGCCATGATGGCTTGGACTTTAGCATTTATGGGTGCCACCTTACCTTGGCCTATGACGTAGCCAAGATAGGTGACAGTAGCAGAACCAAAGTCACTCTTGTTCAGGTTAACAGTCAGGTTAGCCTGGGTCAGGCACTGGAATAATGTCTCTACATCTTTTAGATGTTCTTCCCGGGAGTCACTCCATGTGATCAGGTCGTCGATGTATGCACCTGTGTGTGGCAATCCGGCGATTGTAGACTGTATCATTCTTTGGAACGTGGCTGGGGCATTTTTCATGCCAAAGGGTAGGACTTCATACTGGTACAACTCAGATGGTGTGGCAAAAGCAGAGATGCTCCTGGCCCTCTCAGTTAAAGGCACACACCAATAACCCTTCAACAAATCATTCTTGGTCAGAAACTTTGCTTGCCCTACTCTATCAATACAATCATCAACCCTAGGTATTGGAAATACATCAGTTCTAGTTACAGCATTGACTTTGCGATAATCTGTACATCTGTACAATCTGATAATCTAGTACTTCCATCAGGTTTTGGAACTAGCACACAGGGTGAACTCCAATCTGAGTTAGAGGGTCTGATAATATCATGTTCTAACATGTACTCAACCTCTTTCTCAGCAATCTCTCTCTTTTCAGGATTCATCCGGTACAGATGCTGTTTTATTGGTTTGGCATCACCAACATCTACATCATGAGAAGCTATAGAAACTCTTTGGAACATCAGAAAACAGATCTTGATATTTCTTGATCAACCTCTCAAACTTGATCTTTCTGTGAGGGTTCAAAGTGCTGTAGTTTTACATCAAGATTTTGCAACACCTCAGATTTGACAATTTACATGAAAGAACTTCAGCTTTAATTTTAGGTTCATCATCTTGAGACTCTCCCTCATCTTCACAAGTCTCGGCCATAGGAGAATCTGAAGTGACAGCTGCAACCCTAGCATTTCTGTCATGATAAGGCTTCAGCATGTTAATGTGACACAACTGTTTTGGCTTTCTCCTATCTGGAGTCTTCATAATGTAATTGAGATCATTGAGTTTTGTCAGGATTTCATACGGACCATGAAATCTAGCCTGCAATGCATTGGACTGCAAGGGAAACAACACAAGAACCTTGTCTCCTGGTTTAAACTCACGGCTTCTAGCCTTATGATCATGCCAAGTTTTCATTTTTCCCTGACTTGATTTCAAGTTCTCTTTGGCTAGGTCACAAGCTGCACGTAATCTTTCCTTGAACTTGCTAACATGCTAACATAGTCTAACAGACTGATATGTGGCTCTTTCTCTTGCCATTGTTCACTCAACAATAGCGATGGTCCTCTCACTTCATGGCCAAACACTAGCTCAAATGGACTGAACCCAGTAGACTCCTGCACGGCTTCTCTAGCTGCAAACAACAGCAAATGAACACCTTCATCCCAGTCTTTCTCATGGTCATAACAATAAGTCTTCATCATTGTCTTGAGAGTGGAATGAAACCGCTCTAAGGCACCCTGACTCTCTGGATGATAGGCACTAGAAAGAATCTGCTTCACAACTAGTTCATACACAACCTGCTGAAACAATCCGGAAGTGAAATTGCTACCTTGGTCAGACTGAATTTCCCTGGGAAGGCCAAACAATGTGAAGAACTTTATCAAAGCCTTCGAGATTGCAGTTGCCTTGATGTTACGTAGAGGTATGGCTTCAGGCAATCTGGTAGATGCACACATGATTGCCAACAAGTACTGATTTCCAGATCTAGTCTTGGGTAATGGACCAACACAATCAACAATGACCTTAGAGAGGGGCTCCCCAAATGCTGCGATAGGCTGCAATGGAGCTAAAGGTGGGTCTAAATGGTGTTTTCCAACTACCTGACAAGTGTGACAGGTTTTGCGAAAGTTGGAAACGTCTTTCCGAATCCCAGGCCAGAAGAAGTGTTTCATGATCTTATCAACAGTCTTGTTAACACCAAGATGACCTCCTAAAGGTAAACTATGAGCCATTGTTAAGATCTCATTCCTGTAGACCTTTGGAACAATAATTTGTCCAACAACTGCCCAATCTACATTGGCAGGGATATCAGGAGGGCGCTACTTCCGCATCAACACACCATCCTTGAGATAATACCCAACTGGAACTGCGTCTATTTCTTTATCAGGAAGGGCTCTCCTCTTTAGTACACAAATTTCAGGATCATTAGTTTGCTCCTGAATCAACCGCTTTCTGGACAGAGACAAGTCTCCAGACGCATCAGAATCACTAAACCTATCTGGCTGGCTGAACAAGGAACTGATAAAACTATCTGTTAAGTCCTAAAACGGAGAAGCCATAGTAGGCCGAACAGAGGCATGAGGCGAACAGCCTGAGTCCTGACAATTCAATGTGCTGGACGGCACCACATCATCTTCTTCTTTAGCCTTCTTAGCCATAGCACGAGTCACTGCACAGGAAGGATACAATGATGGGTCTTCATCGCCATTTTCAGTGCTCGGCTGTGAAGTAAGATGTACAGGGGGAACTACTTTGCCCCCAGCCAGGTCATTGCCTAGCAATGAGAAACACCTTTGATAGGTAGACTTGACATAAGTCCCACCTTTACCTGTCCTGTAACTAAATCTGACTTCAAGAATATAGAGCGCAGGGGTACAGATACAGTCCTCCCTTCAATACCTTGTACAAGTATGAAATCCCCTGAAGCGGTCTCAAGAATATAGAGCGCAGGGGTACAGATACAGTTCTCCCTTCAATACCTTGTACAAGTATGAAATCCGCAGAAGCGGTCTCATCACATAACTCCAAGGTGTCCATCAACAAAAGTGACTGAGAAGCTCCGGAATCCCTTAGGATATAAATGGGGACGGGAGTAGTATGCTCATTCAGAGCCACAAATCCCTCTGACACAAATGGAAGAAATTCCTCCCTCACAAAGTCAGCAGTATCAGGCTTTTTAGCCCCACAAGAAGCAGGCAATTTAGCAGATCGGTTATCTATTAAAGGGGTTTCTAACCTTGTTTTCACAAAGGCATTTGGTTTGGTATACTTTTCTTTTTTTGTCACTGTCAGCTTTCACACTTTGATCAGACCTGTTCCTGGATTTCTGAGCACCATCACCAGATTTGTCTTTGTCTTTGGGTGAGGAATCTTGGGTATCACCGTTCCCTTTTTTCTGAAATTGGAACCATCTATTGTTACTGCTAGACTGAAATTTGGACTTATGTGTGAGAAAATATTCATCTGCAAATTTGGCAGCTGACTGCAAATTCAGTGCTTGCTTCTCATTAAGGTAGGTCTTAATATCATCTTTAACACAGTTCTTGAATTCTTCAACTAACACCATCTCTTTTAGTGAGTTGAAATCATCCTTGACCTCCATAGAAGTACACCAGCGCTCAAAGCAAACCTTCTTCTCATTAGCAAATTCCACATAAGTCTGATGGTCAGATTTCTTCAGACCTCTGAATTTCTGTCGGTAAGCCTCTGGAACCAACTCATAAGCTCTCAAAATAACCTTTTTGACAACCTCATAATGAGAGGAATCATCTGCAGACAAAGCTGAATAGGCTTGTTGAGCTTTACCCTTAAGGTAAGCTTGCAACATCAGAGGCCAGTGTTTCTTGGCCACTGGCAACTCCTTGCTACCTTTTCAAAACACTGGAAATAGTTGTCAACATCCTTTTCAGCAAATGGAGGCACCAGTACTACCTCCTGGCTAGGCCGAAATTTATTTTCTGTTGCTATTTTAATTTTTAGTTTCTCCATTAGGAGTCTTTCTTCTCTATCGAATTTCTCGAATTCAAAATCTGTCTTGCTAATTTTTCTAACTCCAATTCTTTTTGTTTTTCTTTTTCCTCCCTTTCAATCTCTAGCATTTTTAATTTGAGTTCCATTTCTATATGGAAACTGCTCCGGGTGCAAACACATTTTCATCAATGTAATATTCAACAATATCTCTAGCCAGTCTTGCTTTTCGCATGGCTGGTTTTACCTCTGTCAGCTCTAAATGTCTGCATATTTCTAGTAGTCTAGTAGTCTTTTTAAAAGACTTCAAAACCTCTACGGTTGGTGATGCCAAGAAATCGTCCATTGCTGTCTATCTGTCGATATATATATATATATATATAGGAAAATTCACAAAACAATTTTACAATTTGAAATGTTAGATTTTCAATAAATGACTCACACAATGGTCTATCCCGGACGAGCCCCCAATTTGTTATGGCCCCAATTTGTTATGACATTAACGAAAGCAAAAGGTGACAGACAAAAATTTTAATACTAAAACACATTTAATTGGACAAAGGCAACTAACAACAAACTACTCTACTCTACAGACAAAGATTGATAATATACAAAAACAGAATTATTTACAGTCCCTTTGGTGGGTTGCTTGGTGATGTCCTGGGTGAGGAAAATGCTCTAACACAGGCAAAAATCCACTAAAAGCTTCACAGGTCTTGAACAGAATGACAGGTCTAGTCAAATGTATCCTTCTCATTGCAATTTCTCCTACTACTTTACTGTCTCAATTTTACTCCTTATATACTCTTTTGCAGACCCCTCCCACCTTTTAGGCTTTTTTTTTTTTTTTTTTCTCTGGGACTCGTCCCAGACATGCCTAAAACATGCCCAGACCTATCTCCAATCTGGGCTTAACTAAAAAAGGTAAATACTGCCATCTAGTGGCCTCTATTCACATTAAAGTACCTTTCAGCATTAATGGTGCCTTCACATATGTGTAAGTTGCCCATGCCTTGGGCACTAATACACCCCCATACCATCACAGATGCTGGCTTTTGAACTTTGCGACTATAACAGTCCGGATGGTTCTTTTCCTCTTTGGTCCGGAGGACACAACGTCCATAGTTTCCAAAAACAATTTGAAATGTGGACTCATCAGACCCCAGAACACTTTTCCACTTTGCATCAGTCCATTTTAGATGAGCTCGGGCCCAGCGAAGCCGGCAGTGTTTCTGGGTGCTGTTGATAAATGGCTTTCGCTTTGCATTGTAGAGTTTTAACTTGCACTTGCAGATGTCGTGACGAACTGTAGTTACTGACAGTGGTTTTCTGAAGTGTTCCTGAGCCCATGTGGTGATGTTTTTTACACACTGATGTCTGTTTTTGTTGCAGTACCGCCTGAGGGATCGAAGGTCACGGGCATTCAATGTTGGTTTTCGGCCTTGTCGATTACTTGCAGTGATTTCTCCAGATTCTCTGAACCTTTTGACGATATTACGGACTGTAGATGATGAAATGCCTACATCTCTTGCAATAGCTCGTTGAGGAATGTTGTTTTTAAACTGTGCGACAATCAGCTCACGCATTTGTTCACTAAGTGGTGACCCTCGCCCCATCCTTGTTTGTGAATGATTAAGCATTTCAGGGAAGCTGCTTTTATACCCAATCATGGCACCCACCTATTCCCAATTAGCCCGTTCACCTGTGGGATGTTCCAAATAAATGTTTGATGAGCAATCCTCAACTCTCTCAGTCTTTTTTGCCACTTGTGCCAGCTTTTTTGAAACATGTTGCAGGCATCAAATTCCAAATGAGCTAATATTTGCAAAAAATTACAAAGTTTACCTGTTCGAACATTAAGTAACTTGTCTTTGCAGTGTATTCAATTGAATATAGGTTGAAAAGGATTTGCAAATCATTGTATTCTGTTTGTATTTACGATTTACACAACGTGCCAACTTCACTGGTTTCGGGTGTACATTAATATACTGATATTTCTTATTGATGACTCAAGTTAACCTCATAAAAACTATGGACCCATATATAGGTCGTCAAAATGCAGCCACTGCATTCAGAACTTCAGGCCTACTTTAAATTCTCACAGAGATTTCAAAGTTTCCAACAATCCCAAACATGTCCAATGGAATTACAAGGAAATGTGTATGAAATCTAGCACTTTTAAGTCGCAATGTCAGAGAATGTGTAATGTGGTCATGTAATACAATGTTGAAATGTAGACGGCTGCACATAATGCTGCCATGAAATGAAAGGTTGAAATGTATGTGGCTGTATAGGGCAGAGTCTGGATTTCCTCCCCTGTGACGGAGCCTGTGCGATACTCACACTCCACTCTGTACTTCTCCATCTCCTGGACCTCAGCAATGCTCTCCCGCAGGTCGCTGACAAAACGGGTCCGGTCCTGCTGGCTGGGAGCTGAGAACACAATCAGAACTTTCCTCTCCCCACCTGGAATCGCTGAGGTCAGACGGATGCCGTGGAGGTAGTCTGCAAGAAGGAGGCACCGTGTCAGTGACTCAGGATTAATACACATATGGGCTCAGATTGAGAGAGGATTTATCTCCTATTAACGGATTAGTTGTTTCCTAGGCGTGGAACTGTTAATATGTGTGCTACTGTGACATGAGCCATTGAGACGGCTAAACCGGCACTAAAAATGTATGGCATAAGGACTTCCTTCGCAGTAAGAAGTCTTTGAGGGAAGAAGTAAGGCAATCATCCATCCATAATGTAAACTGCTTCTTCCTCACTAGGGTCGCGGCGGAGCTGGAGCCAATCCCAGCTGACTATATGCGAAAGGCAAGAACACACCCTGGACAGCTCGCCAATCCATTGCAGGGCAAAAACTCCATTCACTCACAAACTTATACCTATCATGCTGCCCTTAAAGAAACCCATTACAAATGTTACAGAAGACCGGAACTTCAACACACAAGCACTGGTTCCAAAGACAACAATAGTACCATCACACCATCGCCAGCGCCACAGCAATCATATACAGTGGAAGTAAAAAGTCAACACACCCTTATTAAAATGGCTGTTTTTTTTTTTCTTTAAAGCCAAAATGGCAACATAGGTAACGTTAGCCTAATAGCATAGTTGCCAAAGTCATATTTGAACGTTTTCAAAAAACAAGAAAAAACACAATTTTTAGCAAGCACATTGGTATTTTTTTATATAAGCAAAAATTGACAGGCAATTATTCTATGGGGCTAACGATAAGTTAGCACACTTTTTCCGTCTTTAACCCGTAGAGCACTGAAATACATTTTTAAAAAATATGCATTTAATTATCTTGTGCTGTTGAAAACCTCTCGCCACATGATAGGTTTTCAACAGCTTTTAATTTGATATCTTATATCATTGAAAAACAATAGCTGCATTTAGCATTTTCATGGTAAATGTGATCTTTCAAACAAACATAGACAAGAAGAAAAACATGAACATATAAACATAAAAAACAGACACAAATCAACTGACAAAACCCTGGCTACATAAGTCTGTAGACACCCGATCTAACTAATACTTTGAGGAGGTCCATTTTCAATTTACTGCAGCAGCAGGCTGGGTGAATATGTCTCAGATAAATTTGAGAATTAAAGCCATGGAATAGAATGGCCCAGTCTGAGCCCCTGATCCCCTCTAAAACCAGCAGAATGATAAAGAAGCCCGTGTGCTGGAGATTTCCTGTTACTTCAAGAAAGTTCAGCTTGTTCTGTTGTTGCTGCCTTTACATTTCAATAAGCGTCTGCAAATCGTTTGCAAACACAAAACAATAACATGGATGAGTGCACCGACTCGCATGGAAAGAAGTATACCAGTTGAACAATTCTCCTATTGTTCTTCCTAACTTGTTCTTCAAATTCTTCCTGACAATTCACCCTTCTTTTTACAATAACCTTGTTCAGGAAGACTGCCATTTCGTTAGCCTTATGGCATAATTGCCCATCTCAATTTTTAAGGTTTTTTCTTTTTATATTAACGAAAATTTTTTTAAGGTTTTCAGAAAAAAGAAAAAAAAACGTATTTTTTTTCGCCAACAGTAAAGAACAGGCATTCGATATCTCAATTTGACAAAAATACGACTTAGGCAATTACGCTATGAGGCTCACGATTTGTTGCTTGTGACTTATTATAGACAGTGTTGCTTTTTTAACTCTTTGAGTGCTGAATAAATTTTCAAGGAATTAAAAATGTAATGATCCTGAGCTGTTGAAAACCTATCATGTGTCAACTTGTTCAAAAGGGCTCCCTTGCGAGAGCTCTTTTAACCCCTTAAGCCCTGACCCTCTTTTTTGAAAATGGAAATCCCAAAATGAAATAAGTATATCTCTGCAACTGCTTGGTCCATTTGAATTATCTTGGTATTGTAATAAAGGTAAAACCATTTGGGATTTCATATCTGGTGTAAAAATCACTGAGTCAGAGTAAATGGAGATGGAACACAGTGCAAATGAAAGATCTCATTTTGCACCTAACAAAGTTTTACTTCGATCCCTTGTAAATTTGTTGAGTTGCAGCCTGAAACCTCTAAAAAATTACAGGACAGAATGTCATTATTATCTGTGCCAAAGTTCATTCTCATCAGGTCAATCAGGGCAAAATTAGAGAGGAATGTCTTGGTGGCTTCTCCATTTTGACAATTTAGGTACCTTGTATTTCTCAGATACCAAGCTTCAAAACCCATAAAATTTCACTTATATATCACTACAGGCATCCATTCCATCCAAATACAACATTTTTGAATTTTTAGAATTAAAAAACAATTATTAACATTTCTGCCAGTTTTGTTGCGTCTACAATTTCCCATTCAAAGATAATACATACAATAAAAATTAAGTTTGACTCCACTGGAGCATATTTATTAAAAAACAAAACAAATAAATAAAATGATAAATACAAAGGCAATTTGAAAATATGTTAAAGAAAAGTAAGAACAACCAAAACCCCAGCGATAAACTGCGATTATTTCCAAAAAAAAAAAAAAAAAAGGTACCCTGATCAGGAATCATACCTTCACAATTTCCTTTCAGCAGGGCGGCATTTTATCCAACAGGCTGCGCCAATCGACAACAGTCTATGCTCAAATTGCCCATTGAACGAATGGATAAAGAAAATATGTACTGTACTGTTGTAGTCTCAGTATTTGTGCAGAATAGTGCAAAGATTCTGTCAGAAAACGACTTTGAAAATGAATGTTGAATATTTAGCGGATAATTATTCGGACAATACCTCAAACAAACTAGTTATGTGTTTATATTGTCGCGCTATTCAAGAACATGCATATGTCCCATGGACTCAGTTTGACGCACTCGAAAAGCAAAGCTGCAGCTCAGGCTAGGTTTCTGCGATTAAGGTGGTTTAGAGTTCGTTAGAATCATCAGTACTCATACAATCAAATTCTCACCGGCATAGTCTAACTGACAGCATCACAAGCCGATCTCAGAAAGGATAATACATTGCAAGGAAGCTGAATGCTACGGAGCTGAATTCTTTGAAGCAACGCCCTGGATAAGAACATGCTAGGATCCTGCCAAATCTAGTTTCGTCATAACACGAACACATTGGGCTAACAATAGTAAGCGCAGATTTACCCTCGAGCAGTTTATTTATTGCAAAATATCAAAGGTAATTTTTTTCTGCTCATCTCTGTAGATTGTAAAGTGTATGCCTGCTGTTCTTTCAATGTGGTGTCGGTTTAAAATGACAGGGCTCATATTGTTGCATTCTGTGGACTTTCCTCTTTTATTTGAGGTATCGATTTTATGCATAGCACAAATTCAGCAGAAATCCTGGCGATTCAGCGCTGGTATGATTTTATCCTATGTTCTGGTGCGTGCTCATTTACTTGCTTGGTGCTTGATTTGTGTTTGGTTGAGGTAAAAATGGTTTACATGAATTTTTGGCCGAGTTTCTTCGCGAAATGCGGATATGCCATTTCACAATGTCGCAATTTGGAAAAATGCTGTATCAATAATGCGTAATAACCGCCCCCGGTATCGGGCCGTAGTTTTAAGGGGTTAAACAAGTTGACACGTGATAGGTATTCAACAGCATCTAGTTTTGATATCTTACACTATTGGGCAACTATAGTTGCGTAAGGAGCTCAAAGGGTTAATACGTTCCTGAAGTCTGGCCCTTGCCAGAATCCTTTCATCATAGAGGTCATACTGGCTGCAGGGAAAATTCCCCAAATGAAGCCCCGTTTCCAAAGGGGGAGGGTTGGAGGAGGGTGAATGAGGAGGACAGAGGGATGGTGGGAGCTGTAATAAGGGTTAAGATACCGATCCTCACATGAGTTCTGGAACATGTGAACCTGCATCTCCACGAGAGGGAAGGATTGCCTAAAACTGTAGGTCACGGATGTCTTCTTCTTCTGGAAAACCTTTGTAACCTACACAGGGGGATGGAGGGACGATAAGAGAGTGAAGGTGAGAGGGTGCATTCGGCCATTTTTGATTTTCTTCAAGATGAATAAAGTTTTAACTGGTAATAACCTAGTTTCAACAATATATTTACTTTGTCGTACACAAAAGCCCATAACCCCTTTTTCTTTGCCGTATTTCTCACTATTTGATTTCCCAGGGTGGTTATAGACCCAGGCAAAGGTATTAAATTTTGTTTTGAACAATATTGCAGGGTTGATCAGGCTTCAGTAATTAAACTACCCCTCCACCTCCCTCACTCCTACCTCCCTCTTCACAAAATGATTAGATAAACCTCCAACAATCGGTTTGACTGTAATTACGGCCAAAAAGAAAGACTACTTTCAAAGTTAAACTCATCTTTGTGTAATATTTTCGGTAGAAACTGAATAAGATCGTTGAAAACAGCAGAGAAGATTCCCCCAATGCGACGTATGGTGCCTTTTTCATTCCGCGCCTCTCCCCTGACAGCATACAGGCTCAACCGCAGCTACATCCAGGCGACATAATATTCAGAGCAGAATGCACGGGCTAACATGACATGCTAGTGTGATGCCCTGCTGCAGTTGCATTTTTATTTGGGAGAATCCAGTGGCACTGTACTGTACTGTGTGTTATGTTCTCTCCGGTATTGAGAGCAGTTTCTGCTCCTCACCACGAGCAGGTCATTGAAGAGGAACACCTCTCTCTGATGGACCCCGCCCCTCTGCGGCCGACTGGGATCAGGCACTTCGTACAGCTGACAGCAGCACACCAGCCTGCGGTGCGGCAAGGACAGGACCTGCATGCTCCAAAAGAGAGGGGACCTCAAGTTCAACAGACACAGTTAACTTTAGAGATCCCAGCGCGCTTACATTCATCTTACTGAGGACACTATCCAAGAAAACGTACATTTTATTTGAGGTTGAAGCAATCAGACCAGCCCAAACTCAGCCACATCAGTTCCATTTTACTGCAACATTAGTCATGTGCCTATGTTGGTTAATTTGCATAAAATATCAAGATTACAATGGGACATATTGTTATGACTTTTTTTTTTTTTTTACACATAAACAGAACTCCAATAATGAAAAAGTTGTCGCATTATTGATAATAGAAATAAAATCAAAAAGGACCTATAGGAAGTTGTTTTTGCAGAGCAAATGCATCCAAAGTGGGTGCATTTATCCAATGACCTATCACCCAGGAGAACCTCACATGGTGGGTGCACAACTAGACATTGGTATAAACACGTCCTTTATGTATGATGCCCTTGTGCCAAGCGGTTGCTTAGACCTTGTCCGCACAAAATACCACACACTTTCATGTCCAGTGACCTTGACCTTTGACTCGAGTGAACCTAACATAGTGAATGCACAACTAGACTTAGCTATAAACACATCGCTACAGCATGAAGCCATTGTGCCAAGCGGTTGCCGAGATCTTGCTGGCAATAGAAAACGTGACACTAATGCCGACGCAGACAGGACACCAGGGTAAACCATATCGGTACTCCCTTTGTGACCTACTTAGGGGTAAAAGTGGGCTGGAACGGTCCGGAACTGTGTTCCACCACCTTAGTTTGAATTGAAATATTTATTTGACTAAAGCTGCTTTTACACTGGACGCGAAACAAATTTTTCGCGCGACAGATTACATTCAATGTAAATGCAAAGACGGGAACGTTTCTCACGACAGATTACATTCAAAGTCAACTCAAAGACGCGAATACAAGCATTTCGCTTCTGACTTTGAATGTAATCAGTCGTGCTAAAAATTTGTTTCGCGTCCAGTGTGAAAGCGCCTAAACAGTAGCGCCACGGACCGCAGATCATTTTCGCATACAGCTTTCAATGGCAGCCTGCCTGCCACTGTCAAAATCACCAAGATGCTCAACAAATCAGAGCGCAACATCAGTCTCTGCTAGCCCCGCCTTCACTAAAGCGCAGCTGTATCGTATGCTGTATTTCATTTGAGTGAGTGCATGGGTCACGTACCAGCCTGCGAGGAATTGCCATTGTTTGAGACGGGGTTTTTAGCCAAAGTAAGTGGATTACCTGAACTTGAAGTCGATGGTGAAGTATTTTTAATATTCAACAATTCAAACCGGCCAACTAAAAGAACCTAAATTTTAAAAGAGTTAACGTTAGCTGCTTTAGGCTATTTGCAAAACGCTAACCAGGCTGCTTACCAGCTAGTTAGTGCATCAATAAAATTATTAGCGATTCAGTCAAAGTCTGACAAAGGCTCAGTTTTGCATTGGAAATCAGAACATTTCGGAAATAGAGTATGGTTTATGTGTGCAGAGTAAGAACAGTGTTTTGAAATCACAAAAAGATTAATACATTTCTGTTACTTGTTCATTTAGGTGATTATGCTATAGTTTTGATTTACTGTTTTAGGAAATGAAAAATACTGTAACAGTAGAATATCTTCACTGTCATACTTCCCAATATTATGCAAGTTTTCAGCCAAATCCATCACTGCTTTTCTCTTGTTATGCCCACTTCCTGATTATGTGAATACTCAATTTCCTATTCCCAACGGGCCAAAAATAAAGCGGATACAGTTATTTGCAATCATTTGTGTCATTTTTCTTTACTGCGCCGCGACACCGAATTTTAGGGTTCCCCCACCTGTCAAATCCCACTTAAATCACTGAACCTACTGCCTTACACTACATAAAAGACTAAACATTATCTGACACTTCAACTTGAGAATTCAACTGGTCAACAAGTGGTAAGCCATTGAACATGCCAACTTTTTTGGACTTAGTTACATTCACGACATTGTTTTTAAGAAGCAATTAAATTCAAGTTAGAACGTCAAATTATGTGTTGCTGTTCTGTTTCCAAGGGAGTAGAGGGTGAATAGACATTTCAAATCACTCATTTTTGATTTTATTTGCGGTTTTCATTATGTGCTAACTTTTTTGGAATTGGGGTTATATGTGCAAATATCATTATGATCAAAGCTCATGTCATTGATCAGAGTGCTACCAGGAAGAGAGCACACACTCCATGGTCTATGGCTGGCATTTCTTAACTGTGGCCTGATTCCGGGTGGCCTGATTTGACAGTGGGGTTGCCAGAAAAATTGAGAGAATAAAATAAAAATATAAACATAAAGAAATAAATAGTCTCTTTAGTTTGTAAATGAAAAGTTTGGTTCCCAAATGTAATCACGGCCAATTTTTTTTTCATTTTTTGTGAAAGTCCTGCCACCAATGGATTGGTAATTATCACCCATCAACCAATCAGAGGCCACCATTGGCGTGACGTTGTGCAACATGAGGTTTTTCAGCATTGCTGCGCCAGTCCTCACCTTTACCACATGATTGCTCTTAAACTTTTCCCATTTATGTTTGTCTGATTAACCACTGTGAAACTGGTTTATTGTATAAAAAAGACCAATACATGCCTTGCAATGAAGAGATGATCATGACAAAGTTATTGCCCACTGGCTACATTTACAGACTTAATGTGACATTTTGTATGCATTGGCAATGATCCAAATAAATCTAAAAAATCCAATTCTTTTGCTCTTGGAATTTTTGCACCCATTCCGATTATTGCTATCCTTACAATGTCACTGCCGAACAACATCCTTTAGCTACGACTAGGTTATGTTCACAATATAGCACAACTTCTACATTATTGCTTAGTCTCACTGACTGACTTAATGTAAATCTGTACCATTTCATGAGCTTTGTGAATTCAGAATATTCAAAGGACATTAACACATCTTCATTTATGCACTGTGCAGAAGAAAATGCCACATAACTTCATGCTGCGATGTACAAAAATGTTATAGGAAATAAATGTCAGAAATTTCATTCTACCAATTAGTCTTAGCAACTGTTGCTAATTAGGCAAATAGAACAGCGACCGGATTACGTAATTAAACATTGAAAGATGATTTTACTGAAGGCCTTTGATACTGCTGACAGACCGTAACTGGAGACGTCATGACATGAATAAGTAGTGTTTTGACAAAAAGTATGATAAATTAGTTCAGTTAAAACAAGTTAATCAGTTCTGGATTTACATTTTTCATCTTATTTAAACAGATGCTTAAAGTTTAAAACGTGACTCAGCAGATTTCCTTTCCTTAGTTCACTGAACCAGAAAAAAAGTGATTTTTATTAAAACAAAGAAAATGGATAGATCGCATTTTGGAACCATACGCTTCAAAAGAAAATGTGGAATGAGTCAATGAGTCAAAATGAGTGACCTCATATAGAATGAAACCCTTGTAAACCGTGAGACGAGATGAATGAACAGTATCTCTTGTAGAACTCCGCACTTCTGGTAATAGGGCCAGCTTCACCAAGCCGATGCATGCATGTCAGAGTGCAATGAGCCAATGCATTGTGCAGCTTCGCAATGAAAACTGTCCTGTATACACAGATATGAACATGAAAAATACGGCAAAATTCAAAAAAGCTAAATTCAAGTCGAAACCGGAGTACAAAACCTTGGAACTAAACGCTAATAAATTGCAATTATATTAGCTAGCGTTCGACCGCACGCAGGTATGGGTGAAGTTCACTCGTCTACATTTTGAACTTTGACCCATCATTAACGGCGATCATATCTGCCTTCCGATGCACCGTATTGGATAGCGGGTCGCTCCAATTACGTCAATTGGTCCTGAATTTTACTGTCTGAATTTTAATAGATTTATTTTCTGTTTTGAATGGCGGTGTCTGAATTTTGGTCAGCCAATTTCCATCTTGAGTTTCACCAAGTGAATATGAATGCAATTTTTGAATATTTCACGTATTATGAGTTTCAATTTATGGACACAATTAAAAAAACCTACTTAAAATCAAAAGCCTGAATTTATGCATTCTGAAACTCCACCTTTGAATTTTCAAAGACACTCAAAATGTATAAATCCAGACAAGAGGTTTTCAAATTTCCAAATATTTCAATGCAATAAATTCAGTGATGTTTTCACAACCCTCGTGTGAGTCCTTTTTGCGTCTTCTCCTATCCAGCGGCTTGTGTCTTTTGGATATATTGACTCCTTTGATTTGTATGACATCCTGCATGCCTCCCACGCCAGGGTTAGCGTGCATTCATATTCATATTTCCCATTCACATGTATACTTATACCTTTTACTTGGAGCGTGAAAGTTGCTGGATTGTCATTTGCTAAGTATCCTTAAGCAACCAATCAGTGTCCTCCTAGCTTAGAGCTATTGTCTTCGGCAATTATTTGTGATCTTTAATGATAGGTAAATATGGAAGTACATGTTGTACTCTTGCAAATAGGAACGCTAGCCTTTCTCTTGGTTTCCAGGACTGCAACCACATTTCTGTTAATCACTCTTCAGTCTGTTCCTTCGCCCAGTATATTAGCCTTCTGCGGTCATCAGGATTGGGGCTGTGTTCCTGCTAAACTGGCTGGTCCTGCTATCTGATGGTTCTGTTCAAGCGAGACTGTTCTCCATCAGGCTACTGCCCCAGTACACCACTGGCCAGGCGTGGACACGCTCTTCACTCAGCCCTATTAACATCCGAACTGAACTGTGCCATTGTGCTCAGGGCTCCGTCTCTCACAGTCATTACCGTATTACTATCAATTAATACCACGACTGGATTATGCTCTATCTCTGCATCTGGTTCCTTGTCTGGATCGTAACAGATGTTTAAATTTCAATATTAAAGAATCTATGGTAAAAAAAAGTCATTTTAAGAGGGAGCTGACTTGCTTTCCAAAAACTCCAGGACACAAGGACACCACAAAAACACAGGGACTCACCGGCTTCTTGCCCACAATGACCCGCTCCACTGCCTGCACCTGAGATACATGGTCGTCGTTTGTCCTTAGCTCCCACTTCTGGATGCGCTGGTAGATCCCAACCAGCAGGTCTCTGTTGATGTCCTGTCCGTTATCCACCCCTGAGAGGGAGGGGGTGACAGGATGAGAGGCGGCAAAGCAAAGCCAGACAGCAGAGACGATTAAATGGGGCAGTGGCTCCTATAGTGCAGACAGACAACTGCAATGAGCTGATATTGTGCTGTAATTCTGTGAAAATGATTATCGGTCAAACACTGCACTAGTTTTATGCGCAGCATTTGCTATTTTAACTCTTTTTCACGCGCATGTCGATGAATCTACATGTTTTCTCAATAACACTGAGTGCTTCTTTTTGGGAATAAGAACATAGAGGTTTGTGTGTGTTACTAGTGTACCTCTCAAGTTCTTGATGAAGTCATCGATCTTCATCTTCCTCTCGGGCTTAACATTGGGGCTGTACATGTCCGTGTTGAGAAGGATGATGGCGAAGGCCAGGATGAAGATGGTGTCGGGGTTCTGGAATTGTCTTACCAGTGGAGGGTTGCACACACAGTATCGTTGACTGAGAGAGAGAGATAGTTAACCATAATGAGTTCACTTGACTCTCAATGAATAAGACAAAGCACCAAAGAGAAAATGCCCGTAATGAAAATGCACAAACTAAAAGCAGTAATCAGGCATTAACAGAAACTCTGTTGCACTAACACTAACACTCGTGAACCATAAAAGACTTAATGCCAGAGAAAGATTAAATCACTATTTGCGGCAGTGCAAGGGCTTTTGGGGTCCCTGAGATTATCTATCGAAAAGGTGGGGATGAACATGATTGACCATAAGCCAACCCTTGATAATGACAAATAGTTTTAATGAGAGCAAACCACTAAAAGCTCAACAGTCTACATGCTCCAATAAAGAAATCTATAAGACAATACAAGCTCCTCAAATTTCATGCGTCAATGAGAGCGTTTATGTGATGTAAGAAAAAAATCGATTTATTGCATCAGTCCAGCTAAAACCAGATTTTTGAAATACAAGTAAACTTGTTAGTCCCACTGGAATCGTACTAAATCGAATTTCTCAAAGTTGGATGAACACACCATGTATACGCTTGAATCGAACTGAACTGGACTATATGCTCTGCACATAGTTAGCAAATACGCTTTTGGGAAACAAACCCTGCGGTAGTACAGAGGGCACAAGCTGGAGCATATCGGAGGTCGTGCTATAGGAGCACTTCAGGAGCATACCGCGTTGCTGCCTGCCTTTGACTAATATCATAAGCATCAGGGATGGCTCGCATCTCAAATGTACAAAAAGCATAGTGTACAGCATGTACGAAATATACGGAGCCGCCAGCTAACTTGTTGGTGGATTGTTCAGTCTGTGACATAATAGGTCAACCAGAAAAATGTCCAACACAAACAAGCATATCTTCACCTACTGTAGCGGAGACGAACATGCTTCAGTCAATAAATAAATTCCCTAATGTGTATGTATATTGGGACAAGGACACTAGTCCGATTAAATGGCCTAATCGAGCTATAACCGTGGCCCGGCTTAACCATGGATGTCAATGTCACAACACACATTGTATTTTTCTCATTTCTAGTGGTATTCCACCCACACACCCACACACACATGCATACACACGCACACGCACACGCCGACACACACGCACACACACAAATACACACACACACACACACACACACACACACACACAGAAATACCTGAAGGCCTCGATAAGTCTCTCCACTCTCTGAGCTTCTCCCTGCACTCTGATCTGAGCCTGGAACTTCCTAAGAGCATCGTCGAGGTCCATTCCGGAAAAGTCCATCTCATCCACGACACAGCTGGGAGGGGTAGAGGGAAGAGGGTCAGATGGTGTCATAGAGGGGTACAGTGTTGGACAGGTGAACCGATCATTGGACGAAACAGTTGAAAATAAAATACTTTCAATAATAAGAAGCAGATACACGTTTTCTGTGACTTTTAAAGGACTTTTGACCACAAACTCCAGAACACACTCCTCTTGTCCTGCCTTCCTCCCTCCCCCTCATTCACTCTCTCTCCCTCCCTCTCTCACTCACTCCAGGACGTCCTTGTTGAACTGTTTCTGCCGGTTTCCAAGGAACTCGCCGATCATTTGTCGGCTCAGCCCCTTCCTCTCCAGAATGAAGCGGGCGATGCCCACAGGTGTGTCCGACACGAAGCCCCTCTCAATCAGGTACTGGATCCCCTTTTCCGGCTTCCTATTGACACAGAGTGGAAAGGAAGAGGTTACTACTGGACGGCATACCTGACACACTACCCAGCCTACCAAGCAACGCTAATTTTTTTATGATTGGAGAAAGTTTCTTTTCTGAATCAAGCCAACTTCCTGTAATTTTTTTCCCAAGGTTATTTATCCTGAATGCAATGTACTATTGAAGTTTAAAAACAATGATAAAAGCGGACTAAACTGAAAAAAAAACAAGGCAGTGTCTAATTATTGAAGCTCATTGACGTTTCTGAAAACTTAGTCAGGAAAGAAAAAATATATATTAAAATGGGGAAAGGATCCCATAATCAACAGAAGCACCTTATCTATAAGTGGGCATTTTCTCAGCTTCCCAAGTTCTTTCCCCTCTCCTTCTCCCTCTCCGCCCTTCTACGCTCCCTCTCTCTCTCTCAATCTGCCTCTCTCCCTCTCTTTCTCTCTGTCTCCCTCTCTCCCTCATTCTAACCCCATCGAACTCCAGACCTATCCAAGGAGTTAAAAAAAAGACTCATAAACTTTTCACCAAGCCTCCTGCAGTCATCTTTGGAAAATTGAAGGAGAGCCAAAAAGCTCAGCTCAGCTGTTATCATTGCAGCTTCTTATTAAAAATAATAAGATCTGCAAATTAATTGCCACTGCTGCTGAGAAAAAGTAATCGACTGACAGTGCTCTCAAGTGTGGACAAAGCACTGAAACTATAATTGAATATAAATAAAACAGATGAGGGGTGATAAATGTTTCTCAAATCTAATGAAAAAACAGACTGCAATCTAAAATCCATCAGGAGAAACTGCAATGCTTGTCGTCAATGCTACTTGAGGGTGGGCCGTCACTAGAACAGGGAATTGTGGGGGCACAGAACCGTCCCTTTATGACAAGAATTAGTCCTGGTAAGTTCTCAATCATTTTCCTTTATTGACACGTGTCTAATTATCGTAATTGGGGACTGAAGGCATGGTTTCTCTCCATATGCGATCTAACAGCTATGAAATCATGGGCTAAATTCAGTACAGTGATGGAACCAGAACAGATAATTGGGTTGCACAAAACTGCTGTTTTATACAATTATTAGTCCTGACCTGTTCTCAGTCATTTTCATGATTAACAAAAGGTTTACTCTGAGTGCACTCCACACTTAACAGGTGCTGCTTGTTCTCCCCGATTAGGTAAGACGACAATCATTCATCTGGACGCGTATTTGCTGCATTTAAATCAACATTATTCAAAATTGCATACCTGCACAAGTAGCTTGAGCCGCATGCTTTTGAAAGACTATTTTACTGCCGAGTGCCAGTGTTATTTTTTTAATCAACCCATGCAATACCAAGAGTGAAAGGCGATATTTCACTGGAATGCGGACCAGTTCAGTCAACGCAAAGCATTTGCCTATTAATAAGTAAATTATTTTTCTGTACTGAATTCAGCCCACAATTTCATCGCTGTTCAATCGCATATGGAGAGAAACCGTGTCTTCAGTTGCCAATTACAATAATTGGAAAACGCGTCAATAAAGGAAAATGATTGAGAACTTGCCAGGACTAATTCTTGTCATAAAGGGATGTGCCTGTGCCCCCCCCAATTCCCAGTTCTAGCAACGGGCCTGCTTGAGGGACGGGCTCCAGCCTTCGAGGAAACAAACATCACTGCCTCCCTTTCTCTCCCTCTCTCACTTGTTGAAGAGGTTGAGGCCGATGCGGTACTGCCTCCGCTGAACCAGGTCGTTGTTGAAGGCCGGTGAGTCGTAGGTGTGTCGCGTGTCCCTCTGGTAAGTCTGTTTGCCCAGAGAGGGCAGCGGGTCTCTCAGGCTGTCCCGAGACGAGGAGCCCGAGCTGCAGTTGATGGTGTCGTTGGAGTTGGTGGTGGAGTTGAGCGAGTCGTTGTCGCCATCCGAGCAGCAGGGCTGCTCCAGGCCCCCAGGCGCCATGGGGGCGGAGGAGGAGAGCGGCGGGGCAGGAGGCTGCGGCTGGGGTGCGGCCGGCGTGTTCTGATATTGATGCAGGTGGTGCTGTAACAGGTGGTGGTGGTGGTGGTGGTGTGGGATTTGGGAGGGGATAGGGGACGGGATTGACCTGGGGATGCGGGTTTGGCCCTGGGCAGTAGGAGAGGCTGAGGAGGCTGATGGGCGGCCGTTGGGATTGTGTTTCAGGGTGCCCTGTGGTGACCCCGTGGTCCTGCCGCCGCTCTCCTGCTCGTACATGAGCTGGCGACTGAGGGAACCTCGGTCGGAGCGATCACTCATGTCCACGGAGCTGTCGCTTGGGGGCTCAATGGTCAGCAGGGGCAGGTGCGCCGCTCGAAGCCGGTAGTCCCGGCACTCGGTACACGGGCTGCTCCGCCGGCTGTTGCTGCTGCCGGCGCCCTCCGTGTCGCGGCTGTCCTCGCGCCCGCCCACGCCCCCCAGGCCCCAGTACTCTGTGTCGGTGCTGCTGGGGGCTCGGTCCAGCGAGAGCGGGGAGGACGGCAGCCCGTCGTCCATGTAGAGCGTCACATCACTGTAGGAGGTGGCGGTGCTGTCTTCGTGCATGCTCAGGCCGCCGCCCGCCCCTCGACCCCTGTTGCCTCGGTGCGAGGATGGGGGATTGCTGCTGTTGCTCCAGCCGCACTCCCCGAATTCGTCCCCATTGCCGGCTCCGCCCCCTTCCGTGCTGCTGTCCTGCCGGTCGTTCCGACCAGGCCGACACGTCAGGGCGTCATCGATGGAGTCCGCCAAGGACTTCACCTGAGGACGCAGACGCACCAGTGAGAATAGAAATTCGGAATATTCTGCCATTATCAAGAGAGTGTAGAAAACCACTGTGCAACTAATTTATCGATTAAAAAGATGCAGTTGAACGAGTGGTGATTTAGCATGTTTTCCACCACAATAACAAGCATCAAAACTCATGTACCGTCAACTTTACGGTCAGAAAAAGGAAAATTACGGTCAATACTGATTAGTATATTTATTTTATCTACAAAACCCAAAACCAGTGAAGTTGGCACGTTATGTAAATCGTTGATAAAAACAGAATACAATGATTTGCAAATCCTTTTCAACTTATATTCAATTGAACACACTTGAAAGACAAGATGTTTAATGATCAAACTGAGAAACTTTATTTTTTTTTTGCAAATAATCATTAACTTCGAATTTAAAGGCAGCAACACATTGCAAACTAGAACGGGCATTCGGTAGAGCGCATACCTTCGCCGACGCCACTGAATCCCTCGCCACATAACTCTGAGGACCAATTTTTATTTTTTTAAATGATCGATGAATGACAAGAGTACGATATATTTTTTTTTTTACATCAATACGCCTTTAAGTTCGAAAGGTAATGACCCCCCTGACCTTTGACCCCCAACCGCTAAGAAGGGTATTGACCTTATTGTACTGTGTTTCACATCACAGGATCGGGTATATAATTCTGCACATTTTGGCGTTGGTTTCATGCCGATCGGATAAAAATTGACCGAGATATGGCCGAAAGTCGGTTTTGACCTTTTCGTGGCCTTGACCTTGACCTTTGACCCGATCACTCCCAAAATCTAATCGATTGATCCTCAGGTCATGCCAAATCAACCCACCAAATTTTATAAAATTCCGTTTGGTACTTTTTGAGTTATTCGATACACATACATACACACAGACAGACAGACACACAAACAAATAAATACACGGGGATCAAAACATTACCTTCGTCAGCGAAGTCGCTGGCGAAGGTAAAAAGTTGGCACAGGGGCCTTTTTACCACTGTGTTTCATCGCCTTTCCTTTTAATGACACTCAGTAAATGTTTGGGAACTGAGGAGACCAATTTTTGAAGCTTTTTAGGTGGAACTCTTTCCCATTCTTGCTTGATGTACAGCTTAAGTTGTTCAACAGTCCGGGGTCTCCGTTGTCGTATTTTACGCTTCATAATGCTCCACACATTTTCAATGGGAGACAGGTCTGGACTACAGGCAGGCCAGTCTAGTACCCGCACTCTTTTACTACTGAGCTATGCTGTTGTAACACGTGCAGAATGTGGCTTGGCATTGTCTTGCTGAAATAAGCAGGGGCGTCCATGAAAAAGATGTTGCTTGGATGGCAACATATGTTGCTCCAAAACCTGTATTTCCCTTTCAGCATTAATGGTACCTTCACATATGTGTAAGTTGCCCATGCCTTGGGCACTAATACACCCCCATACCATCACAGATGCTGGCTTTTGAACTTTGCGACTATAACAGTCCGGATGGTTCTTTTCCTCTTTGGTCCGGAGGACACCACGTCCACAGTTTCCAAAAACAATTTGAAATGTGGACTCGTCAGACCACAGAACACTTTTCCACTTTGCATCAGTCCATCTTAGATGAGCTTGGGCCCAGAGAAGCCGGCGGCGTTTCTGGGTGCTGTTGGTAAATGGCTTTCGCTTTGCATTGTAGAGTTTTAACTTGCACTTGCAGATGTAGTGACAAACTGTAGTTACTGACAGTGGTTTCCTGAAGTGTTCCTGAGCCCATGTGGTGATGTCCTTTACACACTGATGTCGGTTTTTAATGCAGTACCGCCTGAGGGATCGAAGGTCACGGGCATTCAATGTTGGTTTTCGGCCTTGTCGCTTACGTGCAGTGATTTCTCCAGATTCTCTGAACCTTTGACGATATTACGGACCGTAGATGATGAAATCCCTAAATTTCTTGCAATAGCTCGTTGAGGAATGTTGTTTTTAAATTGTTCGACAATCAGGTCACGCATTTGTTCGCTAAGTGGTGACCCTCGCCCCATCCTTGTTTGTGAATGACTGAGCATTTCAGGGAAGCTGCTTTTATACCCAATCATGGCACCCACCTGTTCCCAATTAGCCCGTTCACCTGTGGGATGTTCGAAATAAGTGTTTGATGAGCATTCCACAACTCTCTCAGTCTTTTTTGCCACTTGTGCCAGCTTTTTTGAAACACGTTGCAGGCATCAAATTCCAAATGAGCTAATATTTGCAAAAAATTACAAAGTTTACCTGTTCGAACATTAAGTAACTTGCCTTTGCAGTGTATTCAATTTAATATAGGTTGAAAAGGATTTGCAAATCATTGTATTCTGTTTTTATTTACGATTTACGCAACGTGCCAACTTCACTGGTTTTGGGTTTGTATTAAGCTTTATTGATTAAACAATGAAATTGAACATAACATAAAGCACACAATTAAAAACATGGAAACAAAAATCGAGAAAGTATAAAATAAGTTCAGGTTCAATACAGAAAGTTGTATCCAACCACAAGGGATTAAACCTGTATCAGTGACTCCCAAAATCATGAAATCATAAAGCATAAAATACTAAAAAAAAGTCACATTTAGGCAGGCCTACATCTTGAGCAGCGACAATAAGTAACCAAGTTACAAGGACGGGACAAGGGGCTGTTCCACAAAGCAGGATTGCTGAGTTAGCCAGATAACTGCTCAAAGTAAAACTTGAGAAGAGCTCTTTTTACTTCAGTCCATGTTCCAGATTTGAGAGGTCTTCAGGTTTTACTCACCACAATTATCCAGCTGAGTAACTGAGCATTGTGAAACAGCCCCCAGATCAACAGAATCAACTCTTAGTTTATACATTTCAAATACATGATTTTTCAAAGACGTCAAGGAGAAGGTGGTCCTAACATGCAGTAGAATACCATAGCCATAGCCTGCAGGCCCTATTAAAATAACTAGCAGCATACTGCTCCATACAAAAAACGAACCTTTAAATTTTAGTGGATCCTCAACTCCGACTACTGGACTTAAGAGGGTATTCAGGTCTAAATAAATTTTTTTATACAGACAATTGTGAAAAAAATGACAAATCAGCCATTTCTCACCTAAATGAAAGAGGAAGTAAATTTTGCTTATTTAACCATTCAACCTTTCAAGTTTGACCATAATGCGTGGCGAAGAAAAATACGAGAGAATGCTAAAGACTTGGTGCCAACATATGATTTCAATTAATCAATGCATTTATAGAAATTATGAGTATTATTATTGTTGTTGTTACGATGAAGATGATTATCATAATGGGTGTGTAGGAATGAGAAGTGAACCTGTTTGGAGAAGGAGTCCTCCAGGTGTGTGTACTCGGGATGTTCCGTGGACTCGTAGGGCTGGGAGCGGTGGGAGGGCGACTGGGGCGTGCTGGGCTGGGACGTCCCCGGGTAGTGGGCTGGAGGATGACGCTCGTCGAAGGAATACTGCATGCGCATGTTGGACAGGATGATGCGGCGCGTCATACGGCTCTCCGACGCTGAGCTGCGCAGCCGCTCAAAGTTCTTGTTCATGCGATACTGCCGGAAGGCGGTCTGGATAGTGCGCGCAGCTCGCCGGCTGAGGAAGGATCCACCATACTTCCTCTCCAGCATCTCCACCTGTGAAGATGAGGGAGCAGTTCAGACTCAGGTAAGAACTTAGAATCAGAGCAGCTAAACACATATATAAAAGGGGGTTCAGAAACACAGATAGAAGCTCTGAAACAGAACAACTAAGACACAGACTTTAGAGAGAGAAAGAGCAGCTTAGACACAGAGCGCAGCTTAGATGAAGAGAAGATGTTAGAGAGAGCAGCTTAGACAGAGAGAAGATGTTAGAGAGAGCAGCTTAGACAGAGAGAAGAGATTAAAGAGAGAGCAGCTTTGACAGAGAGATGTTAGAGAGAGCAGCTTTGATAGAAAAGAGGCTAGAGAGAGCAGCTTAGACAGAGAGGCCTCTTCAGGTCCTGCTTTTTTACTTTAAGGCTCCACTCTATCCCAGTGTCACAGCCTCATCCTTCAGCTGAAAGCCAGCAGCTGGTTTACGCTCCACTTTCACTTTGTGCTGCACAGGCCTCGAGCCAATAAATCAGACCATGCAGCAACACCACTTAATATAAGTCCTCAGGAAAGGCCCAGTGGGGATAAATCATCAGACAAAAGAAAGCATGGGAGCGCGGGGCACTACCTTCTTGTCCTGGAGGTCAGTGGAGAGCTCATAGCTGTCGGACAGAGCCCTGCACCTCTTCTTCTCCTCCTCTTCCTGTTTGCGGAGCGCCAGGCTGGCGGGCTGGTGGCGGGTCCGCTGAGCCCAAGCTATACTGGCAGGGCTCGGGGGAGCCACTGGGGGCCCACGGGGTCCGGAGGGGGTGCTGCTGTAACCGTCTGAGCCGTACTGGTACGGGGAGGGACTGTCTGAGAAACTTGCGGCCTCTGAATTCTGCGGGTCACCTTCCACACTGAGGGGGGAGAGAGAGAGAGAGAGAGAGGGAGAGAGACAGAGAGAGAGAGATGTTTTATTTCTAGGAGTCATTCATTTCTGTTCCCACACCTCATTTCTGTTCCACGACCTCAGAAAAAAGTCACAGGGGCCTGAACAAAAATGTGATTAAAACGAATAAAAAAAAGAACCAGAAAAATCCATAACCAATGACACATCACAAAAGGAAGAAAAGGGAAGCGCAATGCCAAAATTTCAAAATCCAATCCTAGTCGCCAACACATTGCTTCCCTCTTGATGCCTGCCAAGGCTTCATCTCAGCTCTTAATAAATATCACATCCCAGTAAATCATTAACAAACTTGTCATACACCTGTTCAATGAGGAGTTCTACCAACATTTTTGAACTGATACACTGAGTCATGTCCCTATGACAAGTTTTAATTAGCAGCGTGAATGACATACGTTTGCTGCCCTGCTGCTTGCTGCTGTTTGACTTACTGCTGACCCTCCACCACCCTAGTGTCCACGTGGTGTTTACATCTGCTTTATGTACTTGAGACTTGGTGTCATTTCTCATTAGGTAGATGTAACTCCTCGCTGTATTCAGGGTCTGCACCAGTATGTGCACCGAGCACCCAAAGCAGATCTATTCCACGCCCAAACCAAAATTAATGTATGATACTCAATAAATGGACTTTATCTTTTAATACATGAATTGTCTCGACCGAAATGCAGCAAGTATTTTGATGCCGTAAGCACTGCATAAAAAATGAGCGTCAGCCATCTTGAATTCACTCCTTTCAAATCTGTAAGGAACAGGCGACTGCTTAATTCCAGATGGTAAGCTTTCCTCAAGATATGATGAGCCTGGCTTTCCTGGTAAAGCTCTTCCACATAAATTAGCCTTGATGTGCGAAAGCTAAAAAACTGTTCATTGTATCCATGAAGACTTGCTCCTCAACAATTAGTAAATACAGGAGTGGTAACCACATCCAGAGCCAACACCCTAAAAAAAAGTCAGTTTTTGACAGATTTACTCAAAGAAAGAAAGCTTTACTCAGTAAAGCACCCAGGCCATTGTAAAGACCAGGAACCTCCCCTGCCACATTTTATTTTCCCTGGGAGTCATGGGAATACTAGTGCACTAGCCCTCCACAACAGTGCCACACTGTGCAACATCATACTTTTTCCAGTTTCCCCTGAGGACAATTTGGCATATACTGCACGTCAAACCTCTATGTACTGTTACATCTACTATAATCAGGTTGGCAAAGTCAGAATAGGCTCACAATTTTTCGGCTAAGGACCCCGTTTCCCCACTCCTGACCCATCAACCCTCCCATGAGGTTTTAAAAGTGGTTTAAACTCTTCCGAGAACAGCAGTCGTGAAAGAGGATAGCCTCTTTAGGCTGTCTTTAGAGCACTCAGTACATCCTCCCCACCTGAACCTCATACCGAACTTTACTCCTTTACTCTTGCATGAAACATTCCTCCCCAAACCCAAAAGCTAAAAGAGGACATGTTATGAAAAACATAATAAACTCATAATATTTCAGTGCTTGTGCACCTACATTTCTATCACAACCCTCGTGTGAATGCCTTCCGTCTCTCCTCCCGTTCACTAATTTACGTGCCTAAAAGTAAGCCTCCCTTGATTGGCTTACGTCTCGCTTGTGTTCCCTTCCCTGGCTAGTAGAAATTCTTCAGCTGCATTCGAAATACTCAAAAAATGACATTGTACATCCTATCCTCTTATTCTAAACCTTGACGGAAAATGTCACGAGGTTAAGGAAATATGTAAAGAGGAATCCATAACAGCTGAGGAAGACAAATGTGCTGCCAAAAGAATCCAAATACAATTACGCCGACACGAGACACCGTGATCATGTGCCTCGTGCCCTACATGTTTGTTTGTTTTGATTATTGGCCGGATGATCACTTCAAGTGTTTCTGCTGCACGGTACTGAGGGATGGCGCCGTCTCTTTTATTTCTCTGAAGGATGGTTCATTGTACCCTAAAAGGGCTTTCGCATACGTTGGACAGGTATACAACAGGTCAACAACAGAAATGTGGGATAATTCGTGAGACGCCGTGAGTATGTCCAACAAAATTAATATATTCTACAAAAGAAAAGGCTGTCATAGACCCTCGTTGTACAATTTTGAATGTGTTCAAAATTTTTACGGCATCATAGGTGATTGTCTATGTCAGGCCTAATTTGTAGGTCTGGCGAACAGTGTCCTAAGAGTTTGTTCAACTGTGTTACGCTAAACCTACGAATTTCGTTTGCTTTTTGAGGTCATATGAGGTCTTCATTATCTTTGGAATTTACTTGGATAGTCCCACGGTCGTCCTAAATTAAACCCACAACAGTACTACGAATGTTCCACTATTGAACGTCCTTTCAGTGACTGTAATGAGTTAATGGAACGATTACAATTCTATCCTACATCAAACACGCGGCCGTCTAAAACGTCTGTGCACAGCCTTCTCATTAGGGATGCAAAAGTGGTTGGACAAACTGATGTGAGCAATAATTAAATTGTCATTTTTAATACTCAGTGGTAACCCCTTAGCAGTCTGAAGTCTGTTATCCATAGACTTCACCAGATTCTGGGTCTCTTTCCTGGTGATGCTCTGCAAGGCCGTCACTGCCGCTGTCTTCAGTTCCTGCCTTGCACTTGGGATGTCTTGCCTTCAGCAGGTGAAAAGTGTGCTCAGTTGAATTCAGGACATATGATCGGCTTGTCTATAGTATAACAGTCCACCTCTTTGCCTAAAAAAATCTTGGGTTTTTGCAGTATGCTTACATGTCATCATCAATCTGCACTGTAAAGCATTTTCCAATCAGTTCAGCTGTATAATATAATATAGCCCTGTACAACTCAGAATTCATCCTCCAGCTATTGTCAGCAGTCTTTTTGCCAGCAGATACAAGGGGCCGCGCTCAATTCGCAGTCATTCATGCCCATACATGACCACTCTACACAGATGAGGCGTTATGCCTCAGAACATGAGCAGTTCCTTCCCTTCTCCATTTCTTTCTTTTTCTATCTTTCTGGTGTAAATACATTTTATCTCATTTGTCTACGAAGTTGATAGATGTTTCAGATCTACATATTCATTTTTTTACTATAGTACCAAAGTTAAAACTGTTTTATACTTTTCATGTTATCCAAAGCGAAATGATGTCAACACAGCATGCGATAGCTCTTTCCATCAGTCTGTTTTAGGAATTGGATTGTGGGTTGCCGGCACCTGCTGGTGCGCACCAGAGGTGCTCCTTGGCCGTGGTCTTGAGCAGCCATCCATGGCCTTCTTCATTGGATGTGGCTCAATGTTACCCACGGAGCCAGTCAAGCCCGAGGCAAGTACAACTACGCTGCATCCTGGGTCTCTACAGGGCTGCTTTACAGGCCATTGATAGTGAGCTTGTCTCTCTCTGAATTAAATAGAGGGCTGCAGCCTATACGGCTCAATAGTTGCGTCAACACCCATAGCTTCGTATGCACAGAAATGGGAAGTCTGTAAAAGAAACCCTGCCCTCCCAACCAGTGGGCATCCCACAGGCTAGACATCATGGGCACGTTTTAGGAATGAAGGCATGCAAGTTACCACTACAAATGAACTGCCCTTTTCTTGGCAGGGTGCTGCCCTGCTTGCTAGGATTTCTGTGCCTTTAATGAGGACAACCACTTGCTAGATGCGACTGCTGTGCCCTTTTTCATACCCAATCACCATATCCTAGGGAAATCCTAGAATTAACACTGAAGCCTGCTCTCCGATCCTCATAGTAATGCAAAAAGATGCAGAAATTTTTTTTTTTCTTTCTGAAACTAACCAACACTACAAAACTGTCCACTGTACTGACTACTGGTAAAAGTCTTGCATGTTGACACAATTCAACAGTCACCGCTAACATTCTTTTCCAATTTACAACCAACCCAGCTTCATACCAAAGAAATCACAAATTTTATGTATAACTGTGCAAATACTGTATCTATGTGAAAAGACAGAATGTTGGTATATGTCCGGGAATAAGGAATACTAGGTCAGTAGAACATTCGCTCTTTAGAGCACCAACTTTGGTCAGATAACTATTCACCCAGCCTAGTACCAAGCTATACTGTTCATTTTCAGAGAAAACTAGCTGTGGGCATCACAATTCAAAAACAATTTCTTTGGTAAATTGCTGGGGATGGCCAGTAATTGCATCCAGCGTACAGTGCCCCCTGAAGGCAAAATTTTACGACTTTTGATTTTTAGAATCATCTACACTGTAAATACTATCATTGAAATTTACCAATGCTGTAATGTACCCCAAAGGGACTATGTAACCAGAGAATTTCAGATCTCGATCTTGCTGGGTAGACAAAATAATGCCACCTAAACATAGGCACAATCTGCTATGAAACCATTTTGAGTTATCCTCCAACTTCGGCTCCATCTAGCTTGAAAGTCTAGATACTACCAAAGAAATGCTTGCTATTCCCGAAAAAATAGTTCCAAAAGCACAACAAACAGCATTTACCCTCACAGTACAAATGTGGGTTACAGAGAAAATATTCTGCAAACATGAATTTCGACCATCTTTCTGGTCGTCCATTGCACAAACACCGCAAGATACCAAGGTACTATTCACTGAAAATGATAGTCTTGTTGTGTGTAAACACATAATAAAGCATTCTAGTTTGGTATATGTCTGGGGTATCACTTTATTCCCATTCCCATTTTCAATTTTTATTATTTCTCAAATAATTCTGGCTCGATAACATAGTTACCCAGTTTGGCGTTGACCTGGTGCAAAAGTCTAACCGGACTTGAAGTGTCACAGATCATGATAAAAGTACAACATATTTGGTACTGTGTACCCTTAAGTCATGATAGTTGATGTAAAATGTGGTGTCAAGAGCAAAACTCTGCCACTTTAGTGGCTTCCAGGTGGTGCTACCGGCAGGCAAAGTGAAATACGGGCCTAGAAATTCAGCTTTTTCTGTGAGACACCCATATCTACCTATGTGCCGAGTTTCATTCAATTCCAGGGGGGTCAACTGCGCACCGGATGTCAATCTCTCGTGGAATGGCTCTTAAAATGAACCCCCTGTATTCACTCTGCTGAAGTCTGCTCTTGACTGCTGACTTTGGCACTGAAACACCTATCTCCTAGAGAATGTTCTTGACATGGCCAACTGTTGTGAAGGCGTTTTTCTGAACCGATGAAAGAATTATTCTGTCATCCGTCACAGTTATCCATGGATTTCTATTCCGTTACTGTCTGACTGCTCTACTAACCCGGGCCAGTACAGTGCAGGACTGGCGATGAAGGGGGACCTATTATGCTTTTTGGACGATACAAATAAATGATGGCTTGCGATTTATTTTCAAGGAGAATCTAAGATAAGTAATCTAATCTAATCTAAGTAGATGTTTTCGTATTTTTGTCATGTAATTATCTCCGCCAAGGAGGTTATGTTTTTGGTGGCGTTTGTTGGTTTGTTTGTGTACAACAAAACTCAAAAAGTAATGGACAGATTTTGAAGAAATTTTCAGAGAAGGTGGGTATTAAGTCAAGGAACAGGTGATTTAATTTTGGCATATCTAGGCCAAAGTACTGCTGAGATATACGCCAAAGTTCAAGATTTCAAGTCTTTCCAATGGGCCGGAGTTCCAATCGTTGTGCTTCTGGGTTTTGCTGCCCCCTGGCGGAGGTCTGCGCTCCCTGAGTGCTTTTCTAGTATTTATACTGAATTCCAAGTGTAACATTTGGGAAATTTTCATGGATTGGTTGTTGATGTAAGCTGGCCAGCTGGCTAGCTAACAGCAACTCTCCAAAAGCTTAAACATATCAGAAGAAACAAATTCACATTTCTGTCTTCCTCAATATGGTCGCGGGGGGAGCTGGACCCTACCTTAGCTGACTCTGGGCGAAAGGCAGGAACACACCCTGGACAGCTCCCCAATCCATTGCAGGGCACTCACACCATTCACACCTACGCGCAATTTAGATTCTCCAATTAGCCTGACATGCATGTTTTTGGACTGTGCGAGGAAACTATAGTACCAGGGGGAGACCCACGCACACTTGGGGAAAAATGCAAACTCCACCCAGAAAGGCCGCAGGCCAGATATGAACCCCCTACCTTTTTGCTGTGAGGCCGCAGTGCTACCCACTGCACCAACGTGCTGCCCAATAAACAATTCCTTCACATTCCGCAACCAAAGATAATCAATTTAACTGACAGCTTGGAAAAGGAACTGCCAACCATATCCCAAGCTGTGCTGAGCAACCTATTACATCAGTGATGGAACGCACAGACACGTACCAGTATATCAAGTATAGCAAACTGTGGATTTAAGAGTGAGAGTTTTTGGAAGACTGGAGAGATGTCAGATCAAATTAAAGTCATTGAGTCATAGCCCCAACTCCTGTTTAGCAGGGCCAATCACTTAGTGAGGACATTAGTGAGAAAATCCTTCGGACAAATACAAGTGAGAAAATCGGCACCATGTCACCGGTAGAAAACTGCCAAATTTGTACTTGTAGGAAATGGTTCACGTCGTATACTTGTATTCGGTACGTTTTGTATTTGTAAAACTGAATATATTCGTTTGTTAATTGTGTTTTGTACTGGCAAACCACACTGTATTTGTTTGCAAATCATTTTTACCCCCCAGCCCTCAAGGCTGACGGGGTATTGCAATCCTTCGGGCGGTTGGGCGGGTGGGCGGTCGGGCGTCTCCAAAAACTTTGACATCGGGCTGAGGGGTATTCCGTGCATTGCACGCCTATTTTTATATTCGCAAACCACACCTTGTTTATACGTGAATCATTTTTATATTTGCAAACCACACTTTGTTTGCATGTGAATCATTTTTATCTTTGCAAATCACATTGTATTTGTTTGTGAATTGTTGTGCATTTGTAAAACATGTTCGGTTTGTATATTAGGTTTTGGCAGTAATTTAACTCCATACTATTCTCCCATGCGCTTAAGTCATAACATAAGGCGAAATGGAATATTGCGTTTGATGTCGGTTATAGGCCGAATTTTTACATTAATTTTATTTAACATGGTTAAGGTTGAGACATTTAATATTCAATTGTTCATCCTTATTTCAAAACTACATTTCTCATAACCATAATAAATTATCAAACGAAATCATCATATGATATTACACAACAGCCTGTTCTCTAATTAGTTCAATTACAATTGCATTACAAACAATTACAAACATACCGGTGGTCATCAGGGTCACAACTGCACTGTCAGTCCTGGCATCTGGGTCGTTCCAGAAAGTTGCTGGTGATGTCATGCACATATCACAGGCGTCTGTGTCAAGGTGTCTGACACAGTTGGTTGACGCTATGCTGCACCACATCAGCCACTTTAACCCATTTATGCCTAGCGTCCTCACATGAGGACTGTTAAGAAAAAGTGTCCTGTTTGAATGACTGTTAGAGTGGTATTTTGAAGTATAATAACATAAAAAAGTAAAAAAAGAAAATTCAGGTATAAATGGGTTAAAGTTCCCCGGAACACCAGCTGAAAGACGGAGAGTTAAGGGGGGATTCTACCGGGTGGCCAGGTTCCCCAGTGTTGTGGGAGCCATTGATTGTACTCAGGTTGCAATCAGAACCCCTTCCACTAATAAGAATATGTACAGAGACCGAAGACGTCAGCACAGCATTAATGTTCAGGTTGTGTGCGATCATGATACGCGCATATTAAGCATCTGCGCTTAATTCCCTGGCTTGGCCCATAACGCCTATGTACTGCGCAACTGCTTGAAATACCAAAAAATACATAAAATATTTGAAACCATATTAAGCTTGTTTCCAGTATCTATCACAGTGATACTTTGTGTATAGGCAAATAAATATGACCATTTTACGTAACCCTCCTTCATCCGTATCCACTCCAAGTTATTCTCCATGCACTTCCACTGCAGAGAGAGTGGATGCCACCCCCTCCTCCAGTGCAGTGAAATGCACAGGGGACGATGATTGCCCACCACCTGTTGCGAGCATACTTCTCCGGTGTGCAGAGACTCTGGCTTTTACAGTGCCCCGCAGATTTTTCCGCGTGCGGGGTAAGAATCCTTTGTTTGTTAAAGCGTTGCCTTGTCCTTTACTTGCAAACCGGACATCGGAGAAGTTTGAAATTTCAAGCGGGTAATTTCTAAATAAGATCATATAAACTCTCATTAGTTGTAATTTTTGTGTAACTAGCATGTTCTCTTTGTCTTCTTCCCTGTCTTCCACGGAACAAACAGGCCGGAGTAGGAGGGGCACATTTTCAATGCTCTGATTACGCTGGTTGAGAAGCGCTAAATTCTTTATTATTTCATTATCGCGGCAATTAGTTTGTTTGCATAGCTTTAATGCCATGGTGGCTTGAGTAAGAAATAAAAAAGAGAAGTCTGCATTACTTCTTGTAATTGGCACAGACATACATAGGCCTACTATTACAGCCGCGAATCGTGGGCCTGCTGATAAAACCTTGTATCTTCAAAATGATAAACTTCACAGGAAAATAAATAAATATAAAATAAAATAAAGAATATATATAACTTGATAAATATAATTTAAAATATAAATAAAATAAAATGTAAGAATAGTGGACATACAAGTTTTTGTTTCTTATCAGTTTGGAGATGCGTGGTTTTATCAGCAGGCCCACGATATTCAAATTTAAAGTCTGGTTTGCGTTTTCCATGGACCAAAACTGCATTTTCATGGTTAATCAGAAAATCCTTGTTCCTTGTTTTCCTGATAGCCATAATCAATGAGCTTTTTACAGAGTCTGCCTCTCTTTTGCATTAGTCTAGTCACACTTTTCATAAGGCTGCCTACATTCTGAAGTAAAGCGCTGTGGGCGTGTTCGAAGCGCATAGGGGAGAATTTGCTTAACTCAAAAGGGCTTAACTCGAATTGCGTAAAAAAGCACTTACGCGCTAATGGAAGAATAAACCCCAAAGAGAGCAACTTTTCCTTTAACACCGCGTGAAAAATTGGGCCGCAGATGAGAGCTGAGCAATAACTTAGCCTGGCGTGAGGACCAATCAGTATACTGCTCAACGACTGAGTGTTCACTGTAGGTCGGAGCCTTCAGGTGTATGCATTTCAGAGACTCTCGGCAAACCGCTGCACCGCCGCTGGGTTGAGGGTCTTCCGTTGCCCATAACACTTCAGAAAAACATATGCTTGCTCAGCGTTTCAAATGAACCCCTTAAGCCCTGAGCCTCTTTTTTGAAAATGGCAAGTCCAAAATGAAATGAGTATATCTCTGCGACTGCTTGGTCCATTTGAATAATCTTGGTATCGTAATAAAGGTAAAACCATTTAGGATTTCATACCTGGTGTAAAAATCACTATATCTCTCACTGAGTCAGAGTAAATGGAGATGGAACACAGTGTAAAAGAAAGATCTCATTTTGCACCAAACAACGTTTTACTTCAATTTGATAAGTTGCAGCCTGAAACCTCTAAAAAATTACAACACAGAATGTCATTATTATCTGTGCCAAACTTTATTCTGATCAGGTCAATCAGAGCAAAATTAGAGAGGAATGTCTAGGTGGCTTTTCCATTTTGGCAATTTAGGCACCTTGTGTCCCATTTCAGATTTCTCAGATACCAAGCTGTAAAACCCATTTCACTTACATATCACTACAGGCATCCATTCCATCCAAATACAACATTTTTTAATTTTTAGAATAAAAAAAAAATGTATTATTATTTCTGCCAGTTTTGTTGCCTATACAATTTCCCATTCAAAGATAATACATACAATAAAAATTAAGTTTGACTCCACTGGAGCATGTTTATTAAAAAACAAAACAAATAAGTAAAATTATAAATACAAAGGCAATGTGTAAATATGTTAAAGGAAAGTAGGAATAACAAAAACCCCAGCGATTATTTGTAGAAGGCAACTGCGATTATTTCCAAAAAAATTTAAAAATTTAAAAAAAGGTACCCTGATCAGGAATCGTACCTTCACAATTTCAGCAGCGCAGCATTTTATCCAATAGGCTGCGCCAATCGACAACAGTCTATGGTCAAATTGCCCATTCAACAAATGGGTAAGGAAAATACGTACTGTACTGTTGTAGACTCAGTTTTTGTGCGGAATATGTGCCAAGATTCTGTCAGAAAACGACTTTGAAAATGAATGTTTAATATTTAGCGGATAATTATTTGGACAATACCTCAAACTAGTTATGCCTTTATATTGTCGCGCTATTCAAGAACATGCATATGTCCCATGGACTCAGCTTGACGCTCTTGGAACGCAAGGCAGTAGTTCAGGCAATGTTTCTGCCATTAAGGTGGTTTAGAGTTCGTTATAATCATCAGGACTCATACAATCAAATTCCTACCTGCATAGTCTTACTGACAGCATCACACTGTCTTACTGACAAAGCAGATAAGAAAGTACATTGCAAGGAAGCTGAATGCTACGGAGCTGAGATATTTGAAGCAACGCCCTGGGAAAGAACATGCTTGGATCCCGGCAGATCTAGTTTCGTTATGACGCGAACACATTGGGCTAACAATAGCAAGTGCATATTTACCCACGAGCAGTTTTTTTATTGCAAAATATCAAAGGTAAGAATTTTTTTCTGCTCATCTCTGTAGATTGTAAAGTGTATGCCTGCTGTTCTTTCAATGTGGTGTCGGTTTAAAATGACAGGGCTCATATCATTGCATTCTGTGGACTTTCCTATTTTATTTGAGGTATCGTTTTTATCTATAGCACGAATTCAGCAGAAATCCTGGCGATTCAGCACTGATATGATTTTATCCTATGTTCTGCTGCATGCTTATTTACTTGCTTGGTGCTTGAATTGTGTTTGGTTGAGGTAAAAATGGTTTACATGAGCTTTTGGCCGAGTTTCTTCGCGAAATACGGATTTGCCGCTTGACAATGTCGTGATTTGGAAAAATGCTGTATTTTTAATGCGTAATACTACCCCCGGTACCATTAGGTACTATATACATTGACGTTATCAGACCAATGCTGAATAAATGGTAACAAAAGAAAGGAGGGGATTAGTTTTTAGTTTGAGAAGATTTGCAAGAGTCACAACTTCAGTGAAAAAGTAAGAAATAAATCACAGTTTGCATTATTCACGTTATGTCATGGTTTACAGCACACCAGATGCCAACAAAAATTCGGCGGGCACTAGGACCATGGGCCTAGTAATATGGGCCTGATAATTTGAGTATAAATGTATTCTGATAAGTGACTCTTTATATAATAATCCTGGTTATTTTGTTGCACAGCATACCAATGAAGCTATGATATTTTTTTGTACAAATTTGATCTTGTTTCCAAACTTTTGGCCTGTAGTGTACTTCAGCAAAAAGTTGTTCCAAACTTTTCAGCATACATGTGAAAACAAGCAGTTATTTCAGGTTGCATATGGCAATTCTCGACCTCTAAGGACAGAAAAAATTGCCCAGGCATTACTGCCGTCAGTTAAGGACATGCTGGCCATGCTGCCACAAACCCAGTCCTCCTGAAATGCATGGGACTGTGCATCTCCTGCACTGATGTCACCTTAATCTTCATAAAACCTTTATAAGGACAAACCCCTTCATCTAACCTCCCTGAGAGCAATGATGATTTGAGATCCAACGTGAACGCGAAAAACAAAAGGAAACACAAGGCCAGGCGCGAGAGAACAAAGCCAAAATAACCAGGAAAGTCATGAGCTACTGCAGCAGATTTCTCTCCTCCCCAGAGAGCGCAGTGCTGTTTTCTCCCATTTTAGAAAAATGACCATGACCTTGTTAATTCTTCATGCAGAATAAATATTTTCAAAACAGAACCGCAGACCCACAGCCAGGAGTGCATGGGAGGAGCTGTCACCACGAGATGTGATGCTTACCTCTGGTGCCATCTGCCCATGGAAAGAAAATACATTTTCCATTTAAAATCTTTAGTACAGTAAAGGATAGGCCCTCCACCACACAGAAAAGGCAAACTGCTCATAATAGTAAAAAACACAAGAGCTCCCTCTCAGTTAGCGCCCTCATGTACTCATAAGTGACTAAGAGAGGGAATGGTCACTACCAGTGGTCCCAAGAAAGACAGAGACTTTCCCGTTAATTTCATTTATCCTTTACTTTATGTAACGCCTTTTACCCGTCGTCTTGAAAATAGTTTGTCATGCTGGCCTTATGGGATAGCACAGTGTCCATTGCTTGCACGCAATTGAATTCTGCTGAATGCAGTCAGCCATCTGGGTATCGCTCGCTTTCTGTGTGATCCGTACATGCTACGCGACAAGCTACATGAATGCCGCATATAGTTTTTTTACCTACTGTATGAAAGTAGCCTATGAGGGTGTCCGATTCCATTCCTGTGACAAAGGGGCTCATCAAAGTCAAGTGAGTCCAAAATCCAAAGTTGACTCCTAAAGCTGCTTTCACACTGGACGCGAAATAAATTTTTTCGCACGACAGATTACATTCAAAGTCATTGCAAAGATGCAAATAATTCCCGTCTTTGCATTGACTTTGAATGTAATCTGTCGTGCGAAAAATTTGTTCCGCGTCTGGTGTAAAAGCAGCTTAAGGAGACGATTTTTCTGGACCTGAAACCACCAGGTTGTGTTTGAAAAATGATTTGCCTGAAAGGCAGTCGTTATGCGGAGACTCGTGGGATAAAATTCATCCACAGATGAGAATGCTTCATATCAAATTACAGGAAACATTTACTCGCAATCATTGTCCCGACAGCTGGTGCAACTAGTTCTCGAGTTTAAGGGAGGAAACATTTTATGGGGCGTAAGACTGTTCGTGTTTGACGACTTTTGCGATAAAAGGTATAATTTGAGCCCTTCTGTGTGGAGTTAGCATGTTCTTCTCGTGTTTGCGTGGGTTTCTTGTGGGTACTCCGGTTTCCATCCACAGTCCAAAGACATGCATGTCAGAATAATAGGAGACTCTACATTGCCCTGCGATGGATGGATGGATGGATGGATGGATGGATGGAGCTGTCAAGAGTGTGCGTCCTGGCCTTTCATCCATAGTTAGCTGGGATAGCCTCCAGCTCCCCCACGAGCCCAGTGTGGAGAAAGAATTGGAATAGATAATAGATGGATATTATTTGAGGCTATAATCATAATTCAGAAAATCATGACCTCAGTTTAATAAGGTTCTATCACATGTGTGTCTCTGTGGCAGACAGAACCTTGAAATATTAAGGTCACAAAATGTGTGGTTCCCTCTCTCACAGTCCAACGCACCACTTTGTCTGGAGAGGCAAAAGCAATCGGCATGCAACAATAGTGGAAATCGAGAAGGAAAATGTTTGTGGCCCTGCGTGCTTAGGTCTGCATGTGACATGAGACTCCTCGCCTCTCCTGATCTCTTAAGCGTCTGAGACTCTTCTTACCAAACATGCCACACTGCTGGCACACCGGCGACGACGCCCACAGAGAATACGAGCCACACTACACCAGAGAACCTAACACACTGTTTCCTACTCTACAGGCTGAGTGAAAGAGCTTTAGTCATCAAGTCAGTTTGGGAACGTACGCACTGTATATCACAAGAGAGTTACCTTACACACATCAACAAGCAAATGGCCCTGAATTATGAGAATTCTAACATGCAGATGCAATGTTTTGAATTTGCCAATATTATAATGAGGATTTTAAATGAGTAAATATGAATTTAAAATAATGTTCAATAAAAATTCTTAGACTAGGGAATAGAAATTTGTCCAACAAGATTTAGAAATGCAGTTTGATCAGAATTTGTAAAAGCTTAACCCTTAGAGCGCCAAATACATTTTCATGGAATGAAAAATGTAGTTATCCTGAGCTGTTGAAAACCTATCATGTGGCAACTTGTTTAAAAACAAGTTGCCACATGATAGGTTTTCAACAGCATCTGACTTTCATATCTTACATCACGCTAAAAGGGTTAATATGGATTTGAAATACAGATTAATATCTGGTGACAAAATGATTCAGTCACACCCACAGCTGTTTGGCTGCTCCGCGTTTTGAGGTCACTCACATGTAGAGTTGCGCCCTGTGGGGCAGCTTGGGTCTTCTGTGACCCCACATCTGGGCTCTCCGTCCCGAGGCCGAGGTCACACCCGGCGACACACCAAATCACCCTGGCGCTCAAGCTCTCGACTCTACCGCCAGGTCAAACTTTCCCCGACTCCCAGTCTTCGTCGGCAAGGAATATGTCATGGCTCGGAAAAAAACAAAGCGACAGTTCCTGTTTCTCACGGCGGACTTGTGCGCTGTTCGCCGGTTCATGGGATCTGTGGATCCGGTCCGTGGGTCAGTACACAGCAGACTGCCGAGGCGCCAAGCGAGTCCTGCGCTGTCATAGGAGGATGCGCCACTGCCGTCTCCCCGACCTGCCAGCCACACGTTGCTAGTCACATGACCTTCACTGCTCTCCAGAGTCAAAGTCCCAGCAGCAGCGGGGCAGAAACTTTAGCCCAGGAAATTCCTCCATGAGCACTATACTGTTAATGTACCACAGATTTCAGCTGAACTGCCGTTTTACTATGCAGACCTGCTCACACGCCCGCACCCAACCCCCCCCCCCATTCTCCACCAGCGAGAAGCAGAGCCCCAGCAACCACAGGACACGCTTGAGTCGCTGTTACGACAATCGAACAAATAACTTTTCACAGCAAAAGCCTGGTAACCATAAACACTTAAAGTGCTGACTGGATGGCTTAAAAACAAATGGACAAAGCCAATTCACTTGTGCAGGACCAGCTAAGATGGTGAACCAGTGCTGTAAATTTTGAGCGATACACAAACTGGAAACATCCGCAAGGATACTTCTGCGCCACCGGAGCAAATAATAAGCACAGCCCTTATCTGACTGACACAATCTAATAGCCAGCCGCGCACAATACTGTCCAAAAAGCCAAAAGCTCAGTGTTTCTCACCAACTCTGTCTCGTAAACTAAATTTTCCAAAATCCCTCCTCCTTCATGTGCTCTCCCAGACAGCAGCAGCAGACACACACACACACACACGAGTGTTTGTTTCTTAGAAGTAACCCAGTGAGGTTTTTCCCTGAGCGGCTCTCTCTGTCTCTCGCTCACTCCATCTCTCTCCCTGCCTCTCTCTCTCTCACTCTGAAGGGAAGTCACAGTTGCCCTTAGCCCAGTCACATGCTCCGGTCTGGAATCTCCCCCCCTCCTCCCTCCTTCTGCTCTCGAACTCCTTAACTCGGGCAACAATGCACTTAAGTGATGGACAGAAAGTCATTCAGTCAGACACATTTGCTCATTGACAGTCAGGCAGGCGGGCTGACAGGCAGAGAGTCCTGGTGCAGACAGACAGGCAGAGAGACAGTTACACCGACTGACCGAAAGTTAGTCCGGCAGGCATGCTGACAGGCAGATGGACACACAGATCCATAGTTACGGACTGACAGAAAGTTAGTTTGGCAAGTATGTTGGCAGACTGTCAAGCAGACAGACAGACAGACTGCGAGTTACAGACTGACAGAAAGTTAGTCAAACAGGCAAGCTGACAAGACAGTTGCAGACTGACGGAGAGTTAGTCCAGCAGGGATGTTGATAGACAGTCTGGCAGTCAGACAGACAGTCGGGCCGATAGTTACTGTCTGACAGAAGTTAATCCAGCCGGGATGTTGACAGACAGTCAGGCAGTCAGACAGACCGACAGGCCGATAGTTACTGACTGAGAGAAGTTAGTCCAAGAGGGATGTTGAGAGACAGTCAGTCAGTCAGACAGGGCGATAGTTACTGACTGACAGAAGTTAGTCCAGCAAGGGATGTTGAGAGACAGGCAGTCAGTCAGACAAGCAGACAGGCTGATAGTTACTGACTGACAGATAGTCAGTCAGTGTGTGGGATTGTCATCTTTGAACCCTCTATACCTTTTTCCTCTCAGCACCTTTTTTTATAAAATGACCAGGTCTGCAAACCCATCCCCTTGTGATGAGATGACAAAGTTTTCAATTGCTGCTTTTCCTGAGCAACAGATGGTCAGTCAAACAACATCTGCTCTGCCATGTGCAATAAAACAGACAGGCGTCTGCTCAGGCATCCTGTACAATTACAGCACTGTGCAAAAGTTTCTAACTCCCCTGAATTTTTTTAAAATTTAAATTAAATGTTCTTATTTATTTATCATCTAATTGCCTTAGTTGTTTTCTTTCGTATATTTATGGTTCAAAAGATAAAGAGCACATTCATTCATTTGTGACACCGAATGTCAATGTGAAAAAAAATTAAACAAATACGTGTTTATATTTTATCAAAGTGTAATGTGAATATAGGCCACTGGATGGCAGTATTTACCTTTTTTTTTATTCAGCTCAGACTGGAGCTATGTTTAGACATGTCCTGGACATGTCTGGGGCAAGTCCCCGAAAATTAAAAAAAAGAGGTCTAAATGTGGGTGGGGTCTGCAAAAGAGTATATAAGGAAAAGAATTGAGACACTAAAGTAGTAGGAGAAATTGCAAGGAGAAGGATACATGTGACCAGACCTGTCATTTCTGTTCAAGACCTGTGAAGTTTCTTTTGTGGATTTTTGCCTGTGTTTGAGCCTTTTTTTTCTCACCCAGCACATCACCAGGAAACCCACAAGGACTGTAAATATTTCAGTTTTTTTTTCTAATCAATCTTGGTCTTAGTTGTAGGTTAGTGTTAGTCTTTGTTTGTTAATTAAATGCGTTTAAGTTTTTAAATTGTGTCTGTCATCCCTTGCTGTTGCTGTTGCTATTGTGTTGTAAATGTAATAACAAATTGGGGCAATAACAAATTGGGGGCTCGTCCGGGATAGACCATTGTGTGAGTCATTTATTGAAAATCTAACATCTCAAATTGTAAAATTGTTTTTTTTAATTGAATACATATATATAGATCAACAGCAATGGATGATTTCTTGGCATCACCAACCGTAGGGGTTTTGAAGTCTTTTAAAAAGACAGAACTGCTAGAAATTTGCAGACAGTTAGAGCTGACAGAGGTAAAACCAGCCATGCGAAAAGCAAGACTGGCTAGAGGGAAAGTTGAATATTACATTGATGAAAATGTGTTTGCACCAGGAGATCTGGAACAGTTTCCAGTGGAAAATCCAAATATAGAAATGGAACTTAAATTAAAAATGCCAGAGAGCCTTCGATCGCCTGAAGTCTCTGCTGTGTCACTTCCCCGTGCTCAAATCTCCTGACTTCAACAAACCGTTCTCCATCGCGGTCGATGCTAGCGACCAAGCTTGTGGATCTGTGCTCCTAAAGAAAACTGACTCTGATGACATTGAGCATCCCGTGGCATACTTCTCCAGGAAGTTCAATCGCCACCAAAGGAACTATTCCACAATAGAGAAGGAGCTGTTGGCTCTGGTCCTGTCTTTACAACACTTTGAGGTTTATGTTTGTACAGGACAAAAGCCAATGATTGTGTACACTGACCACAATCCGTTGATGTTTTTGAGTAAGATGAAAAACAAGAATCGGAGATTGTTGAATTGGAGTTTGATTTTACAGGGTTTGACTTGAAATTAAGCATGTGAAGGGTACAGACAATGTAATTGCTGATTGCTTATCCCGTGTTTGAATATGTATATATATATCATGTGTTTATTTGAATATTGTATGATATGTATATATAGACAAGTGTTCACTTAACCATTTTGTATTGAAAAGAAAAATTTTGCCTTTATGAGTCAAAATTTTTCCCTTTTGGAATGGAGGTGTAATGTGAATATAGGCCACTGGATGGCAGTATTTACCTTTTTTTTATTCAGCTCAGACTGGAGCTATGTTTAGACATGTCCTGGACATGTCTGGGGCAAGTCCCCGAAAATTAAAAAAAAGAGGTCTAAATGTGGGTGGGGTCTGCAAAAGAGTATATAAGGAAAAGAATTGAGACAGTAAAGTAGTAGGAGAAATTGCAAGGAGAAGGATACATGTGACCAGACCTGTCATTTCTGTTCAAGACCTGTGAAGTTTCTTTTGTGGATTTTTGCCTGTGTTTGAGCATTTTTTTTCTCACCCAGCAAATCACCAGGAAACCCACAAGGACTGTAAATATTTCAGGTTTTTTTTCTAATCAATCTTGGTCTTAGTTGTAGGTTAGTGTTAGTCTTTGTTTGTTAATTAAATGCGTTTAAGTTTTTAAATTGTGTCTGTCATCCCTTGCTGTTGCTGTTGCTATTGTGTTGTAAATGTAATAACAAATTGGGGGCATAACAAAAGCCAGTTGATACAGATGATATAGCCTCGATGGAGACTTGGTCTCAGCACCATGAAAGCTAGCTGTCTTTGGGTTCGCATAATCATCTGAAAAAACCACAGAGCAACAGGAAAGTGTATATCATTTTTGTGGCAAAGAGTATTCACAGCACATTTTGACATGATTTAGCGTTCAATAGTTCATGACTATTTACGGTACATTATTAAACATTAAGGAACCTTTGATTTCATGCTTATTGGCAGCTGTAATCTGCACTGCACAGTTACATATCCTACAGGTCCTGTTCAACTTCCCTTCCAAATCAATCATCGGTACCTATCATAAACCTCTCCCCCCCACCCCCTCCAGTTTCTACCAAACATAACTCCCCTCTCTCTCGGACTCTCTGGCTTCCTGTTTGTGTAGCGAGAACAGAAAAAGACAGGAAGGAAGACATTAGAGCGAGACAAACAAGTGCTGAAAAACATAGCTGCCAGGGTTCCACTTTATCAATCTATCATCAAATAACTATAATCAGGGGCGCCCCGGTGGCTCATCGGTCTAAGCGCGTACCATAAAGGCTATGTCCTTCCCGCAGCAACCTGGGTTCGATTCTGGCTCAGGTCATTTGCGGCATGTCTTCCCCCATTCTTCTCCCCAACCCTCCTGTCTCTCTACACTGTGTAACTGTCAAATTAAGGAAAAAATTCCCCCCCAAAAAAACTATAATCTACAGTAAAAGTTCTTATTGAAACTGCAGGTTTTTTCAAATATTAAGCGTGACATAACAATAACACAAATCTCAGTCCTAATCTATCTTTAAGATGACCTTCCAACTGAGTAGACAGAGAAAAAAAAACAAGCAAGACTTTGTGGAAGCAGCCTATGCGCTTATAGCAGCAACCAATGATTGCAAGTTCTGACAAACTTTCAACTTTTATCCAAATCTTCCTTGCACCTCCCTGTGATATTGCCTGGGTATCACCACAGTACTGCTCTGTTTATGTCATTCCATAGTTTTCCGAAGGTTTCTGAGGGGATTGAGGCCTGCATTCTGGTATAATACCACCTTTGAACATAGTAATGTTGACTACTAAGGAGAGCAATTTCTAATCTGTGTTAAAGCGGAACTGTGGCTCAAACATATACGGAAGTGAATTCCCAATGTTGCCTCTTACACCATCCATGCTGCTTTATTTATAGTCTAAGGTAAGCTGGAATGAGGCGCGAGGCCATTGATTTTGTAGGGCAGGAACTCTGCACAGGGGTGTGGTATATAACAACAGTATTAGCTTATTCATATATCCTGTCATAACTAATGAGGACCAAAGACATGGGGTCCATCCAAGTTTTTTCATGTAACCAACCAAAATTTTGGGGCGAGGAATTCTTGAAAAGGTTATTAATGAAAGACAGAATATACAACCTTTAGCATAACCTAGCTCATCATTTTATGCTGCCAAACCTATAACCCCAATTCCAAACAAGAGTTGTCAGCAGACAACACTGCTTGCTGGAGAACTTTAACCTTGCTGTCCACGAATGCCGATGCAGAGGGTATGGCGATAGCTTTCAGAGGACATTCGTCCCGGAGAGCTAAAAAGTTGGCACCTTACGGAAAATGCACATACAATCAAAAACAAGTGATTTGAAAAGTAAATTCACACTACACTATATTGAAAACACCACATCAACTCATCAATAGATGCATTAAGTTGCAAATTCAATCATTTTTTTGAAAATCAGTGTTAATTGATGATACAACCCCAACTCTTAAAAAGTTGAGACGGATGGAAAACGCACATTGAAACAGAGAACAGTGATTTATGAATTTAATTTGACTTGTATTTCATTGCAGACAGTGTAAGGACAAAATATTTAATGTTTTGTCCATTCATCATTCGCACTTACACATCCATTCCTGCCATTCAGGCCTGCAACACATTCTCAGAAAAAATGGGATGGGGCAATTAGGACTAGTAAGGTGGTAAAAAAATTTTAATATGACATGACTTGAAAAGCTGATGTCAGCAGTCAATAGCAATCATGATTTGGTACACAGACAGCATCCAGGAAAGGCGTAATCCTTCAGCAGCAAAGCTATGGAGACCAAGGATTGTCACTTTGCCCAAAAATGCAAGATAAAATCAGTGAGTTTTAGGAACAGTGTTCCTAAAAGCGAGACATGCAGGTATTTCAATATTTCACCCCCATTGAAACAGAACTTAATAATGGAGTCTGGCAGGATTTCTGCACATAAAAGACAAGGCTGCATGCCTTAAGCTGAATACCCATTATCTCTGATCATTCAGACAGTGCTGCGTCAAGAACAATTATTTATCTGTGAGTGATATAACCACATAGGGTTTAAGATTACTTTGAAAAAGCTTTGTTAAGTACTACAATGTGTAGCTCAATCCATAAATTCCAGTTAAGTCTTTCCTGTGCAAAATGGAAGCCCTACATTAAGCGTCCTGAGGCACTGTTTACTTTTCTAGGCTCAAAGGCATGTGTAATGGGAAATCACACAGGGTAAACAGGTATTGCGATCAGACAAATCAATATTTCCGGTCTTTTTTTTGGAAGAAGTAGATGCCATGTGGTCCAGGTCAAAGATGAAAAGGACCAGCCAAACTGTTGTCAGTAGCGAGTACAAAAGAAACCTCTGTTATGTTAAAATGTACTGTGAGAGCGTTCTTGGCTAGGTGAACTTGCACATCTGTGAAGGCGCCATAAATTCTGAAAGTACACTGAGATTTTAGAGCTACACAATGCCTAAATGAAGACCTCTTTTCCGGGGAAGCCCATGCATATTTCAACAAGTCAAAGCAAAGCTGCATTCGCCACGCATTACAAAAGACATGGCTGAGCAAGAAGAGGACACAGGTGCTGAACTGGCCTGCCCGCAGTCGTGACTTGTGCCCAAGTGAAAACGTGTGGCACATTTTGAACAGCAAAATACAGCAACAAAGACCCCCTACTGTTGCACACCTTACAATCTGTTTGCAGGAAGAATGGTTTGCAGGAAAAATTACACTTGAAACACTCTGTCTTCAGTCCATAAACATTTACTAACTGTAGTGAAAAGGATGGCTGATATCTGGCCTGGACACAAAACACTGTGGAGGGATGGATAGACAGACAAAGGGATGAACAGAAGTAAGAACAGGCACATCGACACAATAAAAGGATGTGTAAAACTTTGCTCAGAAATATTTAGTTCTGGCCCAGGAAAGAAGTGTGACGGACGGACGGACAGGCTAAAGGACAACACTCATTCCCATAACCCCACACACTTCATGACGGAGGGATAATTAATGTGGTGAAACCTCAAAAAATTAGCTGAGGTATTGTTTTCAACAAGTGCCAAGTTATGTATAATTTACAAATCAAAACTTTCAGCTTTAATTTCAATTTAATGTACGGTCCCAACTTATTTCTAATTTGGGGCTGTATATTGAAAAATAAATAGCTGCTTAAAAAATGTAGGTAATATTACTCACTACATTATGTAAAATATTACTCTGCCGCTTTTCATTTTCTTCTAATAAGTTTTGGTGCGCAGCCAGATGCACACCAGGGAAAGTTATGTCTCAAATAAAAATTGTTTAAGGTTATCAAATCAGAGAAATGGCAGAACACACGGCTCAATGCAGAACTGCAGCAATCATGCAGCAGTGAATAGATCACTATGTAACAATTTTTAACACCTGACAAGATTCACCTTTAAGGGTATCAAACAAATGCGTGAATTGCCTTGGTTCCTCCTCCCGTCCAGCAACTTGCATGACTTTGAGACCCCACAGCGTTGGATTTCAAAAAGGTGGCACCAGGTTGTCTATTTGGTCTTGGCAGCTAGTCAACAATGACAGTTTGGAGGGAGAAAAAAGAAAAATAAAGAAAAGAAAAAAACTCCAAATATTAGTTTTAAACTATTAAAGGTGACATAGAATCAAAAACCATTTTTACCTTGTCTATGTTGAATAACGGTAGTTGACACACATTCAAGAACATACGAAAAGTGCTGGACATTCTGAACATCTCCATTTCATCGAAATTCGCCTTTTAAAAATGACCAACAGAAAATGGGCCACTCTGAACAATGGATACGTATGATGTCACATATATGTCACTCCCCCCCACCCCACCCCCCACTGTCTCTCATTAAATTTCCTCCCCATCAAAATAATTTGCATACACGTCTTTCTGCAATTCCACAGCTTACAATCCCTCAGTAAAGACAAGCGAATTCCAGAGTCATAATCGATTTCTGTGTCACTAGTGGGGAAATCCACCGTAAAGCACTTGAAATGGATTAACTTATTGCACAAGGACTTAAAATCCGCAAATTTCTGCAGTGCCCTTGGGTTGAATACTTGCTGACTACTGCACAGGAACATCAATGCGAGAGACTCACTCCGAATGCGTAAGCCTTGGCAGCTCTGAAGTAGTGTATCTAACTGTCTCCGAGACATTGGGAATGGGAAACATGGGTGTAGTAAGCATTCCAACTTTTGTCCTAAGAATCTATATACACACGTGTCGACTTTTCATAAAAGTCATATAAGTATCAGCCTTTGAGCGAGCCTCCTCTGTCTGTTTTGATGCTCATATTATCACTAATTGGCCTAGTTGAAACGGTTCTATTTTCGTTCTGGTCGAATGGTAGGCTACCTTTAGCTTATGACCCAAATGTGGAGCCTCTGGGCATATTTATGCATTAGAGTAAAATTCTAATTTTTTCTCCTTTTAATGGTGCAAAAGGATTAGGCTCATGTCCAAATGGGTAGCCCGTGCTATAACTTCATGAGGACGCTTTGGACAAGAAATGGTAATTACGTTTGAAAAAAAAAAACATTCAAAAATACTTACCATTCAGAAATGTTTAAATCCAGCCTTTGCTGGGCTGGTTCCTCCTCCAATTCAGTGTCCTTATCCGATGCGGGCTCAAACATATAAGGCTGAATCTCTGAATATGCCATAGCTGCATAAGTTACATTCTTTTGAGTGGCAGCGAAGCCAGCCAATCAGCGTCAAGTGCTTGCATTTCATAATGAGGTAACCATTTAAGCCCGAAAGGTCGCCAAATAGGTGCAAAACAACGTGTTCAAAACAACATAGCAACATACATACAACATAGCTTTCTGAGAGAGGTTTTTAGGAAGCTTCTGAGGCATTACAGACCCAACCAAAATTTAGTTGTCTATATGTCACAACACAGAACAAGGATAAATACCCTGTTCAACCATTCTGTGAGGTATCGATCTGGAACCAAATGCGAGGACACAGGATTGCAAAAATGAGGTGCTTTATTGAATAAGGGGGATAACCCCCGCAGAGAAAAAGGCAACAGTACAGAGTCCGTAATCCAAAGCTCGAATTCCAGTGGGAGAAGCTAACTCATAAGCCAAAGGACAGTCTGAATCGTAAACAGGGCAGCAATCCACAAAATCGAGGTCGGGCAGAAAAAAGGTCAAAAATACGCAGATGTAACAAAATTCAAAAGGGCAAACCAAGAATCAGGAGTCGGGCAATCCAGTCAGAAAGGTAATTACAATGAGTCGAGGCGGAAACAAGCGTGGCACAAGAAACAAGGAAGTTACGATCTGACGTGGAAGTAAAAGTGAAGACACCTTAAATACAAATCCGGGGTGAACACATGACAAGGGACGACAGGTGCGATCAATGAAACAATAATCAGGATTGACACATGAGGAATAATCTAATTACTTGAATTTGGCAACTGCCAAAACGCAGACAGGGATCACAAGACAATCCAATGGACAAACAACAGCTCCGGTTAAGGAGTACTAAATGTGCATAGTCTAAAGAAAAGGAAAGCATGAGATATAAGTGGAAATGCACAGAAGCTGTAACAGAGATAGGCAAGAGGGCGGAGATTAGAATTGGGCGATTGCTGAGAGATCGTTAGTCAATTAGTATGTGCAGCTATACAATCCCGAGTTAGTAAGTTAGTAAAAATATTCAATGTTAATATGTGTTAGTGAATTATCGAAAACAATAAACTGTTAGTACGGTTAGTAGATAGCGAAAGGAGAGAGGAAGGAAAAACACGAGATATGAAGGAAGATTGAAATCCCAGAAACCAGTAAATCACCCGAATGAGTGGCACGCAAGACTAAACCGTGGGCAAAGACCTACACAAGACAAGACAGGGTAGACGTAGTGCAAGGCATGGCATGGCAGAAATAAACAAGACAAGAGAATATGAACATGGCAAGAAAACGAAAACAAGACATGATAACTATGGCAAGGAAAATAATAAACACATGAAATCTTAAATACCAAAACTCAATACATGAGGCTAAGAATAGTCAAAGGGCAGGCAGTGGTCACTAAACACGAAAATCAAAACAACATGGCATAGCCAGGCACAGAGCTAAAACATGGAATAAACAGGATCCTAACACATTCTACGTCACTTTTAAGTACACTTCCCAAAAATCTAAATATGCAACTGAACTTCAATAATCAAACTGAAATAACAAATCTCAATTCTGGCTTCCACAACTTACTAGGCCTGTCAGCAGGTGTTGGCTCGGCCTAACCTCAAACCATTCTGCCTACATTCTGGACCTGAACAGGTACCTCACCCTGCCAGCCTAACCCATTGTCTAACACCGTCATCAATTATTCTCTGTTCAAACATCACTCAATATATTTCATACATTAACACAAACGGTCTTACACAAATGTAATTATTTTGTGAAATCTTATCACACCATAAATGACAATAATCAATCACGAGCCCCAAACACCCTACTGAATCAGTCTGATCCCACACACTTCACTCATCCCCACCTACAACGTCACATGCCCCCGACAGCTGAAATGTCCTTCCCAACTTTCCGACGGGTTCTCTCCCTATTCAAACCAGGAAGTCAACAACACTGCAAGGTAAGTTCGCTATTGTTGCAATTTGCTTCTTAAACATTGATAAAGTCCATTATATCCTCACATTCAGCTGGCCGGCCTGAAGGCAAGAATGTTAACGTTATGTTTTGTGTTTGTGTCTTTCAGATGCGGTGACAATGGCATTGGAATTGCGCAAATAAAGACGTGTTGGAGAAATTGGGCCAAATTTTGCTCCCTTGTCAAAAAATGCTGCCGTAATGCAAAGCGATCGTAAAGTCTTTGTTTCCGCCTTGATATTGCAACATGAATCAGTTCACAGTAGTAACTTTGTTATTTGTTGATGTGACAGTTGAAGGGTCCTGTCACTGGAAGTGTCTCCTAATAAGTACATGCCCTGGCAACCTTGCCAACGACCCTGGCTCTTTGGCGATGTGGTCAACGCGCATGACTCTTACCCGGGAGTCAGGAGGTTCAAGTCCCCGCCCGGGCCCTCCTTCGGCCTGCTACATTCTGGCGTAATCGGCAGGATCTGGGGCATCCTAATGGATGGCAGCATGTGTAAAGCATGGAGCGTGAGGACACACTCATGAAAGAGGGATAGAGATGAGACAGTTGAAGGGTCCTGTCACTGGAAGTGTCTCCTGATAAGTACATGCCCTGGCAACCTTGCCAACGAGCCTGGCTCTTTGGCGATGTGGTCAGCGCGCATGACTCTTACCCGGGAGTCAGGAGGTTCAAGTCCCCGCCCGGGCCCTCCTTCGGCCTGCTACATTAGCTTATTATAACATCAGTAGATTTTATAACGAGTTGGATAAGTTTGTTCAAAGATATATGCCCATATACACTAATATCAACTAATTTCCGCATTTTCGGGAAGACCCAGCATGTACATGCAAATATATGTTTGCTTACAGGTCGAAATGCGCACTGAATGTAAATCTTTTTTTATTGATTTTTGAAGATTTTTAAGATATGAGCGAGGAAACAGCCCTAGATTTTAGGTTTGCGCAAGCGCAGAACTGCGAGGTAACACATTTTGTTAGGTAGCAAAATCTGTCAGAACACCGGCTCCGTTTGCAATTAGTCCAGGGGCCTATTGCACAAAGGCAGGATAAGGGATTAGCCCAGGATAGACACGGGATTAGCCCGATCTCAAGTCCCATTTCGGTTGCACAGAGCGTGTGAGCTGAGCCATGGAACTAGTTACAATGGAAACAAAGTCTGCGGAGCTAGCCAGCTCTGGAGCAAGCTCACGAACTAGCTAAGCTCCTGCCTCCAACCAATTTCACCTCACCTCATTAAGCAGTCACCCAAATTGAAAATCAATGTCCTTAACAGTCCTTCTGAATTGTCCACTACACATTGCTATCTCAATTATAGTAGGCCCAGTCCAGAGTAATTATTTTAGGAAATTGTGACCATGGATGTCATTAAACTAGCCAATATTCGATCATTATAATCAAGAATCCATGTGACAGTGACCATCACAGTTCAATCAGTCCCCTTTCAATGTCACATTTTATCCGTATTTAGAATCCGTCATTATCAGACCTGTCCTTTTTCCCCAAGTTGAGACATCCATCAGAGTAGAAAATGAGCAGAGCTGTTTGAAGTAGGTCACCGTGTTTCAGCGCGGTCTTAAATCGCTGCGGTAACCCCTACATACAGCACTGCTGCTACTTTTCTCCGTCTTTATTCAGACTGCGACGGGTAAAGTGGAGTCATAGCCGTAGTGTTGGACACGACTGCAATTTTCTGACGTTACCACTGCACTTTTTAACTTGAGTATGCCTCCATCAGAGATGATTAAAAGCAGAAACTAAACAAGTAATCTGAAAACGTCTTCTAGATGGGACGATCAATTCAGTCTGTGTAGGACAAAAAAGGGCTTAAAGCTAAATTGTGAAGAATCCGTGGTACATAAGTACGCTTTTAAAACTCTAGATCTTAAGTGCTCATAATCTCGCTTGATATTATATTTGTCCGACAGCGATGGCTTTTCTCGTTCACGGTAACGCCGAAATGCATCAGCTACTACTTTTTGACGATGCTGAAACACCTCCAGAGTTTACTTTTACTTGAGTTTAGCTCCCTTTAAAACTCCTCTCAAACGCCTCGCACCATTCAGACAGAAACTAAAGGAATAACCACCAGAGGCATTTCAGCGATCCCATCGTCTCTTTGTCTGATCATAGTATTTGAGTGTTGCTGGCGCATGCGTTTGCTGCAGCTACTTAGTGGCTGCTTTCCAATCCGAAATAAGATATTCCCTTCATTTCTTCCCTCCACTTGAGTGAGCCCTCTGAATGACGTAGCAGGCGAATTAGCCCTTCCCGAGCGAGGGAGGGCAATGGAGGGAACTTAGGGGGAGGGTTGTTGGACAACGGATTGGAACGACCCTCGCAGAGTTTTCTTCCGCGCTTCGGCCTTTGTCAACAAGCCAACGGGAAGTTTGTGTTGCCATGGAGCCAGCTGAGTTTGCTGCCTGTACGTTTCACCTTTTGCAGCTCAGCAGGCGCTGTATCGCATGTTTATGACAAGAAGAAGACGGCTTGCTCGTTTGATTGCAGCGGCACTCACGACTGTTTGATGGGAAAATAAAGCTGCATTCACACCGGATAAGAAACAAATTTTTTGCACGACAGATTACATTCAAAGTCAATGCAAAGACTTCGGAATCTGTCGAGCGAAAAATTCGCTTCGCGACCATTGTCAAAGTGGCTATAAGCTCCGCAACGGTCCTTCGTGGATGCTATGGGCTAGCTACAGCAAAAATGAACGTAATGTTACATGCTTAAAAAAATGCGAAACCGATGCCCTTCACCCCCAAAATTTGCAATTTGCATATAACTCTGTCATAAATTACAATCTACTCGAGCACAATTCTTTCATTTGTATAGTAATTTTCATGCCATAATTCCTCCTTTTGCCAGCAGAAAAAATGTCGAACGTGAATTTTTTTTTATCAAGGGTGAATGTGCAAAGCATTCGGGGCAATATCAAAGCTGGGAGGGATGTTCGCTGTTGGCTTTGTTTGAGGGAGGATAATCGATGACTTGAGCAAACGAAAATACGCACTTCCCTCCGACCCTACAAGTGGCAGCCATCTTACATCCGGGATTTTTTGGAGATTCCCGCCTCAATTGGAGGGCGAGTGAACACGATGAAGCAAGCTTTTTTTTTGGATTGGACCGCAGCCAGTGTCCATGGTGACGATCAGCGATTCTGTGATCTATCTCAGGATCAACGGCACAGGCTTCAATTAGCCTATCCTCCTCCTCCCGCTATTGGCTTTGTGCAATCAGTAAAGCCAGCAATGCGCCGTTTGGGATATGGTAATTCTCGCTTTGGCGGTGATCCAGGATCTCAGGATCCGACTTTTGTGCAACAGGCCCCAGGGCTGTATGCAGTCTAGCGACATTTGAGTCCAGGAGCCTATAGCACAAAAGTCGGTTACTGAGATCCTGGATCAACGCCAAAACGAGTATTGCCATAGCCCATACAGCGCGTTCTTGGCTTAATTGATTGCACAAAGCCAACAGCCGCTGGAGAAGGATAGGCTTAGAGAAGCCCGGTGCCGCTGATCCTACTGAGTATGCGCACACGCCTGCCTCAAATAGACCCTGAGAGCGATCACAGAATCGCTGGTCACCATGGACACTAAATAGCTGCAGCAGACGCATGCGCCAGCAACACTTAAAGACCATGGTTCTGACTGAGGGGTGATGGGATATCTGAAATACCTCTGCCTGCTATTCCTTCTGTTTCTGTCTGAATGGTGCGAGACGTTTGAGAGGAGTAATATAGTGAGCTAAACTCAAGTGAAAGTAAACTCAATAAGTTAGATGTTTTAGCGCCGCACAAAGGAGTAGCTGATGCATTTCGGCATTACCGTGAACGAGATAAGCCGTTGCTTATGTGAAGGTGAACATGGTTATAACTGCATTAGCCATGGTACTATCACAGAGGCTGACATACATGTTAAATCTCTTCGTATTATCGTCTTATCTGCTGTACATCCTGCATGCTCCACTTGCTGATTTTTATTTGTAATAGCTTAACGTTTTAAACTGAACTGCCTTACAAAGGCTGATTTTAGCTCAGCTGGGTTACAAGGGCCTCTTCACGCTTTGAGTACTTTAGTGCATACCTGAAAGAGTCTGTGCCAGTAGTGTGCAATCGTCCTATCGGCCGGCTATTTGCCCTCTTTGGAGCGTCTTTCGGCCTTCCCGGACCTCAAAGGATCTTTCTCCTAGTTGATTTGGAGCTTAAAGAATTTTCTTCGGCGTAATTTCTGATGAGGTGCCAGAAGCTCGTCGAGCTTGCGGTTTTGTTCACCCTGCTCCCAGTTGGTGAGCTGCTGGGTTGTCGTTGGATCAGCCGGCTGGGTGTCCTTTAAATGTCCTTGGCGCTGTGCTCTTGCCCTGGTCCCGCTTCGGGAGAGCCTTTTCCCCCTGGTTCGCTGCCCTGCAGCTGTCGAGAAGGTGCTTTTTCTGGGGAGGTTACAACGGTACCGCTGAGGGAGTTGTGGAATTGGAGTGGAAGGCAAACATTGGCAGCTTGGGTCAATTTTGCCTGTCTCCCGCAACTGGAGCGCTTCCCTGATCGGCTAACTGGTAGTGCTGCCCTTCAGCAGCCTTGTTCTTGTTCTCAGACAGTTTACCGCCTGCTGCTAAAGGATTTCGTAGCCGGGCTCGCGGCGGACTGGTAAAGTACCGTTAAGAAGTCCGGTAATGTACTGTGAACTCTCTTGACTTAATTAAAATGGCGAAAGTCATTTTTAATATTGTTTTTTTACTTGGTGTTATGATCAAGCCACATGTTATTAATGTAACTGGGTTATCTTCGCATGCATTTGAACATTATAATCATGGCACTAACGTCATTTACTTGGTACCCGGCAGCCGTCACTATACTAACGTATTCGCTACATGATGGTATGAAAAGCACTATTCCATATACGTTACTAATTCTTGATTCACTTCTCTCAAACTGCTCGCATGGTCCCAACTCTGCGCTTAAAAATAAAAATACCAAAGTAACAATTGCCTATCTCGGATAGTGATTCTGTTATTATTGCTGATGTCTGGCAATGTGAGTAGCAATACCCAGGGAGGCAAAACCCGTATTTTTTGGAAAACAGACACGGAATGTGGTAAATGGTTTTGCACCAGAAATGATATCTAGGACCTTCATGGATCACAACCTGAGTGAACAACCCGGTCAACTAGCTACTGGAAAGCTATAGGGGGCCAAAAACCCTCTTTCTGGGACATGTTCCTGGCGAAATGATGTAAATGCAAATTTTTAGGTAGGCTACTACAATGGCATAAATAGCCCTACAACTTTAAAATTTGGCAGAGTATCCTGTCACATAGGGGAAAGCAGGAAAAAAAGATTCTGGGCCTTGCTGCAACTCTGTTTTAAGATATCACCCTCAACATCGCAAAAAATACAAAAAAAGTACTGTTCGCCTGACAAATTATCATGAAAATTAATATTTTTCAACACTTCATGGTGAATATCTATGTCTAACATGTATATAGCAAACGTCCCTAATTCATTAGTTTCCATTTGAGTCCAAGATGGCTTTTCTGTCTCAAAGATTGCACTTGCTTTGTCTATTCGCCCGACCGTTGGGTATATAAGCTGTTTATAGGCTATTTGCCCGACCGTCGGGTGTGTATGTTGCTACTGTCTATTCGCCCGACCGTCGGGTATATAAGCTGTTTATAGGCTATTTGCCCGACCGTCGGGTGTGTATGTTGCTACTGTCTATTCGCCCGACCGTCGGGTATATAAGCTGTTTATAGGCTATTTGCCCGACCGTCGGGTGTGTATGTTGCTACTGTCTATTCGCCCGACCGTCGGGTATATAAGCCGTTTATAGGCTATTTGCCCGACCGTCGGGTGTGTATCTTGCTACTGTCTATTCGCCCTACCGTCGGGTGTGTAAGTTGCTACTGTCTATTCGCCAGACCGTCGGGTATATTGTGATGTATTGGTGTGTGTCGGTTGGTTGCTGCCACCCAGTGGCGCGGAGAAGGAAAAATAAAGGGGGAAGATTTCCGTTTCCCGTAATGGCTGACCTTGTTGTCTTTGCATGTTTTATGAGTCGTAACATCCATTAATATCTCTGGAAATATTCACCATCCGCAAATAAGAAGGACATAAAATATATAAGGTGTTTATAGGCTGTTTGCCCGACGATTTTAGAACAACACACTGAGTACATATATATTATCTATAGATTTTTTTTCATTTGACTTGCGATCACGTTTCTGGTTCGTGATCATGTTAGTTTGACTGGTTCCCTACTGTACCATCAGTTTGCGAACGGCCCGTTGCATCGACTCTGATCGAGCTTGTGAGATACCGGACAAGGTACCAGTCTAGTTTAATAGTGTTTTGGGGTGTGGGTAAAACACAGATTGAGGATCTGGTAAAACGCAGATAACTTGAAATGTAATGTTGAACATACCGCTATTTTTAATATTTTAATAAAACTACCGCTTTCAAGGTCAGTGTTATAAAGTGTTAAATTCCCTGCAAATTGAAAATGACCTAATTAAAGGGCATTTTAACCCAGTGATCGTAGGTGGTACAGTGGGCTGTATGTGTTGATTGATGGGCTTCCAGATATAAAATTTGCTCATTAAAAATCATTGCAGCTGACAAGGATCATATTTTGTTTATTGAGTTGAGTTCCTAGCGATTTGATAGTAATGACAATGATAATCTTCACTCAGGTAAAGTGGAAAAAAGAACTAATACTAGTACAGTACATATAATGCTGTTACATATACTAGAGCCGGCACCACGAACATCATACATACTCACATAAATAAATAAATAGAAAAAAATAAATAAATAAATGAATGAATGAATAAATAAATAAATAAATGAGAAAAAAATTACACTTTTATTTTAGTGCTCGAATAATATTTGCACCTAAATAAATTTAATGGATATATTCTATTAGTTTACTTAATCATCTATTGGTTTATTTATTTACAAAAAAAATTAATGAAGAATTGCATAAATAAAAAAAATGAAAAAAATACACTTACTCTTATATTTGGACACAGATAATATTTGCACTTGGATAAATAAATGAATATATCTTCTGTTCATTTATTTAATCATTATTTGTTTATTAAATAAATAAATTTTATATATTTTCTTCCTTTATAGTAAGCCTGCCAATATCCATCCATCCATCTACCACCACTTATCCGGGTCGCGGGGGCAGCAGTCTAAGCAGGGATGCCCAGACTTCCCTCTCCCCGGACACTTCCTCCAGTTCTTCCGGGGGTATCCTGAGGCGTTCCCAGGCCAGCCGAGAGACATAGTCCCTCCAGCGTGTCCTGGGTCTTCCCCGAGGCTTCCTCCCGGTGGGGCATGCCCGGAAAACCTTCCCAGGAAGGCGTCCAGGGGGCATCCGATAAAGATTTTAACCCAGTGATCGTAGGTGGTACAGTGGGCTGCCAATATTATACAAAATTACAAATTCCAAGTCCAAGTAAACACTGCTTACTACGCATGCACTAACTGCTTTCTGAAACTTTGTTTTTACATCACAAGCCACATTCTTCAGGGAAGCCATTTCACAGTGGCATGATCTCAATTAAATGAGTTTCTCTTGAAACAACATGTCATGTGTGAGACCATTCACTCATGCTTAAAATCACTGTATATCAATAAAAAGGATTAAATGTTGATTCTTTGTTCGCGTGCCGCTTCTTGCAATAATTTTCAATAGATTTAAGCTAAGAAACGCTAAGTATACAAAATGAACAATAACACGATAACAATAGGGACAGTGGCGCGGAAATTCTAAAAATGGCAACAACGCGAGATCTCGCGCGAGAATAGACTGGTTTATGTCCCTATAGACGCCCCATATACAGTAGCAGTTGACCAGTCTATCCTGTCGGGCGAATAGCAAGCTACGATTTATTTACCCGACCATCGGGCCAATAGAGAACGGTTTCTTATTCACCCGACCGTCGGGCGAATAGCAAGCTACGATTTATTCACTCGACCGTCGGGCCAATAGAGAACGGCTTCTTATTCACCCGACCGTCGGGTCAATAGTCACTCCCTAAAAGGTTTTGCAACAGAAATGACATGTAGGACCTTCGAAGATCACAACCTGGGTTGAAATCCAGTCAACTAGCTACTGGAAAGCTACAGGATGGGTCCAGCCAAACAAACCTACCCCCATATAGGTATAACACTACAGGTGAATAGGGTTTAAAAAAAAAAAAAAACTTCTAGATATCACCATGGAACATCTCCAGTTAACTACTAATATTTAGACTATGGTTTTTTTTGTATTACAAGTTTTGAGAAATACTATGTTTAAATATGCAAATGAATCATTATGTGCATAAATATTGACTAATTTGCATAACTTTGGTGGTTTTCTGTGTTGTAGATCAAACCAAATTGAGTTAAACTTATCTGGGTCTGGAAAGTTAATACCCTGCTATCATTTGTGCTAATCAATGCCTCAGTGTTTGTGAAAAATATCCTATTTTGATAATGAAAGAAATAAAATTCCTGGCAGCAAAACATTTATTTTCTTCTGAGCCAGAACTAGAAAACAGGATTGTGATTAAAAAAATGTAACCTGGGCTGCCGGATAGCTCACTTGGTTAAGGCACTGCGGTGCACTGCAGAAGTGACTATCACGTTGCTGGTTTGTACCAACCGGCAGTGGTTGGCAGCCCTTTCAGAGTAGTGTACAATTGGCCATCGCACTACAGGGTTTCAAATTGGGAAGGGACAGCCGGGTAAGGGAAATAAATAAAACAGCTTTGTTTGTTGCTCAAGCGCCTCCTGTTGGCCAGACGGGTGCTGGTCAGGAGGAGTCTACGTCTGTTCATGTCTGGGTATCCTCCGCCCTCGTTCTGAACTTGCAAAGTTTCAACTAATGAGTGTTTAAGAAGCAGTGGCTGACGGGCACGTGCTTCGGAGGAGAGCCGTGAACTGTCTTCGCTCTCCTGAGTTGGCAGCAAGGGGAAGCATACGAGCAAGCTTTGTACATAGTTCACCAATTGGGCATTCCAGATTCGGGTGGGAATGGAGATGCCAAATTTATAAAGAAAAAAAAAGTAACCTGAATATAGGCTACATGTCCAAATTACAACTGGTTTTAGTATTCATTCCTGTGTCTTTTTTTGTGACTTGTTGCTTTCTAGTTTTCTGATTCACTTCAATGTGGCAGTGTTCAACCTGCTGCATTTGGTTGCCAGTCCCTGGCAATGGCACCCTATGCAGCATGGAACTACCTTCCTTGCACAGGAACAGCTCTTCTAGCAGCCTTTGTCACATCCACATGAGATTGTCTTGTTCATCGACACAGACCAGGCTGGCTTTGTAGATGGGATGGGAACTGCTTTGGCTTCATCCATTGACCATCCAAATTCTGTGCATGAGGGAATTTCTGGCTTGGCGATCTGTGCACTCTTGTAAATGATTGTTGCTAGAGCAGCCCTTTTCAGGTGCAGGAGAAATGTGTCCTCTGTTGGGGGTTGTAACTTTAAGAGTGTTGTTTTGTTGTTTAGAAACTTGTATGATCTCAGTTTGCTCAGATCAAAGTGATCTGCAGTGGCTGTGCACACAGCTATGGTGAGGTCTCGTGCCTAGTTAAGGAGGTCATCTGTTATGGAATCGGTGAGGTTTTCACCAAATTCTTCAAGTGCAGGTATGTCCACAATCATGCTGCTCTTAAACTATGCCTTCTTTCCAGTGAAATTTGGGTAACTAGTTGTATCTCTGCCACTCAGACTGTGGATGAAGGGCATAGCTCAATACTGTGAAGGTCCCAGTGCCACAACCATTTCATGGATAGGCAGGTATGTATTCTGTGCGGTTCTCACCCACAGCTCTGCTAGATCACTAAGGTGTGTTGCACCATAGTACAGGCACATGGCAATGATGTCAGTGTCATTGGTATGTATGACAACTCCGTCAACTCTTACATTCTGGACGCTGTAGAGGGTGTGGAGTATCATCCTGGTGTCAGCCTCCTGCTGTGTGGATTCCAGAGCAGGAACAGACTTTACAGACCCTTCTGTCAGCACCACACTCTTCGTCTCTTCTTTAAAACCACCACCCATGTAGAGATGAGTTGGGCCAAGAACAGGCTCCAGTTGCTCAGTCACACACCATTTGCCACAGAGAAAGCTCAGAGGGTTTGCTTTGTTAGCTGAAACTGCAAAAACCTCCTTTGGGTCTGGAGCTGTGCACTGCTCACTGACTTCATACACTTCAGCTGGTTTTGATTGGGCATATCTCTTTTCCTGCTCAGCTGATTTAAGGCTGGGTCGACTGTACCTGTCACAACAGAAGTGTATGATCTAATTGCCAGCAGGCACATCATTCAGCAGCAGGCTTTTGTATCGCTCAGCGATGGTTCCAAATCGTTCACCTTTCTGAAAAGACCAGTGTCGTATGACACACACAGCATCAACTACTACTGCTGTCTTTTTGCCATCTTGAGGCAGATTAGGGATGCTGTTCACTTTAGTCTCCTCTTTCAGAATCTTTACTAGGCTTGTTTTGGTACCAGTTCTCATACTGCCATCTTCCTGGAGGAGGGATGGGGGAATGTCACTGCACTCATGGTTGCCAATGAAGTCAACAATGTTGAGTTCTCCACCACTGGCAATGATCCGTGTCATGCCCATAAGGGCAGTAACTTCATTTTGTGTTTTGTGTGTGGGAGATGTTAAGCTTCACAATACTTGTCTTCTTCTGATCACCGGACAGTGACTCAGACAGGGCCTTCAAGCCAAGTACTTTCACGTTCGTCAGGTTGTCTTTGACTGTGGAATCTGCGCATTACACAGTTGATATGTTGATCACGGATGGTGTAGCTGTTGTGAATGGGTTGGTCTCCACTGCCGCCATGACCTTGATTACCATCTCTGCATCCCTGCTGACACGACTCCAACTTGATTTGTGGTGTGGGTTGGAGGAATGGAGATGCAGCATAGACTTGAGCTCTGCAGAGATAGCTGCAGTGAGTGGTTTTGTGTAGAGCCACTTCATCCGAGCAGCAGGGTTGAGTGTAATGCCAACAAAACTGCTTGCCTCCTTGGCATCTGCATTATATGTCTGCTCTAGAAGCATGTCAGGGGAGACCCCATTGTGATTGCCATCTGCTCTTCTCCCAACAAATGCACCTGCCATCAGTGCTTCGTGTACCTCTGGGGCTGTTTCAGGCAGTTTCTTCATCTCAGCCAAATACAGAGGCAAAGACTGCTGCCCGTATTTATAGTGGCCTGCTGCAGTTTTCTTGATTTGGGGTATAGAGAAGACTTTTGGCCGCAGCAAGTGCAATCTTTGATAAATAAAGGCCATCTTGGACTCAAATGGAAGCTTATGAATTAGGGAAGTTTTCTATCTACATGTTAGGCATAGATATTCACCATAAAGTGTAGAAAAATATTAATTTTCATGGAAATTTATAAAAAGTAATTTTTTTGTCTTTTTTGGGATGTTGAGGGTCTTAAAATAGAGTTGCAGCAAGCCCCAGGATCTTTCTTTCCTGCTTTCCCCCATGTGTCAGGATACTCTCTGCCAAATTTTAAAGTTGTAGGGCTATTTATGCCATTGCAGTACCTATATATTTGCATTTACATCATTTTGCCAGGAACATGTCCCAAAAAGAGGGTTTTTGGCTCCCTGTAGCTTTCCAGTAGCTAGTTGACCGGGTTGTCCACCCAGGTTGTGATCCTTGAAAGTCCTAGATATCCTTTCTGGCGCAAAACCTTTTACAGCATTCCGTGTCTGTTTTTTTACTTTGCCCCCTGGGTACAACCCTGGCCCTGAGCCGCTTCCGGTTAATTATCTGCACCACTTTTCAACTCCTGAAGAATTTTGCAAGCAACATGGACTTGGTTTTCTGCATTTTAATGCAAGGAGTCTTGTACCTAAACTTGACATATTTAAAGCATGGATCATGATTGCTAAACTTGATATTGTCGTTTCCGAAACGTGGTTAAAACCTGCGGTCCCTGATAATGTTATTTATATGCAGTGTCTATTTAGCCGTCCGACGGTTCCCATTTTTTTCTGCTATTTTGCCGTCGCTTCCGCTTGACATGCGCAGTTGTCACTGATGTGGACTTAAAGTTTAGGCATACACGGCATTGGCAATTAAGTTAACCAGAAGCATTTTTCATTTTCAGAGCACGCAAACTAACATGCAGTAGCTGATAAGCTGTCACGACTTAGTTTGACTGTAATCTGTCGCGCGAAAAAAATTTGTTTAGCGTATGGTGTGAAAGCTGCTTAACCGACTATTCACAACTTTGCATTGACTAAAAATTCATACAGTCAGCGAAAAATTCGATTCGCGTCCGGTGTGCAAGCAGTTTGTGTATTCGCGTCTTTGCATTGACTTTGAATGTAGGCTAATCTGTCCTGCGAAAAATTCGTTTCGTGTCTGATGTGAAAGCAGCTTTATGGACAGTACACGACAGTTAGAGAGAGCTCTTATGTTATGAACATAATACAGGTTCTGCGTACTCTAAGTTCTGTTAGCGCGGACTAGTTGCTTATGCGGAGCTAGCAAATTGATCACTTCTACTGGAAAGAATTACCTATTCAATCTCCGCCTTTTTCGGCTTTATTAGCCACATCAATTTCTAAAGGGGGATGAAATTATATCAAGGTAGTGCAGAGAAATCATTTGTAAACTGCTAAGTCCACATCTGTGACAACTGCGCATGTCAAGCGGAAGCGACGGCAAAATAGCAGAAAAAAACAGGAACCGTCAGACAGCTAAATAGACACTGCCTTATTTATATCGTGGCTGCAACGTTTAGAACCGTAAAGGCAGGGCTGGTGGAATTGGAGTGTACATCTCTGAGCATTTACCGGGAACTGTTCTCCACTCTATCTCAGTTCCCAGGCAGTTTGAATTTTTAGCTGTTCAGGTATTATTGGCCAACGCCCCTATTACGGTGATCGGCTGCTATAGACCTCCATCAGCCTCGACTGAATCCATAACCTGCTTGACGGAGGTTTTGTCTAATTTCACTTCTCATGAGGTGATTTGAACTTAGACTGGCTCAGCGATAGATCTGCATCACTAAAGCAGGTGTCTGATTCCATGAACCTTACCCAGCTTATTGACAGCCCCACCCAAATCATCTCTGCTAAACCTGGTAATGATTCTCTCATTGATATTATTCTAACCAATACAGCACACAAGTATGTGTCAGTTGGCATGTTTCCTAATGATATCAGTGATCATTGCGCCATTGCTTGTGTTAGGAGCACAAAGCTGCCTAAATCCAAGGGCCTATTTGTCACTAGGCGCTGTTTGAAACAATTTTCGGAGCAGGCCTTTATCCATGACCTTGCTCAAGTGAAGTGGCAGCAAATTTCTTTAATTCCTATCATTGATGAAGCAGCTGCTCTTTTCCAACTTCAATTTCTTTCAGTTGTTAACAAACACACCCCTCTTAAAATGTACAGGATTAAAAACAGGAACAACCCATGGTTTACTCGGAAAAGTGGCAAATTTGATCCATGCTCGCAATAAGCAATGGCCCTTAGCGAGAAAGACAAAGACATAATTAGCAATTGTTTCGTTCAAATAGAAATAAATGCACAACTCTAATCAGGAAATCCAAAACTGATTTTTATTTGTCGTTAACTCTAGACTGCTACAACAATCACTCCAAATTCTGGAAAACTATTAAAGGACTGAGTGCTCGCCTCCTCCAGCTTCTCCTGGGTGTTGGAGCCAGTCTGTTTTATCTGGGTCTCAGCTAAGCCCTGTGATATTTTTAGTTTGGTATATTAATAGAACTGGGACTATATAAACTCAAGCTGGCTTATTAGGAGTGCTTATTATTACATATAGAGTTTGGCTCAATCTGGTATTTCATTTCTGTTAACTGAAACTATGCCCCTGTTAAAAGAGGCTTATAATCCATTTACATATTTTCCCCGGGGTTTCTATTGTGACTGCTGCTTAAGGCTTCCTAGGTTAATTAATAAATAAATAAATAATTTAATCAATTATTTGTGGTTCCTCAGCTTCTATCTCGGCATTAGTAATTTTCTTTTATCTAGGGTGAGCAAAGTCATTAGGTTGGGGGTTCAAAATGTGGCCAAAACTATGTGACGGTTGCAGGATGATCGCACTTTTGAAAAGAGATTTCCAGGGTGGGTTTGTCTGCCACCGGTGCCAGCTAATTGAGCATCTGGAGAGCAAGATCCTTGATACATAGTTCGCAATCAGTAGAGTTCCTAGAGGAACTAAGTAGTATGTCGTTTAGAGAAATGGTGTGTACGCCGAAGCAGGGTGGTACTGGGATCCCAGAGCAGGCAGGGAGAGAAAGTTGGGTGACTGTAGGTCGGCAGCGCAGGAAAGGGCGTGCACGCCGTGCAGCGACAGCTTCTCCAGTGGTTGAGGAGTCCAACCGATTCCAGCCCTTACGGGAACTTGACTTGGCCCCTGACCCTGAGAGTGAGGGGACTGATGAGCAGCAGGGCACCCTGTTGGCCTCTACTCCTCAGAAAAGAGAGTTATTGATGGTGGGGGACTCAATAATTAGAGGAATAGATACCTTAGTCTGTTCGCGTGACAAGGAGTCTCATACGGTGTGTTGCCTGCCTGGTGCCCAGGTAGGAGACCTCCTGGAGTGTGCGGACAAGCTCCTGGCCAGAGCGGGGAGGGATCCAGTTGTCATGGTCCATGTTGGGACTAATGACATAGGTAAGGGTAGGTTTGAGGTTCTGCAAGGCAAATTTGTGGAATTAGCTGAGAAGCTTAGGAGCAGATCCTCAACGGCAGTGTTCTCCGGGATTCTACCAGTACCACGTACAAGCAGAGGTATGCAGAACTCTATCTGGAGGTTTAACACGTGGCTACGAACCTGGTGTAGGAAAGAGGGGTATAGGTTTATGGGGCTATGTGAAGAGGATGGAGATGAATATAATATAGAAGGTTATAAGCTCTTTAGGAAGGATAGATGTAATGGGCGAGGGAGAGGCGTAGCACTCTATGTGAACGAAAACATTAATGTACAGGAAATTCCCGAAATTGAACATTCCTTTTCCTGTGAAGATATCTGGGTCAGGCTCGTTGGCAAACACGAGACAGGTTTAAACATAGGAGTATGCTATCGACCACCAGCTTTGGACGGTACAATCAATGAAATGCTTTTTAGGAGGATTACGCAAGCTTGTAGCGGTGGTGGGAATATTATCATGGGAGACTTCAATTATCCTGGTATCAATTGGGAAATGGTGAAAGGACAGGGTAGGGGGGAGGAAGAATGCAGTATGTTGGTGCAGTATGTTAATAAACCGACCAGAGAGAAGGCAATTTTAGACTTAGTGCACTGTAGTGACCCAGACAGAATTAGCAATGTTGAGGTACTGGAGCCACTTGGGACAAGTGATCACTCTGCTGTTAATTTTGATGTTTCGTGGGAAGTTAAAAAGGTGGATTCTAAAACAAAAATTTTCAATTTTAGGCGAGCAAACTTTCACAGGATGCGCTCATATCTAGCTGAAATAAATTGGGAGACACTCCTGGACTGTAAGTCTGTAAATGAGATGTGGGAAAGATTTAAGGGGGTTTTACTTGAATCAAAATGCAGATTCATTCCGAAGGTGTCCAAAAGTAAGCTGAAAAAGCAGAATCCTCAGTTGATGACCAAAGGTATTTGTAGGATGTTGAGGGAAAAGAGGAATCTTTATAAGACGTCCATAAAGGATAACAATGAGAATACTAGGGCTGAAAACTGTAAAATGCGGGCTGTGGTAAAAAAAAGAGCTGAGGAAGGCTAGAAGACTGTATGAAAGACAAAATGCAGAGGGGGCAAAAACTAACCCTAAGCGCTTCTTTCAGTACTGTAGCAGAAAAAGGAAAGTTAAAGAGCAGGTTAAGTGCATAAAGAATAAAAATGGATCGCTGCTATATGAAAACAAGCATATTGCGGATGCCTTAAACAGTTACTTTGTTGAGAATTTTACCTCAGAGGAGGACTTTATTTGGCCAGAAGGCATGTCAAATGCTCAAGATTATTTAGCGGAAATTGAGGTTCGGGATAACAAAGTATTAGACAAGTTGCATAAACTAAAAGCAGATAAGGCGGCGGGTCCTGATGGCTTATATCCTAGAGTGCTCAGGGAAGCTGGTGAGTTCATCTTTAAGCCGTTATCCGCCATCTTCAGACGGTCTTTAGAAACTGGAGAAATACCAAATGATTGGAAACAGGGCAATATAATACCTACAGGCCAGTGAGTTTAACTTGCATTTCGTGCAAAATATTGGAATCTATCATAAAAGATGAGCTGGACTTATTTCTTGAACGTAACAGTATCTTGAGGGATAGCCAACATGGTTTTCGGAAGGGAAGGTCATGCCTAACAAACCTTCTGGAATTTTTTGAAGAGGCCACCAGGACTTACGACCAGAGCAGGACTTATGACAACATATACTGTACTTGGATTTTCAGAAAGCATTCGATACAGTACCGCATAAGAGTCTAATTTTTAAAATGAGCTCCATTGGAGTTACAGGAGGTATTCTGAAGTGGATTCAAAATTGGTTACAGGACAGAACACAAAGAGTAGTGGTCAGTGATATCTCATCTGAGCTGGGTATGGTGGGGAGTGGCGTTCCCCAGGGATCGGTGTTGGGACCCCTGCTATTCCTCATTTACATTAATGACCTTGATAGGAATTTTGAGAGCAGATTGGTTACATTTGCAGGTGACACTAAATTGGGGGGTTTGGCAAATAGTCTAGGGTCCACTAAAGTGATTCAGGACGATTTGGATAGAATCCAGAATTGGGCAGAAATGTGGCAAATGAAATTTAATCTAGCAAAATGTAAAGTTGTACATGTAGGTAATAAAAACATTAGACGGGATTACTTCATGGGAGGTTTAAAACTGGAATGTGCTGCACAAGAGAAAGATCTGGGAGTGATTGTTAACCAAACCCTCACAGGTTCTAGCCATTGTGCTGCAGCAGTTAAAAAAACTAATCGGATGCTAGGATACATTGCCAAAAGTATTGAGTACAAATCTAAGGAGGTGATGCTTCTTCTGTACAACACGTTCGTTAGACCTCATCTGGAGTATTGTGTACAGTTCTGGGGACCATACTTTAAGAGAGATATAGAGGCTCTAGAGAAAGTTCAGAGAAGAGCCACCAAGCTTATTCCAGGTATAAAAGATGAAAGCTACGAGAATAGGCTGAAAATCCTTAATCTCTTTAGTCTTAGGAAAAGGAGACTCAGGGGTGATTTGATTGAGGTCTTTAAATATGTTAAAGGGATTAACAAAGTGAATCATGTAGGATTCCTTCGGCCAAGTGTTGTTAGTAGAACTCAGGGTCACAAATGGAAGATGACCAAAGGTAAATTTAGCACTGATATTCGGAAATATTTCTTCACCCAAAGGGTAATTTCAATGTGGAATAGCTTACCTGACCATATTGTTGAGGCAGAGACCTTGGGGGTTTTCAAGAGCAGGCTTGACCTAAAGCTAGATACCATTGAGTCATTTAGTATCTGAAGGGTTATATTCACAATAGTATAAAGAAACTGGCAAGCTTAATTGGGCTGAAAGGCCTGTTCTTGCCATTCATGTTATGTTATGTTATGTTATGTTATGATGATTCTAACAAACTCTAAACCACCTTAATGGCAGAAACCTAGCCTGAGCTACAGCCTTGCATTCCGAGTGCGTCAAGCTGAGTCCATAGGACATATGCATGTACTTGAATAGCGCGACAATATAAACACATAACTAGTTTGTTTGAGGTTTTGTCCGAATAATTAGCCGCTAAATCAGGGGTGTTAGACTCAATTGTCGAGGGGGCCAAAATTTAAACAACACTTTTGGTTGCGGGCCGAACGAGATAAACATTTATTTAACACACTAAAACTAAATGCTTTTTTAACATAAATATGAATAAAAACAGACAGGGATATTCTTCCAGTACAATACATTTTAACTTTTAATAACTTAAAATATTTTGCTCTCCATAGAAATATCTCCAGTCAAAATTATGCAAGTTAGAAATAGGGACATGCTGCAAAAAACACCTGAAAAAAATAAATAAATAAATTGTGACGGTGCTTGTGCTTAAGTAAACGTTTAAAATAACAAATCAAAACATTCAAGTTTCTTTGTTTTTATGTCGTTATAAAAAAATGAACTTAAATTTTTTAATATCTCAAAAGATTTTGCCCATGAAAATATCTCCTGTCAAAATTATGCAAATTCAAAATATGAACAAAACTTGGAAATATAAATAAATTGTGTGCTTTTCAACAAATAACACATCAAAATATTCAGTTTTCTTCGCTCTTTTGCCATTTTGTCAGAGCTGGATGCATGGCATCTTTTTTTGGCAACTAGTTTGTTTTAGTTTGGTGTGAGGTTCTTTGTTGTGGATGGACTGCAGGTGCTCATCAGTGAGACAACTCCTGTGTACTATTTTGTTAATCTTCATCACTGAGAAGAGCTTCTCACACAGATATGTGCTACCAAACATACACATGGTTTGAGCCGCAGGCAGACGGAGCTGGGGCATTTCTTCAGGAATGGAGTGGATAAACTGTGCTGGCCCTGCAGTGTCGTACTTTGCCTTAAGTGTCCCATTACACTGCAGCTCAATCAGCTCCATTTGAATCTGTACAGGTGCAGTTTCCATGTCGACGGCAAATGGGTTGCGAAGCGACTCGAAATTCTTTTTTTGTGCTTCAAAGTCACCAAAGCGCCGTGCGAACTCATTGTGTCGTGCGCTCTGTTTATCAGCGAAGGGCGCATTTGGGAACACCGTTACGCCGACTTAGTTCAACATTACTTGGCAACAGGGAAAGTGAGGCAAGTTGCACTCGTGCATCTGTGTCTCCCATAAAAGCAGCTTCACTTGAAATGCCTTCACTGCTTCATACATGTCAGTGATCATGCAGTCACGTCCCTGGAGCTGGAGGTTTAACGCGTTGAGATGAGCAGTTATGTCAGCCAGAAACGCCAACTCCCATTTCCGCTTTTCATGCCGCAAAATGGCAGTCTTTTCCTTTACTGTCCATTAACGGACAGATTTCTTTGCTGAGCTCAAAACCTCTGTTGAGAACTTTTTCCCGACTTGTCTGCAAACTCTGAATTTATTTTCTGCATAAAGGACTGAAATTGTCGGTGATTTAAACCTTTGGCTTGGATAAAGTTTACGATTTGCATTACAGTGCTCATTATATGCTCCATTTTTATTATTATTATTATACTCCCGTCATAAGACGGGGCATACTATGGAATCACGATGTCTGTCTGTCTGGACGTCTGTCTGTCTGTCCGTTGCTTGTGTTCACAATAACTCCACCAATTCTCAATCGATTTTATCCAAATTCACACAGCATGATCATAGGTGGAAATTTCATGAGTTCGGAAATCAGCCTGATTGGATCACCCTTCTTCTCAAAATTAACCCTTTTATGCCCAGAGATCGACTAGAGTCTGTCCGTTGCTTATGTTCACAATACAATTGATACAGTATCACCATATCAGGTGGAACTTTGATGAGTTCAGAAATCAGCCTGATAGGATCACGCTCTTTCTCAAAATTAACCCTTTTATGCCCCTAAATCGACAAAAGGAGTACACAAAGTAAGGCGACAGAATGATGAAATTCGAAAGAGAGAAGCTAAAAAACATGCTGAGGCAAACAAACTAAGGAGACAAAGTGAAGACGTACCTTCCCATCAAACTGTTGCATGATGGGCGTATATTGCTGTCTCTGACTGCTCTTGTTAGGACTTTGCCACAGAGCGCTTCCTGGTGTATGATGCAGTGGTATGCTGTTAACTCACCATTACAGCTCTCCTCCTGTATCTTCACTCGCATCCTTCCCACTAGTCCACTTTTTTCACCGCACATAGCCGGTGCTCCATCGGTTGTAAGTCCAATAAGTTTGTCCCAGGGTAGTTTCATGTCCGTTACGCTTTGACATACATTTTTAAAAATGTCTTTTCCCGTCGTTGTACCGTGAATCGATTTAATGTCCAATATCTCCTCTGTAACCCGCAAATTGGAGTCCACTCCACGGATGACGATAACTAGCTGTGCAGTGTCGGTCATGTCAGTACTTTCATCCACAGCAAGAGAGAACGCAATAAAGTCTTTGCTTCTTTCACTCAACTGTGATCTTAAATCAGTGGCCATCCCACGAACCCGATCAGCAACCATATTTCTACTCAGGCTTACATTTGCTAGCATCTGCTTTTTGTCTGGACATTAGACGTCGCAAACCTTGATGCAGTTCTTCAGAAATTCTCCCTCGGTAAATGGCCGGACTGATTTGGCGATCTCCTCTGCCATGATAAAACTTGCTTTCACAGCAGCTTCACTTTGTGATTTTGCTCTGGTGAAAAACGTCTGCTGAAATGTCAGATTCTTCTTTAACTGTTCGACTTTCTGTATCTTCTGCTCTGCATTCAAGTCTTTCAGGTTATCCTGGTATTTTGTCTCATAGTGCCGCCTTAGATTAAATTCTTTCATTACAGCCACATTAGCTCCACAAATGATACAGGTTTACCAGCAATGTCAGTAAACATGTACTCAGCCTTTCATCAGTTTTGAAAGGTTCTGTTTTCAGAATCAACTTTTCTCTTCGGCATTGTGAGGGGCTAGCTTCGCAACAACTTTACAATCGGGTTCAGCAACAGAAGCTTGACTTGATTGACGCGGGAAGCGCTCAGCAAGGCTGCTGAAGCGCTGCATTATAGGATCTGCAGCTTATTGTGTTATCAGCGTTTCATAACGCCGGGCCATTAATAACAATAATATAAAATTATCTCGCAGGCCGGATATAATTGCTAACCGGGCCGGTTGTGGCCTTGAGTTTGACACGTGAGCTAAATATTCAACATTCATTTTCAAAGTCGTTTTCTGACAGAATCTTTGCACTATTCCGCACAAACACTGAGACTACAACAGTACAGTACGTATTTTCCTTACACATTCGTTGATTGAGAAATTTGACCATAGACTGTTGTCGATTGGCGCAGCCTTTTGGATAAAATGCCGCCCTGCTGAAAGGAAATTGCGAAGGTACGATTCCTGATCAGGGTACCTTTTTTTTAATTTAATTTAATTTAATTTATTTTTTTGGAAATAATCGCAGTTGCCTTCTACAAATAATCGCTGGGGTTTTTGTTATTCTTACTTTTCTTAAACATTTTCACATTGCCTTTGTATTTATCATTTTAATTATTTGTTTTGTTTTTTAATAAATATGCTCCAGTGGAGTCAAACTTAATTTTAATTGTATGTATTATCTTTGAATAGGAAATTGTATAGGCAACAAAACTGGCAGAATTAATAATAATTTTTTTAAATTCTAAAAATTAATAAATGTTGTATTTGGATGGAATGGATGCCTGATATATAAGTGAAATTTTATGGGTTTTACAGCTTGGTATCTGAGAAATCTGAAATGGAACACAAGGTACCTAAATTGCCAAAATTGAGAAGCCACCTAGACATTCCTCTCTAATTTTGCTCTGATTGACCTGATCAGTATAAACTTTGGCACAGATAATAATGACATTCTGTGCTGTAATTTTTTAGAGGTTTTATGCTTCAACTCAACAAATTTACGACGGATCGAAGTAAAATTTTGTTGGGTGCAAAATGAGATCCTTCATTTACACTGTGTTCCATCTCCATTTACTCTGACTCAGTGACGTATATTAAAGGAATAAGTCCCAAGAGGCAGTGGGTTACAGTGATTTTATAACAGCGGAGGGGCGTTCTAAGGCACGACGCGCAGCAGAGTGCCTCAGTGCCCCTCCGCCGTTATAAAATCACTGTAACCCACTGCTTCGAGGGGTTTATTCCTTTTATAAAACAGTTACCCTACATATAGCCCATTAAATAAACACACAAGAAAAAAAATCGACAATTTATCGGTAATAATGCAACAATAAAATTGAGAACTTCTTCCACCAAGCAATTAAGAGTGTACAGAATGGTTGGCCAGCAACACCGATGCTAAGATTGCTTATTCATCTAGCACCATTATCATGTCACATCAGGCTATTTGGGCTCGCTAATGCAGATATGCTATGAAAGCAGGCTAGTTTGAATGTCTCCTTCGGCCTCCCGAAGACCCCGTTTAAAATTTTGCTTTCGTGTCGGTTTCCGAGTTTCCTTGTTCTCAACTTGTGCCGATCGGCCAAATCATTACAACCAGCAGCAAGGGTAGGGAACGATTGACTTTGTCCTCCACACTTGCCGGTACCCAGGAAAATATGTTGAATTGTACATGAGTTTGCTAGCCAGCTAGTCAACTAGCTTGACCTCATTCATTAATTTTACGTGCGTTTCGGTTTTCGAGTTTTCTTGTTCTAAACTTGCGCCGATCGGCCAAATCATTACAACCAGCAGCAAGGGTAGGGAACGATTGACTTTGTCCTCCACACTTGCCGGTACCCAGGAAAATATGTTGAATTGTGCATGAGTTTGCTAGCCAGCTTGTCAACTAGCTAGCGTTCACTACAATTGATGTGGTTATCCTACACACAGCCCATAAAATAAACACACAAGAAAAAGTCAACAATTTTTAGGCTACTTATATAACAAGCAAGTTAGCAACATAGCTTGCAACACAAAAGTGATATCGAACGCTGTAATGCAATAGCTAGCTAGGTAGTTAGCCAACTGGTTATCTGGTTAAAAGGCTAAACTTCGCGGAGACTGAAATAGTGAGCTTAAACTCTTGAAACAAACGTAACCTGACGAGTCAGCTGAGCGCAGAGCAGTTCGTTGCGCGCAGGGATATTTTGTGCTGCGGCCTGCCACAGTAGGTTACAGTAATTTTATACCGGCATGGAACGCGGCTCAGCCAATCACATTTAAAGATGGGAAGCACCCGTTTTATAAAGTGATTTTTACACCAGGTATGAAATCCCAAATGGTTTTACCTTTATTACGATACCAAGATTATTCACATGGACCAAGCAGTCACAGAGATATACTCATTTCATTTTGGGCTTGCCATTTTCAAAAAAGAGGCACAGGGCTTAAGGGGTTAAAAACTTGTTTCTCAACTTCCTCACGTAAACGTTTGGTAACTGCCCTTTTTCTTAGATTATGGAGACACTGTTTATAGATTTGCTTGCCCCACTGTCTTGGCCAAACTTGACCCTCTTTATCATGCTGCATTGAGATGCATCACTAACTCTGCGTTCAGGACACATCACTGTATCTTGTATAAACTTACCGGGTGATCCTCGCTTTTTCTGCGCAGGATGCAGCATTGGTATATTTTAACATATAAGGCTATTCTTGGGAAATTGCCTTCTTACATATGTTCCAAATTTATGCCTATAGGTAACCCCTATAACCTCAGATCCCGCAATTTGCTACAGTTCAAAGCGCCATCTGTTCGAACTGAAACTGGAAAAAAAGAGTCTGTCTAACTTTGGTCCGTGGGCTTGGAATGACCTGCAAAAACAGCTTAAACTATATTCTGTTATTTCTTAATCGTCTTTTAAACAAAAAATCTCAGTTATTACCACAAGCTGCACCTGTCATGACTGAACAAATGATCTCTCTCTCTTTTCTGCTCTTTGCACAATAGCACTATAGCTGCTATTTAGATTTTATTGGTTTTAAGATTAGACTTTAGAATTTGGGTTTAAACTTTTGGCCTTGGCATATTATATTTTGAGATCTGAGTAACAATGTCTTAATTATGTATTAACAGATTTTAGCTGATCGTACACATGCACTTCCACTTGGGTTCTGTAGTATTATATTTCAATTGAATATTTGCTATTTTTTATTGTTTGTGGTTGGTAGAAGGATTATTTTGTATTGTTTGTAATATATATTGTGTTGTTTTTGTCTGACTATGCAAACTGCTGTGTGCTGCCTACTTGGCCAAGTCACAATTGTAAAAGAGATTTAATCTCAATTGTCTATCTGGTTAAGTAAAGGTCATGAATGAATGAGTCATGAAGAAGCTTTTTAAGCATAGTACTGTCACATAAATGCTTCCGAATTTTGCTACAAGTCCTGTACAAACTGAATTGATAGTCCGATCTAGAAGACATTTTCAGATTGAGTTTACTTTCTGCTTTTAATCACCTCTGATGGAGGCATACTCAAGTTAAAAAGTAAAACGTTAACATCAGAAAATTACGTCAAGGAGCCTCCTGAAAATGTTTGATTCCAGTATCGCGAAGCGAGCAACATTGCACTCGTGTCCAGCACTAAGGCAACGACTCTCCCTCACCCGTCGCAGTCTGAATAAAAGACGGAGAAAAGTAGCAGCAGTGCTGTAGGTAGGGGGTAACCGCAGCGATTTAAGACCGTGCTGAAACACGGTCACCTACTTCATACTGTACTGCTGATTTTCTACTCTGTTGGAAGTCTCAACTTGGGGAATAAGGACAAATCTGATGATGACAGATTCTAAATATGGTTAAAATGTGACATGGAAGGGGGACTGATTGAACTGTGATGGTCACTGTCACATGGATACTTGATTATAATGATCGAATATTGGCTAGTTTACTGACATCAATGGTCACAAGTTTCTAAAATAATTACTCAGGACTGGGCCTACTATAATTTAGATAGCAATGTGTAGTGGATCATTCAGAATGACTGTTAAGGACGTTGATTTTCAATTTGGGTGACAGCTGACTGAGGTGAGGTGAAATTGGCTGGAGGCAGGAGTTTAGCTAGTTCGTAAGCCTGCTCTGGAGCTGGCTAGCTCCACAGACTTTGTTTCTATGGTAACTAGTGCCATGGCTTAGCTCACACACTCTTTGCAACCGAAATGGGGCTTTAGATCAGGCTAATCCCGTGCCGATCCTGGGCTAATCCCTTATCCTGCCTTCATGCAATAGGCCCCAGGAATGTGTGCAGAGTGTACTTTTAGTGGCAATGTTATTATTAGTCCAGAAATGTATGCAAAGTGTACTTTTAGCGGCAACGTTAGCATTAGTCCAGGAATGTATGCACAGTGTACTTTTAGCGGCAACGTTACCATGACTCCATGAATGAATGCATTTGAGTGGTAACTGGCTACCGCACGATTACAAGTCCCTTTTGATTGGTTTACCATGTTGCGTGCCTCCCTCTGCCAGGCCTTATGTATGTGTATTCCCCGTACCCCTATGTTTCCGCGGCATATGAAACCAATTGCTTTGAGTTTCCACGGTGCTGGATTGCAATTTACCAGTCGTCTGTTCCTCAGCCCACTTTATTGGAAACGCCTCCGAAGCCTTGTGCAGTCATCGGGATTGGGACTGCATTCCTGCTCAACTCTCCAAACCTGCCATCTGACAGTTCTGTTCTGGCAAGGGTGATCTTCATCCAGCTGTTTCCCCGAGACTGTTGTGATCTGTGATTCTGCTGTCATGTTTAAGTTCTGTGCCTGGCTTAGCCATGTATGCTTTTTGTGTATAGTGACCACTGCCTGCCTTATGACTACTCTTAGGATTGTGTTTTGTGTTTTGGTAATTTAGATTTCCTGTTTATTATTTTTCATGTGTAGATCATTTAGTTTCCATGCCATGTTTTCATTTCCATGCTTTGCACTTTGTCACCCCTTTCTAGTCATGTGTGTATCTTTGCTCACGGTCCCTTGTCTTGTGTGCACTCATTCGGGTGATTTATTGGTTTCTGGGTTTCAAACTTCTTTCATTATCTCGTGTTCTTCCTTCCTCTCTCTTTTACCGTCTTACTAACACATACTAACAGTTTATTGTTTTTGCTAATTACTAACCACACTAATCTTGTATATTTTTACTAACTTTCTAACATGCACTCAGGATCGTAAAGCTGCACATACTAATTGACTAACTATCTCTCAGCAGTCGCTCAATTCTAATCTCCGCCTCCTTGCCTATCCCTAATTATCTCTGCTGCAAGTTTCTGTGGATTTCCACTTATACTTTGTGCTTTCCTTTTTCTTTTATCTTGGCACTTAAGCACTCCTTAACCGGAGCTGTTGTTTTGTACTTAGGTTTGTCTTGTGATCCCTGTCTGTGTTTTGGCTACAGCCAAATTTGTGTAATTAGTTTATTCCTCATGTGTCTCTCCCTGATCATTGTTACCATTGATTGCACCTGTTCTCCCTGGTCATGTGTTTACCCCGGGTGTGTATATAAGATGTCTGTTTGGTACACTTTCTTGTCAGATCGTTCTCCCTAGTTTTCTTGTGCTATGTTTCTCGCCTCGATTTCTCAGTGTTTATCTTTCTGACTGGATTGCCTGACTTTTGATTTTTGCCTCTGTGTTTTTGGATTACTGTTGCATCTGTGTGTTTTGACCATTTTTCTGCCCGACTACGAGATCTGTTTGCTGCCCTGGTAACGATTCGGATTACATCCTGTGGATTCTGGCTTGTCTCTCTGATAGTACTATTCCTGTGTACCAGACCCATTTCTGTCCGACTACGATTACTGTGATTGCTGCCCTGGTTTTTGATACTATTTTTGCCCAACTGGATTTCGACTTTTGGATTGTGGACTTTGTACTGTTTATCGCCCTGCGGGGGTCACCCCCCCTTTACCAATAAAACTAGCTCTACTGCATTTCCTGGTTCTCGCATCTGGTTCCTGATCGCACCATTACAACAGAGACTCCACTAATCAGGCGCGGACATGCCCTACACCCAAGCCCAATGAACTAAACTGTGCCATCCTACTCTCAGCTCTGCCCTAACAGTCATGACTGTATTACTATCGATAAACTCGACTTTCGGATTTTTTCTCTGTCTCTGCATAGATCTAGTACCTAGTCTGGATCAAAACACCAATGACTAAATGTACCCTGTTATTCATGGGTTGTGGCTATGGCAAGATTCGCGGGTAGGTTTAGTTCTGTTCCAATTAGCCATATGTTCCTAGATCCTTTGTTTAATTTCAGGCTGTTTTGTAAAGGTAGCTTGACTCAAAGTGATGTGATGTTTTACCACATGGTAAAATTGTTTCTTGAAAGTTACTTCTCCAACACTGAGAATTGTTCCAATCCAATTTATTTACAAAAAAAAAAATCAGTGTGATCCTCTGTAGCATAATGGGTCACATTTCTTAATGTGCATGAATGTTGTAAGTTAATCTTTAAATAGAAACGAAAGATTAAATACAATAGTAGGTTGGAATTTTGCTTCAAAAAATGAAACTAGTGTAACTGTAGCCTATAAACACAAAAGCTACATTGTATCAATCATGCACACGTGTGGATCAAATCGATGATTCCTTTTAAAAGTAAAAAAAAAAAAGGTTAAAGGTAATGCAAGAAAGCATTTAGTTACTGCAAATAAAAGTACTATTGTCGATTACAATACACATTTGAATGCAGAGCTGAAGGTTGTGAACGGTGATCAGCACAAAATACAGCAACTCAGTGAGCTGCGTGGATTGGACCCAACGCGGTTTGCAAGTGTTAATTTGTGAATTCACTGGATAACATATATCAGTACGCAGCCAACGACGTTCAGGATGAACTTAAAAAGGCGAGCATGGACTCTTCTTCTTTGCATGGCATTTAGCGAAGTAAAGTTTATGTTGCTTTTCCCCAATATAAAGACAAGCACACTATTAACAGACAGTTGTCGCACACCATCGCGCCTGACATATACTTTATGGGATACAGCCTTGTTAACAAAGAAGCCACCAGGGAACTTGACAAGATTTTTATCAAGGATCAGGACCAGGACTCTGCTCCTGATTGTCATATTAAACCAAATGATGAGTTGGCGAAACTCATCGGTGTGGTGGCTGATATGACAGAGAAGGTGAGATCCCTGGAACATGGACTTAAACAGGTGGATCTGATAACACCGCATTGAAGTCTCTCCTGGAGGCTCATGGCATCACTGCTGATCCGGAAACCGAGCCAAACGTTTCTGCCGCATCCTATGTGGTGGGCACAGTGTCATCAGAAAGCTCTGACAGCAGTGACGATGATGACGACCAGACGGCTGCCGTGACAGATGCGCGGCCAAGCGGAGCTAACACGCTGCCGCCAGAGTTTGTCTAAGTCATCACCAGCGCCGGATCAACAACAAGAATCGCAGGAAAGAGAGAAATACTGCCAGGAAGAAGGCTGCATCCAAGTCCTTGACGGAGAATAGGCCAGCTGACGGCGGCACAGCGTCATCTGCCGCACCGGCTGGTGAAACGCCAGCACATACGTTGGTGGCCGGCACTGTTTCCAGTCCGAGCAGGACCCATTCCGCCACGCAGAACACGTCTGCTGCGCCTCGCTTGGTTGCTGCCAACGCCGCCAGGACGTGCACGATCTACATAGGCGGTGTCCATCTGCAGCATACCGAGCAAGACATCAGTGCCTACCTGCGGGGCATGGGTGTTAACGGGACTACTGTGACGGAGCTTGCTTGCCATCCAAATTTGAAATCCTTTAGGTGATCGCTCTTAACAAAAAGGCGGCTGCTCTCAACAAGGACAAATGGCCATCTGGTTTTGTGGTGCGGCCATTTCGTGCCTCCCAGGGGCATCAGAGGGAAGCGCTTCAAAGCAGTGCCAGCCAAGGTCGCACAGCAAACAAGCAGGGTGCAAGCCACCCCCCGAGATTCAGCCAGTCTACTGCAAGACGCCAACGCCAACCCGCCCCAGCGTGGCACGGCCGGCAGGACTACAACGGCACCTCTAGTGAACTGTGGGAACTATGTTACGACGTCCGAGACTACTACCCCCGTGACAGGCGGCACCCCGATGAGCGAGTGCACTATGAGCCAGAGTCATACCACACCTGACAGGAACCCGAGTGGCCATGGCGATGGGACGTTAACGGACCACGCCAATGGCACCAACCTCTCTGGTGAGCCATCTCTACGCCCTCTTGTCATACAGTCCTTCAATTGCAAGGGCTATAAACAGTCTGCTAGTTACATTACAAACATGCTGAAAAACTGTGATATCCTGTGCTTAAGTGAGACATGGTTACGCCCGCATGCGCTGAGCCTGATAGAGTCTGTGCCACAGCATGATGATGCTCTGTCTGGCCAGAAGTGGTCTGTGTTCGCCAAATCCAGCATGGCTGACGCAGACAGCCTTATGGGGGCGTTGTCGTCCTATGTCGTAACCAACCAGGTATTACGTTCTGTGAACTTGAGACATCCTGTGACAGGATTATTCTTGTTCGTGCGCGCGATTGCTGTGGAAGAGTCTTGGAGACCATTATTGGAGCCTACATGTCGTTCTTCTGTCGTGGAGATGAGGACCAAACTGACAACTTTGTGTTGTGTATTGATGCTTTACAGAGTGTCATTGATAATTACAGCTGTGGTGCTCCGATAAAACTCTGCGGTGATCTCAATGTGCGCCTCCCTAGAACTGCTCCGCTGCACAAAAAATGGTACACCTCTGGTGGGTATAATCCACACTGTAGTATTATGTATGACTTTATGGTGGCAAATGACTTGGTAGTAGCCGATTTTCTCTTCAAACAGTCAACTCAATGCACCTATTTCTGCCATAAATCTGGAACTTATACATGGATTGACCATATTCTAATTTCTGGATGTGACTCGCAACGTGTTACAAACTGTATCATTGTAGCTGAGGAAGAGGCCAATGTATCTGACCATCTCCCTACACGTATGGTGTATAACTTACCTATTCCCCCTGCCAGTGGTCGCCTAACTACTAAATGTGATGTCAGTGCAAGTCACCCACGACCCCGTTGCGGTAATGTTGAGAGGCAAAATTTGTATATATATATTCTGAGTGGTAAACTCGCTGCTATAGGAGAGTTGCGTGTGGACTCGGGTAAGGATTATGAAAGTTTATTGCATCTAGCAGATACATACATTGATCAGGTCAATGAGGCCATGCATTTCGCTGCCAAAGAAGCTGGCTGTTTTTCCTCATCTAATTACAAACCAAAACCCTTTTAGTGCCCAAAACTGTCTAAGTTGCGAGATAAGAAGCGGTTCTGGTGGCGGCTGTGGACGGCAATTGGTCGTTCTCGTTCCGGTGCTGTTTTCAATTGTTATAAAGCTGTAAAATGTCGTTATAGAAATTTGTGCTGACGTACTGTTCATTCTCTGTTAGATGGTGAATATACAAACATGGGTAAGTTGTTCCGCGATGGCAAAATGAAAGAGTTTTGGCGTTGCATCCAGCGAAAACGTCAGAAAAAAAAATAACATCAAATATTAATGTTGATGTCATGGCTGAAGATTAATCAAATATCATGCAAGATTGTGGCAATGTTACACCTGACCAGCAGCACATTGTTGACTGGGTTCATAGTATATGTTCCATTCATAAAATAATGTATCAAACGTCCTGATTACAGCTGCCTGCTCTGGTTGGTACGCTGAAGAGAGATTGTTTTCCAGGTGTAGACGGCATTACCAGTGAGCATTTAATATTCGGTAAATGTGACGCATTGTGCTCTGTACTTGCCTCATTGTATTCTGCCATTCTCACTTATAGCATTGTTACGTCAACCTTATAGGTATAATTGTTCCGGTACTGAAAAAACCCAGCTTGAATCCTGCTGTACCAGCTAACTATAGGCCTATCACTCTCAGTACCACTCACTCTAAACTAATTGAATTGTGCATGATCCCTTCTGATGTTTGTAGCGATAACCAATTTGCTTTCAGAGAGAAGAAAGGTACAGCCTTTGATGCGAGTTTGTTAAACAATGTCAGTGCTTACTTTCGTTTCGTTTAGTTTCGTTTTATATATTTGCAGCCTGGATGCTGAAAAATGCTTTGATAGCATTTGGCATGATGGCGTTCTCTGTAAGCTGTGGGATACGTTGTTTCCCAACCACTGGTTGTTAATGTATAGGTGGTATTCTAATTTGAATGCATCTGTTTTGTGGAATGGTGTCTACAGCAAACAATTTAAAGTTACCCGTGGAACAAGACAGGGCAGTGTATTATCATTATTTTTTTCTGCATATTTATCAATGACCTCAATTTGAAACATAGTAATAATGGAGTTCACATTGGGCCTGATAAATACGAGTCTTTCGCCTATGCTGATGACGTCACAGTTTTCAGTGCATCTACTACCAGTCTGCAGAATTTGATAGACATATGTGTAAAATACTCTAATGATTGGCGATTTAAATTTGGTATGGTAAAACCAAATGCATTATCTCTGGTTTGAATATTCTTTCAGGTGAACCCGTTTGGTGCTTGGGTGATGATAAGATTGAAAATGTTGAGTCCTTAGACATTTTAGGTGTTACTTTATCTGCAGATGGTTCGGATAACAAGCATGTTGAGCACAGAACACAAAAGTGTCGTCGTTCTGTTTTCGGGTTAGATAATGTTGGCATACCGTATCCTGGTTTACCTATTGACGTCAAGACTCACCTGTGGAAGACTGTATGCCACCCTGCACTAATGTATGGTCTTGAGTATATACCGGTATCGAAGTCCCTTCTAAATAACATGGAATCTTTACAGGGTAGTGGCATAAAGCATGCTCTAGGCCTAAGTAAGTGCTCACGATACTCAAAGCTTCTTACTGCCATGTGTATCCCGAAGATTGAGCCAAGTGTACAGAGAATGACTGCTGGGCTGTGGCACAGAATCATCCTTGTGGAAAGCCCCGCACGGCGACTATGTTCTTTTTTTCTTGGTAAATTCATGGCAACTGGTGTAATTTTTGAAGGCACACTGAGGGCAAGAGTGATAAATATGGGTATCTCGCCAATTGATGCTGCATATTATAAGCGTACCTGTGATAAATATGTGTTACCTGCAGATGGTGTAGTTGACTCGCTCTGTATTTTAATATATAGTCCCGATTTTAGACAACGAACGTCGCCATCCCATGTCTTAACGTCGCTTTTAACTCTGTTCTGAATTATTTTATTGTTGTGATAACCTGAAGCCTGTGATAATCATTGTGTTTTAAGAATCAGTGAAATATGTTGTATTTTATGTACTGCTGTGCAATATTGTATGTGTCTGCATTTTTTTTTTCCTCACTTGTGGGGGTTGAATAATTTAATAAATTGTAATGTATTACTTTTAATGAAAAGTAATGTACAGATTGAAATATGTTACTTCTTTAAAGTACCTTCCCCCACACTGTTGAAAAGACAAGCTAGTTTCAAATCTGATGACTGCAGTTGATCATAGAAAGCTTAGCACAGCCACAATTTGGGGACTAATGATGATGTTGCAATAATTATGTTATGTAAAACATTTAATATTAAATTCATAAGCTAATTGTGTTATAGTGGGGGAGGAGCCTCCTAAACAGGCCAATCCCTCACGAGCAAAGATGGGTCGTGGCCAACCAGTTCGACAAAAGATGTGTAAGCTCATAATCCATCACTTTAAGAACAATATTCCCCATTGAAAAATCATGTAGGTGAAAGATGAAAGGAATCTAGTCAAATGCCAATACACAAAGGGCAAGAATTTGATCTCCGATCCCTCAGATATATCTGGCTTAAGAGCCGTCAAGCGACTGTTCGTGGTACTATTTCTTGGGCTCAAAAATATTTTGCTAAACCAGTCAATACCATTTGCCACTGCATCCACAAATGCCAGTGAAAGATTTACTATAGAAAGCCAATGCCGTACCTCATCACAGTCCAAAAGCGTGACTGACTTTTGTGGGCTCAATATCATCTGAGATGGAATAGCAAAAATGATGTGTGTTTTGTGGTCCAATAAGCCAACATTTCTAGTGCTTTTTAGAAAAAACAGCTGCTGTTGTTCTAAAGATTAAAGACGGCAAGGACAACCAAAGCTGTCGTCTGCATCAGGTCCGAAAGCCAGTATCTATCATGGCATTGTAGTCTGTCAAGGCACATAGCATGAGTAATAAGCGCATTTGGGTGGACACTGTTAATGCAGAAACATATGCACAAATTTTGGAACAATATATGGTGCCATCTCAGCATTGTGTGTTCCTAAGGCCAGGTGAAATTGGGGTGCTTGGTGAGTTAAAAGTGAACTTTGGTCTGAACATAAATTTGTCATTTTTAAACTAAACGCACAAAAGCATTTAGTGTCATTTACAACCGCAGGAGTATCTCAGTACCTCAGATTAGAAAGCACAGATGTAAAACTTCACAGATGCAACCAGGTCAATAATATAAGATGGACAACGCCATGTACTAATCATCGTAATGTTTATAAAACTAACCAACAGCCAGCATTACATTTCCTTAAAGCTTAGTTGATAACTATGTTAACAACTTATTTAGTTTGCACCGCAGGTTTAGTTCAAAGTATTTAAGTTGCTCACACGGTTGGCAACTAAGCTTTTGGGAAATTTACCACTGCACTAGTCATGGATGAAAACTGTATAAGCTGTGTACGCGGCTCATTTAGCATTGGTTTAATTTTTGTGAACACATCTCTGACCGTGTAAATTACAGCTGGCAAATATGTACACGCCGTTGAGTAGCAATGGAAATGTACATACTGAGAGTGGACGCCGGAGGACGGACGCCTCACCACGACAATAGCTTATCGGCCCTCAGTAAAATAATAACAAAATGCAATAATAATAACAGTAATTAATACTACTAATAATTTATGAACTGTCCCAGTCTGCTATTTGAGTTAGGTTATCATAGTAGGTAAGAAAGGGCCTCCAAATTCTCACTCTTTCAAATTTACCTGAATCTCCCTTCACTGTATATTTAACTTTTTCGATTTTCAAATAAAACATAACTTCTTTAAGCCATCGTGTAAGTGAAGGTGACACCAATGTCTTCCAGTGAAGAAGGACATGACGCAGAGTGGTAAAAGCGACTATATTACACATTTCAGTAGGCCACACTGTGTCCTCGGGCCTCGGTCCGAACAGAGCAATAATAGGATGGGGTTCAATTGTCATTTTGTAAATATCACTAAAGGATTCAGATCTCCATCTGGATCCAGGAATTTTTTAATGGATTCTTTACTATTGGGAGATAGGGCCATTTTGGACATTTATGCATATAACTCCACCAAAAATGGTCAGGGCACTTGGAAAAAAAATACAGGACAAGTTTCGAACATGTTCTACAGTATATCAAAGACAGAAATTCTGAAAATGGAATAATTCCGGATACTATGATACTATGATCCAGAATACGAAAGTAGGGGACCTTTGGAACTTTCATTATAGGAAGAGAACAAATGAAGCAACAAACATGCGACAAACGCCATTATATAGCCAAGATATTGCAGAATTAGGAAGGTGTCACCGGATTTATTGTATCTTCAAAAGCCAGGGAACTAGATCCAGAAGAAAACCACCATTACGGAAAATTTGATTTTCGTGAATAACCACTGAACTAATATTGATATCATTATGAATTCAGTTGCTAATGGTATGTTATCTTGGTCAGGGAATCTGAAAAAATAGATGAAATAAATGTAGGACTAATATTTATGTGTAAATCACAACATGAGGGGAAATGTTGCATCATAAGAAAAAAAAAAAACAAATGAAGCTAGAAACATGCAACAGACATCTTTAAACAGCCAAGACGCTGTGGAACTAATATTGATATAGCATTATGAATCAAATTGCCATGTTTTCATGGTCAAGGAATCTAAAAATGAAGATAAAATAAATGTAAGACTAATATCTATGGTGGAAGTCGCAATATGGAGGGAAATGTTGTGCTTGGCGGAGGTCTGCGCTCTCCGAGTGCTTTTCTAGTTATATTATAAATCCAAGAGATGGCACCTTTGAGACTTGTATTATATCCTAAAATAAGGTCTAAGGGGGTATTTGGGGTTGTTCAGGGAAAGGATGGTAGCCCCTTTTTACAAAGTGCCTGATCTGCAGGTATAAAAAAAAAAAATAGTACGTGGCAAAGAATACTTCTCTGATAGTTGTTCAAACGAGGCAAATATCCCATCGACATAACTGTTTCATTGTTTTAATACTATTCCTATGCCAAGCCCGAAAGGCCAGGTCAGACATGGAGGTAGTATACAAATGATTTGCAAAAACAGGAGCCAGGAGTGAGGGTTTTGGCAACCCGAAATGTTTCCGGAACTGAACCCAAATCTTAACCCCTTCAGAGCTGAATTATGTTCCAAGGTTGTGAAAAATATAGCAATCCCTTTTTTCCCAACTATATATGATGCGCTATTTTTATAGTGACAAATTAATTCTTCCCTAGTGTAGAATTGAGTTTAATGACATAGTTTCAGACCCACTGTTCATTCAAATGGACAGCAACATTTGAAAAAATCCTGAGTAAAAACTTGCTGTTAAACATTTGATATTATGCTTTAATTCAAACATTCCATCTGTCAATATTGTTTTAAAATTATGATATCTTTGCCCAAATATCTATAAATGTGAATAAAACTGTTGAAAATAGTCCTTACTTCGTCGTGTGGAGTGAAGTCCTGCCATGCCTCTCTTCAGTGTGTTGTATTTTTTTTAAATGGCCACAAGGATACCTATACTGCTGTTTGATTGGTTGCTAAACATCCACTCAAATGGTCTTGAGGACTTAGGTGGTGTTAAATGTTGCAACAAAAAAAAAAAAACAGTTGTCATGTGACGTCCATTGTAATAGACACAGGGTCTGAAGGGGTTAACTGAATGAGCAACTTCAGGGTTTTCAAAAGAGCCAGAATTAAGAGGTAAAGGGCCGTTGATAAATTTATTGTTTGTTTATCGTTTTTAAAAACAGTTTTAACACTTTATGGCTAAATCGTGTCACCTATCGTACTCTTCTAAACACATGTAGGAATTGAATCTCTCAGACACTCAAACCAACGGGCAATTTAGAGTCTCTGATTATCCTGGCATCCATGTCTTTGGACTGTGGGAGGAGACTAGAGTGTCTGGAGCAGCTCAGGAGAGAACCCCACACAGAAAGACCCCAGACTCACATAACCTAACATCACACTACATTGCAGTATGTAAAATGTCCAATATGTTTTGCTACTCAAAAATGGGGGGGGGGGGGGGGGGGCGCACATAAGCAAAGGGAAGGGATATGTACGAAAAAGGTGCCGTCGATTCTAAATGGTTAATCCAGTATGGATGAAAACACCCTTAAATCACCCCAACACCTTTATTAACGTCATATCCTTTCAACTCAACATGCTAGAGAATAGAGCTAAAACAACAAAAAAAAAAAAATGTCACTGTCCAGTTAAGTATGATACTCACTGTATTCCTCCTGTATTCATTCTGTTTACTTGAATGAATCACCCTCTGGTAATATCAACCTGTACTCCACTCACAGCGATTAGCAAAAATGATAATAAATACTGCTGGATTTATGATGTACTTCATTTATGTTGCTGACTTCATTTGCTGGCAGCTATCATTGGGTTCCATGTGACTGCATTAGACAGATTCTAATTGTACTGAATCGCATCCACATTAAAACCACCTGTCTAATGTTGCGTTGGGTCCCCTAATACTGCAAAAACAGCACTGACTCATGGAGGCATCGAATCCTCAACACCTCTGGAGATGTCCTCTGCCATCTGGCACCAAGATGTTAGCAGCAGATCTCCTGCGAGTTGGGAGCTGAGGCCTCTGTAGATCGCATTCATTTTCCCAGCACGACACACCAGGAACACAAGACACCCACATACACACCCCACAAAACCTGCTGCTCAGCGGATGGTTTGACCCAGATGTCTGGCCATTACAATATGGCCTCTATCAACGTCCCTCTGATCCAGAGGGTTTCCCATTATTTCTAGCTTTCAGCTCATCAACTTAAACACCGATTGTTCATTTGCTACCCAATGCATCCCAACCCCTCAGGCGGCACAACCAGATATTCAATGTCACTCACAGCACCTGGTTTTAAGGTTGTGGTTGATTGATGAAACATAAACGACTCTTCGTCGAATTAATAAATCAAATCTTTTGAAATTTATGTAAAACAGCTGCATTTAGCCAATTTACATATCTTTTTGAAGATAATCGAATAGTTCAGTTTTGTTACAGGACGTCCACTGTTCTCACAGCAGATTCCTGCAGTATTCACACCATCCTGTCCTCTTGTTATACTCTTACTTGCATGAGAGTCCTGCGAGAAAAAAAAAACTTCCAAATTCTACTTCTTAACTCCAAATCGCACATCAAATTCATCACTCAGTGCAGTCGTACACAGGAATGCTACTGGTGAGTGGTGACTCCAGTCCAAGCCAGTGAGACATGACTGAGTGAGGGACAGCGAGCCCATGAACACTTCTCATGAATAATACAGAGCACTTCCTTCGTTTCTCCTCGTGTTTATTCAGGCATTTCCAAACATGTATTATTTATTCTACATAGTAATTCTCCCCCCCCCCTCTCTCCCTCTCCCAATCTTCCCTCTTTCTTCTAAATCTTTAACGCTCCCAACTCTATCCTGCCCACTAACACCCCTTCCTTCTCAGGAGAGGGGAACCGGTGTTGCCTAGCAACAGTTGCTCAGAGACTGGGTAGGTGGGGAGGGGGCCTGAGTGCAGAAGAGGGCAATCACTGGAGTCAGGAGCTGTGTTGCCATGGCAATAGTCTCATATTGTCTCTATGGGCTTGAATTGGTACTGCAGGTGAATAGTTTGAATCTGACACACAAAACCCTACGCTTTTTAATAGAAGAAAACACAGCAGCACTGCAGCTGTTCAGCATAACGTACCATTGAAGCACCGTTCAGCGTAATGCAAAAACAAAGCACTATTCAGTGAGACACGAGAACACAGCCCTCTAACACTTCAGCATAATGCACTTTAAATGGTAACGCAAAAATGCAGCAGTTAAATGTGACACACCAACACAGCAATATTCGTTGTGGCTCTGTGTAACACTTCCCACGCTGGCCAAAACACACATTTAAAAGACAATTCAATGTTTAACTATTGTACCATTTTGATGCATGTGTCTCTACACATGAGTTTTCCGTGTGCCAAAAAGAAATGGTGTCTGATTATTGCCGGCGTTCAAGAAGCTATTCATTGTCCAGATAATGTGACATCATAGTTAGGATTCCAGGCGTCCCGCCCACCTTCTTCCTATCACATTAGGTGTTAAATTCAGGTAACAAGCTGTCCAAAATGATCAAATATGTCTCAGAAAACGGCAATTAAACTAATAACAGAGCAGGTTGATAAAAGGTTGATCTAGACCTTGATAGAAAGGTTGTCGTTCGCAAAACGTGTACAGCAGGAAGTCACAATCGGGCGTCATTGTCAGTATACAAAAATTCATGGTGACACGCTTGCAAGGAGAAGAACTGAACCGCGTAGTGAAAGGCATGCTGAAAAGCAAAGCAGAAATGTACCGCACTACAGCACAAACAGTGAAAACACTGCAACTTCTTAGAATAAACCACAGATACAGCTTACACGTCACTGTTTATTGTGTGGGACAATATTTGCACAGTTGGCCTCTCAATAAAAAAAACATGTTCTAGAACAATGGAAACCACGCAATTTATCAGTGACGCCCAAGGACACTGAAAAACACACTGATACACTCACTTTACATGTGAACAAATTTCTATACCTTTGTAAAAACAACACATTACCTATAAAGTGTATTTACAATTGCTTATAACATGGAGTGATTTAACTGCTCTGTCAGAGGCAGAGCAATATAAAGATGTGGAGAGAAAGTGAAGAGCTTCCTGCTGAGCATTGTTTCAGTACACAGAGGATCATCTTTTCGAGCCCAATTCAAGGAGCTTTGTCATGATTACTGCACACGCTCACAACTTTGAGCGAAGTAAGCATGTTCAACTGTGAGTCTAAAGCCAAAAGGTAGTTTTCATCTTCTGTGACTATTGGCCTGGCAAAAAGCTTACATTGTTCGTATCCCTTGGCTATAGCTTAAAATAGCAGTTTGATTCCTGAAATTTCCATACACACTGCAAACCCTGAAAAGTGTGGTGCGCTCAAATGTTTTGTGTAAACTGATTAGCGCAGAAAAAAATTGTGTAGGCCAACTTAATTGTATCGTGTGGAAGAAAAATAAGATAAAGTAATTTTTCACATTTTTAAGTGCTGTGAAGCATGAACACAAGACCATTAAGTTGACATACTCAATTTTTTGAGGTAATCAGTTTCCACAAAACATTAAAGTTCACCAGGGTTTACAGTGCGGAGCTCCTTATTGTAAAAAACACAATGCTGAAGTAACTAAAATATATAAATACAATGCAAAACGAAGATGGTTTGGACGGACGGAATTGAATTATGACCTGCAGTCAAGCAGATTCACTTTCTTCGGATGTAATTTCTGATCATGAGCAGGAATGGTGACGCAGCTCTTTAAGTTTGATGGCGATCAGTGGACTGTCCAGAAGATCCACATAACTGACTTGGCTTGCTAGAAAAATGCACCGTGCACATGCAACTTGGAGGCCACATTCGATTCATTTCTGTATGAGCTCAGATGCAGAGAATTTAAAAGGAAATTAAAAAAACAAAATACTGTGAAACTCATTTTAATTAATGTCCTCCCACTGATGCTAATTGCAATGATAGAGGCCTGTTAAATATATAAATGCAGAGATTGTCTTATAAAATGTGCATCACATTAGCACGACTTGAATTATCAGCAAACCCGTCATCACGTAATAGAAATGTGTAAGGCAAACCACAGGGGCATGTGCAGACACCAAAATGTAAAGTTGCTCAAAGATGAGGCTTGAAACTGACCTTCTCTCAACAGTGTGACAAGGGTTGACCACTGGATGATAGTTTACCATTAGTAAGTGAAATTTGGACCAACCTCTCTCCTCTGCTGCAAAACTATGAGCTGTGCTTCTCCTCCATGAAACAAATCTGAATCTGACAGAAGACGAAGGCTGTTAAAGACTGTCATGTGGACGATTTCATGCTGAATGCCAGTACTCGTCATGTGCGTCACACAGGAAAGAACACGGTGTTAATACCTGTCAAACAAGTTGAGAATTCCAAGCTGACACCCACTTTGGCATCCACCCTGTGGCTGATAATTAACCACGCCTGGCTCCATCTGACACTTGAGCATGTGCAAGACTACTTCCTGGTCCCACTGTACTGGGCTGCAACCAAAATAAGCACTGTACTGTGTCCTCAAAATATCAGCTGTCGACTAAAAATAATGCCTGCCTTTTATTACCCTATGTGTCTCCCATTGCTGTCTGTGAAAACTCTACATTCAAAGATTGTTTAATGGACATAATGTTTCTTCAGCACAGTAAAAATTCCCAAATTATGGAAATACTTTTGATGTTTCAGAGAATGCATTAGAGTATATACATTCCTGAAAATAAACATTACTTTTTAAGAGGTCCCAGATAAAGGATGAAATCGAGCAATTTATGGAGAGGAAAGAGCCGTGTGGATGAACAGCAATGGAGAAGAGAGCAGTGAAGAGGAGAGAGCAGTGTGGATAAGCAGCAGTTGAGCAGTGAGCAGTGTGGATAAGCACTTGTAGAGGGTGAGAGCTGTGTGGATGAGCAGCATGAGAGGAGAGAGCAGTGTGGATGAGCAGCAGTTGAGCAAAGAACAGGGTGGATGAGCACTCGTAGAGGAGAGCATTGTGGATGAGCAGCAATAGAGAAGAGTGCAGTGTGGATGAGCAGGAGTAGAGGAGAGAGTAGTGTGGATGAGCAGCAGTAGAGGAGAGAGCAGTGTGGATGAGCAGCATGAGAGGAGAGAGCAGTGTGGATGAGCAGCAGTAGAGGTAAGAGCAGTGTGGATGAGCAGCAGTAGGTGAGAGAGCAGTGTGGATGAGCAGTGTTTGAGCTGAGAGCAATGAGGATGGGCAATGGTAGAAGAGAGAACAGTGGGGATGAGCAGCAGTAGAGGTGAGAGCAGTGTGGATGAACAGTAGTAGAAGAGAGAGCAGTGTGGATGAGCAGCAGTAGAGGAGAGAGTAGGGTAGATGAGCAGCAGTAGAGGGGAGAGCAGTATGGATGAGCAGCAGTAGATTAGAGAACAGTGTGGATGAGCAGCAGTAGAGGAGAAAGCAGTGTGGATGAGCAGCAGTAGAGGAGAGAGAATGGTGGATGAGCAGCAGTAGAAGAGAGAGCAGTGTGGATGAGCAGCAGTAGAGGAGAGAGAAGGGAGGATGAGCAGCAGTAGAAGAGGGAGCAGTATGGATGAGCAGCAGTAGATGAGAGAGCAGTGTGGATAAGCAGCAGTAGATGAGAGAGCACTGTGAATGAGCAGCAGTAGATGAGAGAGCAGTGTGGATTAGCAGCAGTTGGCGAGAGAGCAGTGTGGATGAGCCGCAGTTGATGAAAGAGCAGTGTGGATGAGCGGCAGTAGAGAAGAAAGTAGAGTGGATGAGCAGCAGAAGAGGAGAGAGCAGTATGGATGAGCAGCAGTAGATTAGAGAGCAGTGAGAATGAGCAGCAGTAGAGGTGTGAGCAGTGTGGATGAGCAGTAGTAAAAGAGAGAGCATTGTGAATGAGCAGCAGTAAAGGTGAGAGCAGTGTGGATGAGCAGCAGTAGAGGATGGAGCAGCGTGGATGAGCAGTAGTAGAAGAGAGAACAGTGTGGATGAGCGGCAGTAGAGGTGATAGCAGTGTGGATGAGCAGTAGTAGAAGAGAGAGCAGTGTGGATGACCAGCAGTAGATGGGAGAGCAGTGTGGATGAGCTGTAGTTGAGCAAAGAGCAGTGTGACTGAGCAGCAGTAGAGGTGGAAGCAGTGTGGAAGAGCGGTTGTAGAAGAGTGAGCATTGTGAATGAGCAGCAGAAGAGGTGACAGCAGTGTGGATGAGCAGCAGTAGAGGAGAGAGCAGTGTGAATGAGCAGCAGTAAGTGAGAGAGCTGAGTAGATGAGTAGTAGTTGAGGTGAGAGCAGTGTGGATGAGTAGTACTAGATGAGAGAGAGCAGTGTGAATGAGCAGCAGTAGATGAAAGAGCAGTGTGGATGAACAGCATTCGATTAGAGAGCAGTGTGGATGAGCAGCAGTAGGAGGGAGAGCAGTGTAGATGAACAGTGGCTGAGGTGAGAGCAGAGTGGATGAGCAGCAGTTGAGGTGAGAGCAGTGTGGATGAGCAGCAGTAGATGAAAAAGTAGTGTGGTTAAGCAGCAGTAGGTGAGAGAGAGTGTGGATGAGCTGCAGTAGAAGTGAGAGCAGTGTGGATGAGCAGCAGTAGAGGTGAGAGTAGTGTGGATGAGCAGTAGTAGAGGAGAGAACAGTGTGGATGAGCAGCAGTAGAGGTGAGAGCAGTGTGGCTGAGCAGCAGTAGATGGGAGAGTAGTGTGGATAAGCAGCAGTAGAGGAGAGAGCAATGTGGATGAGCAGCAGTAGGTGAGAGTGCAGTGTTGATGAGCTGCAGTAGATGAGAGAGCAGTGTAGATGAGCAGTAGCAGAGCAGACAGCAGTGTGCATGAGCAGCAGAAGAGGTGAGAGCAGTGTTGATGAGCACTCGTAGAGTAGAGAGCAGTATGGATGAGCAGCAGTATAGGAGAGCACAGTGTTGATGAGCAGCAGTAGATTAAAGATTTGATTGAGCTGAATGAGAATGAGCAGTAGTAGAAAAAAAAAGCAGTGTGGATGAGCAGTAGTAGAAAAAAAAGCAGTGTGGATGAGCAGCAGTAAATGAGACAGCAGTGTAGATCAGCAGTAGTTGAGCAAAGACTTGTGTGGATGAGCAGTCGTAGAAGAGAGAGCAGTGTGTAATTGCAGCAGTAGAGGTGACAGCAGTTTTGATGAGCAGCAGTAGTTTACAGAGCAGTGTGGATGAGTTGTAGTAGATGAGAGAGCAATGTGGATGAGCAGCAGTAGTTGAGAGAGCATTGCAGATGAGCAGTTTTAGAGCAGAGAGCACTGTATATGAGCAGCAGTAGAGTTGAGAGCAGTGGGGATGAGCAGTAGTAGAAGAGAGAGCAGTGTGGAAGAGCAGCAGTAGATTAGAGAGCAGTGTGGTAAGCAGTTGTAGAGGAGAGAGCAGCTTGGTTGAGCAGCTATATATGAGAGAGTAATGTGGATAAGCAGCAGAAGAGGAGAGAGCAGTGTGGATAAGCTGCAGCAGATGGGAGAGCAGTGTGGATGAGCAGCAGTACAGGTGAAAGCAGTGTGGATGAGCGGTAGTAGAAGAGAGAGCAGTGTGGATGAGCAGCAGTACAGGTGAGAGCAGTGTGGATGAGCAGTAGTAGAGGTGAGAGCAGTGTGGATGAGCAGAAGTAGAAGAGAGAGTAGTGTGGATGAGCAGCAGTAGAGATGAGGGCAGTGTAGATGAGCAGTAGTAGAAGAGAGAGCAGTTTGAATGAGCAGCAGTAGATGAGAGAGTAGTGTGGATAAGCAGTAGTAGAGGAGAGAGCAGTGTGGATGACCTGCAGCAGATGAGAAAGCATTGTGGATGAGCAGCAGTAGGTGAGAGAGCAGCGTTGATGTGCAGCAGTAGAGGTGAGAGCAGTGTGGATGAACAGTAGTAGAAGAGAGAGCAGTGTGGATGAACAGCAGTAGATGGGAGAGCAGTGTGGATGAGCAGCATTAAGTGATAGGGCAGTGTGGATGAGCAGTAGTAGAAGAGAGAGCAGTGTGGATGAGCAGCAGTAGATGTGAGAGCAATGTGGATGAGCAGCAGAAGAAATGAGAGCAGTGTAGATGAACAGTAGTAGAAGAGAGAGCAGTGTGGATGAGCAGTGGTAGAAGAGATAGCAGTGTGGATGAGCAGAGGAAGAGGTGAGAGCAGTGTGGATGAACAGTTGTAGAAGAGAGAGCAGTGTGGATGAGCAGCAGTAGATGGGAGAGCAGTGTTGATGAGCAGTAGTAGAAGAGATTGCAGTGTGGATGAGCAGAAGTAAAGGTGAGAGTAGTGTGGATGAGCAGTAGTAGAAGAGAGAGCAGTGTGGATGAGCAGTAGTAGAAGAGATTGCAGTGTGGATGAGCAGAAGTAGAGGTGAGAGTAGTGTGGATGAGCAGTAGTAGAATAGAGTGCAGTGTGGATGAGCAGCAGTAGAGGTAACAGCAGTTTGGATGAGCAGCAGATGTTTAGAGAGCAGTGTGGATGAGCAGGAGTAGAGGTGAGAGCAGTGTGCATGAGCAGCAGTAGGTGAGAGAGCAGTGTGGATGAGCAGCAGCAGGATAGAGAGCAGCGTTGATGAGCAGTAGTAGAAGAGAGAGTAGTGTGGATGAGCAGTAGTCAAGCAGAAAGCAGTGTGCATGAGCAGCATTAGAGGTGAGAGCAGTGGAGATGAGCAGTAGTAGAAGAGAGAGCAGTGTGGATAAGCAGCAGTAGATGAGAGAGCAGTGTGGATGAGCAGTAGTTGAACAGAGAGCAGTGTGGAGGAGCACTCGTAGAGGAGAGAGCAGTGTGCATGAGCAGCAGCAGATTAGAGAGCAGTGTGGATGAAAAGCAGTAGAGGTGACGGGAGTGTGGATGAGCAGTAGTAGAAGAGAGAGCAGTGTGGATGACCAGAAGGAGATGAGAGACCAGTGTTGATGAGCAGCAGTCGAGGAGAAAGCAGTGTGGATTAGCAGCAGTAGGTGAGAGAGCATTGTGGATGAGCAGCAGCAGGAGAGAGAGCAGCATGGATGAACAGTAGTAGAAGAGAGAGTTGTGTGGATGAGCAGAAGTAGAGCAGAGAGCAGTGTGCATGAGCAGAAGTTGAGGTGAGAGCAGTGGGGATGAGCAGTAGTAGAAGACAGAGCAGAGTGGATGAGCAGAAGTAGATGAGAGAGCAGTGTGGATGAGCAGTAGTTGAGCAGAGAGCAATGTGGATGTGCGGCAGTAGAGAAAAGTGCAGTGTGGATGGGCACTCATAGAGGAGAGGTGAGAGCAGTGTGGATGAGCAGCAGTATAGGAAAGAGCAGAGTGGATGAGCAGCAGTAGAGAAGAGAGCAGTGTGGATGAGCAGAAGTAGATTAAAGACCAGCGAGGATGAGCTGCAGTAGAGGTGACAGCAGTGTGGATGAGCATCAGATGAGAGAGCAGTGTGGGTGAGTAGCAGTAGATGAGACAGCAGTGTGGATGAGCAGCAGTAGATGAAGTAGCGTTGTGGATGAGCAGCAGCAGGTGAGAGAGCAGTGTGGATGAGCAGTAGTTGAGCAGAGAGCAGTGTGGGTGAGCGGCAGTAGAGAAGAGTGCAGTGTGGATGGGCACTCATAGAGGAGAGGTGAAAGGAGTGTGGATGAGCAGTAGTATAAGAAAGAGCAGAGTGGATGAGCAGAAGCAGAGAAGAGAGCAGTGTGGATGAGCAGCAGTAGATTAAAGAGCAGCGAGGATGAGCTGCAGTAGAGGTGACAGCAGTGTGGATGAGCATCAGATGAAAGAGCAGTGTTGATAAGTAGCAGTAGATGACACAGCAGTGTGGATGAGCTGCAGTAGATGAAGTAGCATTGTGGATGAGCAGCAGCAGATGAGAGAGCAGTGTGGATGAGCATTAGTTGAGCTGAGAGCAGTGTGGATGAGCAGCATTAAAGGTGAAAGCAGTGTAGATTAGCAGTAGTAGAAGAGAGAGCAGTGTGGATGAGCAGCAGTAGATGAGAGAGCAGTGTGGATGAGCAGTAGTTCAGCACAGAGCAGTGTGGAAGAGCAGCAGTAGAGGTGAGAACTGTGTGGATGACCAGTAGAAGAAAAGACAGCAGCGTGGATGAGCACACTATATGAGAGAGCAGTGTGGATGAGCAGCAGTTGATGCGAAAGCAGTGTGGATGAGCAGCAGTAGATGAGAGAGAATTGAGGATGAGCAGCAGTAAAGCAGAGAGTAGTGTACATGAGCAGCAGTAGAGTTGGGAGCAGTGGGGATGAGCAGTAGTATAAGAGAAAGCAGTGTGGATGAGCAGCAGTAGATGAGAGAGCAGTGTGGATGAACAGTAGTTGAGCAGAGAGCAGTGTGGATGAGCAGCAGTAGAGAAGAGTGCAGTGTGGTTGAGCACTGCATAGAGGAGAGAGTGGTGTGGATGGGCAGTAGTAGAGGAGAGAACAGTGTGGATGAGTAGCAGTAGATGAGAGAGCTGTGTGGATGAGCAGTAGTAGAAGATAGAGCAGTGTAGATGAGCAGTAGTTGAGCAGAAAGCAATGTTGAACAGCAGCAGTAGAGATGAGAACAGTGTGGATGACCAGTAGAAGAAAAGACGCAGCGTGGATGAGCAGAGTATATGAGAGAGCAGTGTGGATTAGCAGCAGTTGATGCGAGAGCAGTGTGGATGATCCGCAAAAGATTGGAGAGCACTTAGGATGAGCAGCCGTATAGCAGAGAGCAGTGTGCATGAGCAGCAGTAGAGGTGAGAGCAGTGGGGATGAGCAGTAGTAGAAGAGAGAGCAATTTGGAGGAGCAGCAGGAGATGAGAGAGCAGTGTGGATGAGCAGCTGTAGAAAAGACTGTAGTGTGGATGAGCACTCTTAGAGGAGAGAGGAGTGTGGATGAGCATCAGTAGAGGAGAGAGTAGTGTGGATGAGCAACAGTAGAGAAGAGAGCAGTGTGGATGAGCAGCAGTAGATTAGAGAGCAGTGTGGATGAGCAGCAGTAGAGGTGACAGCAGTGTGAATGAGCAGCTGAAGATGAGAGAGCAGTGTGGAAGAGTAGCAGTAGATGAGAGAACAGTGTAAATGAGCAGCAGCAGGTGAGAGAGCAGTGTGGATGAGCAGTTGTTGAGCTGAGAGCAGTGTGGAAGAGCAGCAGTAGAGGTGAGAACAGTGTGGATAACCAGTAGTTGAAGAAAGAGCAGTGTGGATGAGCTGCAGTAGATGAGAGAGCAGTGTGGATTATCAGTTGTTGAGCTGAGAGCAGTGTGGAAGAGCAGCAGTAGATGTGAGAACAGTGTCGATGACCAGTAGTTGAAGAGAGAGCAGTGTGGATGAGCAGCAGTAGAGGTGACAGCAGTATTCATGAGCAGCAGAGGTTTAGAGAGCAGTGTGGATGAGCAGCAGAAGATTAGAGAGCAGTGTGGATAAAAAGCAGTAGAGGTGACAGCAGTGTGGATGAGCAGCAGAAGATGAGAGAGCAGTGTGGATGAGTAGCAGTAGATGACAGAGCAGTGTGGATGAGCAGCAGCAGATGAGAGAGCAGTGTGGATGAGCAGTAGTTGTGAGAGCAGTGTGGATGAGCTGCATTCAAGGTGAGAGCAGTGGAAATGAGCAGTGGTAGAAGAGAGAGCAGTGTGGATGAGCAGCAGTAGAGATGAGAACAGAAACAAAGACCAGTAGTAGAAGAGACAACAGTGTGGATAAACATAGTATATGACAGAGCAGTGTGGATGAGCAACAGTAGATGGAAGAAGTGTGGATGAGCAGCAATAGGTGAGAGAGCAGTGTAGATGAGCAGCCTTAGAGGAGAGAGCAGTGTGGATGAGCAGCAGTAGATGACAGAGCAGTGTGGATGAGCAGTAGTTGAGCAGAGAGCAGTGTGCATGACTAGCAGTCGAGGTGAGAGCAGTGAGGATAAGCAGTAGTAGAAAAGAGAGCAGTGTGGATAAGCAGCAGTAGAAATGACAGCAGTGTAGATGAGCAGCAGAAGATGAGAGAACAGTGTGGATGAGGAGCAGTACATGAGAGAGCAGTGTGGATGAGCTGCAATAGATGGGAGGGCAGTGCGGATGAGCAGCAGTAGAGGTGAGAGCAGTCTGGATGAGCAGTAAAAGAAGACAGAGTAGTGTGGATTAGCAGCAGTAGAGATAAGAGCAGTGTGGAAGAGCAGCAGTGGAGGTGAGAGCAGTGTGGATGAACAGTAGTAGAAGAGAGAGCAGTGTGGATGAGCAGTAGTAGAAGAGAGAGCAGTGTGGATGAGCAGCAGTAGAGTTGAGAGTAGTGTGGATGCGCAGTAGTAGAAGAGAGAGCAGTGTAGATGAGCAGCAGTAGAGGTGAGAGCAGTGTGGATGAACAGTACTTGAAGAGGGAGCGGTGTGGATGAGCAGTTGTAGAAGAGAGAGCAGTGTGGATGAGCAGCAGTAGATGTGAGAGAAGTGTGGATGAGCAGTAGTAGAAGAAAGAGCAATGTGGATGAGCAGCAGTAGAGGTGACAGCAGTTTGGATTAGCAGCAGTAGTTTAAAGAGCAGTGTGGATTAGCAGCAGTAGATGAGAGAGCAGTGTGAGCATAAGTAGATGGGAGAGCAGTGCGGATGAGCAGTGTGGTTGAGCAGAGAGCAGTTTGGATGAGCAGCAGTAGAGGTGGGAGCAGTGTGGATGAGCAGTAGTAGACGAGAGAGCACTGTGGATTAGCAGCAGTAGAGGTGAATGCAGTTTGGATGAGAAGTAGTAGAAGAGAGAGTATTGTGGATGAGCAGCAGAAGAGAGGAGCGTGGATGAGCAGCAGTAGACGAGAGAGAAGTGTTGATGAGCACCAGTAGGTGAGAGAGCAGTGTCGATGAGCAGTTTTTAAGCAGAGAGCAGTGTTGATGAGCTGCAGTAGAAGAGAGAGTAGTGTGGATGAGCAGTAGTTGAGGTGAGAGCAGTGTGGATGAGCAGCAGTAGAGAAGAGTGCAGTGTGGATGAGCACTCGTTGAGGAGAGGTGAGAGCAGTGTGGATGAGCTACAGTAGAGGACACAGCAGTGTGGATGAGCAACAGAAAATGAGAGAGCAGTGTGGATGAGAAGTAGGAGATGAGAGAACAGTGAGGATGAGCAGCACTAGATGAAGTAGGAATGTGGATGAGAAGCAGCAGGTGAGATAGCAGTGTGGATGAGCATTAGTTGAGCTGAGAGCAGTGTGGATGAGCAGCATTCAAGGTGAGAGCAGTGTAAATTAGCAGTAGTAGAAGAGAGAGCAGTGTGGATGAGCAGCAGTAAAGGTGACAGCAGTGTGGATGAGCAGCAGAAGATGAGAGAGCAGTGTGGATGAGTAGCAGTAGATGAGAGAGCAGTGTAGATGAGCAGCAGTAGATGAGAGAGCAGTGTGGATGAGCAGCAGAAGATGAGAGAGCAGTGTGGATGAGTAGCAGTAGATGAAAGAGAAGTATGGATGAGCTGCAGTAGATGAAAGAGCAGTGTGGATGAGCAGCAGTAAAGGTGATAGCAGTGTGGATAAACAGTAGTAGAAGAGAGCAGTGTCGATGAGCAGTAGTAGAAGACAGAGTAGTGTGGATGAGCAGCAGTAGAGATCAGAGCAGTGTAAATGAGCAGCCGTGGAGGTGAGATCAGTGTGAATGAACAGTAGTAGAAGAGAGAGCCGTGTGGATGAGCAGTGGTAGAAGAGAGAGCAGTGTGGATGAGCAGCAGTAGAGGTGAGAGTAGTGTGGATAAGTAGTAGTAGAAAAGAGAGCAGTGCGGATGAGCAGCAGTAGAGGTGACAGCAGTTTGGATGAGCAGCAGAAGTTTAAAGAGCAGTGTGGATGAGTAGCAGTAGATGGGAGAGCATTGAGGATGAGCAGAAGTAGAGGAGAGAAAAGTTTGGATGAGCAGCAGTAGATGAGAGAGCAGTGTGGGTAAGCAGTAGTAGAGGAGAGAGCAGCATAAGTGAGCTGCAGTAGATGGGAGAGCAGTGTGGATGAGCAGAGGTAGGTGAGAGAGCAGTGTGCATGAGCAGCAGTAGAAGTGAGAGGAGTGTGGATGAGCAGTAGTAGAAGAGAAAGCAGTGTAGATGAGCAGCAGTAGAGGTGAGAGCAGTGTGGATGAACAGTAGTTGAAGAGGGAGCGGTGTGGATGAGCAGTTGTAGAAGAGAGAGCAGTGTGGATGAGCAGCAGTAGATGTGAGAGAAGTGTGGATGAGCAGTAGTTGAAGAAAGAGCAATGTGGATGAGCAGCAGTAGAGGTGACAGCAGTTTGGATTAGCAGCAGTAGTTTAAAGAGCCGTGTGGATGAGTAGCAGCAGATGAGAGAGCAATGTGGATGAGCAGTAGGAGAGGTGAGAGCAGTGTGGATGAGCAGCAGTAGAGGAGAGAGCAGTATGGATGAGCAGCAGTAGATGAGAGAGCATTGAGGATGAGCAGTAGTACAGCAGTGTGCATGAGCAGCAGGAGAGGTGAGAGCTGTGAGGATAAGCAGTAGTAGAAGAGAGAGCCGTGTGGATGAGCAGCAGTAGTGGTGAGAGCTGTGTGGATGAGCAGTAGTAGCAGAGTGAGCAGTGTGGATGAGCATCAGTAGATGAGAGAGATGTGTGGATAAGCAGTAGTAGAGGAGAGAGCATTGTGGATGACCTGCAATAGATGAGAGAGCACTGTGGATAAGCAGCAGTAGGTGAGGGAGCAGTGTTGATGAGCAGCAGTAGATGGGAGAGCAGTGTGGATTAGCAGCATTAGGTGAGAGAGCAGTATGGATGAGCAGTAGTAGAAGAGAGAGCAGTGTGGATGAGCAGCAATAAAGGTGAGAGCAGTGCGGATAAACAGTAGTAGAAGAGAGAGCAGTGTGGATGAGCAGCAGTAGAGGTGAAAGTAGTGTGAATGAGCAGTAGTAGAAGACAAAGCAGTGTGGGTGAGCAGCAGTAGAGGTGACAATAGTTTGGATTAGCAGCAGAAATATAGAGAGAGCAGTGTGGATGAGCAGTAGGAGAGGTGAGAGCAGTGTGGATGAGCAGCAGTAGAGGAGAGAGCAGTATGGATGAGCAGCAGTAGATGAGAGAGCATTGAGGATGAGCAGTAGTACAGCAGTGTGCATGAGCAGCAGGAGAGGTGAGAGCTGTGAGGATAAGCAGTAGTAGAAGAGAGAGCCGTGTGGATGAGCAGCAGTAGTGGTGAGAGCTGTGTGGATGAGCAGTAGTAGCAGAGTGAGCAGTGTGGATGAGCATCAGTAGATGAGAGAGATGTGTGGATAAGCAGTAGTAGAGGAGAGAGCATTGTGGATGACCTGCAAGAGATGAGAGAGCACTGTGGATAAGCAGCAGTAGGTGAGGGAGCAGTGTTGATGAGCAGCAGTAGATGGGAGAGCAGTGTGGATTAGCAGCATTAGGTGAGAGAGCAGTATGGATGAGCAGTAGTAGAAGAGAGAGCAGTGTGGATGAGCAGCAATAGAGGTGAGAGCAGTGCGGATAAACTGTAGTAGAAGAGAGAGCAGTGTGGATGAGCAGCAGTAGAGGTGAAAGTAGTGTGAATGAGCAGTAGTAGAAGACAAAGCAGTGTGGATGAGCAGCAGTAGAGGTGACAATAGTTTTGATTAGCAGCAGAAATATAGAGAGAGCAGTGTGGATGAGCAGTAGGAGAGGTGAGAGCAGTGTGGATGAGCAGCAGTAGAGGAGAGAGCAGTATGGATGAGCAGCAGTAGATGAGAGAGCATTGAGGATGAGCAGTAGTACAGCAGTGTGCATGAGCAGCAGGAGAGGTGAGAGCTGTGAGGATAAGCAGTAGTAGAAGAGAGAGCCGTGTGGATGAGCAGCAGTAGTGGTGAGAGCTGTGTGGATGAGCAGTAGTAGCAGAGTGAGCAGTGTGGATGAGCATCAGTAGATGAGAGAGATGTGTGGATAAGCAGTAGTAGAGGAGAGAGCATTGTGGATGACCTGCAATAGATGAGAGAGCACTGTGGATAAGCAGCAGTAGGTGAGGGAGCAGTGTTGATGAGCAGCAGTAGATGGGAGAGCAGTGTGGATTAGCAGCATTAGGTGAGAGAGCAGTATGGATGAGCAGTAGTAGAAGAGAGAGCAGTGTGGATGAGCAGCAATAGAGGTGAGAGCAGTGCGGATAAACAGTAGTAGATGAGAGAGCAGTGTGGATGAGCAGCAGTAGAGGTGAAAGTAGTGTGAATGAGCAGTAATAGAAGACAAAGCAGTGTGGATGAGCAGCAGTAGAGGTGACAATAGTTTGGATTAGCAGCAGAAATATAGAGAGAGCAGTGTGGATGAGGAGCAGTAGATGAGATGGCAGTGTGGATGAGCAGCAGTAGAAGTGACAGCAGTGTGGATGAGCAGCAGAAGATGAGAGAGCTGTGTGGATGAGCAGCAGTAGAGGTGAGAGCAGTGTGGATGAGCAGTAGCAGAAGAGAGAGCAGTGTGGATGAGCAGCAGTAGAGGTGAGAGCAGTGTGGATGAGCAGAAGTAGAAGAGAAAGCAGTGTGGATGAGCAGCAGTAGAGGTAAGAGCAGTGTGGATGAGCAGTAGTAGAAGAGAGAGCAGTGTGGATGACCAGCAGTAGATGAGAGACCAGTGTGGATGAGCAGCAGTATGTGAGAGAGCAGTGTGGATAAGCAGTAGTAGAAGAGAGAGCATTCATGATGAGCAGCAGTCGAGGTGAAACCAGTGTGGATGAGTAGCAGTATGTGAGAGAGCAGTGTGGATGAGCAGCAGCAAGAGAGAGCAGTGTGGATGAGCAGTAGTAGAAGAGAGAGTAGTGCAGATGAGCAGTAGTAGAGCAGAAAGCAGTGTGGGTGAGCAGCAGAAGAGGTAAGAGCAGTGTGGATTAGCTGTAGTGAAAGAGAGAGCAGTGTGGATGAGCAGCAGTAGATGAGAGAGCAGTCTGGATGAGCAGTAGATGAGCAGACATCAGTGTGGTTGCGCAGCAGTAGACGAGAGAAAAGTGTTGATGAGCACCAGTAGGTGAGAGAGCAGTGTCGATGAGCAGTTGTTGAGCAGAGAGCAGTGTTGATGAGCAGCAGTAGAGGTGAGAGCAGTGTAGATGGGTAGTAGTAGAGGAGAGAGCAGTGTGGATGAGCAGCAGTAGATGAGAGTGCAGTGAGGATGAGCAGTAGTTGAGCATAGAGTAGTGTGGATCAGCAGCAGTAGAGGACAGAGCAGTGTGGGTGAGCTACAGTAGAACAGAGCGCAGTGTGGATGAACAGCAGTAGATGAGATAGCAGTATTGATGAGCAGCAGTAGGAGAGAGACCAGTGTGGATGTGCAGTAGTAAAAGAAGCGCAATGTGGATGAGCAGCAGTAGAGGTGAGAGCAGTGTGGATTAGCTGTAGTAGAAGAGAGAGCAGTGTGGATGAGCAGCAGTAGATGAGAGAGCAGTCTGGATGAGCAGTAGATGAGCAGAGAGCAGTTAGGATGAGCAGCAGTAGAGGTGGGAGCAGTGTGGATGAGCAGTAGTAGAAGAGAGAGCAGTGTGGATGAGCAGCAATAGAGGTGAGAGCAGTGTGGATGAGCAGCAGTAGATGAGAGAGCAGTGTGGATGAGCAGCAGTAGATGAGAGAGCAGTGTGGTTGAGCAGAGAGCAGTTTGGATGAGCAGCAGTAGAGGTGGGAGCAGTGTGGATGAGCAGTAGTAGACGAGAGAGCAGTGTGGATTAGCAGCAGTAGAGGTGAGTGCAGTGTGGATGAGCAGTAGTAGAGGTGAGAGCAGTCTGGATGAGCAGCAGTAGATGACGGAGTATTGTGGATGAGCAGCAGAAGAGGAGAGGAGCATGGATGAGCAGCAGTAGATGTTAGAGAAGTGTTTATGAGCACCAGTAGGTGAGTGAGCTGTGTCGATGAGCAGTTGTTGAGCAGAGAGCAGTGTGGATGAGCTGCAGTAGAAGAGAGAGTAGTGTGGATGAGCAGCAGTAGATGAGGTAGCAGTATGGATGAGCAGCAGCAGGTGAGAGAGCAGTGTGGATGAGCAGGAGTTGAGCAGAAAGCAGTGTAGATGAGCAGCAGTAGATGAGAGAGTAGTATGGATGAGCAGTTTTTCGAGTAGAAGGCAGTGTTGATGAGCAGCAGTATACAAAAGTAGATGACAGCAGTGTGGATGAGCAGCAGTAGGGGTGAGAGCAGTGTGGATGAGCAGTAGTTAAGGTGAAAGCAGTGTGGATGAGCAGCAGTAGATGAGAGAGCAGTGTTGATGAGCAGTAGTTTAGGAGAGAGCAGTGTGGATGAGCAGTAGTTTAGGAGAGAGCAGTGTGGATGAGCAGCAGTAGATGAGAGAGCAGTGTGGATGAGCAGTCATTGAGCAGAGAGCAGTGTGGTTGAGCAGCAGCAGACGTGGGGGCAGGGTGGATGAGCCGTAGTAGAAGAGAAAGCAGTGTGGATGAGCAGCAGTAGAGGTGAGCGCAGTTTGGATGAGCAGTAGTTGAAAAGAGAGCAGTGTGGATGAGCAGCAGTAAATCAGAGCGTAGTGTGGATAAGCAGCAGAAGAGGAGAGAGGAGTATGGATGAGCAGTAGTAGACGAGAGAGCAGTGTAGATGAGCAGCAGTAGAGGTGAGAGCAGTGTGGATGAGCATCAGTAGATGAGAGAGCAGTGTGGATGAGCACTAGTTGATGAGAGAGCAGTGTGTATGAGCAGCAATAGATGAGAGAGCATTGTGGATGAGCAGTAGTTGAGCAGAGAGCAGTGTGGTTGAGCAGCAGTGGAGGAGAGAGCAGTGTGGATGAGCAGTAATAGAGAGAGCAGTGTGACTGAGCAGCAGTAGCAGAGAGAGCAGTGTGCATGAGCAGCAGTAGAGGAGAGAGCAGTGTGGATGAGCAGCAGTAGAGGAGAGAGCAGGTTGGATGAGCAGCAGTAGAGGAGAGAGCAGTTTGTATGAGCAGCAGTAGAGGAGAGAGCACCTTGGCAAACCCGACACAGACCCAAGGTTGCACCACAACCATTACAGACCAAACACAACGCAGACCTCAGAGAGTCAACAAAACAATGCAAATATCAGAGATATCAGAGAATATTAAGAGTGAGTCCACGATAGGACCAGGCAGGGATGGCACATGCGATCTCACCGATTTCAATAAAAATTGGCCAGTTTGAAGCGGTCCACCCAATACTACTTAATGCCAATTTCTAGAAAATTTGAATGAAATTAAAAGTTGACTATCCCCCTTTGTATTTTTTCCAAAACTTCCAAAATTTACCAAATATTTCGAGGAAATATTCCCCCCTGCCAAACCTTTATAAATTAATGTCATCATGATATTCTCAAGATATTTTTATCAGGCCTTAGAGAGTTGGCTGACACAAGGTCGGTAGAATCCAGTAAATCCTTGTCAATCACAGCCTGTCAGTCAATACCCTCCTTTCAGTCATTTTTTCAAACGGGCAAAAATGGCGAATTTTAGGCCAAAATATCTCCAATGCCCAAATTCATCTCAAAAACCTGAGCCTATCACCATAAAGTGGAGACTTTATACTAACAATTTCTGCAATAAAATTTTTGGGATATTATAAGACACTTTCATAATAGCCTCCACTATCTAGGGAACACAACAGGGTACCAGCGTCAATTCTTTTGGGGAAAATTGTTCGTTCTCTCCAATAATATCCTCAATGGATAACTGAGCAATCTAAAATATCCGTACTTATTTAGATTCAAACTATTTAAATGGTTTTGAGTGTTCGTTTTGCTAAATGTGTCATATTTGAGCGCAGTTAATGCTCTTTTCGCCCTTTCTTACTCAAGAGGTAACTACATAAGTGTACTGGTGATGGATAAAAATGACAAAAACGAATGCTTCGTGCTAAATTCTAAAAAAAACTTTGAACGCTACCAAATAACAATAAAATACGCATAATTTCATATCCAAACCTCGGAATAAACAGCTGCGATGGCCGCAGAGGGCCAATTATCACAACTACAGCCCTCTCTACACATGGCTCTTTGCCGGTCTTACCGACTCACAACATGAAATTACCCATTTGTGTTCTTCCTACCTTTGCGAGGCTAAAGTAATGACAGAAAAAAATTGAAATCGGGCATATTCTAGTTGTTGTTTTACTTTATAGAAGTACTTCTCGCGAGATGATAGTTCATATTTGGTCAGTGGTATTACAGTACACTGGGATACTGGCGGCATTATGGCATTTTTTTTTTGTCAGTTATATTTTTTAATTGTCTGCATTTGAAGAAAAAAGAAACAAAAAACAAATGTGGTATATATATTTGTATATATATATTTTTTTATTTCGGCATGATTGTATAGTCGTTTCATGACAATTTCAACACAACACAACATGTATCATGTATCATGACCGAAAGGATCGCTTGAGAAGCGAAATCGCTTGTCAAAGTCCCGCCCCCGACTTCCAGAAAAACAGTTTGATTATGGTTAAGATATCATAGGGATTATAAATCACAGCAGAGCTAGTGTCCATGTACGCTACGATTTAAACGTCAGAAAATACGATCGTAAGATTTATGAATATCATGATTTCGGCAGCCATCCACAAAAAACAAAAACTTGAAATTGTCGAATTGCAAAATCAAGACCCAAAGTTTTTGCTCAAGCATCTCGCTAAGCATTATAAGAGCTGACTAGTAATGGCCTCACGAGTTACCATATTTGGTTATGATGGAAGGCAAAGTAGAATTGCGAAATCAAGTCCTGTAGTATTTTCTTTGCCCAAGCATCCCACAGCTCATTATAGAGCTGACTGTTAATGGCCACACAGAGTTACCATATTAAGTTATGAGGGAAGGCAAAGTAAGACTAACACTAACAATCAATTAGGACTTGAGATAGTATTACTGCGTCTCTTTACTCAGTTGTTTTGAGAAGGAGCAAGACTCGAGGAGTGAGCTTAGTCTGCAACAATATGTCTCAACTTGCTTGCTCCTTTGCTGCTCACTGTTCTACCAACTGCGATATATCGCCACGCTTCCCTGGGGTCAGGTAGTTTTATCCTTTAAGTGCCTGCAAAGGTGATGTAAAGGAGCATCTTCGAAGGCTAAATACGACTAAATACGCTTCATTGGGTATTATGTTCGTTGCTTCTGCTGAGTGCCAGTACCCTCTCCATGGTCGCCACAAGGCTAAACCATCATGAGGAATCAATCTAAGAATGTCAAGAGAAATTATGGAAACTTGGCAAATTTTAGTTCCAGTCGGCTCAGGTAAGGATTCATGTGCAGGAAGGGTTATACAATGTAGAATTTGTTCAGAAATAGCCCGAGCAGTTGTTCTTATTATATTACATTTTTTTTGCTCATCTTTCTTGTCATTATTCTACTTATACAGGTGTGTGCAGATTGTGCCGTGGTGGACACAGCGAAAGGCTACGCTTTGGCGAAACAGCATCACAAGAGAAGTTCGACGTGCTTCAGACTGAGGCCACGGAATCGATGCCAACAGACCAACAAGAGGTCGCCGAGGAAGTTGTCCCAGAGACGTGAAATGCTCCCCTCCCTACCCATACCTTGCACGTGCGATTCCAAAAAGATTTGCCTGGCGAGGTACTGAGAAAATGTTTTGTTAACAACTTATACAGAAATCTATATCCTCGCAAGAATTTTCAAGTATTTCCCATAGCCATGCAAATTACTTCTGTAAATTCTACAGGACTACTATGGGACTTAGAAATTGTCCAACCCTGACACAGAATTACCATAATCATAAACATGGCATTTTTGTTGAAAAAAAAAAAACGCAAAAATTAGATCTCGTTTTAGGGCAGAACACCTACGGTGATAAAAATAGGCCTGCGTTTGCCTCACAGAGAATGAAAAAAAATCACGCATAGATCAAAACATGTCTCTATAACCGTCCCAGAAGAAAAAAGTAGATATAAAAATATTTTTGTCCAACTTTTTTGGTTTTTTGGATTAGGAGGGGCCATAGTAAATGTACGCTTCAAGATTCATGGTCTTGGGTTTCAACCAATTTAGTAAGTGCACTACTTCCGATTGTTCACAGGCTAGCAACGCCAGCGATCGCGAATCCATCCCCAATGACCACCACTCAGACGCCTTATCTCGAAAGTCCTCGACCCTATACAAGACTCGCTTGCAGCTGCAGAAACATAAGCGGAGTGGCAGCCAACACCTCAAGTGCACATGAGGTTGCAGTACCTCAATAATTTTCTAAGGAAGGCTACCGACGGCAGAGCAAGTCCAGTTAGGTCACAGTGCCAATCAGATGTCCTCGCCCAGTCCTCAAGAAGCATGCGCTACTACTGCAGAAAAGTGGAACAAGCCATCGAGGGGGTGCTTGAGTCTATTGCCCCAGGGAACTCCTCTTAGTTATACCAGGAAGTGATCCAGAAGCAAAGTCGCCCTGTACGAGGATGCAAATTCCTGGTACACTAAGCAACAGCTGCTGTCCCTCTTCATGAGCGACTACTCGAAGACGGAGCTCTTGGCATTGATCCCTGGTCAGACTAAGTGGAGTATCGATGAGGCGAGAAAACATTTCCTTCCAGACAAAACCGGAAGAGCCAATCGAGCCCCTAAAAGTCACCAGGTGCCGCCTCGATCCCGCCAAGGTGGACCACTTTCTAGATTTAATTTCAAGTCCATCCTTTCTGCAGGATGTGGCCTATGGTACAAAAAAGCTGAAACTTACGAGCGGAGAGACGGTAGAAATCCCCAACATGGTGTGCACAGTGATAGCCTCTCACTTGGTGCGCATGTAGTAAAAGTACTGTGAGGAGTGCATTACAACCACTGGGGCGTTCAACTCTCTTCAAGGTACCCTAGCTAGCAGAATACAATTGGTTAAGAAGTTATTTTTTGAATTTTGATGCTGGTAACGCAGACCCTTATGGAAACTTATGTTTTTGTTATTCTGTGTTTATTCTATGTATGAGAAAAAACCTGTTGCAATAAAATTACTGATGCGAGGAACTCTTGTTGTTCACAGGTGTGCGTGGCATCTCAAAAGCAATCCCTTGCCGGCTTGGAGAGCATAAAGACGAAATGGGCTGAAAGTGTGTGATCAGTGACATCAGCATACATGGAAGCCTCTAGCTCAACTACCACTCCTTCAACCACCAAGCCTGAACATTCCAAGCTATCAATATAAAGGGGATGGGCACTCAAAAAGATGCGAAGGCCCACCCCGTTTTCAGTCAAGACACGAAAGTTCCTGAAAAATATTTTTCTTCAAGGTGAAGAAACAAGGAAAAAAGCCTCTGCAGATGATGTAGAATCCCGAATGAGGTTTGTGAGAACTGCAAAAGACGCTAAGCTATTCAAGAAGGAGGAATGGCTGACATCAACACAAATCTCCCGATACTTCAGTAGACTGACAGCAATCAACAGGAGTGGTCAACTAGCGACTACAACAGCGGAGCCATCGACAGCGCCAACATCCGAGGAGGATGCAGACGAGGAATCCTACCTTGCCGAGGCTCAGATGATCAGAATTAGACGACAGATTAGACAGGATATCGAGCTGTAGTGAATTAGCATTTTTGATTATTTTCTTACTATGACCCACAAAGGCTCAGTTGTAGACGTAATCAAAAACTCAGTAGCCGTGCGACATTTTCACATTAAGCTTTGCTTTCGGGCCTCAAAGCAGTGCATAAGCATGTGCACACAGTTAAAAGTGATGACAAACTGGAAGAGAATTCGCCAGCAGGATGCACACTACACTTGAGCAAATCTAAAACTTCAATAGCAAAATGCCGACTCGTTTTGCATTGCTTCTGGTACTTTACACACACAAAAAAAACACAAAATGAGAAGAATACGCAAGGGAGCGGAAAACGCAGAAATCGACTCGCAATTCTTCCTACAGTTGCATGAAACTCCCGCTATGTTTGCACCACCAGCAATGTGCTCCAAAGGAAGGCTTATTGTGAAAAAAATGAGCCTCCTTTTTTATTCCGTCTATAGTCTCCAGTTTTTTAGTGAGCACTCCCCTAGTAAGGCTTGATTTTCAATCCGTGTCGTGAACCTGCTGTACGTTCCAAGGAAAGAGACAAGGGTAGCGCACTCGCGCATCTGCTGCTAATAGACCCTCGATAACTTGAAGGCATGCCGCACCCATTACGAACTAATTCGCAGAATAGAAAATTTTAGTTGGAGTTCAATAACATGAGTCTGGTAGTTTCCCTAAACAGATATGAGATGATATCCCACGGTAAGACATATTGTGTAGCAACGAACTAGAATGCTTCCATTGTTTCTTTTTTCTGTCATTAAAGATAGGGAGGAGACTAGTCCTTGAAAAGAAACACTGTAATACTACGGCCATTATCAGTTCTATTAAGCGCAGCGGGATGCTTGAGCGAAAATTACGGGACTTGATTTTGCAATTCTACAATTTCACATTTTAGTGATATTTGTAGATGGCTGCCAAAATATACCACTTTTGTTTTTCATTTCTTTTTTTTGTTTATACAATATGTTCTTCAAATGGAGACAAATAAAAAATATAGCTGACAAATCCAATGTCCCAATCCAATAGTTCCGCCAGTATCCCTGTGTACTGTAATACTGCTGACCAGATATGAACTATTATCTCGTGAGAAGTACTGTTCTATAAAGTAAAATAACAAGCTAGAATAAGCCCGATTTCAATTTTTTCTGTCATTACTATAGCCTCTCAAAAGGTAGGAAGAACACAAATGGGTAATTTCATGATGTGAGCCGGTAAGACCGGCAAAGAGCTATGTGTAGAGAGGGCTGCAGTTGTGATAATTTGCCCTCTGCGGCCCTTGCAGCAGTTTATTCCAAGGGTTGGATATTAATTATGCCTGATTCATCGTTATTTGGTAGCGGCCAAAGTTTTTTTGAAAATTTAGCATGAAGCATTACTTTTTGTCATTTTTATCCATCACCGGTGCACTTATGTAGTTACCTCTTGAGTAAAAAAGGGTCAAAAGAGCATTAACTGTGCTCAAATACGACACATTAAGCAAAAGGAATACTCAAAACTAACTAAATAGTTTGAATCTAAATAAGTATGGATATTTTAGATTGCTCAGTTATCCATTGAGGATATTATTGAAGAGAACAAATAATTTCCCCCCAAAAAAATTTTTAATGCTGGTACCCTGTGGTGTGCCCGAGATAGTGGAGGCTACTTTGGAAATGTTTTATTGCAAACATTGTCAGTATAAAGTCTTCACTTTATGGTGATATGCTCAGATTTTTGAAACGAACTTGCACATTGGAGATATTTTGGCCTAAAATTGACCATTTTTGCCAGTTTGAAAAAATTACTGAAAGGAGGGTATTGACTGACAGGCTGTGATTGAAAAGGATTTACTGGATTCTACCGACCTTGGGTCAGCAAACTCTTTAAGGCCTGCTTAAAATATCCTGAGAATATCATGATGATCTATTCATTAAAAAAGGAATGGCAGGGAGGAATATTTCCTATAAACATTTGGCAAATTTAGTCAGTTTTGGAAAAAATACCAGGGGGGATGGTCAACTCCCCCCTGTTTTATTCAAATTTTCTTAAAATTGGCATGAAGTAGTTTTGGGTGGACCTCTTCGAACTGGCCAAGTTTCATCGAAATCGGTGAGATGGCATGTGCCTGCCTGGTCCTATCATGGACTCACTCTTAACACAGCTCTACGAACATTAGAACCAACATAACAACAGAAACATTTGAGAACCAACACAAAAAAATACAAAAATCAGGGAACAAACACAAAAACACAAAAATCTGAGACCCAACGCAACAACACAAACATCAGATATTGACACAGCTACACAAACCTCAGAGAACAAACACCATACAAACATCAGAGACCCAGTACAACGCCACAAATATCGGAGAATTAGAAACGACACAGAATCAGAAATCCAACACAACTATCAAAGCATCAGAGACTGAACACAACAACACAAATATGTGCAAACCAACGCAACAACACAAACATGTGCAAACCAACGCAACAACACAAACGTGCAAACCAACTCAACAATGCAAACATGTGCAAACCAACGTAACAACACAAACATTAGAAACCCAACATCTGAGACCTAGAGAGCTACACAAAAAGATCAGAGGCCAAAGCAGCTACACAAATTTCAGATGTCCAGATACACAAAAATTAGAGGTTCAATGAAAATACACACAAACCCTTAATACACATTATGATAAATGGGTCAAACATGGGTCAGGGTATCAAATATGTCTTTTCCAAATGCCTTCTTCCTCGCAGATGGAGGTATTTTTTCCTCAGATGTCGTAGAAGTATTTTTCACAAGCTGTAAAACAGTTTGACTGCAGCGGGAGCAGGACCCTGTCATTCTAACAGTGGTATTACAGGGCTTTGTTATGGTTTAAGGTGCGTGATTGTTTCTTTTTTTGCTAATTATTCCGAAATATAGTAATAAACTTAATTTTTATTTCTACATCGACCCACATATACCATAGATTACTGTATCTCTGAGCCACTCGAAGAGCTCTTTCACGCTGAGTTTCTGTCCCAAATTAAGAAAATATCATTTGGGAAGGAGCCCCGAGCCTCTCATTTCAGCAGCGAATTCAATTAATTTTGTCCATATTCCGGCAGTGTTTGTGTTTTGTCCGTTCACAGTAAAGGATCCCGAAGTTTATCTCTCTCTCTCTCTCTCTCTCTCTCTCCTTCTCTAAAGGGTGCACTTCTGCATCTTGTCAATCATCAGGGAAAGTCTGTCATCTCTCCAGGACACCAGAGATCAACTACATGCATCTGTCCTCCTTCTCCCACTACACACACACGCGCACACACCAAGGGAAACACAGACACTGTAATTTCACACACTGATCTGTTGCGTATGCCACAAGATATATTAATAAACAGAGCTGGTACTCCAGTGGACCTGCCGACAACTGCTGCATTTAACCTCACAGTGCTGCATTCAGGTGGAACCAGGTTTATATTCAGTGTTTGAGTACAGTGAGTCGTGCGTAAAATATTTAAAGGTTTCCTGCCGTCAAGGGTACTGAAAAAAAAAACAAGGAATCACTCGGAAAAGGCAGGAGAAAACTGGCGAGATAGGTGAGGAAGAGTGTTTACTCGCCGTACTCTTCCTCACGGACATTCATCGCTCACAGTAGCTCGCGCTGCCGTCGTCCTGCCTGACCAAACGCCGTAACCAGGGAGACCCTGTGCGGCGTTAACCCTAAGAAAATGACGCCTACACAGGCATGCTGTAGGCCATCCACGCCGAACAACCAGGCAATATGAGTGTATGTGTGTGTGTGTGTGTGTGTGTGTGTGTGCGTGTGGGTGCCTGTGCGTGAGAGAGGCAAAGCAATCATGCGTTACACACAGTCCGTCCTTACCGTAGTGCTGTCAGAGCGGAGTCCCACGCAGACTGATTTGGCTTGAACCCAGACACGCCCTCTTACTCTTGCGCTCCCTCCTTCTCTCTCTCTCCCTCTATTCTAGACAACACTTTCCACTTCTGCCCTTGCTCATGGATTCTTGCCCAGTGCACAATAGGCACTCATATGCAAATGCTGCAAACATATCCTCACACACTCTCTCTTTCCCTCACACGCACTAGTGCACACTCACACAATCATACCGGGGAGACTGGGGTCCTATGAGGTTTGGGAACCAATGAGCCTTTTCACTATGTTGTCTATTTTAAGTAGCTCTGACATCTATTGATTACAAATACGTGATATGGCTCATTGCTCCTCATGGCTCATTGGACCCTAGCCTCCCCTGCCCTTTAATATACAGTTTTTACTGGCATATACACATATTCTCTGTGATACACACATGCAAACACACACATACTATGTGCTCTACAGTTCTAGATTTTTCTCAAACAATACAAATACACCATCTGCCCGACAATACATGCTGATATCAACATTCGAGAAGAAATTACTTGGTTTTGAATTGTTGTATTTATTGGTGATTGATTGAAGGCGTAATGCCTGGGCACCACTGTAACGCCTCTATGAGTGTTCAGAACCTGATTCAAAACATTACATCAAATACTGTTACAAAACATTGCATCAAACATTGCCTTGATTGTGAGAAAGCAAACATAACGAGAGAAATCAAAAGATAGGTGGGTTGGAATTGATGACTCAGGATGCCGGAAAGGATATTTTATTATCCAGAAAATGTTTGCAACAAGAAAGACTGCAGGTAATCATCCCACTGGGGTTTATGAAAAAAAAATTACCCCCGCACCAAAGCAGATGAACCTCGCCGCTTATCTTGATCATCGAAAAATCATTCCAATCCTGCATTCCAGCTCTGACCCAGATAGCACACAACTCAGGGCCTGGTGTCAGTGTAAAAATGCACAAATACACTCACACCTACACACAGCAATAACATTATTCCTCTCTCTCCAACACACAAATGTATAAATCACCATTGTGGAGTGCAGTCCATATGTATTAGGGCAGTGATGTCTTTTTTTGTTGATTTCGTAGTGCACTCCTGCAAATATAATTTATATAAATAAGAATATATATAGAGAAATACAAAAATGAGAGGTTAAAGTGTATTCTCTCATCGTAACAGTCAGAGCAGACAATTTTTGTCAGATTTACAGCCCCTGAATGGAGCCCTCACATTTTAGGCAGGTAACAAAACTGCCTGCCACTCTGCTCTCTCTTGTTCTCGTGTTGTTGCTTCATTTTTCAATGCACAAAAAAGGTCTAGAGTTGATTCCAGTCGTTGCATCTGCATTTGGAGTCTCTTGCTTTCATCGCGCAACACGCGGACCTCTCTAAACACATTAACGTCATGTGCAGCGAGTCTACTTTCATATCCAACGTAAACTGTCATCGTCTAAATATTTATTTACTGCTCTGTAATTCCCACCAGACAGAAGGCCAGTCGGCCCTGGTGTCCTTGCTGTCAGGAGGAATGTGGTACAAGTAGATCTGAGAGGAGGACGAACATGCTACAGCTGGGGAGGAGAGGGACGGTAATTTAGCTTACCGCGGAGAAGCTAATGCTGAGTGACAGCTCTGTAACAGAGGCAGGAGCTCTCTCTCTCTCTTTCTCTCACTCCTCACACACATGCATAAATGAACACATTTGCGCTCACACACGCATAAATGAGCAAATACCTACAGCGCACACGTGTACAGATACATGAATACATCACGACTACAATCCCACAACTCCACTGGCCTAAGGTGAAATGTAAGAAGTCTCTAGTGACCAAAGAATGAAGGTCAGAAACACAAGGCAACCAAACAATGAAAGACAGAAAGAAAGAAAGAAAGAAAATGTCTTGCTGTGACTGAATCAAAGGCAAGAATCTGTGGTTTTATGGGAGAGGTCTGTCAGTCAACTGAAGGATTTCTCACAACAGGTACAGCTCACAAAGGCTAAACTCAAAAAAATACACGAAAAATACAAGAATTATAATCCCTTTTCATATCTTTGTTGTTAATATGCAAAGAGCATGACTGTAATTTAATTCCCAATATCTTACACTTACCCAGATATTTTGAAGTAAAATGCAGGCGTATCAAACCACACTTTCTTACACCAGGAGGCAGAAGGTAACGCAAACACTGGGCTCCACTGGTGGGGTCCCCCTAGTGGAGAGAACTGCACTTACAGCGTTGACACTGGCCCCAATAAATGATAAATTAGCTGCTGGGGAAAACTGGTCTTTGAAGGCTACACAACTTCACATCTTTTTGAGTCTCAGAGCAAGATTCGGTAGTATCAAAGGGCAGCACATCTGTAATTTACAGCACTTCTTTTCCTTCTGGTTTTGTCTTAAAAGACCATTTTTAGCAGGGTCATTTCATAGAGAGAATAGTTCACAGTGTTGGTTTTCGAGAACACACAAATTCATTGTTCCTACGATCTAAAACTTTAAAATTCTGTGATCTAGTAGAATTAAAAACTGCACAAATGTTATACAAAGTAAGAAATAATCTACTGCCAGAGAATATCCAAAACTTGTTTTCTGAAAGAGAGGGGAGTTATCATTTGAGGGGAAATTTAAATTTGAAGATTTTAAGTGTCCGCACAACTCTGAAAACTTTTTGTATTTCAATCTGTGGAGTGAAACTGTGGAACAGACTGAGTGTGGAGCTAAAACAATGTTCAAACATAGTTCAATTTAAAAACAGGTATAAAGAAATGATTTTCACAAGGTACAGGAATGAAAAAGGGCTTTGTTAAATCACCTGGGGTTTTGTTGCTGTGTTTGTTTGTTTTGACACTAATTAAAATTAAACTATTGTGATTGTGTAGATTTGGTTGTAAGATGATATCTGGGTAATTGATTGTATATTCAGAAGTGTATTTAAAGAAGAAAAAGGTATTGTATAAAGGGGTAGGATTAAATAAGTTTATACTTCTTCCTACTCCCTTTCGCACATGTAAATGAAGAAGTTTTAGTGTTCTGAATGGAATTCATTGTTTATTTTTGCTGATGTAATTAATTGTGTTATTTTGTTTGTGTTTTTTTTTTTTTGTTTTGTTTTGTTTTAATTTTGTTTTGTTTTAACTACCTTCTGTTTCATTTTACATGCACGAAATAAAGACATCAATCAATCAATCAATCAATCAAAGATGGAAACCAAATGATTAACAGGCAAAAACAATGGGCTCAGGGCTGTAAAATAATGAGCAGTCATGGAGGCACATCACCTCACACACAGCCCTGAGAGGCCTTACGGATGAACAAGTCTCCTCAAAAATGGCCAATTTTGGAGCTTTCACAGCATGTTGCTGATCCACAGACATAAAGCTGTGTGTCGGTTCTTCCGCAACATGCAGAACCAATAACTTTCTCAGCGTCAACGATGCTGTTTTTCAGTACAGACCGCACCAGTGCATCCATGAGGCAATAGCACGCATAAAAACTACATTTTTAAATAATACTTGATTTCTAATTTAACTGCTCTTTTTCACTGTTCTCTTACATATACACTGATGCCTCACTCTGACCTCAAACTTGCCCCGAGTGCACACCTTGCAGGTTGACTAACAGGGATAAGCTGTCTACATGCCAAAGCAAATAGTTTTTGCCTCATTTGCTGTAGTGGGGAATAGGCTGGGCACTGCCCTTTCATTTACTTCATCTCTCCACGGTAAAGCGTCTTTGCGACAGTCTCTGTGAAAAGCGCTATACAAATAAATTGAATTGAATTGAAAATACTCTCCTCTTTTGAAGACCAAGAACACAACTGCAAATTATTCATCCTCGCAGGCCACACTGGGCTATCACTTGCGGAATGAATACCAGTCAGTACCATCCCAATTCAAGTCTTATTCACGACCAGAATAACAAGTAATAACAAATGTCATAGAGAATCTTCCTGAATTTTGAAGTATCCTATTAACGTTAAATATGATAACAAAATCAGTAGCGCCGCATTTCCTACCTTTTTGTTTTGTTTCAAAGTCTATCAGCAGATTTATTAACACTGCATGCAGATCCCAGTTGCCTTTGAAATCTTACATCATTGACCCTTTGAAAGCCAGATGGTCTCCAGAAATGCCTGGATCTTGGTGGAGGAAACATCCAGTCAAATTAAGAGTTTCCTGCCAGTATGTTTTACCTGGGCTCGTCCATAGCTCCCATCTCACTGAGACGGTGCATTATCGTCTCTCCTGTCACAAACCCTTCCCCCAAGCACCCTCCAGGCATAAGCATACCTAACTAAGCCTTTAATGCAATTATCTATTTCACTGACCTAGCCTCAGAGAAGACCAGATTGCTTTCACCCGTAACGGATTAACACAAACACACAGTAAGTGTACACTGAACATAAAGACTCTTACATTGCCAGAGGATATTCCATTATTTTCCATAGCTGAAGTATTACAGAAGCTAAGTTTGTGTATGGGAATGCATCTTTGAAATCTTGCAAAAACAAAATGGGACCATCCTTATTTTTTAGATAAAAAGTTTTTTTCTTTTTTTTTCTTTTCCTTTTTTTAATATGTAGAGTGAAAAATATTACATGGAAATGTGGTGCCGTTGATTACAGTTGTTCACAGCATGACTGACTGGAGGCAATGGTGAGAGACACTTTTTAAAAAGACACAAACACTTTATTAGCCCCGCTAACAAATGCAGAAACCTTTGGCAAGGCAAAAACAAGTCTGACTCGCCATCCAACAAAAACACTATCCAACAAATTGTTGTCTTTATAGCCCATCCCTGAATTGCCGAGAATTCATGTTTCTCCCTGAAATATTTTGGCAGGACTTCCATTTCAACTGACAGTGTCATGGTTATGGTTTCTTGTCACGTTTATGTTCATGTTTATGTTCAGGATCAGTGTTCATGATTTTGTCTTTTATTTATTCTTTTTGGTTATTGTAATTCTCAGGTTTTTAGTTCATTCCATTTCTCAGTTCCATTGCACTTGTCTCCCCTGTCTTGTGATCTAGTTGGTTCAGTCTGTCTTCCCTGTCTGCATGCTCACTTACTTTGGGTGATTTAAATGAATTCCGGTATTTAATATATTCCTTCGATTCTCATTTACTTCCTTTGTCTTACTGCTCTGATTACTAACAAGACTAACATTTGTATTTAGAATCATAGTCTACTAACACAACTAATCCATGTATATGGATCACTAACTTACTAACGAGCACTCTAGTTAAATCTAGTTAAATAAAGTTGCACCGCTACTAATTACCTCCGCCAAGGAGGTTATGTTTTTGTTTTGTTTATGCATATGACTCCACCAAAAATGGTCAGGTCACTTGGAAAAAAAATACAGGACAAGTTTCAAACATGTTCTACAGTATATCAATATATCATGTTTTCTTGGTCAGGGAATCTGAAAAAATTGATGAAATAAATGTAGGACTAATATTTATGTGTAAATCACAACATAAGGGGAAATGTTGCATCATGAGAAAAAAAAAAACAAATGAAGCTAGAAACATGCAACAGACATCTTTAAACAGCCAAGACGCTGTGGAATCAATATTGATATAGCATTATGAATCAAATTGCCTTGTTTTCATGGTCAAGGCATCTAAAAATGAAAATAAAATAAATGGAAGACTAATATCTATGGTGGAAGTCGCAATATGGAGGGAAATGTTGTGCTTGGCGGAGGTCTGTGGTCTCTGAGTGCTCTCCTAGTTTATACTGATTCCCTCTCAGCATTCGCCCTGTTCTAGTCTCTGCCTCTTGCTCAGCTTTACCTGTCCCCCCTGCGTTTCTGCGAGATCTCTCGCACGTGCTAAATTACTTTCCTGCACTTGTTATCTGTGCATTTAGAACTCCCTGACCAGAGCTGTTTAAATGTGATAGGCTGTCTGTGTGATTCCCGTCTGTGTCTTGGCTTTCGCCTATTTTTGTGGTTAGGGTTTCCCGCATGTGATTCTCCCATTGTAATTAGTCTGATCCAGCTCACCTGTTCCCTGCATAGCATGTGACTTTCCTCCCGTCTATGTAAGCAGTCTTTTCACAGCCAGCTCCTTGTCAGAATGTTGATCAATATTTCTTTGTGCAGACTGCTGTGTATGCCATTGAGTATTGTTTTTCTTCTACTGGTTTGTCCGACAATGATTTTTGCCATTGCCCTTTTTGTATTGTTTTGTCTTTCTGGATTTTGACCCATTTTTGCATGACCACTATTTCTGTGTTTGGATGCCCTGTGTATGACCCTTGGCTTTGTTCATCGACTACGACTTTTCCCCTACCGTCTATGTACCTTTGCTCATCTGTCTTCCTGGTACTGACCCCTGCCTTTCTCGTCAACACTGTTTGAATTTCGTATTGTGGTTGGCAATTGTGGTTTTTGGCTTTGACTCGGATCTCATTAAAGGCATACATTTTTTGTATTTCCATCTCTTGCGTGTGGTTCCTGAACGCTACGTCACAGACAGCAGACATCAAGAGTCTTCATCTGTGTGTGTGTGTGTGTGTGTGTGTGCGTGTGTGTGTGTGTGTGTGTGTGAGCGAGTTGGAGCTACTTATGAAAACTCCTGGTGAAATGCAGGACCACTGAAATAACCTAATATATTGAGTTAACTTACAAAAATGTACACCAAATCCTTAGAGCACTGAATTAAAAATGTAATTATCCCAAGCTTTTGAAAATCTATGATGTGGCAACTTGTATAAAAGAGCTCTCACAGGGAGTTCTTTTAAACAATTTAATTTAATCTCTCTGGGTCAATCAGCTGAACTTGTGCTAAGTTAGGGTGCAGGAGCAGCTATGACACTATTGTAAGGTAATTATTAGAGGTTAAGACTTCCAACCACCACTAAATAATTGTTCAGATAATGTAGATTCCACCAACGTAAAACAAGATACAGTGAATATTTCGGAGGAGAGTTGATAAATGGGGGAAAGTTCAACCTTGGCAGAGGTTTGCAATTTCGGCCTTCTTGTTGCATCATTTTATTTTCATAAATGAACAGAGTTGCAGATGGCAGAACAAATTTGACATAACTTTTATGACAAAATAGTAAATGACCCACAAATGTGACAAACATCATCTCAAATTGTTGCATCGTACTCATTATTATCATACAAAATGTTATGATCACTTCTTTCAATCCTAAATACCTCCTTTTATTCAAGCCTATTTAAATGCTATTTCAATGCACAAATTCAGACCTGAGGTATCTTACTCACGGTAATCTTGCCTGAATCAGGTGTTTCTTTTGAATTAAAACAAGCTGACTTTAGTCAGATGTGTGATGACCCAAGAGATCTGTGTGTAAGATGATGTTAAAGACCGGCATAGTGCCTGTTTCACTGAGAGATGAATAATAATTTATCACAGGGAGTGAGGAGAGAGAGAGAAGGGGGGGGGGAGCAGGAGAAAGAGAGGAAGATCAGAGAACAGATGGAAAGGAGGAAGAGAGAGAAAGGGAGATCAGGTAGTCACAGGAATGCCGACATCTGCTGCAAAAGGGTTACAGCAGCACCTGGATCTGCTAGAGCAGTTGTGAAAGAATTGGGCCCTGATAGTAGACTGAGCAAAAACCACAATTGTCATCTTCCAACTGAACGCCAGATGTCAGAAAGCAAGTCTCACTCCAGAAAATGGCATCTTAGAACATGCTTTAAACCAGGGGTGGGGACCCTTTTCCTGAAAGGGCCGGTGTGGGTGCAGGCTTTCATTCCAACTTGGTAATTACACACCCGTTTCTACTAATCAAGGTCCTTAGCAGAGTTTCCAGAGGTTTATTAGTAGAATCAGGTGTGTAACTGCTTGGCTGGAATGAAAGCCTGCACCCACACCGGCCCTTTCTAGATAAGGTTCCCCACCCCTGCTTTAAACGAAGATTATCTTGGCCTGAGAATACGAGGGATCACAATTAAATTTTCGAACCTTACCAAGGGTAGAGCTAGAGTATTTACATCATTATTACATTATTATTTACATGCACGCTTCTGGTTTCAGCCATGGATTTTACTCACTCAGTGGTTTCAGTGCGCAAAACTTGTTTTACCTTTGCATTTTTATGCTACCGGCAGCACAGTGAGTTATTATTTTGGAATTGTTACAGCATTATTATCATTTTTTTTTTTCAGGAAACATATTCCAGTATGTTCACGCAAAGCAAATAATGCAACTGTATATCAAACACTGACTTAGCGTTGCGTAACTAATGAAAGGGAAAGGTTGCGGTGTTGCCAGAAATGCGCATTTTGACCCTGCAGTCAATGATTTCGACATGGAAAATTGACCTCCTATAATCTCCCGCACGTCATCCAAACACACGCGGGAATTTGGCGAGAAGCAGCAGCATCATTGGCAGCGCAGTTTAGAAATCTACTTGAGATGAAGATTCCCTCAAATTAAGAAGACAAAATTCTAATTAAAATCTGGTTCAAGATTTTTGACAGTGTCATCCTGCTTATTGTGCTATGTGGATGTCAGATGAGGGGTCAACTCAGTAAACTCAAGTACACTTGAAAAAAAAAAACAACAGAGATCCTGCATTCAGAATTCAGTAGAAATATCTGGCAGATTTTTAGTAAAACAGCAAAGGTAAGCAAAGCAAAAATAGGCCAATTCATATTAATTGCACCATTTTAAAAGAATCCCCTAAATTCCTCATCCTTTGGTTGGAGGCAGTCAGAACCTGAGACACTGGAACAAAGACAACACCAATAATTAAACATTTGCACCCAAAAAAATATGAATTGGCAAAGTATCTTTTCAACTCTCAGAGATAAAGAGCGGAGATGGCCCTGACCAAGTACAGGTTCAATGACCACAGTCTACTTTTACAAATAGAAAAAGCACACTTAAAAAACATAGAAGCCCAAGGTAGATTGAATACATAAACAGAGACAGACATGCACTCCGTCTTTGTCAACATTAAAAAAAAGTCAAGACCATGTATTTTAAGAAATTTGATACTACACTTTTCCGATTACCTGAGACAAATAAAATGCAACTTATTTCGAGAAGGACACACAGCATCGGTCGCTGAAACATATGTGAAAATTTACCACAGCCAGAGAGACCGTGAGACAATCACCTGATCTTTGCAAACCACCCGGCAAGTAATATGTCTTATAGATAATCATTATTATGTCACATTTTATTTTGTGTTTACACTGTTCATTGTATTTTTTTCTTGCTTTTGCAATATGTCTCTATATGCCATGCTAATAAAGCTTATTAGAATCTGAAAAATTCGAGAGAGTGAAAGCAAGGGCAGAGAGAGAGGAGGAGAGAAGAAGAGTAACTGAGAGAATACGAGTTTAGAGAAGTTGATGCAATGACCACATCCTACTTAAGGTCAGGGTGGGACAGTTATTTGCACATCTACTTTTTTCTGTTGCAACATCACAGATATAACAGCTTCACTCAACAATCCATGATGAAAAACTATTATTTAAATAAAGCATACTACTAATTATAATATGAATATATTAATAAGTGTGCATTTGCTAAAAATTGGAGTTCCTGAAACAAAATGCAATACAAGTCATTTTTTAACTCCTTTGCAACAGTTGAAGCCATAATTTCAACATTGAATATGGTAAACTGAGAGTCTATTGAGGATATGAGAAATTATTTTAATGTTTCAACGTTGTTAATGGATCTCGGATGATAAAATAATTGGCATAAAGGTCAGTGTTTCCATATTGTTACTTATGGCAAAAGCGAGTAACATAAAATATTTTTGTTCTGTTTCATAAGCTTCTGTGAATCTATACATGATGTCTATTTACAGCATATGTCACAAATGAGGCCATCATTCCAATATTTCAATCTGGGCAAAAAACAGATTTCACATTAGGTTTACATCCAATTTGTATGACAAATTTTAACTGAATATTTAGAGGACTGGCAAAAGGAAATGCAAAGTTAGGCGCTTTTCCATACATGACTGATTTGCGGACATTATGAGTTGGTTTAATGGAGATGAGCAGTAGTTGTTATTCTCCAGCCTGGGGCTATTTACCATCACAGAAAACTTCTTCATCTCTCCAGTGCAGCGGGAGGCTTCAGTGACATTTAAGTCACGTGATTTGAGCAGTTCATCATTGAGTCACTGAATGTGTCCATGAAACCTAAGCCCAATGTACACCAGCACTGTAAAGAAGCTGAAGACTCAAGTGGCTGGTCAGTAGTGTCAGTAGAGCCAGTTGTTTGGAGCTCGTAGTGTTTTGGAAAGTCAGGTGCAAAAATGGAATGGGAAGGGGTGGATGGAGGGAAAGAGAAAATGAAAAAAATAAATTGAACGAGAAGTGGAATTTTATGCAGAAGCAAAGGAACTAGCTGGAACTAATCAAAAACAAACTACACTCTACAATAATATAAACGCAACACTTTTGTTTTAGCTCCCATTTGTCATGAGATGGACTCAAAGATCTAAAATTCATTCCAGATACACAATATTACCATTTCTCTCAAACATTGTTCACAAATCTGTCTAAATGTGTGATAGTGAGCACTTTTGCTTTGCTGAGACAATCCATCCCACCTCACAGGTGTGCCACATCAAGATGCTCATCAGACGCCATAATTAGTGCACAGGTGTACCTTATACTGCCCACAATAAAAGGCCACTCTGAAATGTGCAGTTTTGTCTCAGCAAAATGCCACAGATGGCGCAAGCATTGCGGGAGCGTGCAATTGGCATGCTGACAGCAGGAATGTCAACCAGATCTGTTGCTCGGGCACTGAATGTTCATTTCACCACCATAAGCCGTCTCCAAAGGCGTTTCAGAGAATATGGCAGTACATCCAACCAGCCTCACAACCGCAGACCACGTGTAACCACACCAGCCCAGGACCTCCACATCCAGCAGGTTCACCTCCAAGATCGTCTGAGACCAGCTACTCAGACAGCTGCTGAAACAATTGGTTTGCATAACCAAAGAATTTCTGCACAAACTGTCAGAAACCGTCTCAGGGAAGCTCAACTGCATGCTCGTCGTCCTCATCGGGGTCTTAACCTGACTCCAGATCGTCGCCGTAACAGACTTGAGTGGGCAAATGCTCACATTCGATGGCGTCTGGCACGTTGGAGAGGTGTTCTCTTCACGGATGAATCTCGGTTTACATTGTTCAGGGCAGATGGCAGGCAGCGTGTGTGGCGTCGTGTGGGTGAGCGCTTTGCTGATGTCAATGTTGTGGATCGAGTGGCCCACGGTGATGGTGGGGTTATGGTATGGGCAGGCATCTGTTATGGACGAAGAACACAGGTGCATTTTATTGATGGCATTTTGAATGCACAGAGATACCGTGATGAGATCCTGAGGCCCATTGTTGTGCCATACATCCATGAACATCACCTCATGTTTCAGCAAGATAATGCACGGTCCCATGTTGCAAAGATCTGTACACAATTCTTGGAAACTGAAAATGTCCCAGTTCTTGCATGGCCAGCATACTCATCGGACATGTCACCCATTGAGCATGTTTGGGATGTGCTTGACTGGCGTATACGAAAGCGCGTACCAGTTCCCACTAATATCCAGCAACTTCGCCCAGCCATTGAAGAGGAGTGGACCAACATTCCACAGGCCACAATTGACAATCTGATAAACTCTATGCGAAGAAGATGTGTTGCACTGCATGAGGCAAATGGTGGTCACACCAGATACTGACTGGTTCTGAGTCCCCAGACCCCCAATAAAGCAAAAACTGCACATTTCAGGGTGGCCTTTTATTGTGGGCAGTATAAGGTACACCTGTGCACTAATCATGGTGTCTGATGAGCATCTTGATGTGGCACACCTGTGAGGTGGGATGGATTGTCTCAGCAAAGCAAAAGTGCTCACTATCACACATTTAGACAGATTTGTGAACAATGTTTGAGAGAAATGGTAATATTGTGTATCTGGAATGAATTTTAGATCTTTGAGTCCATCTCATGACAAATGGGAGCAAAAACAAAAGTGTTGCGTTTATACTTTTGTTGAGTGTATGTATTTAGTGAAAGACACTTTATTGACAAATTTGTTAAACAAGCAGTGGGAGATTGAGGGTTTGTAGAAGCAGTTTGGTTATAATAGAATATACAACAAAGCCCCAGGGGGAAAAGTGCCTAAAAATCTAAATATTCGATTTGATTGAAGTAACCTGTTCCCCAACGCAAAACCAAGCGACTATAAAGGGAGTAGCCAGCGGCGTTTTGATCTCCTTCAAAGCTGATTTATTTCTGTAGGTGGAGGGCGTCCACGCCATTTAAAAGTTAAAGACAAGGGTTGTACATCGGTATTATTAGAATTTGAAACGGAGTTAACAGATCGAGTGTTATTAGACAATGTTTTTTAGAGGGTGAGGGCATTTCAAAGGGCTCCACTATAATGTTTTTGGTGTCAAGGATACAGGCATGTAGCAGCTGTATGTAGAAGAAGGGAGTTCAGATATAAAAACTGTGGCAAAGATGGAATTACGGACGACGATTGCAAACTTCCAAAAGCAAGGGCTGTATGCTTTCAGTGTTAGGGAAAGCAAAAAGCCGGAGCAAAGCAGTGTGTGAGAAGCAAGCTTGTCACTGAAGTTGAACGGATGCGTGTACAGAGTACAGTATCATATGCGGAGGCAGTTAAGAGAGTGGGGCAGGAAAAGTGAGCTGTCAGTAAAACAGCAGTGTACCGAGGAGTTGGTGAAAAAAGAATTAAGACAGACCTGAGGAGGAATATAGAGGTGTGCTCAAAAGACGGTTTATAACTTTTACAGCTATGTAATACAATGTCAGTGTACGTGACATTGAAACAAAAACTGTAAGTGTAAAGATGGTTTGTAGATTCTGGGAGGAAGTGATGTAAAGAGGGAAGAAATTCAGGGTATTTCAGAGTAAGGGTTCAGTGGAAGTCATTTAGCATGTTGTTAGGCATGTAGGGATTAACAGCGACTGGTCGTTAGGATGAGGGTTTACATACGGCAGGGAAAATAAGTATTCAACATTGTTCTCAGTAAATATATTTCTAATGGGGTTATTGACATACATGAAATTTTCACCAGATGTCTGTAAAAACCCAAGTAATACACACATACAAAGAATTCAAAACAAATAAGTCCATAAATTAAGTGCTGAGTAATAAAGTAGAATGAGACAGGGAATAAGTATTGAACACAAGAAGAAAATTAGGTGCAAAAAGGCATGGAAAGCCAAGAAACCAGTTGATATCTGTCAGTATTTAGAAAGTAATCCTGCACCCTATCAGTGCAAATTAATATCATCTGGTTTAGTTCTAATTGATGGCCTCTAAAAACGTTTCTCATTACCAAGGTGTCACACAAGAAGCATCTCATTATGGTTAAAAGCAAAGAGCTCTCTCAAGGCCGTTGCAACCTCATTGTTGCAAAACATACTGATGGCATTGGTTACAAATGTATTTCTAAACTTCTGAATGTTCCAGTGAGCACTGTTGGGGCCATAATCCAGAAGTGGAAAGAACATCATTTCACCATAAACTGGCCACAACCAGATGCTCCGAGCAAGATTGCTGACAGACGAGTCAAAAGAATAATCGGTAGAGTTGTCCAAGAGCCAAGGAAGGCTCTTTCCTATTTGCTTAGTTAAATCCAGATAGTTTTTTTTTGGCATAAATTTACTCACCAAAAAAAGTTGGTGGGTATTGAAATTGCAAGGTCAATCACAAACAAATAATGTTGAGTAACTGGTTCCAAACTAATTGCATCTTAACAAAGAAGGAATTGAGGAAACAATTCACCCGATATTCCATTACCTACACAGTTATCTAATTGTCATCGTCCGTGAAAGTAGGAATGGGTAGGAAACAAAAATTGAAAGTTGACATTATTCCGTCAATAGTGCGTAATGCCCTCGTTATAGGCAAAACATTCATTGATTCGTCAAGGCATCGTGCGTATGAATCTACCTATGGTGATTTGATGCAGTCTGTCCCATTCTTCCACCAACGTCCGGCCAAGTTTATCTCGCGTTGCTGGTGGCCTATCATGTTGATGCACAAGTTGACCCAAAATGTCTTAGACATTTTCAATGGTGGAAAGCTCAGGGCTCACTGCTGGCCAGGGTTGATATTGTGCCGTTGAAGGTGGTGTTATGTATGAGCATTTTATGTACAGCATTGTATATCATTTGTAAATGGAAACGTGTTAGATCTGTGCTTCCTTGTTTATTTTGTTCATCATTTAGCACCCTCTGGTGGTATGTCTGTATAACAGTCTATTTCATGTGATCTGATGCAATACCATTTGTTTGTGATGAAATAGACTAGTGCTTTCTAGAGGATTCTGGCATCTTCTTGCTTGCAGGGGGCCAGATCCCCCAGGACTTCTGTAGATCTTTCCAGAATGTTCCTTGGCTATATAAATGCTGTGATTTGGTCAAGGGGGATTTTTGTATTGGCATCAGAGTAACATGGTGGCATTTATTATATGAGTACACAGTGGATTATTTGTTTATTATTTTAAATATTAAATTTAAATTTTTGGACCTAATCGGTGAAGAATAAATTTGTTTAAGTTGTCATTGCTGGATTTCTTTGTTGTGATTTTCAAGTCATAACAGTGGTTATTGACTATTCTTGCATGGTGAGCATGGGTGTTGTCCTCTTGAAAGACAAAACTACGCCCCACCCGACATGCAAATGAGAAAACATTGGGTGTCAGTATGTCGTTGCAATAGAACTGGCCAGAGACTCTTCCTTGCTCAATATGGAGAGAGGTTGGTTAGTCATATTGATCCAACCTCACACTGTAACAGACCCACCACCAAATCTGTCATGCTGCCTCAGGTTAACATTGGCGGGGAGTTTGTTACGACGTTACCAGATGTGACCACTTCCATCAAGGAAGTCTAAAGTGTGTCGGAACTCATCAGAGAACTTTACTCGTGACCTCAGTCGATTTCCCCAGTGCCTGCTTTGTAAACACCTTTGGCAATGCGGTGGTTGGTCAATGGCGGCACTATGCGAGGCCATCAAGCATGAAGAACGGCATTGTGTAGACGATTTCTATGTGTCTGACCTGTCACTCGGACATTAGTAGCCTGGTGTAGGTTTGGAGCAATCTGATTTACTTGAGTGCAATTTCTCAGAGCCTGGGCACGACTCAACTTATCCTGGGCTCTTGTAGTTGACTGTGGATGCTCTGAACGGCGTTAATCATCAATATTATGGGTTTACCTGCTTCATAATCTACTAATCACAGACTGGGAAGCATTGAAGAAATTGGCAACCTCAGACTGAGAGCTGCCAGTTTTAAGCATACTAATTGCTCTTAGACGTTCAGCACGATGGAGACGTTGCATTGCAAAAAAGCAATGTCTCAAAGGATGTCTCAGATAAACAAAATCAACAAAGGATTGCAGTCTGATGCTATCAAAATGAAAGAAGTTTCAATCACAAGGGAGTACATGACCGTTCTCTAAAGTGTCAAATTTGAATATGCATCCCGCCCACGTGTTCGGAATTCCCAAGTGCTGCACATGCGCACCATTGGCTGTGTTTTGCTGCTCTGTTTCGGAGCAATTCATGTTATCTTCATAGTAATCAGTTACTGTATCCATAATGCAGTCATTATTTTGTTATTGACATTGAAATTCAAATATAGATAGATAGATAGATCCCGGCGATGGATTCTGCATGGGCCTGGCTCATCTCGAAGGAGCCCAATATCTCCCATAGGCAGAATTGTCTCTGTATCTATCAGTGTAAAAGTTGCAGTGTGGTAGGTCCAAAGGTATCGCCTCATTAACATTTGCACTAAAGCTAACACGCTGCACTAGGTCGCAAATGTGTTCCCACAAAGCATTTTTCCACGGTTGGTTTGCAATGTCAGCAATAACATATAAGAGTGAATTATGTCAATAGCCAGCTATCCAACTAGCTGCGTAGTTTAAACTAAGGTAACAATGACAAAATATATCCAGTTTGTTTTATTTGCAAATGACAGGACATGTTACAGCTAGGAAACTACATTCACTGGTATGGAAAGCTAGTTATGTTTTGTGGCTATGCGCCAACTAGCAACCTAACCTTAGCTAGCCTAACGCCATAGCTATCAAGCTAGCGATGTTAAACCAATATTCCTATGGTTGTACATGTACTTTAGGCTTACATTTAAAGTGAGAGCTAATGCTATCCTTGGACTGACTGGTATCACCATTCGCTAATCCAAGTTTAGCCAATTCAAGCCATCCAGGCAGTATTGCTTCAAAATATGAGCTCCGCAGAACAATTTATCACTTCTTGTATTAAATGGCCACTTAGCTAGACAGTGATTATTAAAGTACAAGGAAATTTTAATTGGCTAGTTAGCTAGCTAGTAGTTATAACAGTACAAGCAAATTGCACTTAACCAGTTAGTGAGCTGACTAGCGGTTATTACAATACAAGAGAACTGTGAATGGCTAGTTAGCTAGGAGTTATTGCAGATCAAGCAAATGATAGTTTCATGTGAATGTACTGACATAAAATCATAAGTTGATGTACATTTTGTGATAGAATTCACGTGGAGGGATCAATTTTCCCTAGGGGACTAAGGGGAATGTTCAAGATTAAAGGGTCTCACACTTGGTTTTGCGATGGTAGGACTCCTGAGTTTTGAATGACTAGCGAGTTCTTGCCTGTTTTTCAACAAGGTTGCCAACTTGGGTCCACATCAAATGCTATTGAACAACCTGTGCTAAAGTGTGGACACTGGCATTGAAAATAGTAGGTGCCATCTACAAAAGCGAAGAGGAACTGTTTGCAGATGATCTCATTCATCTTTGAATGACAAAACATAGCTAGATTGTTTATGAGGCAAGAACTTGCGGGTGCTTGATCGATCTTGAACATGCCCTTGATTTTCAAAGACATAGGCACAGGAGACGTGTTGGCCAAGGTGCTTTCACGTTAGATTTGATTGTTTTGTACCATGCCAGAGTATGATTGCCCCTCCTCCCCGCACCCACTGTCAGACAGCTTTCACATAAGTAATGTCATTCCTTACCCGAGTGCACTTGTGTATGTAAAAATTCCGATACAGTAGGTGGCAGCATACACCTAGTTGGTTTTCAAATTGCCAATATATGCAAAGAAGAAGAAGCAAAAGCTTGCATCATCAAGAACCATAGACTGTATAAAAAGATGGACGCAGCACTTGGGTCTGGAAACTGAGGCGAATGCGGAAGTCTCCAAAATTTGCATTCTATTCTATGGCCAGCAGATGGTGACGTCGGTGGTTGCAGAAAGAAGTTCAATCTGATAGAAGTCTATGAGAAAATGACCCAACTTTTCCACCTGATTTATTATTTAAATAATGATTTTCCACTTAATTTTATGGTATCTATCACAAGTTTCAAGTCTCTTTCAATAAACTGTATATATACATCCCCATCCATAATTTTTGGCACCCCAATCTGGAGTTTGCTAAGCGGTACTGGACTTCAACTGGGACCGTGTGCTTTGGTCAAATGAGCCTAAGATAGCGCTTTTTGGCAACAAACACTCTAAGTGGGTCTGGCGGAACACAAAAGATGAGTATGCAGAGAAGCACCTCCTGCCCACTGTGAAGTATGGGGGAGGATCGGTGATGCTGTGGGCCTGTTTCTCTTCCAGAGGCCTTGGGAACCTTGTTAGGGTGCATGGCATCATGAACGCTTTGAAATACCAGGACATTTTAAATCTAAATCTGGTGGCCTCTGCCCAAAGGCTGAAGATGGGTCATCACTGGGTTTTTCAGCAAGATAATGACCCTAAACATGTGGCCAAATCTACAAAGAAATGGTTCACCAGACACAGAATCAAGCTCCTCTTATGGCCATCTCAGTCCCCAGACCTCAACATTATTAACATCAGGGGTGCTAATAATTGTGGCGCACATGATTTGATGTAAAATAATTATTTCTTAATGTGGGATTTTTTTTCCCACTGAATAAATGCACTTGAATTAAAGGTTGGATTTTCCTCTTTTTTTCATTGTGGTCCTAAATTATTTAGAAAAAAACTGAATTTATCAGAAGCTAAAGAACACATCTTAACCAGGGATGCCAATAATTAGGGAGGGTGCTATATATATATATATATATATATATATATATATATATATATATATATATATATATATATATCATGATGTTTTGAAAATTATGGTCCCAAATAGATTAGAATGAAGGATAAAGCCAGAATATGCTTTAGGGGCGTGGCTATCCTATGGTCCTTGTCAGATGCGATCAGATCCACTTGTTGATCCACCCCTCACTCCTCCCTGGATATTCAGTTCATGCTCTCGTCCAAAAGGAATCACATCCGGTTTCAATATGACAAAATGGCGTATTTCAAATTGCCAAAACCGAGGCTTCCTAAATGGTATGCTGAAACCAATGGGTGACGTCACGGTTGCTTTGTCTATCTTTTAATACAGTCTTTGTCAAGAACCTATTGCCAGAGTAGTTCATCTTCATACTTTGCCTACCTCTATTATTTCTGAAGCTGCCACTAAAGTTCATCTGTAAGGTGCAAAACGGGCCAACATTTTAAGCAAAAATGAATGAGCTACGGGGGTGATAGCCTACTGTAGCCCAGTTTTTCGAGGTAAGTACTCATTATTATCATGTCATAGTTTACCAGCTAATCACAATGTCGCCTTGGGACTGAACTGCCATGAAGTGCCGCATGTGAAGTTCATTGCCTTCCCGAGTAGATCCAATCCCATGCTCCTGCCGTTAAGCTTCCATCCTGCAGCTGGTGTACATTGGCTGTAAGTCACATTGACCTTTATCAGTGCACCTACTCTTCCACCTCCTGCGAGCCTAAAAATGTTTTCTTTTTTTTGAGATATTTCTTGAAATTTTTGTGTTTCCACTCAGATTTTTTATCGCCCAAATTCAAAATGCCCATAAAAACAGGTGGATGGAAATGCACCTATTGACAAAAAGCACCATGTTCTTATTTACCTGGAGTAAAAACCAAAGTCCATCAAGCTCTTCAAAAGAAATAAGCAAGTACAAGCATGGTGAGAGATTTCATATATGCAGCTGTCTGTAGAAAGTTTTTTTTTTGTATATTTCTCATATATTTCAAATGGAAATAGAATTCTTAAGCAAAGCCTTGATTTAACTGTACGGATTCGTTCCCTGGCAGATGAGAGCAGACTCATAGGCTGCCCACGCATGCATGCCCATGCCCTGTAGGCCTGTTTGTTGAAGCTTGAAAGAGGGAGATTACATGAAAACAATGGAGAAGCCCAAATGCAGAGACCCTCCCAAACACCAGGGGGTGCCCCAGTTTCAAAAGGACCATCTGATACACCAGTTAAAGTGTTCACAGTGCTGGCCTGCATCCTGGGTGCTTTAGGGGGACAGAAACCCTCATGAAAAATTGGTTTGAATCTGTCTCCATATTTGCTGCAGCATCCCTTGGTCCCATGGGAGTGAGTTCAAAGGTTAAAAGGTGCCGATTGCATATTTCCCTCTAGGAAGGTGTCATCATCCTGGGAGCCAGTGAGTCATTTAAAGTTTTTGTCATTCGGTTTACATTTTTAATATTTCAAAACAAGTCTTTCACCGCAGAGTCTCACCTTTCACATGGGATTATTTAGAATCTGCAAATTAACCGAAGCAACAAAATGCCGCACACATACACACACACGCGCATACACACACACACACACACACACACACACACACGCTTACTGCACACATCATGCACACCCCTATCCAATCAATCCTTCCCACTTTATCTTTACACAACAACATCAACCTCTCCAAACCATAACCCACCAAAATTGTGTGTACCCATCATGTCCAACACTAATGACACCTCGATGATGGTCAACATGCTGCGACTGACCAGAGTTCTGAAAAATATACTCATCAATATCTTTCATCCCTCTGCAGTCCTAAAGCTAATGTCCTGCTGGTTCATTTGCATCAGAGTCTTTCATCCAGAAGACAAAGCTGAGCGGTTCTCTCCGACGATGGCTGCCCCTGTTTTCCGCGTGAGTTGATTGGCTGATATGTACAGGGGGAATCACACTTGTCCATCAGGCTACCTAGATGAAGGGCTACTGCATTCTGAAGCTGGGCAACAAAACTGATGCACGCTGTCTTCGATCTCCTCTTCCCTGAGAGAGTCAGATGCCGGCAGACAGGCAGACAGACAGACATGTGCAAGACAGAAAAACATGATGGATAAAAAGACAACAACAAGACAGAGATAAATGAGGGACATAATTAAGCGGACAAGGAGTGAGAGAGTGACATGGAAAGAATAAGTACTTGTACTACTGTGGTTAAGTTACAGCAATGGATAATTGCAGAGCCAAGTGCCAGAAGTATTTCCGCCACATTTTCACACAAGATGAGGTAAGGAAGGGAAATCATCTTTTATAGTTGCTGTAGTCTGACCACAAAAGATGAAAATTAGTAGATTTAGTTTAGATTGTGGATTACCGGTCAAAACCAATCCAATTAACCTCCTATTATGCGTGTTCTATCTGAGTTATGCAATGTGTGTCCACAGGTAATTGCAGGATTTACTGTCCCTTCACAATGCTGCTGAAAATGCCTTTATTACTCCAATAAATGCCATATCCCTGAAGCTTGCGCTGCTTCTACTCTTCTCACTGTCTTCAACACAATTTCAGAAGTTGCCATTACATCATTTGTCCATTAGGGGGAAAATTGGGAACATGGACTTGAACTTTTTCACAAGAATAATTCCAGCTCAATTTTCACCCTAATACACTTGGTAGTAGGGTGAATAGTTCTCTCTGAAAATTTCAAGTCAGGCATTACAACACACAGTCATTTCTTTTACACTGACTGCACCCATAACAACTTTGTACTGAGAACAGAGATTTGCAGTGAAATGCTATTTTTCAAAAATGGGAAGCGTTAGAAAAAACTGAAATGATACGAAGGGTATTGCTTTTAGGGGGAGGTGATGAGGCTTTCCCTGTAATGGACAGTTGGCTTCTCTGTGATGGAAACTGAGCTTATCTCTATCATGGGAACTGATCTTATCTCTGAATTGAGAACTGAGCTTATCTCTGTAATGAGAACTGAGCTTATCTCTATAATGGGAAGGGAGCTTATCTCTGTAATGACAACTGATCTTATCTCTGCAATGGGAACTGAGCTTATCTCTGTAATGAGAACTGAGTTCATCTCTGCAATGAGAACTGAGCTTATCTCTGTAATGAGAACTGAGCTTATCTCTGCAATCGGAACTGAGCTTATCTCTGTCATGGGAACTGAGCTAATCACTGTAATGAGAACGGAGCTTATCTCTGTAATGAGAACGGAGCTTATCTCTGCAATGAGAACTGAGCTTATCTCTGTAATGGGAACTGAGCTTATCTCTGAAATGAGAACTGAGCTAATCTCTGTAATGAGAACGGAGCTTATCTCTGTCATGAGAACTGAACCACTTCGATATGGATACTGAGCAGTTCTCTGTGTTAATACTGAACTTGTCCCTGTAACACGGACTGTCACTCTCTGTAATGAATAATGAGCCTTTCCCTAAATGAGGACACTCTGTAAAGTAACTGAGCCCTTCCTTGAAATGCAGAGTTGGCTCTTCAGTAATGGGAACTGACCCACTCTGTGAGAGATACTGAGTTGCTCTGTTCTGGGGATTTAGCCTTTCCCTGTAACAGGAACTGAGTCACTCTGAAATGGGTACTGAGTTGATATCTGTAGTGATATTGAGCCTTTCCCTCTGATGGGGACTAAGCTGTTCTCTGTGATGGAGATTGAGATTTTCCTTGTAATGGGAACTAAGGCACTGTCTGTATTGGGGACTGAGCCTTTCCTTTCATGCAGAGTTTGCTGCTCTGTAAGTGGTACTGAGCTAATCTCTGTAACAGGGACAGGGCCTTTCCCTGTAATGGGGACTTAGCAGCTCACTTTAATGGCCATATCCCCTGCGCTGGGACGCAACAAAGGCATCAGAGCGTTTACTGAATGTTCCATCCTTATTCCACTTATCATCTCCCCTCCATTCCTCACCAATACTTCCTGGTCAGAGAGTTGCAGTATTGGCAGTGTGGTGGATAGCAGGTTTAGTGGGAGACAGTATTGGGACACACTCTCAGAAGTTTCCCTACAGAGTGGGGTGCAGGGCAATGGGATTGGTCAGTGTAAGGTTAAAGCAGAACGGTTGGTTGCAGGGTTAACTGGGATTGGTCAGTATCAGGCTGAAGCGATGCGGGGAGTTGCTGGGTGAACTGGAATTGATCAGTATCAGGCTGAAGCGATGCGGGGGGTTGCTGGGTGAACTGGGATTGGGGCATGTTCAAGATCGTAGGGTTAAGCAAGAGCCTGCAAGTCCTTGCATCTAGAATGATTAAACTGTGCTTGGTCTTGCGAAGAGGAGAGATCATCTGTGAACAGTCATGACTCGCTTTTCAAGATGGTGCCCAAGTATTGTCTCGGCTTGTTTAAGGGAATTTTCAATCACTAGACCGAGGTGGACCTCGATCTTGAACATGCCCCTGGTTAGTGCCTGGCTGTGTCATGTGAGGGCATGAGGGAAGTGTTGCTGGGTAAGGGAATGAGGGGGTGACTGGGGGAGGTAGGAGCAGAGGATTGTGGGTCAGAAGGAGGACTCTGACTGTTACCTTGCCTGCTCTGAGTACCCGACTGAGGGCAGCGCGCGAAGGGGCCGAGCCAGCAGCAGCCGGGGAGGGCAGCAGTACTGATGGCTGTTTACTCTCAGACTGCAGTGGAAGAACGTAGCAGCAGTGGCTGTGGTGATGGTGGGATAGGTGGGAGGAGGAGTACAGGTGAAATAAGGAGGAAACCTGACACAGAAAGAGGACAAGACAAAGAGAGGGATATGGAGACGGGGAAAGGAAGAGAGAGAGAAAATAAAAGTCAAGGAAGACAGAAAAAATGAGAGGACATAGACCAGCACATACAAAACACAGAACACAAGAAGCAGCCCTGAACCTTAACACTATATTCACCAGCATCCGCCCCGCCCTGCTTCAGAGACGATGACCCTCTGAACCGTCTCGGCCTACTGACCTCAGTCCGCAGCAGTGATGCCAAAGGATGACACAGAAAACATATGGAACAGCAGCATAAGGCAAGCCAAAGCCTCACGGTGTGTAATATGTTGCACATGAGGGGATATGGGAGGTTGAGGTACTGCACCATATAGCACAATGAGGGATGGTAAAGTGTAAATACAAAATGAGGCACTGAATTAAGGTATAGGATGGTGCAATAAAAGGTGATGGAGTAAGGTGGTGCTGCAAAGGGTGGTGCAGCATTTTGAATGATGGTGCAGTGAAGGGTGGTAGAGTTAGGAGCGGGGTGGTGTAGGGTGTGGAGAAGTAAAGGGTGGTGCATTGTGGGGTCATACATTGTAGGGAGTGGAGCAATACAGTATGTTGAAGTTAAGGGTGGTGTGGTATGGAGAGGAGAAGAAGCCGGTGGAGCAAAACTGAGTAAGGTGGTGCAGTAACAGGTGGTGGATTATGGAGTAAGGTGGTACAGTAAAGGCTGATGCAGTATGGCGTAGGACGGTGGATTGAAAGGTGGTGCAGTATGAGATGGAGCAGTGAAGGGTGGGGAGGTATAGGATGGTGGAGAGAAGGGATGGAGCAGTGCAGCACGGATGGTGTAGGAAAGGATGTTGTTGTACAAAGAACACTGGTGCAGTGAGGGGTGGAGTGGTGCAGAACAAGATGGTAGAGGAAGTGGTGGAGTGGGGTAGAATGTAGAAAGATGTAGAGGGGTACAGTACAGGGTGGTGATGTAAAGAGGAGAGTGGTGCAGGATAGGGAGGTGGAGTAAGGAGTGGAGAGGTGCAGTGTAAGATTGTGCTGTAAACAGTGGAGCAGTGCAATACTGAACGGTGCTATCAGGCATGGAGTGGTGCAGTAGAGAATGATGCAGTAAAGAGGGAAAGTGTGGCATGGTGTATTCAGGAGTGAGGTGGAGCAGTAAGGGTAGTGCAGTAAGCAGTGGGGTGGTGTAGAAGAGGGTGGTGTACTAAATGGTGAGGTGGAGCAGTAAGGGTAGTGCAGTAAGAGGTGTGGTGGTGCAGAAGAGGGTAGAGCAGAAGCAGGAGAGGTGATGTAGTAAGGGTAGTGTAGTAAGCGGTGTGGTGGTGCAGAAGAGGATGGTGTATTAAAGGGTGAGGTGGAGCAGTAAGGGTAGCGCAGTAAGCGGTGTAGTGGTGCAGAAGAGGTGGTGTATTAAATGGTGAGGTGGAGCAGTAAGGGTAGTGCAGTAAGCAGTGTGGTGGTGTAGAAGAGGGTGGTGTATTAATGGGTGAGGTGGAGCAGTAAGGGTAGTGCAGTAAGCGGTGTGGAGGTGCAGAAGAGGGTGGTGTATAAAGGCGTGAGGTAGAGCAGTAAGGGTAGTGCAGTAATAAGTGGGGTGGTGTAGAAGAGAGTGGTGAATTAATGGGTGAGGTGGAGTAGTAAGGGTATTGCAGTAAGCGGTGGGGTGGTGCAGAAGAAGATGGTGTATTAAGGGGTGAGGCGGAGCAGTAAGGGTATTGCAGTTAGCGGTGGGGTGGTGCAGAGGAGGGTGGTATATTAAAGGGTGAGGTGGAGCAGAAAGGGTAGTGCAGTAAGCAATGGGGTGGTAGAGAAGAGGGTGGTGTATTTAGGGGTAACGTGGAACAGTAAGGGTAGTGCAGTAAGTGGTGGGGCGGTGTAGAAGAGGGTGGTGTATTAAATGGTGAGGTGGAGCAGTAAGGGTATTGCAGTAAGCCGTAAGTGGTGCAGAAGAGGATGATGTATTAACGGGTGACGTGGTGCAGTAAGGGTAGTGCAGTAAGTGGTGGGGTGGTGAAGAAGAAGGTGGTGTATTAGAGGTGAGGTGGAGCAGTAAGGGTAGTTCAGTAAGTGGTAAAGTGTGCAGAAGAGGATGGTGTATTAAAGAGTGAGGTGGAGCAGTAAGGGTAGTCCAGGAAGCGATGGGGTGGTGTAGAAGAAGGTGGTGTATTAAGAGGTGAGGTGGAGCAGTCAGGGTAGTGCAGTAAGCAGTGTGGTGATGTAGAAGAGGGTGGTGTATTAATGGGTGAGGTGGAGCAGTAAGGGTAGTGCAGTAAGCAGTGTGTTGGTGCTGAATAGGGTGGTGTATAAAGGGGTGAAGTGGAGCAGTAAGGGTAGTGCAGTACGTGGTGGGGTGGTGTAGTAGAGGGTGGTGTATTAAAGGGTGAGGTGGAGCAGTAAGCATAGTGCAGGAAGCGATGGGGTGGTGCAGAAGAGGGTGGTGTATTTAGGGGTGAGGTGGAGCAGTAAAGGTAGTGCAGTAAGTGGTGGGGGCACGTAGAAGAGGATGGTGTATTAAAGGGTGAGTTGGAGCAGTAAGGGTAGTGCAGTAAGCGGTGAGTGGTGCAGAAGAGGGTGGTTTATTAAGGAGTGAGGTAGAGCAGTAAGGCTATTGCAGTAAGCAGTGGGTTGGTGCAGAAGAGGGGGGTGTATTAAAGGGTGAGTTGGAGCAGTAAAGGTAGTGCAGTAACCGATTGGGTGGTGTAGAAGAGGGTGGTGTATTTAGTGGTGATGTGTAGCAGTAAGGGTAGTGCAGTAAGTGGTGGGGTGGTGGAGACGAGGGTGGTGTATTAAAGGGTGAGGTGGAGCAGTAAGGGTCGTGCAGTAAGCGGTGGGGTATTGCAGAAGAGGGTGGTGTAATAAGGGGCGATGTGTGGCAGTAAAGGTAGTGCAGTAAGCGGTGAGTGGTGCAGAAGAGGGTGGTTTATTAAGGGGTGAAGTGGAGCAGTAAGGCTATTGCAGTAAGCAGAGGGTTGGTGCAGAAGAGGGGGTGTATTAAAGGGTGAGTTGGAGCAGTAAAGGTAGTGCAGTAAGCGATTGGGTGGTGTAGAGAAGGGTGGTGTATTTAGCGGTGAGGCGGAGCAGGAAGGGTAGTGCAGTAAGCGGTGAGTGGTGCAGAAGAGGGTGGTTTATTAAGGGGTGAGGTGGAGCAGTAAGGCTATTGCAGTAAGCAGTGGGTTGGTGCAGAGGAGGGGGTGTATTAAAGGGTGAGTTGGAGCAGTAAAGGTAGTGCAGTAAGCGATTGGGTGGTGTAGAGAAGGGTGGTGTAACAAGGGGTGAGGTAGAGCAGTAAGGCTATTGCAGTGAGTGGGTTGGTGCAGAGGAGGGAGGTGTATTAAAGGGTTAGTTGGAGAAGTAAAGGTAGTGCAGTCAGCGATTGGGTGGTGCAGAAGAGGGTGGTGTATTTAGTGGTGAGGTGGAGCAGTAAGGGTAGTTCATTAAGTGGTGTGGTGATGTAGAAGAGGGTGGTGTATTAAGGGGTGAGGTGGGGCAGTAAGGGTAGTGCAGTAAGCGGTGTGTTGGTGCAGAATAGGGCGGTGTATAAAGGGGTGAGGTGGAGCAGTAAGGGTAGTGCAGTAAGTGGCGGGGTGGTGTAGAAGAGGGTGGTGAAATAATAGGTGAGGTGGAGCAGTAAGGGTAGTGCAGTAAGTGGTGGGGTGGTGTAGAAGGGGGTGGTGTATTAAGGGGTGAGGTGGAGCAGTAATAGTAGTACAGTAAGCGATGGGGTGGTAAAGAAGAGGGTGGTGTATTAAAGAGGAAATACGGGCCACCTACCTTGTTAGTTATAAACTGATAAAAATTACATTACTGAAAAAGAATACAATATCCAAATGGGCCGAAAATGCGGTTATTCCGCATTATTTTGATGTTTATGCGACCCACTCGGTGACCGCATGAAAAACGGAGGCGGGCGAGGCTGGACAGTCACGTGACAGCATGACGTCACGGGCGGAACACACCGAGGGCTGCTGAAGAGAGTAGACTAGAAGTAACAATGGCGGATGCTGACTTCGAGTGCGTTGATGTGGATTTATCTTGTTCCTTTTCATCAGTGGATGATAGTTTTGACGCAGTGCATGACTATTTACTTCCAATATCAATATCTCAAAGTATGCAGTGTTGACAGGGGAGGGGGTGGTCACATCATCACGATCCACGCGTACCTTACGACCGGTGTATATTTTAAAAAATAATTTTCCCACTTTCTTCTTACATTACATTATCGATTTATCATCGAAATTTTTTTTATATTGCATTTATTGAGCAGGACATTGAGTGGCGAGACCTGGTCCTGTATGTATGTCCCAAATGGGTGAGAATTTCGTCTGCTGCAGACCAAAGCGTGGCAGTCGCCCAGTTTCGGTTATGGACATGACATCTGCGATAAAGTGTACATTCTGGCACGGAATATTGAGGTCATTTCCCAGCTCAAAATACTGAACATTTTAAAAATAAATAACGAAAAACCCAAAATAGATGACGAGATCTGGTCGCCCACCAGTAGTCATTTCGGCACCGAGTTATTTCGGCACCCAGTTATTTCGGTATTTGGCAGGGTATTTCGGCACTTGCGCATGACGTTTAGGCACTTGTGGGAGACGCCTCGGCACTTCTGTAGGAAATTTCGGCACTTCTGTAAAAAACACTCGGCACTCAAAACCACGAGAGAGAGAGAGAGAGAGAGTGAGAGAATCGCACAGAATGTCCTTGGAGAGTGAAGACAACGCATGAATAAAGGACTGTTGTTTGAAACAACATCATAAACACAAAGTTTAATTGTAAAATAAAAATAAACCATGAATATTATGTTTACCCATATTAACTAGCCGAATGCCTAATAAATACCGAGGCATCCCATCACAAGTTCCGAAATGACCCGAGGCCAAGTGTCGAAATGACTTGATCGTAGGGTCCGAAATAACTCGGTGCCGAAATGACCTGACACCTGGTGTAGATGTACTACTAGTATTTGTCAATACAAAAAGTTGAGTTACTGGCCAGGAAGCAGTCTCCGCCGGCGCGTAGTTACCGCCATCACGCGCAAGACACGACATAACAAAGTAACCGGGCACGAGGTTGTGTGTCTTGTGCGTGACAAAAGCTAGCAACCAGGGGCGTAGATTTAACAGGGAGTTGGTAGGGACTTTGACACGGTCTTTATGACAATTAGTCCTGGCCAATTCTCAATTATTTTCCTTCATCGACGCGTTTTCAAGTTATTGTAATTGGCAACTGAAGACACGGTTCCTCTCCAAATGCGATTTAACTCTACTCTTTAAGTGTTGATGCAACCCTGAACTTTTTGCAGTCCATAATGAATAAGTGCTGCTTGTTCTCTCCGATTAAGCAAGACGGCAATCGGTCATCGGGATGCGTATTTGCTGTGTTTAATTCAACGTTATTCAAAATTGCTTTCCTGTCCAGTCACAGGCAAGCAGTAAATAAATTTTCTGAACTTAATGTACCCCACCATATCATCGCTGGATGCTGTTCGATCACATATAGAGAGGAACCGTGTCTTCAGTTGCCAATTACAATAATTTGAAAACGCGTCTATGAAGGAAAATAATTGAGAACTGGCCAGGACTAATTGTCATAAAGGCCGTGTCAAAGTCCCGACCAACTCCTAGTTAAATCTACGCCCCTGCCTGCAACGCACCTCGCTGGCATTCTGCAAACTCATAGGCCTTGGAACTGATTCTACGATTGTACAACACGCTTGAAATGCCGATTGATCCGCCGAATAATCCTCACTAAATTACGGTAAACAATGCACAATGTGCGCGCGGGTGTTCCGCCGATGACGTCTCGTAGCGCGAATCTCGCATTGTCCCGTTCTTTCTCGTTTACTTCTCGCGTCGGTGCTGCTGAGCAGATGTCATTTTAAAAGTATTATTCTGAGGTAGAGAAAGAATTTTTTGGCAGTTGGGCTGCAATTTATGAATCTATACCACATATACAAAAGATCGAGCATATTTTTTTAAATTTCAAAATCTGCCCATATTTCCTCTTTAAAGGGTGAGGTGGAGCAGTGAGGGTATTGCAGTGAGCGGTGGGGTGGTGCTGAAGAGGGTGGTGCAGTAAGAGGTGAGGTGATGTAGTAAGGGTAGTGCAGTTAGCAGTAGGGTGGTGCAGAAAAGGGTGGTGTATTAATGGGTGAGCTGGAGCAGTAAGGGTATTGCAGTAAGCGGTGGGGTGGTGCAGAAGAAGGCAGTGTATTAAAGGATGAGGTGGAGCAGTAAGGGTACTGCAGTAAGTGGTGGGGTGGTGAAGAAGAGGGTGGTGTATTAGGGGTGCGGTGGAGCAGTAAGGGTAGTGCAGTTAGTAGTGGGTTGGTGTAGAAGAGGGTGGCGTATTAAAAGGTGAGGTGGAGCAGTCAGGGTAGTGCAGGAAGCAGTGTAGGGGTGTAGAAGAGGATGTTGTATTAAATGGTGAGGTGGAACAGTAAAGGTAGTGTAGTTTGGAGTGGGGTGGTGTAGAACTGGGTGGTGTTTTAAAGGGTGAGGTGGAGCAGTAAGAGTAGTACAGTAAGTGGTGAAGGGGCGTAAAAGAGGATGGTGTATTAAAGGGTGAGGTGGAGCAGTAAGGGTAGTGCAGTTAGCAGTAGGGTGGTGCAGAACAGGGTGGTGTATTAAAGGGTGAGATGGAGCAGTAAGGGTAGTGCAGTAAGCGGTGGGGTGGTGCAGAAGAGGGTGGTATATTAAAGGGTGAGGTGGAGGAGTAAAGGTAGTGCAGTTAGCAGTGGGGTGGTGTAAAAGAGGGTGTTGTATTAAAAGGTGAGGTGGAGCAGTCAGGGTAGCGCATTAAGCGGTGTAGTGGTGTAGAAGAGGATGGTGTATTTAATGGTGAGGTGGAGCAGTAAGGGCAGTGCAGTTTGCAGTGGAGTGGTGCAAAAGAGGGTGGTGTACTAATGAGTCAGGTGGAGCAGAAAGGGTATTGAAATAAGCGGTGGGGTGGTGCAGAAGAGGGTGGTGTATTAAGGGGTGAGGCAGGGCAGTAAAGGTAGTGCAGTAAGCGATGAGTGGTGCAGAAGAGGGTGGTGTTTTAAGGGGTGAGGTGGAGCAGTAAGGCTATTGCAGTAAGCAGTGGGGTGGTGCAGAAAAGGGAGGTGTATTCAGTGGTAAGTTGGAGCAGTTAAGATAGTGCAGTAAGCGATGGGGAGGTGGAGAAGAGGGTGGTGGATTTAGGGGTGAGGTGGAGCAGTCAGGGTAGCACCTTAAGCGGTGTAGAAGAGGATGGTGTATTTAATGGTGAGGTGGAGCAGTAAGGGTAGTGCAGTTTGCAGTGGAGTGATGCAAAAGAGGGTGGTGTACTAAAGGGTCAGGTGGAGCAGAAAGGGTATTGAAATAAGCGGTGGGGAGGTGCAGAAGAGGGTGGTGTATTAAGGGGTGAGGCGGGGCAGTAAGGGTAGTGCAGTAAGTGATGGGGTGGTGTAGAAGAGGGTGGTGTATTTAGGGGTGAGGTGGAGCAGTAAGGTAGTGCAGTAAGTGGTATGGTGGCGAAGAAGAGGATGGTGTATTAAAGGGTGAGATGGAGCAGTAAGGGTAGTGCAGTAAGCGATGAGTGGTGCTGAAGATGGTGGTTTATCAAGGGGTGTGGTGGAGCAGTAAGGCTATTGCAGTAAGCAGTGGGTTGGTGCAGAAGAGGGGGGTGTATTAAAGGGCGAGTTGTAGCAGTAAAGGTAGTGCAGTAAGCGATGGGGTGGTGTTGAAGAGGGTGGTGTCTTTAGGGGTGAGGTGGTGCAGTAAGGGTAGTGCATTAAGTGGTGTGGTGATGTAGAAGAGAGTGATGTATTAATGGGTGAGGTGGCGCAGTAAGGGTAGTGCAGTAAGCGATGGGGTCGTGCAGAAGAGGGTGGTGTAATAAGGGGTGAAGTGGAGCAGTAAGAGTAGTGCAGTAAGTGGTGGTGTGGTGTAGAAGAGGGTGGTGTATTTAGTGGAGAGTTGGAGCAGTAAGGGTAGTGCAGTAAGTGGTGTGGTGGTGCAAAAGAGGGTGGTGTATTAAGGGTTTGAGGTGGAGCAGTAATAGTAGTACAGTAAGCGATGGGGTGGTAAAGAAGAGGGTGGTGTATTAATGGGTGAGGTGGAGCAGTAAGGTTAGTGCAGTAATCGGTGTCGGGGTGTAGATGAGGAAAGTGTATTAAATGGTGAGGTGGAGCAGTAAGGGTAGTGTAGTACGCAGTGGGGTGGTGTAGAAGAGGGTGGCGTATTAAAGGGTGAGGTGGAGCTGTAAGGGTAGTGCAGTAAGTGGTGTAGGGGCGTAAAAGAGGATGGTGTATTAAAGGCTGAGGTGGAGCAGTAAGGGTAGTGCAGTTAGCAGTAGAGTGGTGTAGAAGAGGGTGGTGTATTAAAGGGTGAGATGGAGCATTAAGGGTACTGCAGTAAGCTGTGGGGTGGGGCAGAAGAGGGTGGTGTATTTTAGGGTGATGTGGAGCAGTAAGGGTAGTGCAGTAAGTGGTGTAGGGGTGTAAAAGAGGATGGTGTATTAAACGGTGAGGTGGAGCAGTGAGTATAGTGCAGTTCGCAGAGGGGTGGTGTAGTAGAGGGTGGTGTATTAAAGGGTAAGATGGAGCAGTAAGGGTATTGCAGTAAGCTATGGGGTGGTGCAGAAGAGGGTGGTGTATTAAAGGGTGAGGTGGAGCAGTAAGGATAGTGCAGTTCGCAGTGGGGTGGTGTAGAAGAGGGTGGTGTATTAAAGGGTGAGGTGGAGCAGTCAGGGCAGTGCAGTAAGCGGTGTAGGGGTGAAGAAGAGGATGGTGTATTAAATGGTGAGGTGGAGCAGTAAGGGTAGTGCAGTTCGCAGTGGGGTGGTGTAGAAGAGGATGGTGTATTAAAGGGTGAGGTGAGGCAGTAAGGATAGTGCAGTAAGCGGTGTTTGGTGCAGAATAGGGTGGTTTAGTAAGAGGTGATGTGGAGCAGTAAGGGTAGTGCAGTAAGTGATGGGGTGGTCCAGAAGATGGTGGTGTATTAAGGGGTGAGGTAGCGCAGTAAGGTGCGGTGGAGCAGTGAGGATGGTGCATTAAGAGGTGAGGTGGTGCAGTAATCGGTGGGGTGGTGCAGACATACAGAAAGTGAAGTGGAGGCTCTCCAGTGTGGTGGAGGCAGAAGCTTCATCCTCCCACAGCAACAGTCCTATTATATAATGCAGCATAAAAACTGATACTTCATGCGTGACACACGCTCTGGCAGAGTCATGGCAAAGTTTTACATCTGAATCCAATAATAATCAAATGTGAGCATTTTATGTTTTTAAGATTTGCAGAATATTTTGCACGCTGAGCGGTTTGCCGTATGTGTGCTCATAAATGCTTGCGTATAAATGCATCTAAATGTATATTTGGAACACATACCGTCGTGAACGTGAAGAGTTTATTGAATGTGTGCACATGTTTGGGTTATGACTGTGTTAGTGTGGTTGGTTGGTAGGTCTATACGTATACGGTGTACATGTGTGTCATGGATGTGTTTGCGTGTGTGTGTGTGTGTGTGTGTGTGGTGTTCATGTATGTAAGCTTGTGTCATGCGCGTAAGCGAGTTGTGTACATGCTAGCAGTGTGTGCTCTTGCATTCGCTCGTGCAAGGTGTTGATCCCTGTCTTACCACTCAGTAATACACGCAGTGGCTGTGGCTTTCTCTCAGTGGACACACTTCCTGCCTTTGTTCCCCAGGTTACATAATCGAAGAGCTAATATTAGGCAGCAGAGACACCTAAATGACAGCACTATTAGAATATGCGCAGTAAAGCAGCAAGACCTGCTGTTCCTTTGTTTCAATATTATCTCCAAAATTGTTTTATTATGCTGCTGTATGAAAGCACAATACCAGCTGTCGTGAGATAGCACGGTAACACTGTACGATAAGACCCCATGTCTTGGCAGTGAGACACAGTAACGTAGCAGCTGTAAGGCACAGTGACATAAGAGCAGTGTGACGCTAAGATAAGAACCGTAGTGCACTGTGAGATAGGAGCAATGTGGCACTGTAAAAGAATTACAACACTGCATGATAAGGGATGTTTCACACAGTAAGAGCTGCAAGATAAGAGTTGTCAGAAACTGAAAATTAGTAGTATTCTCACACAAGTAACATACATAAAAGCAGCCAGACACCATCAAATAAGGCAAGTAACATATTGTGCAGTGTCTCATAGTAACATAAGAGCAGTGAGATACCAGAAAATAAGAGCAATGTGACATTAAAATAAGCAGCTGAGATAATAAGCACTGCTATAAAAGCAGATGTGACTGCGCTGTGGGTCGGGGTTGAAGTAAGAATATTTGACTGCTCAGTGAGGCAGGTCTATAGTAAGAGCCTGTGACCTCACTGGAGGAGGGGTTATAGTACGATCATGTGACTACACTGGTGGGGCAACAGCTAAACATTGGGCAATCAGCAGTAACACCAGCACTGATCTGAAACCTCATAAATCTCTCACTCTTCTCCTGGCACAAGTGCTCCCCATGCTCGGCAATCGCACTGGCAGCATGAGTGGGCGTTTAGGGAATCAGCCGCAGTGAACATGCACAGCCAGTCCACCTACATTTGGCCGAGATCAGCTGCGCTTGCCAAGAGAGCTGCATAACTTCACTTCGCCTCCAAGAGGGTTGAGGCATTACCAATAGTCCCCACCAGGGGGAAGTACTTCCTGCATGTCTCCATGGGCTCGACGGAAAGAGACTGTATTTAATGCCATCGCAATGGGAATTAAGCCGAATACAGAGCAGTTGCTGCCACAAAGGTGCACTGAAACGCATATCAGATATCCAGAGCGATATTTCGCATTGCGAAGTTAGCATGACATGCTATCGCTTCGGAGCTTTAATTAGACTTGCAGCAACAGAATTGTGATTGAGCGCTAGGATGAGTCATCTGCTGGCTCGCTAATGTTCTGCAGTTGACCAGCTAACTGTAATGAAAAAGCGGAAGGAGGGCCACGCTGCATGAGGTCCTTCACCAGGAGTAATTAAGAGGCAACAGATGGCAGCGCTATTAACATCTGCACAGCCAAAATAAGGTGCCATATTCTAGTTTCAGTGTAGGTGTACACAAAACAGCATTACCACGGCTTTAAATCTACATCCAATTAGCCAATAGGAACTTCAGAACAGTTTTTTTCCGCTTGCACAAAGCATTTTACATCAGGCAATCACATGCAAATAATGCACACATTTTTTTTATTTTTTACCAGTTTAACAAAAAGGATGATAGAAAGGCTACTGAAATTATCTGCCACACAATCATGTTTAGAATTATTTTATAGTGCATATTTGTACATATCTACTTTCCGCTACAAAAACAAAGGCTTGTGCATCCCTGAATGGTCATAAAATAAAAAAAGATCACTTTTTGACTAATGACAATGTAATATCTTGCAAATTTTTCCACCAAACTTAAAATAAAGCCCTTTACATAAACGTTTGCACAAGTCAATAGAATATAATCAGCACTTGCTACCTGCACTGCACTGCCTCCAGAGTTCTTGTAGGGAATACCTTAATGTACCTCAGTACTTTCAGAATTAATTAAATTTATATTCTGAAAGTAAAATTTTCAAACTGATTATTTTTGGCATACTAATCATCATAAATCCGAAAAATAGACTAACATACATGCTAACAGACTCAAGAGCTCAAAAAAAAAATGCATACACTGGCGGGCACCATCGTTATATCCACAAAACAGAGTTAAAATGACCTTTTATTGATGTATAATGAAAATACATCCATACATAACAACTGCAGCACTCATAACTCTCTTCCTCTTTTGTGCTCTCTCTCTCTCTCTCTCTCTCTCTCATTTCTCGCCCACACTGCTCTTCTCTCAAGCACTTGTGATACAGCATGTCACGTTCCCACAGCAACTGGTTTTAGTTCTAACAAGGCCTGAGGCAGAGTGCAAGCAAACGTTCCTCGAAATAGCCCTGCATTCACACCACAGGTGTTTGCGTGACAACTATAAACAGTCAAATCCATAAATATATTGCGATTGACAGAGTTATTGTTGTTTTAGCAGTCTACCACCTATGAGCTCAAAGTGCTGGCTTTTATCTGAGGGTATTTAAATCCATTGGATGCTCTTGATGTGATGCCTAAACAGCCGTCACTGCCAGCAAAGTGAGCCATCGTTCGGCTGAAAAATCTCAACAAATCCATCAAAGAGATAGTAAAAACGTTAGGTGCAGTCCAATCAACCATTTGGTGCATTCTGTGGAAGTGAGAAAAAAACTGCTAGGCTCAGGACCTCTAAAAGACTCAAATGTATAGAAACGTTTGCAATTCCTACTGGCGCCACAGAATTCTGCACATCAAGAGTACATTACTTCATTTCAAATCTGTCATGGTGGCGTACAAAGCCAAAATGATAAAAATAGAGTCATTTTCCAACACTTATGGGCCTGACTGCATATCATATTAAAAAACTGTTCTTAATGATAACTTTCAAATATGTATTGCTTTAGATGATTTCTCATGTGCCTTCTGAAAACCTAAGCCCCTATCCAGGGAGCGGCTGCATATAAATAAACCGAGCCTTTGACTTCAATGCAAGACTTTGTCACGACCCTCATGTCTTGTTAATTATCCCCTCTTCCTTTCCAGAAATCTGCATGTCTTTTAGCAACACTGTCTCCTAAAATAGTTTGATGACTTACATGCTTCCCCTTTCCAGGTGTAATTCATTTGTATGCCCTACTTCCTTGTGTTCCTGGGCGAAAATAATGATACTTTTGCCCCGCTTCAATCCCTTCAGCTGCTGTCAACTTATATATTCTATGCTGCTCGTCCAAAATAGAAGTCGTCGTTTGGACATAAATAAACAATTATTATGACTGGATCATTATTGCAGCAATTATTATGTTCCAGCTAGCAATAAATATTTCAACCATGAGTGAAGAAGTATGTAGCTTCGCATTTCTTGAAAAAAAAAAAAATGTCGGAAAACATATCCCTTGGTGGCGGAAAAGGTACACAGTATTTCAGAAGTGGGATATTACAGACCTGCGTCTAGCAAAAGAAACAATGAATGATGAAAACAAGCCTGAGGAATTATTTTCACACACAAAATAGCCTCCCAAAGCCCTGACCTTAATCACATTGAATGTTATTCTGATGTTCTGGAGAAGATTACAGAGTGGTTCAACAATATTGTAGTCCTCACAAGATCTCAAGCCAAAAATTAATCCAACTCTGATTGAAAATAAATGTTCTGACATTGCATATGGTTGCCAAAGCAAAGACACAACAAATTTAGGATCGTGAAATTTGTAATTAACAGGATGCACTCATATCTAGATGAAATAAAATGGAAGATACTCCTTGATTGTAAGTTTTTAAATGAAATGTGGGGTGGATTCAAGGGAGTCCTGCTTAAAGCACAATGGAAATTCATTCCAAAGGTGTCATCAGAGGGATATTGGCACTGCTCTCATCCTCGCCTTAAAGCGCATTATATCTCCAAACTCAATCCTATCTAGGTTTCCTAATTACCAACAACGTGTTAATATGATCTGTTGCAAGGGTTAGTCCATATCCATTTCCACTTAGCTTGCGTTATAGTTCATTGATATACAGTTGCAATCAAAATTATCCCACCCCCGTTATGAATTAGGTTTACTGACAAAATTTACAACCTTTCAGCTGTTTGCAATGAACTAATCAAACAAGAACAGTTCAAATGGCTCAAAACAACAAATGGTACAAGTGGCTTCTCCAAGTTCAACACAAAATACCACTTCTATTGACTACTGCAGGCTCAAAATTATTCAACCCCTTCATGAAAAGCATCTTTAATACTTAGTAGAGCGCCCTTTTGCCACTATGACCTGCTGGAAATGTGATGCATAGGCAGATGCCAGATTTTGGCAGCATTCCAAGGAATCTTAGCCCAGTACTCATGGACAACGCTATTCTAGGAATTGCATGCTGCAACTGTGTTCTTCAAATCCGACCTGAGATTTTTTATGGTGTTCAAGTGAGGTGAGTGTGATGGGCACTCTAAAATCTTAATGGAAAAACTTCCGCACACTGTCTTCTCTGCAAAGAAAAAAAACTTTATTGTTTTAACAATAAAGTGACAATAAAGTTTTTTTCTTTGCAGACAAGACAGTGTGCGTGAGTTTTTACATTTTGATTTTGCCAACCCTCTCCTATGCACCTGTCAACCTACTAGGTGTGCAAAAGCCTTCCAACCATGTATTTTACACTCTAAAATCTTCCCAGACTTCTTCTGAAACCAAGTCTTGGTGGATGTTGAGGTATGCTCAGGATCATTGTCCCATTGGAAGGTCCAATGATGCCTAAGTGTCAGCTTTACAGACGGAATGACACTTTCTCCTTAGATATCCTGGTACTTGACTGAATCCATCTTGCCCTCCACAGTTTGCAGATTTCCAGTCCAGAGGAAGCTAGGTAGCCACAGAGCATCAAAAAGCCCCCACAATTCTTTACTGTAGGCAGGGTGTACTTTTCAGCATATGCTTCTTTATTCCTCCTGCAGGCATACGACTGATTCATAAGCCCGTGGGTTTTTGACCACCCGTCTTCTCAGGAATCTGGTGGCAGCCATTGATAGCTTCCTCTTTCTACCACATCCTGGTACTGTAGCCACTCTTCCTTTAACTCTGAACTTGCGAACTATGCTTCCAACTGTATCTCTACAAAAATTTAATGCCTGTGCTACCTTTTTGTATCATTTTCCTTGTTAGTGGCAGGCAATGATCTCCTCAATTAGCTCCTCTATTTATCTTACCACGAGGAGTACTCCTAAGTCGTGCTAAAACATTTTATGTAGGAGTAAAATCTTAAAAGTTATTCACAAAGCTGCTGAGAGTAACTTTTACTCCAAGACTAGGAGTAGCTCTGTGAGAGGTGGGAGGAAATCTCCGTTGCTATGGATGACGTCAATTCTCATGCACGAGTCTTGAGACAATGAGCACGGTGATTGGTCGTTTGGTGACAGGGCGGCCCATTGAAAAAAATATCCCACATACAACCCTTGGAGGAAAAAAGTCCAAGTGGCTGGTCTGTCCCATGACAATTATATATGATAATAATGTTGAGCACCCCTGAAAATGCACTATGCTCAGTCTTCACATATCACACTCCAGGCAAATAAATATACATAGGAAAGAGATAGTTGTAAAAACGCCAATAGCATAAAATGAGTCAATAATAAAATGCATCATTTGCCCCAATAATTAGCAACTTATTACCCAATGAGAATATGTTGCGATCATTTAAATGTCAAGCCTTCAAGTTTATCAAACATTTTATTTTGGGGCTTATTGGGTTGTTTCTCATGCTTGGAGATGTAATTCTCTGCCTCATCAAGTCAACAACAAATAAAATCGCCTCACGGTCGATCCATCTTCTCAACAACTGCGCATCATTCAGAATTGCAAAGTCATTCCTTCTTTCAACAGCAGCAGCCATTTTCCGATTCTTTGTGAATAGGTTTTAGCGAGTTAAGGGCCCTATCTCACGCCAGAGTCCCTAAACCCGTTATTTGGGGATTTAGCATTGCGTAAGAAACATTCCCCCACAAAAGTTGCTATCTTGCACACCTGTCTATATCCCTAAATCACCTGCGCTACCCGTTATATTATGCATAGGCGTGGTTTGGGCGTTACGCCACTTATACCAATCAGTGTGCCTGGAGCCATTGCCTTTAGGAGCAGGCTGTGCAATCCTCAAACTGAAATCCATGATGGAGAGAGGAAGGTCGCCACGTTTCTCTGAAGACAAAGTTAAATTGCTCGTACATAAGGTCAAATCCAGACAGGGGAGGATCTGTTTTTGTTAAGTTAATCATGAATCATATTATTTATTATTATTATTATTATTATTATTATTATTTGACATTGACATATTGTTTAATGTTTGGTATGTAATTAAAAAAATATATCAAGCCTACCCCTTTTCTGACGGAAACTTCAAAAAAAAAGAAAAGAAAAAGAAAAAAATGTGTTTCGCCATGCACTTCCAACTCCCTCTCCCGTCTAAAATGAAGCGTAGAACAAAATCCCATTTTAGAAAAATTAAATTAGGTCTATGCACAGGCACTCAGCGACATAACTTTTTTCCCAGCGAGAGCGGCATTTCAGAACTCTGCAGCAAATGAAGGTAATTCTGGTGACAAGCACGTGGTTTCGTCTGTTTACATTTTCCAATCGGACAGCTGTCTATTTTTTACAGCAAGTTGCGTGACCGTGCTGCAAAAACAGGTGTGCGTACTTGTCGCCGAAATTACCTTCATTCGCAAGAGAATTCTGAAATACCGCTCTCGCTAGAAAAAAAAATTGCCATTGCTGAGTGCCAGTGCATAGACCTACTTTTTGTAATTAAATTATTTTTCTGAACTGAATGTAGCCCATTATTTTGTCGCTGTTAGATGGCTTGGGGGAGAGAAGCTGTGTCTTCAATTGCCACTTGATTATTCTTGAAATGGAAAACGTGTTAATAAAGAAAAACCATCTAGAATTAGCCAGGACTACTTGTATGAGCAGAAATCTGTGCCACCAGAAACTGAATTTGAATCACATGATTTCAAATTGTATTTTTTTTATTTGAATCATTGCATTGAAAAACTGAATCTGAATAGTATCATTTGAAATTGAATTCATTAGTTTGTAACAGGAATCTAATAAAATTTGAAAATTCAACTCCCAAATATGCTCATGTTCAGTCCTCACAATTCAAATTCAGTTCTCAAAATTCAATTTCAATTTACTGTGACAAATATCCGGGTAGTTTTAGGACGAAGGAAGAGCAATCGATCTCAGATGTACAGGACTCCTCTTTGGCCAATCAGCGCCTATGTTCTCAAACACGAGTTCGCGCCTCCTCCTGGTCCTGGACGCGTCTTTTTTTTTTTCGTAACCAAGCGAGGCCAGATTTCGCATTTTCTCATGAATGTTCATGACGCAGGCGGGCCGCAAAATATTTTTTTTCTCTATACGTTATGTCTATTGCACCTTTCACCTGTCCTTTGATTGGTCAATCGTCTCCAAGGAGACATTGAAACTTATGAATGGGCAAGATCATGTGGTAGAGTCCCTGACTTACGGTAGCATATTGCTTCAATTCCTGGAAAAAAAATCGGGTCTGTAGTGGAAAGTTTCTTGTTATTACAAGATCCTTTTCGTGTTATGACAACATATTTTCACGCTTTAACAAGATATCTTTAACGTTATTTCAATGCGAAAACATCACATTATGACAAGAAACCTTTGGCTCATTTACATGGTTTGATTAAGTTCTACTTCTTGGGTGTCTTGAAACATGGCGAGATTATGCTATTATTGAGCACGGTGGGCGATACTGTCATTAGTATGCGTACAATGAGAGGGATTTTAAAATGCTTGGGGCTGTACGGAAGACAGAATGAGCCTGACCCCCTGGAGGTTGCAACGTTTCTGAACATCGTTCAAGCTATCACTAACTCTGAAAACGACGGTCGTCCCGTCACAGCTAATAATAAAATGCGCAAATACAGCAGACATCACGTTAGTAACACAATGTGATATACTTGCTGTCAAATAATCGTCACATGGAAAGATATAACGAGGCTTGTTCAACAAAAATGAATGTGTACTTTTTCAGAAAAATACGCAAGCAACCTTGAATAATTTGCGATAATAATCAATTGTGATTGATTAGTGAAAAAATAAATACATAATAAACAGCATAGGAAGTTGGTAGTTTGGCCAAGGTGATGGGTGCGATTTTGGTAAGGTGCTATTATTCTAGATCAGCACTTACAATTGCTTGTTACAGTATATGTGCTCTTACATGAGGCAAGTAAATCAATAAGAGCAGAGAATACTCTGGAATTAAAACATACAATTGCCATCAAAATTGGTATCTGGTGAATAGGAGAAAGAGTGAGGAAAAATACACGACCATTCTGCATGTGCTGTAGTACAAGTTGTTATGGCCCCAATTTGTTATTACAATTTACAACATAACAGCAACAGCAAGGGATGACAGACACAGTTTTAAAAGCTTAAACACATTTAATGAAAAAAAACAAAGACTAAACTACTATCTACAACTAAATGACCAAGATTGATTAAGAAAATAGAAATATTTACAGTCCCTTGGTGATGTCCTGGGTGAGGAAAATGCTCATACGCAGGCAAAAATCCACAAAAGAAACTTCACAGGTCTTGAACAGAAATGACAGGTCTGGTCACATGTATCCTTCTCCTTGCAATTTCTCCTACTACTTTACTGTCTCAATTCTTTTCCTGATATACTCTTTTGCAGACCCCACCCACATTTAGACCTCTTTTTTTTTATTTTCGGGGACTTGCCCCAGACATGTCCAGGACATGTCTAAACCTAGCTCCAGTCTGAGCTCAATTAAAAAAAAGGTAAATACTGCCATCTAGTGGCCTATATTCACATTACAAAGTATATTGAATAAGGAAAGATTCAATGGGAGAATTATTTTATAAATGGCTATTAAAGTTGATACTTTACAATGTGCAATTGGAGAAAATGGAATGAAGGGCCATGTTTGAGGGCCTGTAATTCCCATAAATCAATAATACTTGCAAAGCATACTACATGCATTTTAGAACAAGCAAATTGAATATGAAGAGATTTTATGGTGAAATTATTGAATAAATGACTGTCCAAGTTGGTACATTGCAATGTGGGAAGTGAGACAACTGAATGGGTGGCCATTTTCATGGCCTTTAATTCTTGCAAATCCAAAATTTTTCTAAAAATAACACTTCTATACAATACAACATGAATGTCTTTAATGCAGGAATACTGAATATGAGGACATTTTGCGGTGGAATTAAATAAATGCCCATTAAAGTTAGTACTTGGCAATGTGCAAATAGAGACAATGGAATGAAGGGCCATGTTTCAGGGCCTGTAACTTTTGAAATGCAACAAATTTGCAAAAAATAACACTTAACTACCATAATAGATGTATTTAAGCACAAGCCCACTGAATACACAGAGATATGGCGGAATTTTAAATAAATAGCTGTCAAAGCTGGTACTTTGCGATGTGCAAATGAACGGGGAGCCATATTTGAGGGCCGTAATTCCAGTTTAGCTGAAAGTCTATGATAAATAACCCTTCCATACCATACTACATGCATTCTAGTACAAGCGCACCAAATATGAAATGATTCCATGATGAAGTTATTAAATATATGGCCGTCAAAAATGGTGCTTTGCAATGTGCAAATGGAGACAATTGAATGGGGGGGGGGGGATATTTTAGAGAGTGTAGTTCTTGCAAATGAAAAAGTTTGCAATGGATAAAGTGCCAAATTCATACAATAGTACACTACAGGCCAAAATTTTTGGGCCACCCTCAGATTTTTAATGGTGCACCCTTGGTTTTGTCCCCTGGGTTTTGGGGAAGGCATTTATACAGCAATGGAACAATTGAAGTCAAGGCAAGATCTGGAAGACCAAGAAAAATTTCAGATAGAATGGCCCGAGATTTGGTAAAAAATGCTCAGAAGAACCCAAACATCGCTGCAAAAAAGAGCAGCAGACACAGGTGTAGAGTTTCACAGGACAACAATACAGCGTACCTTAAACAACAAAGACCTACGTGGCAGAGTGGCAAGAGTTTCCTTTCCCTCAACCTAAATACAAAATTAAGAATCTGACGTATGCAAAAGAAAACCTGAAGAAACCTCAAGCCTATTTGAACAACGTGCTTTGGACTGATGAAACCAAAATTGAACTGTTTCAAGTAAGGTCTGTTTGGAGAAAAATGGGTGAAGCATTTGTGGAGAAAAACACATTGTCAACTGAAAAGCATGGAAGTGTATCCATGATGCTTTGGGGTTGTGTAGCAGCTGGGGGCACAGGCAGTGTTGTGTGAGTGGACAGAAGAATGGATTCCACCAAATAACAAGACATTCTAGAGGCTAATGTTCACTGCTCAGTCCAGAAATTGAAGTTGAAGAGATGTTGGGTACCCCAGCAAGACAATGACCTGAAGCATACCTCAAAATCCACCATTAAGTACTCCCAGGAAAGACGGATGAAGGTTTTGGAATGGCCATCACAGTCCCCACATCACAGACTTGAATATTATTGAAAATCTGTGGAGAGACCTCAGACATGCTGTGCATGCAAGAAGGCTGAAGACTATTTCTGAGCTAGAGGTGTTCTGTCCAGGTGTTCTCTGGAAGAGTGGGGAGAAATTCAAAGACAAGAATTGAAAGACTCTTTGCTGGCTACAGCTTTTGCAAGCTGCTATAGCTTCCCAAGGAGGAGTTACAAAGTACGAGCTGACAGGGTTCCCAAACCTTTACACAAGGTATTTTTCCTGGTACTATCACTATGAAACTGTCAAAATTATTCTTGCTTTGAAATGTGCTGATGTGTCATGTTTGACTTTGTAGCGTTTAGTGTTCAGGTTTGGTTTAAATCACTTGGAGATTAATTGTAAGAGACATTTATACTAGGGGTATAAAGTTTTTGCATAAATGTGCTTTGAAAGAAACTGAATGGGTAAAAATGTTTTTGGGCCTATAATTTATCAAAGGCTATTTGCACACTCCGCTGTATTACTTCTGCTCGGTTACATCAAACAGGCAGTATGGTAATGTTATTTTCAGCAAACAGTTTGATTTGCAAAAGTTTTATGTTCCCCACTTCCATTTCCACCCTTCACCAAATACCAGTTGTGATGGTAATTCATGCATTATATCAAGAGTATTTTCTGCTCTAATTTACCCATTTGCTTAATGTCAAAACACTTGTACTCTTACAAGCAATTGTAAGTGCTGATCTGGCATAATAGCACCTCATCAAAATCGCACCCATCACCTTGGCCAAACTATCAACTTCCAATCCTGTTTATTATGTATTTATTTTTTCACTAATCGATCACAATTGATTATTATCACAAATGATACAAATAAAAAAAATACAATTTCAAATCATGTGATTCAAATTCAGTTTCTGGTGGCACAGATTTCTGCCCATATACTTGCAGTCAATAAAGGGATGGATATTTTCTCCCAAACTTTCAGGTCTAGCGCCGGCCCTGATATCATATATAATATACACTGCCCGGCCAAAAGAAAAGTCGCACACTCAAATATTCAGTTGGAACCCCTGTAGTTTTGATTGCAGTGCAAATCCATTTTGTCATTGTTTTGACAACTATATGCAATGCCAGAACATTTATTTTCGATCATACATGCCATAATTTTTGGCCGAGATCTTGTCTTCTCGACATAATGGTTGAACCACTCGGTGGTCTTTCTTGAGCACATACCAATAACTTTTACTGTGTCTAAGATCAGGACTTTGTGGTGGCAAATATGTTTGTGAAATGATTCCTCATACTTGTTTTTGCATTCATGAGTTTCTTTGCTAAATACAGGCCAATAAGTTGCATGTTCTGAAATACTGTAACATCTTTTCCTCCAGCAAGGGATGTGTCTTCCTACATGATTTTTTGAGAAATGAGTAGCGATGCGCTTCATCAGTCAGGGGAAAAATGATTATTGCCAGCTGAAACATATTAGTAACCGCAATAATGATCCAATTCTAGAATTTGTTCATTAATTTCCAAACGGTGACTTTTTTTTTGGCTGGGCAGTGTATATCGTTAATATATATTATATATAATACAAAAGTAATTATATACTATGATAAAAGTGGAAAAAATTATTGATACAAAATACAAACAATATACTTACCTGAAAGGCCCAGGTAGCTGGTGTGCTGGCGGTACACGCGTTCTGGGCATCTTCTATTATTTAACTGGCGATCAAGGCGATTTAGTACTATCTCCGCCATTTTCTCAGGGGTTCAACTGAGGCTAAAGCAAGGTGGCTTTTTATAGGCGGTGTGAAAGATAGAGCCCTAAGAGTCCTCTTGACTACTTTTAATCTCTCCCAGACTTAGGAGCTTCTTTTAGGCCTAAAAGTCTTTATGAATAATACTTCGTGAAAATAATTAGGAGTCCTAAATTTACGACTGACACGCCTATTTTTTTAGGAGTTTCTCCAAAATCTTGCAGTTAGGACTTACTTTTAGCGCTAAGATGCTTTGTGAATACGGGCCCAGAGTTGCAAATATGCTCTTATTAGAGATTCTATTTGGGGGGTTGAAAATTTTTGAGACTGCAGTAGTCATTAAAAATTGCATTTTGAGCTAAATTTGGAGAAACCACATGTAATTTTAGTTGTGTTGAGCTATTTAAAATGTTCTTGTCAAAACTGTTCATCAGAAGCAGCTGAGAGTTTGTAAATTTTGCTGTTAAACCCAATTTGCGATGGGGGTTGAATAATTTTGACTGCAACTGTAATTAATGAGCATTTTTCCATCCACATTTATGGTGACATAAAATGTGATGAAGCTCACAAAAGGGAATATATTTATTTTTGCATCCACATCCGATCGGCTTGATACGCCTAAGAAAATGTTTCTAATCAAAGTGACGAAAGAAGAATCTTCATAAGTTGTACATCAAGGACAGTTATGAGAATACTAAGGCTGAATACTGGAAAAATGTGGGCTATGGTCAAAAAAGAACTGAGGAATGCTTGAAGACTGTATGAAATTATGGAAGGGGCAAAAACTAATTCAAAGCACGTTTTTTCAGTACTGCTGTAGAAAAAGGATAGTAAAAGAGAAGGTTAAGTGTATAAAGAATAAAGATGGATTGCAGCTGTATGAGAATGAGGATATTGCTGATACCTTAAATAGATACTTTGTTGAGATTTTTTTTTTTTTGAATAAAGAATTTTTATTAGGCCGGAGGGCATTTCCAATACTCGAAATTATTTTGCAGAAACAGTGATTGGGGATAGTGAAGTATTAGACAAACTGCATAAGCTTAAGACAAATAATGAAGGCAGTCCTAATGGCTTATATCCTAGAGTTCTCGGGAGAGTTAGTGAGATCGTCTCTAAACCACGATCAGTTATTTTTAGGCTGTCTTTAGAAACTGGAGAAATTCAAAATGATTGGTACAGAGCAATAAACAAACCAAAATAAAAGATAGGGGACTGCAGTGAGCCAGGAAATTACAGGCCAATCAGATTAACTTGCATTGCATGCAAAGTACTGAAATCTATCATAAAAGACAAGCTGAAATTATTTCTATAAAGTAATAACATCTTGAAGGATAGCCAACATGGTTTCCATGAGGGAAGGTCATGTCTGATAAACCTTTTGAGATTCTTTGAAGAAGCTACCAAGGCCTATAACATAACATAGCATAGCATAACATAGCATAGCATAGCATAGCATAACATGGCATAACATAACATAACATTGATGGATGTCATAGCTGTCATAAAACTAGCCACTCACACACACACACAAAAAAAGGAAAGACAGCGATCCAATTAAGAAGGTGATATCCTTGGTGAATAAGTGAAGATCGTAATATCCTTAGTGAACGGATAAAAATGTGATATCCTCTGTAAGTAAACAGTAAACAGTAAACATAACTGTTATGCCCTCGGGTCCGGGAATGAGGCATAATAGAAACATTAGTAGCTCCTCTCTTTGGTAGGAAAATGTAGGCATAGGTAACACACATTTAGTGGCATGGCGGCTGTGCACTGTGATTGGTGACTGGTTGGAGAAGTCGGGATGATGCCTTGTGTCCTGATTGGGCCGTGGTTGGTCATGGGAGGGGTGTCCCTTTTAAATGGGCCACGATTAAAGGTTTCGGGTGCGGTGTGCCGTACCCCTGAAGTGACGGACGTCGTCATTAAATGCCTGCTTCCAAACAACCCGTATTCTTTATTTTGTCACCCACTACTGCTGTGCTTAAAGAATTAAGATCACTATATTGAACTCAAGAACTAACCGACGCGGAGCTAGTCGCCGGTGGAGCGGCAGCTTGAGCTGGCCCTGGAATGCAACGTTGCCGTCGCGAGGGGAGGCAAGTCCTGGCTTTCCTTCCAGATTCATTAGTCCAGGCCAGCCTGCCTTCTTTTATAAGTGAAATCATATCCCTAGACAAAAGTGACCGTGACAATATTATCCGGGAGCTGAATGTCAAATTGTTGAGTTAAGATGTTAGCCAAACAGTTGGGGTCCTTTTGTGTATCTAAGCTAATTTAGCGCTCTGCGTCAAGTAGTGACGTGAGTAGCAAACTAATTAGTGATATTGATTCAATTCGTCATAGTAGTGGGTATGTGATTTCGGGTACTTAATAACTTTAGGAGTAAGGTTTGGTTTGGCATATAGGTCTATTTCCGCAAGTTTTCCTTGTCGCGTTGTTTAGTTAAAATGGTAGTTAAATTTAACCATAATTGTGTTGATAATTAGTATTGCAGGGTTGACGAGTAAATGCGTGGTCGATAGCTTGGGTTAATTAACGCATGAAGTTGGCTGCAGGTGAGCGGAGTCGCAGTCGTTTGCCTCTTGGTGCGGGCAGTTGATCCCTCAGGCTAAGGCATGTGAGGGAATGACTTTTCTGTGAGGTAAATTGGCGTTGTGTCTCATTAGCGTGTTGCCAATTTTCTTAGCGTTTGTTTGCTATTTGGCCAGCCCCGAAATTCGATGATTGGTTTGAAAGGATTGAGCAGGCTAGGCGCAAGTTTGTACATTTCTCTTGCGTGGGCTGCTGTTTGTGGTATTCGTGTTTTAAAACGAGTGTAAGAGTTGAGATGTCTCCTCTTCGGTTGTTGCTAAACGCTTTAATTGTCGCGTTATTGGCTCTCATAATATTTTGGGCATTTCTTTTTGTACAGCATGCCCATGTTTGGAGTGTTCATGTAAATGTACTCTTTGGATTTTCTTGTTTTGCAAGATAAGATTTGTGGTAGCCTATTGGTGGCACTGCAGTTTTGTCATAGCATTAGGTTTTTGTAGTCTTTGCGATTTGGTGTGTGTATATGATACTATTAGATATCTATTTTTGTATATTACTCGGCATTGGATTCCTCGGTGTGCGGTTGTTCCTACTTAACTGAAAATGTCCTGTGACGGACTGGACGTTGTTGAACAGTCTGTTGCGGGGATGGCATTGCCCTCTCGCCGCAAATTTCGGCAGCTCACTAAAGACCGGTTGTTACAGCTGGCGACAGAGCAAGAGGTGGAGGTGCCGGACGGTATACTGAAACCTGCTCTAGCTAAACTTACTGTTACCACACTGGAGTTGGAAGAGTTGTGGGCAGATGAGGAGAGGGAAAATGTACTTCGGGCAGAGAGAGATGAGCGTGAGTCCCGGGAGCGGTTGGCTCAGTTTGAGGTGGAGCGAACTCGAGCCGCTAAGGGGGTTCCTCTTTTGGAGTTTCGTTTTGACATACGGTCTGCTATATCTCTCATGCCCAAGTTTTCTGAGGAAGATGTTGATACCTTTTTTGACGCTTTTGTGGTGGTTGCTCGTGAATGCAACTGGCCTGAAGCTTAGTGGCCATTATTGGTGCAGAGTGTTTTAAGGGGCAAGGCCCAGGTTGCTTTTGCTGCTCTGGATCTGCGCATGGGCTTAGAGTATGATTTCTTAAAAATAGCGGTATTGTCTGCGTATGGCGGTGTCCCTGAGGCGTACCGGCAGCGATTCCGTACTGTGAAACGGCAGGACGGGGAGTCTTATTTGGAATTTTCTCGAAAATTAGGGGTGGCACGTGATTGTTGGCTTAAGTCTACTGAGACTTACAATTTTGTACAATTGAAAGAGCTCGTGCTGTTGGAGCAGTTTAAGAACAGTGTGCCTCGAGCGGTTGAAATCTATCTTAGTGAGCAGAAGGTCACTACTCTTTTGGAGGCAGCTCAAGCTGCAGATACTCATGAGGTCATTCATGTTGGGTCAGTGGGTTTAACTCGCCAAGGTGGTGGCGGGCGCACTGACCATAGCCAGGGTAGACAGAACTTGGGTAAGAGCCTCCCTCCTGGCGGTAAGGCGTGTTGGGCTTTGCAGCCTGGAGGGAGGAAGCCTATATTTGCTGTGGTTTGTCACCATTGTGGGGAACCTAGTCACATTAAGCCTCGTTGTCCTTAGCTTAAAAGGGACCGTGACATTATATGCCATGGTTGCCAACGGCCTGGCCATGTGAAATCCAAGTGTCCCCAGCGCTCCCTGCTGGAGAGTCGAGCTAAAGTGGTTGCGTTGGTGGCCTCTTTGACAGGCAGGAACAGGTTGGAATAGTTCCAGGGAGAGGCCCCCGCTGAGCTATCAGCCTTTTACTTCTGTGGGGACTGTATCTGTGGTCCAGGGTGGAGAGGAAGTGTCCCTTACCATTTTGCGGGATACTGGTGCTGTACAGTCCCTCTTGTTGGAAGGAGTGGTTGAGTTGCCTAGTGAGGGTTCTTCCAGGTCAGCACTCATTAAAGGTTTTGGGGGGCAGTACGATTGCGTTCCATTGCACCCGGTTTATTTAAAATCTAATGTGGTTACCGGGCCAGTGACTGTTGGGGTGGTGCCTACATTACCTGTGCCAGGCATTAGCCTACTGTTGGGCAATGACTTTGCAGGGTCTGAGGTGTGTGTGACTCCGGTGGTAGTCTCAGCTCCCCTGGAAGTCCCAGAAACACTGGAGTTGGAACGAGAACATCCAGAAGTGTTTACAGCATGTGTGGTTACACGTGCTCAGGCACATAAAGCTAAAGCCCAAGCTCGTGAGGCCTTGATTCCTGCGGATGAGGTGCGCTCTGTCAGTGGGGAAGAGGAGCCCGTTAATTTGTCTGATACGGTTTTTGCGCAAACTGTGAGCCGAGAAGGGACCTTTGCTGATAAAAGTTTGGGTCTCTCTTTGTCTCAAGTGGCAGATGCCACACATTTTTCTAGGGAGGTTTTGATCAAAGAGCAAAGCCAGGATCCTTTGCTGGCTCCCCTGTGGAAGCGGGCTGTGACGTTGGAAGAGAGTGAGAGCATTGCTGTTGGGGAATTTGTGGACCAAGGTGGCGGCCTGCAGATCGCCCGGCTGATGAGGATTGGTGGGTCCATGTGCAAATTGTAGTTCCGTCTAGCTTTCGGGGTGAGGTGTTGCGGTCAGCGCATGTGACCCCTTTCGCTCGTCATTTGGGGGTGAGGAAGACCATTAGTAGCTCCTCTCTTTGGTAGGAAAATGTAGGCATAGGTAACACACATTTAGTGGCATGGCGGTTGTGCACTGTGATTGGTGACTGGTTGGAGAAGTCGGGACGATGCCTTGTGTCCTGATTGGGCCGTGGTTGGTCATGGGAGGGGTGTCCCTTTTAAATGGACCACGATTAAAGGTTTCGGGTGCGGTGTGCCAGACCCCTGAAGTGACGGACGTCGTCATTAAATGCCTGCTTCCAAACAGCCCGTATTCTTTATTTTGTCACCCACTACTGCCGTGCTTAAAGAAATAAGATCACTATATTGAACTCAAGAACTAACCGACGCGGAGCTAGTCGCCGGTGGAGCGGCAGCTTGAGCTGGCCCTGGAATGCAATGTTGCCGTCGCGAGGGGAGGTAAGTCCCGGCTTTCCTGCCAGATTCATTAGTCCAGGCCAGGCTGCCTTCTTTTATAAGTGAAATCATATCCCTAGACAAACGTGACCGTGACAATAACATAACATAAAATAACATGAATGGCAAGAACAGGCCTTTCAGCCCAACTAAGCTTGTCAGTTTCTTTATACTATTGTGAATATATCCCTTCAGATACTGAATGACTCAATGGTATCTAGCTTTAAGTCAAGCCTGCTCTTGAAAAAACCCAAGCTCTCTGCCTCAACAATATGCTCAGGCAAGCTATTCCACATTACTCTTTGGGTGAAGAAATATTTCCGAATATCAGTGCTAAATTTGCCTTTGGTCAACTTCCGTTTGTGACCCCGAGTTCTACTCACAACACTTGGTCGAAGGAATTCTACATAAATCACGTTGTTAATCCCTTTAACATATTTAAAGACCTCAATCAAATCACCCCCGAGTCTCCTTTTCCTAAGACTAAAGAGATTAAGGATCTTGAGCCTCTTCTCGTCGCTTTCATCTTTTATACCTGGAATAAGCTAAGTGGCTCTTCTCTGAACTTTCTCTAGAGCCTCTATCTTTCTTGAAGTATGGTCCCCAGAACTGTACACAGTACTCCAGATGTGGTCTAACGAATGTGTTGTACAAAAGAAGCATCACTTCCTTAGATTTGTACTCAATACTTTTGGCAATGTATCCCAGCATCCAATTTCCTTTTTTAACTGCGACGGCACCATGGCTAGAGCCTGTGAGGGTTTGGTCAACAATCACTCCCAGATCTTTCTCATGTGCAGCACATTCCAGTTTTAAACCTCCCATGAAGAAATCTCGTCTAATGATTTTATTACCTACATGTACAACTTTACATTTCGCTAGATGAAATTTCATTTGCCACATTTCTGCCCAATTCTGGATCTATCCAAACCATCCTGAATCGCTTTAGTGGACCCGAAACTATTTCCAAACCCCCAAATTTAGTATCATCTGCAAATCTAACCAATCTGCTGTCAATATTCCTATCAAGGTCATTAATATAGATGAGGAACAGCAGGGGTCCCAACACCGATCCCCGGGGGACGCCACTCCCCACCATACCTAGCTTAGATGAGATACCACTGACCACCACTATTTGTGTTCTGTCCTGTAGCCAGTTTTGAATCCACTCCAGAATACCTCCTGTCACTCCAATGGAGCTCATTTTAAAAATTAGGCTCTTATGTGGTACTGTATCAAATGCTTTCTGAAAATCCAAGTATGTGATGTCATAAGCCCTGCTCTGGCCATAAGTCTTGGTGGCTTCCTCAAAAAATTACAGAAGGTTTGTCAGGCATGACCTTCCCTTACGGAAACCATGTTAGCTATCCCTCAAGATACTGTTACGTTCAAGAAATAAGTCCAGCTCATCTTTTATGATAGATTCCAAAATTTTGCACTCAATGCAAGTTAAACTGACTGGCCTGTAGTTTCCTGGCTCTGTACGTTCCCCTTTCTTATATATTGGTATTATATTTGCCCTGTTTCCAATCATTTGGTATTTCTCCAGTTTCTAAAGACCGTCTGAAGATGGCGGATAGCGGCTTAAAGATGATCTCACTAACTTCCCTGAGCGCTCTAGGATATAAGCCATCAGGACCCGCCACCTTATCTGCCTTTAGTTTATGCAACTTGTCTAATACTTCGTTATCCCGAACCTCAATTTCTGCTAAATAATCTTGAGCATTGGACATGCCCTCTGGCCAAATAAAAGGTAAAATTCTCAACAAAGTAACTGTTTAAGACATCCGCAATATCCCTGTTATCATATTGCAGCGATCCATTTTTTGTGTCGCCTGCGAAGCATAACGGCACATAGGGATCACTTTGTCTGGCGTCTGTCTGTCCGTCTGTCTGTCCGGTAGTCACACTTTCAGTTGGTAGTCACACGCAGGCAACACGTGTTCACCTGAACACTCTAGTATTCTTTATGCACTTAACCTTCTCTTTGACTTTCCATTTTCTGCTACAGTACTGAAAGATGCGCTTAGGGTTAGTTTTTGCCCCCTCTGCCATTTGTCTTTCATACAGTCCTCTAGCATTCCTCAGCTCTTTTTTGACCACAGCCCGCATTTTACAGTATTCAGCCGTAGTGTTCTCATTGTCATCCTTCACGTACATCCTATAAAGATTCCTCTTTTCCTTCAAAATCCTACAAATACTTTTGGTCATCCACAGAGGATTCTGCTTTTTCAGCTTACTTTTGGACACCTTTGGAATGAATCTGCATTGTGATTCAAGTAAAATCCCCTCAAATCTTTCCCACATCTCATTTACGGATTCAAAGTCCAGGAGCCTCTCCCATTTTATTTCACTTAGATATGAGCGCATCCTGTCAAAATCTGCTCCCCTAAAATTGAACATTTTTTTTTTTAAAAACACTTTTTTAACATCCCATGAAACATCAAAATTAACAGCAGAGTGATCACGTGGCTCCAGTACCTCAACATTGCTAATTCTATCTGGGTCATTACAGAGCACTAAGTCTAAAATTGCCTTCCCTCTTGTAGGTTTATTAGCATACTGCACCAAGAAATTATCATTTATAACATCTAAAAATTCTTCCTCCCCCCTACCCTGTCCTTTCACTATTTCCCAATTGATACCAGGATAATTTAAGTCTCCCATAATAAAAGTCCCTCCATCTCTACAAGCTTGCATAATCCTCCTAAAAAACCTTTCATTGACTGTACTGTCAAAAGCTGGTGGTCGAAAGCATACTCCTATGTTTAAACCTGTCTCATGTTTGCCAATGAGCCCGACCCAGATATCTTCACAGGGCAAGGAATTCAATTTCGGGAATTTCCTGTACATTTATGTTTTCGCTCACATTGATTTCTACGCCCCCTCATCGCCTATTACATCTATCCTTCCTAAAGAGGTTATAACCTTCTATATTATATTCATCTCCATCCTCTTCACTAAGCCATGTCTCTGTAATCCCAACTGTGTCATAGCCCTCACTAATCATTACAGCCTCAACCACTGGAAATGTATTTTTTTGCTTCTTGCATTTAAATAAATCATTTCAGGTTATTACTAATGCTCTTCCCCTTGATTTCCCATGCGGCCGCTGCTTCAAGCCGCCCACTACGCTTTGTTGCTTAAAAAGTATATCATCAATAGTGCATGTTACGCCGTCGGCTTCCATCAGGGCAGTCTGCATTTCCCTATGTGTAACACCTACTAACCTCCCTGGCCCCCAAGTCCCTAGTTTAAATAATCCTCTGCTACCCTCAACATGCCCTGGCCCAGTGTAAAGGTACCCCTTCGGTTCAGGTGCAGCCAGTCAGGCTTGAACAGCTCACCCCTGTCCCAGGAAAAGTTCCAGTGCCCCATTAACCTGTACCCCTCTTTCCTACACCAGGTTTGTAGCCACATGTTAAACCTCCAGATAAAATTCCGCTTTCATGTGCTTGCACGTGGTACCGGTAGAATCCCGGAGAACACTACTGTTGAGGATCTGTTCCTAAGCTTACCAGCTAATTCCACAAATTTGTCTTGCAGAACCTCAAACCTACCCTTACCTATGTCATTTGTACCAACATGGACCATGACAACTGGATCCCTCCCCGCTCTGGCCAGGAGCTTGTCCTCACGCTCCAGGAGGTCTCTTACCTGGGCAACAGACAGGCAACACACCGTACGAGACTCCTTAGTCGCGCGAAGAGACTAAGCTATCTATTCCTCTAAGTATTGAGTCCCCCACTATCACTAACTCTCTTTTCTGAGGGTTATAGGCCAACAGGGTGCCCTGCTGCTCATCAGTCCCCTCACTCTCAGGGTCAGGCGCCAATTTGAGTTCCTGCAAGGGCCAGAATCGGTTGGACACTTCAACCACTGGAGGAGCTGTTGCTGTACGGCATGCACGCCCTTTTCTGCGCTGTCGACCTACAGTCACCCAACTTTCTCTCCCTGCTTGTCTGGGATCCCAGTACCACCCTGCTTTGGCGTACACTCCATTTCCCTAAACGAAATACAACTAAGTTCCTCTAGGAACTCTACTGATTGTGAACTATGTTGTGCTGCCTACTGGCCCTGAAGATCAAGGATCTTGCTCTCCAGATGCTCAATTAGCTGGCACCAGTGGCAGAGTGGCAGACAAACCCACCCTGGAAATCTCTTTCCAAAATTGTGATCATCCTGCAACCGTCACATAGTTTTGGCCACATTTTGAACCCCCTACCTAATGACCTTACTCACCCTAGATAAAAGACAGAAGCTGAGGAACGACAATTTATTAATTTATTAACCTAAGAGGCCCTAAGCAGCAGTCACAGTAGAAACCGTGGGGAAACTATGTAAATGGATTATAAGCTTATTTTAACAGGGGCTTAGTTTCAGTTAACAGAAATGAAATACCAAATTAAGCCAAACTCTATATGAAATAAGCACATCTAATAAGCCGACTTGGGTTTATCTAGTCCCAGTACTATTAATATACTAACCTAAAAATATCACAGGGCTTCGCTCAGAACCCAGATAAAACAGACTGGATACAACGCCCAGGAGAAACTGGAGGAGGCGGAGCAATCCAGTAAAACTTACCATTTAAATTTCAACCTTACCGATTGGATGACTCAGTGACTGCTGCCCTATTAACTAAATACTAAATCTCAGATCCCACCCAAAAATGCAAACAGTACTTTCCTAGCTAGCTAGCTGCAAATACAACCAAGGGTAGCTGAGAAAAGAATAAAGCCCCGGTTCCCTTTAATTAAAATGAACCAAATAAACAAGTCGTTTACTATGTGAGCGAACTAAACACGGTACCTCCCCCAACAAGTTGTCCTCAGCACTCAAACAAGCAGTTAAACTTTAATCAGCTGATCAAGGCACAGCAACTGGAGGAAAATACAAAAATAGGGTATTTCCAATGTGTTAAATCAGAAGAGCCCTTCGGTAATAATGAAATGCGAAAAGTACAAAAGTACTCGGTTCGTGTTAATATTCGAGCTTGGCAATGCGTTTATGTGGTAATGCAGTCAGGATAGAGAATAAAGGGGACTAAAAAAAACCCTGGTGAATGTCAGCATCTATTGGCTAGAAGACTGTTTGAAAGGCAAGCCAGCACGTATGAAACCAAGTCGGGTTATAGTTAGATATCCAGGTAATTCGATAATATTCTTGGCGTTGAGAGCTTGCTAGAGTTCGTTAGCTAAATCAGCTACAGAAAAACCAGGCGACAGAACCTCAGTCCTTGAAAACAACTGTTTTACTTTGTATATCGCACAATTCACTTAGTTAGACAATTATTTAGCATTTAATTTATTCTCTAAATTTAGCGTTTATTTTACTTTACCTTTCCTGACATATGGGAGACTGAAACCCCCCCCCCCCCCCCCCAAAAAAAAAAAAAACCCCGTCGCCTTTGTTTGACCAGATTAGTGACTTAATTTGGCTGTTTGCTCACCGAGTTGTTACTGGGGGAAAAAAACGGGGGGAAGATCCTCCCTGCCCCTACTGCCAAAAAGGTTATACCTCGGGAGCAAATCGTCTAATCTCAATTATTGTTTGAGCCTTAACACTCAAATTAATTTCAGCAAATCCCGTTTACGCAAGAGTAAATCTTCAGCTTCAATCCCACATGTCGTCTTCTCTCAACTCAGGCAGAATGATCACCAACAAACAGCACTACTGCACAACCATAAGCCGGCTTGAGTTTATCTAGTCCCAGTACTATTAATATTCTAAACTAAAAATATCACAGGGCTTAGCTGAGAACCCAGATAAAACAGACTGGTTACAATGCTCAGGAGAAAGTGGAGGAGGGGAGGAGGCGGAGCACTCCGGTAAAATTTGCCGTTTAAATTCCAACCTAACCGAACGGACGAGTCAAGTGACTGCTGCCCTACTAACAAAACACTAAATCTCAAATCCCCAGCCAAAAATGCAAACAGAACATATCTAGCTAGCTAGCCGCAAATACAACCAAGGGTAAATGAGAAAAGAGTAAAGCCCCGGTTCCTTTTAATTAAAACGGACCGAATAAACAAGTTGTTTACTATGTGAGTGAACTAAACACGGTACCTCCCCCAACAAGCTGTCGATAAGCAGTCCTAGCAGTTAAACTTTAATCTGCTGATCAAGGCACAGCAACAGGAGGAGAAATACAAAGATAGGGTATTAACACCATGTTTAATCAGAAGAGCTCTTCGGTAATAATAAAATGCGAAAAAGAGAAAAACGCGTTAATATTCAAGCTATGAAACCAAGCCGGGTTATAGTTAGATATCCAGGTAATTCGATAATATTCTTGGCGTTGAGAGCTTGCTAGGGTTCGTTTGCAAAATCAGCTACAGAAAAACCAGGCGACAGTACCACAGTCCCTGAAAACAACTGTTTTACTTTGTATATTGCACAATTCACTAAGTTAGACGATTATTTAGCATTTAATTTATTCTCTAAATTTAGCATTTAACTTTATTTTACTTTAACTTACTTTGCTTTGCTCCCGGGAGACTGAAACCTCCCACAAAACCCCAAAAAACCCCCATTGCCTTTGTTTGACCAGATTAGCGACTTAATTTGGCTGTTTGCTCACCGAGTTGTAACAGGGGGAAAAAGGGGAAAAAGAAGGAGGAAGATTTCTCCCTGCCCCTAATGTGACAAAGATTATACCTAGGGAGCAAATCGTCTAATCTCTAATATTGTTTGAGCCTTAACACACAAATTATTTTCAGAAAAACCCATTTACACAAGAGTAAATCCTCTGCTTCAAACCCACATGTCTTCCTCTCTCAACTCAAGCAGAATGGTCACCAACGAACAGCGCTACAGCACAGCCGAGAGGTCAGCAAAAGGAACAGTACTGACAGCTGTCAGTTATGACCAGAGCAGGGCTTCATATACTTGGATTTTCAGAAAGCATTTGATACGGACTAATTTTTAAAATGACCTCCATTGGAGTTACAGGAAGTATTATGGAGTGGATTCGAAACTGGTTACAGGACAGAACAAAAAGAGTGGTGGTCAGTGGAATCTCATCTGAGCTAGGTATGGTGGGGAGTGGCGTCCCTCAGGGATCGGTGTTGGGACCACTGTTCTTCCTCATCTATGTGTGTACATTAATGACCTTGATAGAAACATTGAAAGGGAATTAGTTAAATTTGAAGATGAAACTAAATTGGGTCATTTGGCCAACATTTTTGAGTCCGCTAAAATGATTCAGGATGTTTTAGACATTATTGAGAATTGGGTAGAAATGTGGCAAATGAAATTCAATGTAGCCAAATGGAAAGGTCTACATGTAGCTAATGAAAACATTACCCCTCATTCATGGGAGGTTTAAAATTGGAATGTGCTTTACGTGAAAAAAATCTGGGAGTGATTTTTGACCAAACCCTTACAGGTTCTAGCCACTGTGGTGTAGTACCTAAAAAGGGCCAACAGGAAGCTGGGAAATAAAGTCAGAGATATTGAGTATACAGCACCCTCCATAATTATTGGCACCCCTGGTAAAGATGTGTTAAAAGCTTAAAAATAAATTCAATTTTTATTGCAGAAGCATACTCTCACTCTGAAAATTGTAGGAAAATGTAACCTTCAACTCAAGTGAATTTTAAGGGGAAAAAAATCCCTGACTAAGAAATAATTATTTTTCATAAAATCACCTGTTCCACAATTATTGGCACTCTAACAATTCCTAGGAATTAAATGTAATTGAATTATTTCTGTCATTTCTACAGTAGTTTACAAAGTTGATCAGAGTATCTTGGAACATTTAATTAGTAAAGCATCACTTTCTGTTACCTTGGGATATAAATATGACGTGACACAGAGGCCATTTCTCTTATCCACTCTTCAACATGGGAAAGACAAAAGAACACACCATTCAAGTAAGGCAGTTGTGTGTTGACCTTCACAAGTCAGGCAATGGCTACAAGAAAATAGCCACTCACCTGCACCTGCCCATATCTACTGTCAGAGGAATCATTAAGAAGTTTAAAACAACTGGAACAATGGTAAACAAGCCTGGACGAGGACGCAAGGTTATTTTGCCACCACGCACAGTGAGGAGGATGGTAAGAGAAATAAAGTTCTCCAAAGCTCACTGTTAAAGAATTGCAACAAATGGAGACTTAGTGACCCCAAGATGCTACCAAAATAACCATCAGGCGCTATCTACATGCCAACAAGCTATTTGGGAGGCAAGCATGGGAAAAAACCTTTTCTCACTCACAATCATAAACGCAAACATCTGGAGTTTGCAAAGCGGTACTGGGACTTCAACTGGGACTATGTACTTTGGTCAGATGAGACCAAGATAGAGCTTTTTGCCAACAAACACTGTAAGTGGGTCTGGCGGAACACAAAAGATGAATATGCAGAAAAGCACCTCATGCCTACTGTGAAGTATGGGGGAGGATCGGTGATGTTGTGTGCCTGTTTCTTTTCCAGAGGCCCTGGGAACCTTGTTAGGGTGCATGGTGCGTGCACCACCAGTACATTGGTTGCAAAATATCCTGGTTGTCATAACAGAAGGAAGTAAGTCACCTGAGCTGCTTCCAGGATCACATAATTGAACTCCTTATGTCATGATGAGATAGGGGCAAACATTAAGTATTTGATGGCCTCAGTGCATAACTTTTAGTTCAACCATATTGCAGAGCCAAAAACAAAGTTGTTCTTATCTGTTTCTCAAAACTTAGAATTTTGGATTTGCTTCCTTTTGTCATTCCCCATCATTATAGAGTGACAAGGTGAGAGAAGAATAGGAGGGAATGGGAGAGAGGGATAACGAATGAGACGGACAGGATTGTAGAATGAAGGTGGTATAAATAGGACGTGGATGACTGTAGTGACCTTTTAGGCATGGTCTGGTGTTCATATCTGTGCTAAGTAAACTTCATTTATTAGAAGAAGAAGAAACTCAAGAAGTTTAAGTTTATTTATTGACTAGGAAAGGCATGAAAACTTGTGCACATGTAGGATGGGATGGAGATTGGAACAGGATAAAGGGGAGCCCCAGGCCACGTGACTCTGGTTCGGGGTACCGTCTCTTGAAATCAGAAAGGCTTGTGCAATTGATGGATGTCATAGCTGTCGTAAAACTAGCCACACACACACACACACACACAAAAAAAAGGAAAGACAGCGATCCAATAAAGAAGGTGATATCCTTGGTGAATAAGTAAAGATCGTAATATCCTTAGTGAACGAATAAAAATGTGATATCCTCTGTGCGACAGTAAACATAACATAACATAACATAACATGAATGGCAAGAACAGGCCTTTCAGCCCAACTAAGCTTGCCAGTTTCTTTATACTATTGTGAATATATCCCTTCAGATACTAAATGACTCAATGGTATCTAGCTTTAGATCAAGCCTGCTCTTGAAATCCCTCATAACATACGTAAAGACTGTGATACCTTAGATACGATATAAAGATGTGCTATCCTCATAAAGTTAGTGATATCCTTACTCCCACCTCATGCATAAGAGGGAGGTGGACGTGCTGAGACAACAGGCCTCCGTGAGGGTAGGGACAGGAAGTGCGGGGGCGCGTGGGATATGCATAAGATGGAACAGCCAGAGTAGAAGCATTCTAGTTTCCATGACAACAATGCTCTCTATTCAGCTCATTCCTGTACAAGCTGATGCAGTCCAGGGAGCTTAACTGGAGATACTAATGATATTGCCAACCATGATCTTAAGAAGCTCTCCCTCCCTCATGTTCTCCCAACAACTCCGTTTATATACTCACATTAATATTCAAATTTAAATGAGGTTTACCGGAATGTCAAACAGATAAGTCCCAGGTTTTAAGTTAATGCATGATTAAATTTGACAAATAAGGACAGATAACAACAAGGTCTCTGTTGTTACTTCAGAAATACCACGAAAAAATGCAAATACAGGAAGAGCAGGTGAGGTCACAATCACATATAAAATACAACATTTTTTTTCTGGCCTGGCAAAGAACAAGATGGGTGATATAAGGCCTGGAAACAAAATACAATGGAGGGACGTACAGATGGGCAACATGATGGAGGGAAGTATTAGAAGGCACATCTACACAACAAGATGTATCCATATATAAAATTTTGTAGAGAAATGTTAAAGGATTTAAGAGTTTTGGCCCGGAAAAGGTACGTGACGGACGGATAGATGGACAAACATGCGGATGGACAACAATCATCCCTATACCCCACGCCACTTCTCCCGCCAGTGAGGGATCCCCATTGAAAAAGCTGAAAGTGTTTGGGCGAAATAAGAGCAAAGGAGCTCGCGTTTCTGAATAAACGAAAGGCTTAAGTTCCAGAAATGAAGCGAGCAACCAGATAGAAAAGAAATCTCAATAAAAGAGAAAACCAACAAGGCACCCAACAACAGTGCCAAATAACCAAAAGAAGCTAAGCTTCCCAGAAACAAAGGATATATATATATAAATCGGCAAACCCCTGACTAGAAATATATCGAGCCGAAGTGAGCAAAGTCAAATCAAACACTCCAGCAAAGGAGGCGTGATGACTTCCGGCTTAAATAGACTCCGGGAAGAACCGCCCAGGAGTAATCAGCCAGCTGGGTAAAAAAAAGATATCATCAGGGACGAGAGTAACAAAGAAAGCAAAAAGCACATAGCAAACCATGACAATCAAATGGAGCGGCTATACATTTGTAAAACTTCAAGCCCATTTTAAATTCTAGTGGAGATCCAAAGGTTTCTGACAATCCCAAATATGTCCATGGGAATAACAGGGAAATGTGTATCAAATATGTACTTGATATAGATATTTCCATTTGAAGTAATGCTGTGACCATACAAACATTGCGCCCTGGGTTTGAACAGTTTTCTCAATAGAAGGAATCTCAATTTTCTCAAAGTGCAATGCAGCTTCAGTGAAGCGCTGAGACCAGCAGATACAGAATATTTGCGCGTCATTGTCCTCCAATAAGAAAAAATTAATCATGTTAAATGCTTTTAAGGGAGATCTTAAGGGGAAAGGCAGGGTATAAGGGGTTAAGTATGTTTCAGTGTTAGGCCTTGACTGGGACAAGTGAGATTTCTTACAAGAATATAAGAAATATATTTTACATAGACCCAGGGGCGTGCTGGGGATCCAATTCAGGCCGGGAGACTACCAAGCAAGCAGGCCACTGAAGTGTTGCAGTGGACGCAAAGCGCGCGTGGCGAAAAATTTGTGGGGGGTTTTCTTAAAAAAAAGATCACTTTAGGCAGCATTTAGAGTTGTCATAGCAACTACAACAACACTATTAGACTGACAGCCACACAAACAACACTCTATTAAACACAACCATGAGAACAGCTCCACACAGTCCTCCATACCATACCAGATTTGTCTTCTCTTGTTGTGATTCTGCTATTTGCTCATGTTCTGTTCTGATTCTGCATGTCATGTTTTAGTTCTGTGCCTGGCTATGCCATGTTTAGGATTTCTGTGTTTCGTGACCACTGCCTGCCCTTTGACTATTCTTAGGATTGTGTATTGTGTTTTGGTAATTTAGATTTCCTGTTTATTATTTTTCACGTGTAGATCATTTAGTTTCTATGCCATGTTTTCATTTCCATGCTTTGCACTTTGTCTCCTGTCTTGTCATGAGTGTATCTTTGCTCACGGTCCCTTGTCTTGTGTGCACTCATTCGGGTGATTTATTGGTTTCTGGGTTTCAATCTTCTTTCATTATCTCGTGTTCTTCCTTCCTCTCTCTTTTACTGTCTTACTAACACATACTAACAGTTTATTGTTTTTGCTAATTACTAACCACACTAATCTTGTATATTTTTACTAACTTTCTAACATGCACTCGGGATTGTAAAGCTGCACATACTAATTGACTAACTATCTCTCAGCAGTCGCTAAATTCTAATCTCCGCCTCCTTGCCTATCCCTAATTATCTCTGCTGCAAGTTTCTGTGGATTTCCACTTATACTTTGTGCTTTCCTTTTCTTTTATCTTGACACTTTAGTACTCCTTAACTGGAACTGTTGTTTTGAACTTAGGCTTGTCTTGTGATCCCTGTCTGTGTTTTGGCTACAGCTAAATTCATGTAATTAGTTTATTCCTCATGTGTCTCTCCCTGATCATTGTTACAATTGATTGCACCTGTTCTCCCTGGTCATGTGTTTACCCCGGGTGTGTATATAAGATGTCTGTTTGGTACACTTTCTTGTCAGATCGTTCTCTCTAGTTTTCTTGTGCCACGGTTCTCGCCTTGATCGCTCTCTCTGACTGCACCGTCCTTGATATCGAGCTTTGCCTACTCCCTGTACTTTTGCCGCATTCTTGTTTTTTGACCTCTTTTGTCTGACTACGATTTTTTGTGATTGGTGCCCTGTGTATGACTCTGGATTTCGCCCTTTGGATTCTGATTTTGGATTGCGGACATTGTATTGTTGCCAGCTCTGTTGGGGGGTTTCCCCCTTCAGAAATAAAGCCTCCTTTTTGCATTTTACTGGTGTTTGCTCTTGATTCATTTCGTAAAACCTCATCTCTAATCTCTTCTTTACATCATACTGTGTCCTTTTGTTCTATATTATTTATATAATGTGCAGAATTACACAAAAACATGTTTGTATTTTGTCAGCAAATCGTTTAGATGTCATGCCAGCTTAAAATAGCTAAAAAGAATATTGAATATAATACTATTGTATTGGCTGTCCTAAAAGTCGATAGATGACGTCATTACCTAATTTGCATTATACACCTTTTGCATGTGTTTTGGAGTTGCCATGTGTTTTTGTTTTTTGTTTTTTTTTTTTGTTTTTTTTATCGCTTAGTTTGGCATAGAAATCAGCCTTGCAATATTTGTAGTATGCCCGAGTATCATCCCCAATAAACTGCTTCAACCTGCCTGTGAATTCAGGGTTTGTTTCCAACTCCTTTCTGTACTTCTGACTGTACAGTTTAGACTGAGCCATGTTAAGCTAGAGGTTTAGCTTGTGTCACGGAGAAATGCGAACACACACGAAACTGTCTGGACAAAGCGAATATCTTTTACACAGTTATTTATTTAGACAAAAAAAAATCGCATTTATCCCTCCGTGACTGTAAATCAACACTGTGAAAAAGCGGCGGGGGTGAACTTCATCTGCTCCGACTACAGCGAAAAGGGGAAGCGATTGGAGGACTGCGCCTTCTGCGAGTGCTCTGTGACGGAGGATAGGCCGACGGCAGTGCCCGCTGCATGTGGAGAGAAAGGGCCTGGCTACACATTCGCGGATTACGCCGCCTGTTACGGCCGCGTGAAGCGCGGCGCTAAAACGCTATGATTGTTGTAATTGATTTATAATGATCGGGTCAACACATCGGCGGGACGGGAAAAAAGAACGCGCTGCCACCGCCGCGTGAAATTTCAGAAACCTCCGAAGGGTTTTCTGAGCGTATCACGCGACGCGTCCAGTTAAGCGTGTTCCATAGTCAGCCAATAGAAATTCAGGAAACTCTCCCACGTGATCTGCAGGCCTGACAGATTTTTAAAAAAAGACGTGGCTAATTATCCTGTCATACTTGAGACACAACCCTGTTCGCATTCATTTACACGCAGAATGGGACGAAAGGAAGAAGACAATCAAACGGAACGTTTGATTATCAAAGTGAAGAAAAACAGAGTGCGAGTCTCCCCTAACCTAACCTATTTATTTTGGTAGAAAGTAGGTTAGAACAATTTTTTAAATTACTAAGTTACTAATCATCAAATAAATTGCCCAGTCACTAATTTGCTCTTTTTTATTGATTTTTTTTTTACAGCAAGTTTATCCTGAAGGACTTCAGTTCTTTTGTTTTCTCAGCTTCATGAAAAAGTGAGTGACTTGGTTTTTCCCAGATTAGGGTAGGAGTTTCCAGCTAACTCGGAGGACAAAGTGTGTACACCCATTCTACCTGCCAAGGTGTAGACTGTTCACCGCTGCGCATTACGCAGCGTCTGCTCAGAGCGTTTTTCGCGACTTTTCACGCGACGTTAACACGCGGCGTACTCCGCGAATGTGTAGCCAGACCCTAACGGAACATTCACATTGGCGCGGCGCGTCAACGCCTGCAGACGCTTCTATCCCCTTGGTTTTGCCGCCTTTGGGCGGCCCAGTTTTCTAGTGGCATCACTGGAAGCGAAATGCAGCTGTCAACTGGCTGAAGCAAGTTTTCATTGACAGCGATATTAATTCACCCAATTGTCGTTTTTCCCGCTTGGATTTTGAATTTTGAGGGACTGCAGTTGTGTATAAATGCATTTCGTTATTGTCACGGAGTTTAAGCATTGTCATGGATCAGAGAACGAGGCCAGTTCAGATAGTCGCCATCCTGCATCTTCGGCAAAAACGGCGCCGGTCTGGGCACGTATCTGGGCCTGTAAAAAACGCGATTTGCTGAAAACGTTCAGAAACGTCGCTACCTCCTGGGGGTCAGGCTCATTCTGTCTACCGTACAGCCTCAAGCATTTTAAAATCCCTCTCATTGTACGCATACTAATCACAGTATCGCCCACCGTGCTCAATAATAGCATAATCTCGCCATGTTTCAAGACAAGCAAGAAGTAGAACTTAATCAAACCATGTAAATGAGCCAAAAGTTTATTGTCATAATATGATGTTTTCGCGTTGAAATAACGTGAAGATATCTTGTTAAAGCGTGAAAATATGTTGTCATAACACGAAAAGGATCTTGTAATAACAAGAAACTTTTCACTACAGACCCGTTTTTTTGCCAGGAATGGCAGCAATACGCTACCATAAGTCAGGGACTCTACCACATGACCTTGCCCATTCATAAGTTTCAACGTCTCCTTGGAGACGCTTGACCAATCAGAGGACAGGTAAAAGGTGCAATAGACATAGTCTAGAGAAAGAAAATTTTCGCCGCCTGCCAATTTTTTTTCCCCAAACGGTTCGTCCATTGAGATTTTTTCTCGTCTCCTTATTGGTTGAAATATATGAATTAATTATCTTACCAGTGCTTCTGTTGACTGTCGCCCATGTGGTATTGTTGACAAAATAAAGCGTTGCTAATAGTGCGCCAGCACATTAGTGACCGTGCACCACAAAACCAGTCGTATGTCGCCCCCAGGTAACAATACTAGTAGTTTTGAGTACAAGTACTAGTGGTACTAGTAGTTAGCGATAAATTGCTGATATTTTATGCGCTATGTGTTGGGTAACCACATCCATTGTAGTGAACGCTAGCTAGTTGACAAGCTGGCTAGCAAATTAATGCACGATTCAACACATTTTCCTGGACACCGGCAAGTGTGGAGAACAAAAGTCAATCGTTCCCTACTCTCGCTGCTGTTTGTAATGATTTGGCCGAACGGCGCAAGTTGTGAACAAGGGGAAACTCGAAAACCGGAACGAACATAATATTATTTAACGGGGTCAAGCTAGTTGACTAGCTGGCTAGCAAACTAATGCACAATTCAACATATTTTCCTGGACACCGGCAAGTGTGGAGGACAAAAGTCAATCGTTCCCTACTCTCACTGCTGGTTGTAATGATTTGGCCGATCTGCGCAAATTGAGAACAAGGTAACTCTTAAACCGAAACTAATGAAATTATTTAACTGGGTCTTCGGGAGACTGAAGGAGACATTCAAAATAGCCTGCTTTCATAGTATATCTGCATTAGTGAGCCCAAATAGCCTGATGTGACATGACAATGGCGCTAGGTGTAAAAGCAATCTTTGCGTCTGTGTTGCTGGCTAACCATTCTGTCCACTCTGTCTTGCTTGGTGGAAGAACAAATAGTTCTCAATTTTATTGGCGCTGCCATCTTGAATGATAAATGTATGACGTGGCAGAGCTCAACCAATAAGGAGACGAGAAAAAATCTCTATGGACGAACCGTTTAGGAAAAAACCTCCCGCCTGCGTGACGAATATTCATGAGAAAGTGAGAAATCTGGCCTTGCTTGGTTACGAAAAAAAAAAAAAGACATGTCCAGGACCAGGAGGAAGCACGAACGCTTGTTTAAGAACGCAGGCGCTGATTGGCCAAAGAGGTGTCCTGTATATCTGAGATCGATTGCACTTCCTTCGTCCTTAAACTATCCGGATGTTTGTCACAGTAAATTGAAATTGAATTTTGAGAACTGAATTTGAATTGTGAGAACTGAACATGAGCACATTTGGGAGTTGAATTTTCAAATTTTATTAGATTCCTGTTACAAACTAATGAATTCAATTTTCGAATGATACTATTCAGATTCAGTTTTTCAATGCAATGATTCAAATAAAAAAAACACAATTTCAAATCATGTGATTCAAATTCATTTTCTGGTGGCACAGATTTCTGCCGATATGGTCGGCTCTGGCTAGGTTTGTACCAATTGGACGGCACAACCTGACGTCAGGTTTTACCCAGATCTCGTGAAGATCTCGGGAGGAGCTCTTCAGAGAGGAAATCTCGCTCACAAAATCACGTTCTTGTACTACTGCAAAATCCCTGTATCTTATGTTTAGAAACTTTTCAGAGGTTGAGCATGGACAACTAACATTATAACATTACTAATACGTATCAAAAGAAGGATCAGCATGTTAGGTCCCCTTTAATATTTTGCGACTGCCCCTAGCGGTTATATTCAATTCGGCCTGTGCTTTTTCTCTTTTTTTTTCCCTTGGCTTCCCTTTCTGCTATCCCTCATAAATATTGACTGAGCTTCAAGCTTATTTGATGGTATTTGCCTCTAATTTTTATTCTTTTCTTTTCTTACTCGCAAAAATGCTCTGGGTTAAGGTGTCTGTGTGTGCTGGATTTTTCGTGAAGAGTGTCACTGTCTTGCATTGTGACTGTGTTCACGTGCTTTGTGTGTGTTTTTTTGTGTGCCCTACTAAATGCCCCTAAATGTGCCCCTAAATTTACGAATGATGTGACCTCTGATGCAGGTCATGGCAAACTCACAGGCGCAATTTTTATTGATATGACTAAAGCTTCTAACGTTGTTGCTATCTGCTTTTGGACAAACTCCATGCTATTGGTCTTTCTGAAAATGCAGTTATGTGGTTTGATTCAAACCTTCATAATGGAAAGAAATGTCATCCTAAATGGGAATAAATCTGATCTGTTGATTCAACCAGAGCTCAACCTTGGGGCCACTTCTCTATTATATTACCTCCATGGTCTCTGCTCTTTCTCCAATTCAGCCCACCTGATTCAATTAATTAGCTACTTAACAAGATCACAAGCTGGGCAATTAAGTAGCTAATTAGTTGAATCAGGTGTGCCGAATTGGAGAAAGAGCAGAAACCTAGAGGATGGTAGCTCTCCAGAAACAGGGTTGGTGACCCCTGCTGTAGCACATTGGCCAATTGTGCACTACTTCTGAAAAAGCTGCCAACCGCTGCCAGTTGGTACGACTAAGGCTCGACCCCGCGCCATGATAGTTACTTCTGCTGTGCAATGCGGTGCTTTAACCGAGTGAGCTATGCGGCAGTTCCTTAATACTTTCTTAATAATCACAGGCTCATATAATAGTCCTGATTATTCAGTAAATAAATTGTGTGAATATTGATCAAGTGATCTTAAACAGGTTAAGCTTGAAAGCAATTATGCACTTAAGGGTCAGAGACTTACAGCACGTCATTTGAAAATGCCGTAACACCGGCGTTACTGCGAGGGGGATGCTGAGCTTTAGGGAGTTAACTCTGACCTTGTACCACTTAACACAACTTATGACAGACTCTGCAGATTTTTCCTAGGATGTCCTTTCCTCACACATCGCTGTGCAATCTATGCTGCAATGAAATGGCCATCCTTGAATCTAAGACAGCACATACACTGGCTCAAACTTATATTTATCTCAGTTACCCCTCCATTGACAATTTTTGTACAATTTACTTGTATTTATGAAATTAGACATTCTTCTCAGCTTTATTCCTTTGTCCCTTGTGCCACTAAGTCAATTGGAAAAAGAACTTTCATGTTGAAGCGCCAACTGATTGGAGTAATTTCAGAATCATTTTATCATTTGGTAGATTGAAACGTTTCCAGTATTCTTACCTTGTGACTATCTGTTTTGGTTATCACTGAAACAGACTCTGCTGTTCATGTCTGATGTCATGAGTGTATTTGTTGATCAACACACACTGTACTGTTACTTATTATCGACCACTTTGGCCACCTTGTGGTTGCAATGGTCTCTGATTTATACAATCCCTTTGCCAAAAAAGTTGGGACACTGTTTTAGTTGTAAATAAACAAATTGTAAATTTGCAAATCACTCAAATCCCTGTATATTTTTTTTAGATTTTTTTTTTCCTTTATTCGAAGATTATATAGTGGAGAGAGATGGGAACTTGGGGGAAATCATGCAGCAAATGACCTGAGCTGGAATCGAACCCGGGTCCCTGCAGGAAGGAGACAGTCTTTATGATATGCGCATTTAGACCGATGTGCCACCAGGGCACATCTCACAACCCTATATTTAATTGTATATATTTAATTATTATATTACAAAAAATATCTGCACATTTTGAATTTGATGACAGCAACATGTTTTAAAAAACTTGGGATGGGCCAATAAAAGACTGGAAAAGTTGCATGATGCTAAAAAAGACAACTGGCAGAACATCTCACTGCAAGACAGGTCAGTAACACGATTGGGTATAAAAAGTCTTCCATAAGTGAAAATGGTGGAGCTGTGGAAGACTGTACGGGGAAATAGTTCAACAATTTAAGAATAACATTTTCAACTTAAAATTGCTGAAAATTTGGAGATTTTATCCTTTATGGTACATAATCTCATTAAAAGATTCTGAGAATCCAGAAAAATCTCTGTACACATGTGACATGGCCAAAATCTGATTTTGAATGGCTGTGATTTTCAGGTCCTCAGGCGGCACTCCATTAAATACAGACAGGATTATGTTGTTGTGATTCTGGCATCTGCTCATGTTCTGTTTTAGCCTTGCTCATGTTTCATTCCTTGCCAGGTTGTGTTTTTTGATATTTGCTGTCTGACTATTCTTTGGAATGTCTACTCTGATTTGGTTACCTGGTTTTGTTATTGTATTGTCTTAGTTTTTTACTATTCCATATTTTGCATTTTGCCATAGTCTCACTCCGGTCCATGTTTTCCATTATGCTTTGCACTTTGTCTCCCCCGTCTGGTCTTTCGTCATGTCATTGCTCACAGCCCCAGTCCTGCGTGTGACTGTTCAGGTGATTTATTGGATTCTGGATTTCAGTCTTGCTTCCAATCTCGTTTGCTTACTTCGCCTTACTTTTCTATCTTACTAACCATACTAACAGTTTGTTGTTTTCGCTAGGAGTTACTAACACTAACTAACATTGTATATTATACTAACTTACTAACAAGCACCAAGGGCTTGTATAGTTTCTCTTACTAATTGATTAACAAGCTGTCAGCACTCGCACTGTTCTAGTCTCCGCCTCTTGTCTCTCCCTGATCTCCTTTGCTGCATTTTCTGTGGAAGCTCCACATCTGATCACGGTGTCCTTCTCCAATTATCTATGCACATTAGAACTCCTTGACTGGAGCCGTATGTTTGTATATAGGTTTGTCCCGTGATCCCCGTCCGTGTTTTGGCTTCCACCAAATTTTATGTGATTAGGTCCTTCCTCATGTGCTGCTCCCTTGTAATCAGTTTGCACTTGTGTCCCTTACCATGTGATCTCCCTGAAAGTGTATATTAGCTGTCTCTTCACAGTTATTCTCTGTCAGATCGTTTCCTCAGTCTTCCTGTGCCACGCTTCTCTTGCCTTGATTACTCAGTGTATATCTTTCTGACTGGACCGCCTGGCTTTTCGATTTTTGCCTTTGTGATTTTGGATTATTGTTACATCTGTGTGTTTTGACCTTTTTTCTGCCTGACCACGAGATCTATGTTTGCTGCTCTTGTCACGATTCAGATTACGCCCACTGGATTCTGGTTTTGCTTCTCTGACATACCTATTCCTATGAACCAGACCCATTTCTGTCCTACTACAATTACTGTGATCGCTGGCCTGGTTTTTGATACTATTTTTGCCCAACAGGATTTTGATTTTTGGAGTGTGGACTTTGTACCCTTGCCGCGGAGATCCTCCCCCTTTATTAATAAAACAAGTTGTACTGCATTGCTTGGTTCTCGCGACTGGCTCCTGATCGCACCCTCACATATGTCGTGGCAACCACTGGACTCAAGAACACTTCTGTGAACCATTGTAAGTGAACACAGTTTGTCACTGCACACAAAAATGCATGTCAAAACTCTGCCCTGTAGAGATTAAACCACATATAAACAAGATCCAGAAACATTGCCTTCTTCTCTGGGTCCGAGCTCATTTAAGATGCACTGCAGACAAATGGAAAACTGCCCTGTGGTTTGACTGATCAAATGTGACATTCTTTTTTGGAAATCATGGATGCCTTGCCAGCATCATAATAGTTTAGGGGCACATTAGCACACATGGCATGGACAACTTGCACATCCATGAAGTCACCATTAATGGTGAGTGACATATACAGGCTTTGTTGCAACATGTACTGCCGTCCAGATCCCTTTTTTAAAGGGAAGGCCTTCCTTATTTCAGCAACATGCCAAACACCATACTCTGCACGTATTATACAACAGGACAGCTCTGTAGCCAGAGTCTGGGTGGTAAATTGGTGTGCCTGCAGCCCAGACCTGTCACCCAGTGACAACATTTCATGCATTATGAAATGAAAAATAAGACTAAGCAGGCAGCAAAGTATTGACCAGCTGAAATCCTACATGAAGCAAAAATGGGAAAACATTTTGCTTTCAAAACTACAGCAGTTGGTCTCCCCAAAAGCTTACAGAGTGTTGATTGAAGACCTGATATAATACAGTGGTAAACATGCCCCTGGGCCAACTTTTCTGAAACTTATTGCTGGCATCAAATTCAATATGAGCGCTCATATTTTCCAAAAACAATAAAATACCAAATTTTCCACGTCTGATATATTGTCTTTGAACTATTTTCAAATAAACATTATTTCAAATGACTTGAAAATCATTGCATTCTGTTATTATTTAAACTTTACATAGCGTCCAAACTGTTTTGGAAACGGGGTGGTATATGTGCCATGTCTTTGATTGGTTATTGCTGGTATTGTCTCACTGACTTTTGTCTGCCCGTACATTTCCGTACTGGTGATGTGTATTTTTTACTTTCTTGTCACTCCTTGCTGTAATTAATTTTTGTGATACTATAGGACCCCCCCTCAAAATGAGATGGTACATCTAGAGGGGTTTCATCCTGATAAAGGAAATGTGAACAAGACATACTCTCATTAGGAGAGGCAGGCTGATGTAGCACAGCTCCCTCTGCTTATGCAGCCATGCATTGTAATCCATGCCGAATGTGGATTGCTGTTTTCTTACTGGAAAATGCTGGGATGTCCCAGGAGCCACCGATGTCTCGATGGCCAAAATACATGCACAACTGTCTGCATTAATTTAGTCCTCGTAAAGATGCAAGTCACCCATGCTATGTGTTTTGACACAGCCCCACACCATGACAGACCTGAATTTTGGACCTAATGGTGATAACAGCTTGAGTTTGTCTGAAGGACATAGTGGCTATTTTTTTTTTTTTTCTTCAAAAATCACATTAAAAGTTGACAACTGGGGTCACAAAACACCCTCCCACTTTCTTAATATCCAAGTCAGTCAACAACGAGCCCAGAACAGTCGGTGGCACTTTTGGACAGTGTTTATGTAATGCTTCATCTTTCCTTAGTAAAGTATATCCATCAGAGTCAGACAATGGTTCTTAAGAAAGAGAAGTTTGAAGGCACTCTTCAGCCGTGATTCACCATGAAGGAGCAAAATAATGTATTCATTATTATACAGCATGCATATTTTCAACATGCTGTATCTTTAATACCTAATATCTCTAATCTAAGAGTTATTTGAGAAAGATTTACAACTTAAAGAATGCCGACTTTATAAACTTAAAACATATAAGTCTGTGCCGGAACATTCAAACACTAATCGCTCTAGTCTCCCTTTAATTATAAGGAGAGCTGGCTGAAAATTTTCATGAAAGTTTGCGTAAACACTAAAAGTTTGCTACAAGCTAAATTGTAAATCATAACCTGAACAATATAAAAGATAACAGAACGTTAAATAGGTGGGGGCCGGCAAACAAGAGCAGAACCGTACCACATCGCCGGAAACCTATTTCATCCACCCTATGTCAGTTATGGAGAACCACCCAAACGATTGTCGCTCAAGGATCACCCAATCTAAATGCCAGTGTGGGGAGTTGATAAGCTGCTTGAGGTGGGGTACTGTGCCACTGGATCTTCCTTCCTGATTAATCAGCTTCTTCACGCTGACAGTCAACTTTTTCACCGGCAGTCTTGGAATATATATTCTAGGTGAAGGGACTGTCTACAATGCTCCTAAAAAATCTGCTTACCACCCTGAGGTTTTGTCTACAAAAAGGAAACCCAACAACAGCTAACTTTATTATCATTTCCAAGACATCATTATCCAACTATTGCATAACCGATTCCGATTGATCATCAGCATCACTGATCTCCGCCCAGGGCGAGTTCTGGCTTGACCGGCTTATGACTCCTTTTCTCTCAGCTTCTGTTTTGGGTCAGTGTACTGAGATGCTCGGTTACTAACTTCACGAACCACGGGATCCGCAGAGAATGAGATGTCATCCATTGCTACTTCACCTGAAGGGAAAGGGTCGAGGAAAATAAAATATTCTCCATGGTTTTCGGCCATATGCCTGAGATAAATGTTTGCTATCGGATTGCTCTGAGTTGGCTGGAAAATATGAGCAGCTCTTGGGCCAAGCGATGATATAACATGAATATTCACTTTAAAAAGATTGGTCGCCATAAACATGCGCTTGTGCCATGTGAGCAAGATATGCTGGCCAGGATTCAAACTCTGAAACCTGCTGATCAAATAACGGCAAACCATTTTTGTCATCCGAGTGTGTCTCTAAGTATTGGACGATCTCTTTGTGTATTGTATCTGCCGAGCGATCAATTCCGAGAGCTATCAACTGGTGCACCAGAGCTGCAAACTGACAGTTCCCATCCCCAAAAGGATTGTGGGTAATATGAAATCCTTGATCCCGAGTCACCTCAAAATAGTCATCCCTCTCCATTGGAACCATGAACTTCTTGTGTTGCTCCCTCCTATTCTCCTCTAATTTTGCTGCATTTTGCTTTAAATTCTCTTCTCTGAATGTCAGGCTCGTAATTTCGTCGACCATAAACCACCTCGTTCTGCTGGGGATGGTGAAAAATGTGTAACTTTATATGCACGGTCCTTTAGATTTCTTTTTTCGACAACAGCTTCTATGGCAACCTTCTTTCTAGATTTTACACCTCCAATTCTTTGCCAAACGAACATGCGCTTTTTCACCAATGCTATATTTGGATCGAGGGTTCTGTTTAAGGTGGCTTTTGATTATTCTTTGATTACATTGTTCAGTTGCTGTCTTTGATCACTTTCTGATGGTGGCTGCATCCTGACTTTGGTGCCTTCTATCTGATTTAGTCAGATTGCAATGACTTGCTGCAACTGCCATCACATCATCGCTGATCGTCTCATCTATGCCCTTATGGCACTTTGGCTTGGTGCAAAATACACATCAAATGGAGATTTATATTGCAGAACCTCCTTAGGGTCCTCATTCATAATTCGCTGGTACTCAGGCAGCCTTTCCACCCAATGAAAACCTTTTTTGCCCAAGAGTAAGGAAATCGTACTCTATCTTGGAATGGAGGGAGCGATGACTTCCCTCCACCTTTCCCTGAGACTGGGGATGGTATGGTCGACTGTATGTAATCTTAACCTTCATTCTCTCACACAGTCTCCTTACAACCCCTTTAAATTCCGAACGCTCTGGATAACAAGGGGTGACCCGTGTTCCAGGTATATTTTCCTGAGTTCCTCTGCAATTGCATTGCTAATTTTCCCTGGGAGAGGTCAAAACCAAATGTACCTGCTGAAGACGTCGATAACAGAGAGAACACAACGATAAGTGACACCTTTAAAGCTCACCCTACGTCCTGTTTCAAGATCTAACAAGTCTATTTGGTGTCTGACGTGCACATCACGAGCGCGGATAGGCTTTAGGGTTGCCTCGTTAAGAAATCTAGCATTGTGGCAGTAATGCAATTTGTTTTGGTTTAAAATGTTCTGCACATTTGGCTCAATAGTGGGGTGTCCATCCAAATATATTGCAAATTTTTACCGAAATTTCGGAAATTCAGCCAAACAAAATGCAAATTTATGCATGTTTCCATCCACGACTGTTATGCGAATATTTGGGGTTGGTTTATCGAGATAAGTAAAAGGTGGCACTCCAGCAAAGTGACAATATACCACTACAGAAGAAGAGGGCGCAACGTGATGACATTTTTCATCTGTACAGTGGAGCGGAAGTCACGTAATTATGACCATCACTGTTTCTTTGCTACATCTGTTTCCAGAGCACTTATTCACATTTTCCTCTTATCGATACACCAACTTTTCCACCTCCCCCAGGCGTAAAAACCTTTTTGCAATATTTGGAAATTATGTCAAATTTTCAGTTTTTCCATTTCGGTTTTTAATGCGCAAAAATTGAAAATGCTAATTAAAACAGGTGGATGGAAATAAAAATACTGAATCCGCCATATTTTCCTTTGAGAGAATACAGAATCTTTCTAGCACCTGAGCCTTTGGTGCGACTGAACTCATCTGAAACAAGTTCTACCACCTCCGACTTCCTAAGCAATTGACGTCCTTTCAAATAGGGAACCTCTTTGCCATTATCTCTCTTATCTATTGTCAGATCGCCTTTGCTCCTCCAATATCTCACTGACGCGGATTTCTGCACCCAATTTCAATTTCAATTTATTTATTTGTATAGTGCTTTTCACAGAGACTTTCACAAAGACGCTTTACAGGGAGAGAACACCCTTGTCCGTTCTTTTACTGGAGGAAGTTGTTGTCCTTTCGCGAGCATTAACAGCACATCATATACACTATCGTCTAGAGTGGACAGGTTTCTGTTGCCTTTGGAGGGTATCCTCTTTGAGCATGAAGATGGAGCGTACAACGAGATAATCAGGACAGAAACAATAAGAACCTGCAAGCAGTTCATGGGCAGAAGAATCTAAAACGCAACTAACCTTGTAGGCCTCATCTGATGCTGTTTGTGGATAAGATCCAGGATACGCTTGACGAAAATCATTACAATGTGTTCATATGAATTGTGAGCGCAATCCAGTAGCCTAGGCGTAGGTTATATTGGCCATTATCTCTCTTAATGCAGTTTAGAAGAATGACTGAGACACTGTGGCTGTGGTCCTAGAGCCTAGATCTCAGGCGTGTATCTACATGTACGCAAATACGCCACATTACTAAGAAAATACAAGAACTATTACTAAGTTCAAAATGCCGTAAAATAGTGTTTTGGGCCTTCCAGATTAAGAATGGCCAACAGGCTGCCTGACTGATTGACTGACTGACCAGCACACTGCTGGACAGACAAACTGACAGATGGACTGATTGAAGCTGATTATCTGAATAACTGACGGACGAAAGAGACTGACCAACTAAAAAAAATTGAGAACATCTTTTGTATAGCATAGCTTTGACTGCTGAATCTGCATCAAGCAAACCCCCATTTCACTATAGTATAGGCCCTAAACTTTGCTTTTGTGGTTTCCAGGTGAAATGTCCAATATTGTATTTTAGGAACTGACAAGTGGTTGAAAATTTAATGAACTAGGCCTAATGAGAAAAAGCTTATTACTTTTGTTGGTGTTTTGACATTTGCAGGTAAAGCCTTATTATATTTATGCGTATTATTACATTTGTGGGTGTTATTACATTTGAGGGTCCTACAAGCCTCACGACTTAACTGAATAATGCCACTATATGTAATTATTACCTTCGCCAGCGACTTCGCTGACGAAGGTAATGTTTTGATCCCCGTGTATTTATTACCTTCGCACGAAGGTAATGTTTTGATCCCCGTGTATTTATTTGTTTGTGTGTCTGTCTGTATGTGTATCAAATAACTCAAAAAGTACCAAACGGAATTTCATAAAATTTGGTGGGTTGATTTGGCATGACCTGAGGATCAATCGATTAGATTTTGGGAGTGATCGGGTCAAAGGTCAAGGTCAAGGCCACGAAAAGGTCAAAACCGACTTTCGGCCATATCTCGGTCAATTTTTATCCGATCGGCATGAAACCAACGCCAGTGGCGAGGGATTCAGTGGCGTCGGCGAAGGTATGCGCTCTACCGAGTGCCCGTTCTAGTTTGTTGGGTGTCTGTCTGTCTGTCTGTGTGTATGTATGTGTATCGAATAACTCAAAAAGGACCAAACGGAATTTCATAAAATTTGGTGGGTTGATTTGGCATGACCTGAGGATCAATCGATTAGATTTTGGGAGTGATCGGGTCAAAGGTCAAGGTCAAGGCCACGAAAAGGTCAAAACCGACTTTCGGCCATATCTTGGTCAATTTTTATCCGATCGGCATGAAACCAACGCCAAAATGTGCAGAATTATATACCCGATCCTGTGATGTGAAACACGGTACAATGGGGTCAATACCCTTCTTAGCGGTTGGGGGTCAAAGGTCAGGGGGGTCATTACCTTTCGAACTTAAAGGCGTATTGATGTAAAAAAAAATATATCGTACTCTTGTCATTCATCGATCATTTAAAAAAATAAAAATTGGTCCTCAGAGTTATGTGGCAAGGGATTCAGTGGCGTCGGCGAAGGTATGCGCTCTACCGAGTGCCCGTTCTAGTTAACCTCCGCCGTGGAGGTTTATGTTTTCGGTGCCGTTTGTTTGTTGGTTTGTTTGTTTGTGTACAAGGTAACTCAATAACCAATGGCCGGATTTTTATGAAATTTTCAGGGTAGGTGGGTATTAAGTCAAGGAAGCGGTGATTAAATTTTGGCATATCTAGGCGACAGTACTGCTGAGATATACTCCAAAGTTCAAGATTTCAAGTCTTTACAATGGGCCAGAGTTCCAATTGCCGTGCTTTTGGCTTTGCTGCCCCCTGGCGGCGGAGGTTCTGCGCTCTCTGAGTGCTCTTCTAGTCTTAAATTATGGTTTTATTGCATGCAAATAGCTTACTTAATTACAGTACCAGCAGGACTTCCCGGTTTATATTACCAGCCGTAGCATGTTTTACACGTCATAGACAACAGCCTCAGTTCGAAAAAAAAGTTAATAAGCTGCGGGTCACATGACCCAAGTGATGTCAAAGTAAGGGCAGCCGATGTTACACTTAGCTGTAAAGTCATGTCAGTTGAAGCAAAGCGATTCCCTTTGCACAGACATAGACGCAGGTGTCCGTAAATTCTGAAATTTAATTCCCAAATAATTCTGTAATTGAATTTCTAAATGCCTTGCATCATTGGAATAATTTTCCAGAGTCTCTGTCAGACAAATGAGTTATGAAGGCGAAATAGGCACATGCATAACAGGAAAAAAATTGCATTGTTTGTATTCTGCGCAAAGGGGTCTAAGTATGAATACCTGCTAGAAAGCCTGCTTACCTCTCTGTCTTTAGAGTAATACATTTACGATCCAATGAAAAAAGGTATTTCAGAACCGGGAAACGAGATCTAACCCAGCACCTTTACAAGTGTCGGACATTTCCAATGATTGGAATGACAGCAATCAGTCCTCACCAAAACATGAAGATATGATAACAGACAATTTAACTTATTACCATGTTTGAAAGTCTGTGAAATATAAATAGCTAGACTAACGAAAGTCACTAGTAAAATATGAAATTGGTCTCATCTCAAATATGGCTCATTGGTCTAAGCGCGCGCACCATAAAGGCTGTGTCCTTCCCACAGAGACCTGGGTTTGATTCCACAAATCCTTTAAAATGTTGTAAAATGTCATTCTCGAAGTGATAGATTATAGGCTTGCGCATCTGCAGGTGAGTCCTGACCCATCTCCTAGGCCTGTTTTTGGGGGCTTCTCCTATACCACAATATGATCAGTTCACATGCTTAACTTCATCTGCTTCACTTTTTTATTGTTGCAACTTGTTGCATCACTATAAGTGTCAAAGTGCCCAGGTGCAAGTCATCCGTTGCATTTGAATTAAGCATAAATTTCCAATAAATGATTGAAATAACAGGGTAAAGCATCAAATAATGTGTTGTTGTAGTGTTTTCAATATCCCAGAGGCCTTTCAAAACACTCAATTTTGATTTTATTGGCATTTTCCTAATGTGCACCCTTACATAAAATAACACACTCACTTACTGAAATATATTTGACCCAAGGATATAAAACCTATTCTGATTTAGCCACTGCAAATATGCATCCCCATTCAAAGGTCGACACTATCACAATTACTGATATTGATGACTGAATGAATGAATGAATGAATGAATGAATTGATATTCAGTGATCAAAATTTGTTTTGTTTTCAAAAATACAATGTCTATAAGCCTGGTCCTCATATCAGTCTTTAAAGAGCATATCCTGGACCAAATTAGTCATATTTTGTCTAAAAGATTGTGCCTTTATATACCAAATCCGAAGGGTTGTTTTGCCAAGAGTAGACCACGTATAGAACAATTTTTGAAAATTACCAGAAGTGTCTGGAAAAATCCCCAGGGAGTCCTTAGCCATATTGATCCAGATATGTGACGCCACGTCACCTGTGGTTCCCCCATATCCGGGGCACGGAGAGACCCAGTGCCTGCATGGATCAATGCGCAGTCACCGACATACCGACTGCAGCTAAACAACAGTAACTATACTTATTGGTGTTACTGCACCCTCCCACGACACACCTGTTGACTATTCTGGCCAAATACTTCAAATAATGCCCAAATCACAAAAATAAACACCATAAACAATAACACAACCCCCTGTATTTGGGGGCTGTATTTGAGGTCCTGACTGAAGATCACTGGACTTTTGCCTTATTCTAACTGAAAACTTTTCACCTTGATAGATGATTAGCCAAGTGTAAAAAAAATTTGACCGGCAACAAAAATGAACATATACTAAACCAAACCAGTGAACAGCTTTTGCAAGGAGTTTATATTTGCAGTGACTGCAATCGAGCATGCATTGGCAAAATTTTTATATTTTACTCTTCAATGTTGCTGCCTAGCAGCAGTGCCAAAAAAAATCCAATCCAAGCAATGTTGGAACAATGTCTGCATGATTGACCATGATCATGGTAGCTCTGGCTCCCGTCATCCTCAATTTTTTTAGCTGTTTTTGAGAAATTATGCTCCACAAACTCAAGAAAGTGACTGGTGATATTTATGACATGTATTGTCATGACTAAGAATTAACCTGTGTTGACTGTCTTGGTTTTAATTGACAAGAGAAGGGTTGAACACGGGACAGGTAACCATAGTCAAATCCTGGTCATGGGTGCGGAAGCGGTGAATGAAAACGGCAGGTATTACAAACACTGTGTTTCAAATGTTGAAGGGGAGAAGGGCATTTAATAGTAACACTGGTGGATTTCCAAAATCAACATTTTCTAGGCTCTGGGAAGAATATATACCTCCGCCAGGGCCCAACTGTGCCCCACATATCTGGGAAGAACATATACCTCCGCCAGTCCCCAACTGTGCCCCATATATCCGAGACATGTACAAGTGGCATAATGTACCACCACTCAAGAAAATGAAAAATTCCTGGATCCAGAATTTACTCTGGCCTGCTTCCAAAATGAAATCACTCCTAAATTAGACTAAGACATATGTCTGATAAAAAATTTCATAAAAATCTGTCCATAACTTTTTACGTTAAAAAAAAACAAACAAACAAACATACCCACAACTGGAGGTAAAACATAGCCTCTTTGGGAGAGGTAATCATGTAAATATTCCCAATGGTATTTGATGGGGTTGAGCTTGGGGTCCTACCAAGGTTATTATTGTTTTGAAATTTTCATTAGTTTTTATTTCTCTTTTAGTTTTTATTTCATTCTACAGTTTGCTTTTTTATTTCAGTTTAGTTGTAGTTAGCTGAACAATTGATTAAGCAGTTAAATAGTTTCTATTTAGTTTTAGTCTTAGTTTTAGTTTTTCAGCTATAAGGAGGAAGGCCTTAACTTGAAGAAGCTGACAAGCATAAAAGAATGTATGACAGCAAATATTTTTTTACCAAGTCCTTTATTAATCCTTTATTCTATAACCATCTTTTTTAACATGTGACACTGATGATACTAATATAACAGAAAAAAAAAATCCAATCCATCTCACCCCATGCAGTCATCATGCTTCGTTATTTCTGCAGCTTTTGCCATGTTTGAGAGCTAACCATCTTCTTCACTCAATGCGCGCAGGGCAGTTGCTAGGAATTCTGGGCCCCCAGACAAAATATCGGTGTGGGCCCCCGCCACTGACTTTTCATTGCCATTCTTACACGACAATGTATCATGATGTTTTTTTCTGTTTCACAGTGTTCTTGACAGTGCCTAATGTAATACACCCAATTTTTCCTTTTTTTACGATTAACCACAAAACAAAGAGAGCATCATTATGTAAATTATGAATTATTAGTTGTCTTATTCACATTCACTTACTCACTCACCATCAAAAACATATTCAGACTGCTAGTGGTGAGGATCTATTGCTGGGTCAGGTTCAGATGAAGTGACCACAGCTGATTCTGAAATAGCAGTGTATAAAGGTTTAATTGTTCCATTTCATATTACTTTCGTAAACATTTATAGTTTTGTTGGGGTGGGCAAGCTCTGCAAAATTACCCCCTGTGTGAACAAGACTAATGTCAACAAGCTAAAGTAGCAGTTTTGTTTTAGTAAACACTTAAGGCAAAAGTAGTGTCATCTTTGACAAGCGATTATTTAAGTTACACCTAAGGTCACCACACTGACTACATGTAGTTCGCTAGCCAAACCTAGCCTGTACAGTCCCTTACGGCAAGAGAGAGCTAAGTATGCAGTAAATAATCATAATAAGAACGGAGGAACGTGTCCTAGGCTGCTGCTACTGGATTATTTGATGGCTTATTATAATGGCTAGCGAATGAAAACCTTACCAATTTCTGTAGATGATACCGTTAATAACAGTAATGCCATTCTTGTCAGGGGATTATTTACTCAGCTGACCGCATGTTACATTAAAGTAACATTAGCAGCTGGATAGCCAGCCTGAACAGCTAACATAGCAAGCTAGTTAAATACTCTCACCTTTCTTTGAAAAGAATTTTGTAATGTTCTGGACCCCTGCTTTTCTCTTCCTGTCCTCTGTCTATTATTTTCTGGCGTCCAGATTTGTGTTTTTTTTTTTTTTTTTTGACATCATATTCGCAAGGGCGAATCTGGAAGCAACCGGTTAAACTCTGCATGAATCCAAATCTCCACCCACTGGACCTGCAGACTGAGCCCTTGCGGATTTCATGCGTATGAAATGTGACGTCTTCACCATCATCGCGTAAAGTCTGCAAGAGCGGGAGTCTGCAGCATAAAAATGGCCTGCTAGCCTGAAGGCCTTGTGTCCCCCGTCGCACAAGTGACCAGAAACATGTGGCAAAAACTGTTTTGATGGCTGAAAATAATGTGGTGCACTGTACCACAAATAATGTGAAGTACAATGACACTGTAGCTCAAAGCTGTCAAAAGTTATTGCAAGTACAGTCAAGGTCAATCATCATTGAACTTGAGCAAGACCTTCATGAGAGGCATATGTGGTGTGAATTAGGTGATCCTCCATCAAAACTGTCAAAAGTTATTGCGAGTACAGTGTCCTTCACATGTTTTTGCTCAGTTCAGAACTAGGTCAAGGTCAATCATCATTTAACTTGAGCAAGGCCTTCATGAGAGGCATATGTGGTGTGAATTTGGTGATCCTCCATCAAAGCTGTCAAAAGTTATTGCGAGTACAGTGTTCTTCACATGTTTTTGCTCAGTGACCTTGAAAACTAGGTCAAGATCAATCATCATTAAACTTGAGCAAGGCCTTCATGAGAGGCATATGTGGTGTGAATTTGGTGATCCTCCATCAAAGCTGTCAAAAGTTATTGCGAGTACAGTGTTCCCGGACGGACGCACGGACGGACGGACGCACGAACAGCATTTCTATGTCCCCCGTCCCGCCGGGGGACAAAAAAATGAGCTGCTAGACAGGCTTCGAGTCTGTTTTACTTGTTTTCGTGCAAATGCATATTGATGCTCTGTAGCCTGTATTTCTGTATGATGATGTTGAATTTTATTTCTGGCCTACTTTATTCAAGTGACAATTCAATATTATAAATTTCTGATGAGTTTATGTGGTTTTGTGTGTGCGTGAATGTGCTTTTTTTCTGTCAGCAATTTGGAAAAATTAAAATGTCTCGTCCGTATTGCTATTATGGGTAATTACACTAGTAAAACCTGCTGAAGTGTGCACCCCAAGCGGACTCTCTGGAAGTCCGCAGAAAGTCCGCTTGAGGCCCCTTGTGGACTGAATCAATTGTGGATTTGGGCAGCCCTCAGCACTCCCAGACTTACCATGAACGTGCCCGCAAAGTCTGCGAGTCTGCTAGTACGGAGAAGTGCGGATATTTGGACTCAGCCTCTGACTGAACAGGACAGTATCGAGGGAGAAAACCAAACGATCAACGAAAACGAAGCTGATTGTTTATGCATTTCAGTATAGTTTTAGATAGTTTTGTATTGCTCATTGTAATTTTTTTTTTTTTCTTCGTTATTTAAAAAATTGAACAATTTTAGTGACTTCCAGGTGGTGCCACCGGCAGGCAAAGTGAGATACGGACCTAAAAATTCAGCTTTTTCTGTGAGATACCCATATCTACCAATGTGCCAAATTTCATTCAATTCCAGCAGGGTCAACTGCGCACCGAATGTCAATATCTCATGGAATAGCTCTTAAAATCTAACTGCAACTTAACCCTGACCCAGCTTATACTTTCTGGTGAGATCAAGGAAAAGTGGAGAAGAAAGGAAAAAGGCCTCCTATTTAAGAGAATTCACATGCACTCACACCCCTTTTGTGACTCCACAATCATATACCTGGGAAATGACTCCAGAGTCCTGTTACAGAGAAATTACTCACCTCTTCAGTGACTCAACAGTCCTGTTGCAGAGAAATGACTGGCTCCCTATGTGACTCAATATGACACTCATTTCATATTCTTTGCATGCAGAGCGGCATGTTGGGCAGTAATGCAATACAGTAAGTAGCAGGCATAATTAATCACCAGTGAGTTGGGCAGCTGGCTAAAATGAAAAACTCCAGCTTTATTTTCTCAAGACTTTCTGAAAGCTGTCAAGAAGCCAGAGCAGACACGCTTAAGTAAAAGAAGACGAACGTACTCGGAACCACACCAGGAGCAACAAAAGACAAGATCCAACTGAAATGGCTTCATAAATACGATCACCGACAACTTTCTCAGTTACACCTGCATGTTTGCATGAATAGCCTGCTCCTCCTAGAGGCATATGATGAAGCTGCAATTAAAAATACAGCACAGGATTCAGACAAGGTGATGTGATTAAAATGCTTTTTTTTTTTGGTCTGTGAAGCCTTAAGACTGGAGTAGAAAGACGCATGATCTAAGTGGGTTTGGCCAATGTATGCTTGTTGGCACCACACGTGGTGGCTTAAGCATCTGAGAGTGTCGCCTGCGAACAGGCTCTCGGCCGGTCTTCTAGCAGTATTTATTCTCGAATTTTCTGTTCCTGTGGCGCACGGTCAAAAGTTAGGGGATTGGGGCAAGAGAGAAAACTGAAAGCCTGCAACGGCCTTTCTAAGATTTGAGTATCTACGTTCAGATCTGAACGTGAAATACTGATTGGTCAATTTAGAGCATGTGACTGTGAGACATATAAACAAAGGAGACAAGAAATAGCCCCGTGTTCAAAATTCATCTTTTGAGCTGTAGATGCTTTAGGTTTTCTTGCTTTGCATTTGGAAGATTTTGTTTGAGTATTCTGAGCTACTTCGAAAATAACATAACAACCGCACGTGTATACAAAAGTCGCAGTGTTTTGACAGCGTCTTGGTTGAGTGAGCAGTAGCTCTCTTCCGTCAAGTCATGATGATTTAGATGATTTGACAGTTTTTTTGACAGGTCACTCAAGCAGAAAGGTGGGGGCAGAACTCAAACAATACAAAGATCATTCCCGGCACTAGCGTTGCAAGCTCGGGCCAAAATCCTTTGTATAATCCTTTGCACTTTGTATACCCTGCCTCATAAACTCGGCAAAAATTGCCTTCAGCTTCTTCTAGCACCTGTTTGCAGGCTACTGAGAATGAGCCTTACTAGGATCTTAACATCACATACTGCAGTTTACAGTGAATAGTTCAATAAATAAAAGCCATCCACTGAGGAACTGCTCAGTGCCTCCCAACACTATCTTAATGAGAGAGATCAGAGGAGAACAGACTATTAAACAAAGCTACTGAGTAGAGAGCTCGCAACGGTGTATGGGCATGTGTTTATCAACAACTCAACATAGATCTATCAGAACAGATCCGGACGCTTACTTTGCTGCAGGCTAACATATGCTTCAACATGAAAAGAAGCTGACAAATAAGATGGAAAAAAATAAACATGAAAATTAAGTCCATCGTTTCTACCACCACTAGGGGCGGACTGGGGAAAAAAAGAGGCCTGGGAATTCGTACCTGACTAGCCCACTATCCAGGGGGGCAGGGATAGGGAGGTAGTGGTCAGCCGAAAAAATTTCACATTATTTGACAAAAAAGCATGCATGTTGACATCAAATTGGACTGTATTTCCAATAAAACATTGATATTATTAGCTTTTGATTTTGTATAGCAGCAACTGGCCCACAACAACATAATTATACCTAAAATACAAACCCAGTGGCTACATGCATCTTTGATTTTAACAGATGTTAACGAATCACCAAGTCTCCCCCCGCCCCCAGCTTGTAAAAAGTTAAGGGAATGTTTCCAAAAGATGAGGCTTTAATGATTCCAAAACACTCGAAGTGTTGTGAAAGTAGAAAGTGGTGTCTTGTGAAACACCAACAGTACACATACAGCGCTCTGAATAATTATTGGCGCCCCTGGTTAAGATGTGTTCTTTGGCTTCTAAATAATATAGAAAATGAAAAAATGAAAAAAAGAGGAAAATCCAACCTTTGATTCAAGTGCATTTATTCAGTGGGAAAAAAATCCCACAGTAAGAAACAATTCTTTTACATCAAATCATGTGTGCCACAATTATTAGCGAAAACTTTGTACAACCCCCTTTTGCCAACAAAACAGCACCTAATCTTCTCCTATTATGTTTCACAAGATGGGAGAATACAGAAAGAGGGATCTTCGACCAATCCTCTTTGCACAGTCTCTCTAAATAATCCAGCGGCCGGGGTCCTCTCCTCTGCACTCTCCTCTTCAGCTCACTGCACAGGTTTTCAATGTGGTTGAGGTCTGGGGACTGAGATGGCCATGGGAGGAGCTTGATTCTGTGTCTGGTGAACTATTTCTGTGTAGATTTGGCCACATGTTTAGGGTCATTATTTTGCTGAAAGACCCAGTGACGACCTTCAGCTTTCAGGCAGAGGCCACCAGATTTTGATTTAAAATGTCCTGGTATTTCAAAGCGTTCATGATGCCATGCACCCTAACAAGGTTCCCAGGGCCTCTGGAAGAGAGACAGGCCCACAGCATCACCAATCCTCCCCCATACTTCACAGTGGGTATGAGGTGCTTTTCTGTATACTCATCTTTTGTGTTCCGCCAGACACGCTCAGAGTGTTTGTTGCCAGAAAGCTCTATCTTGGTCTCATCTGGCCAAAGCACACGGTCCCTGTTGAAGTCCCAGCACCGCTAAAAGAACTCCAGACGTTTGCGTATATGATTGTGAGCGAGAAAAGTTTTTTTCCGTGCATGCCTCCCGAACAGCTTTTTGGCATTTAGATAGCACCGGATGGTTGTTTTGGAGACTTTGTGATGCCAAGATGCTACCATTTGTGGCAATTCTTTAACAGTGAGCTTTGGAGAACTTTTTATTTCACTTACCATCCTCCCCACTGCGCATGGTGGCAAAATAACCTTGCGTCCTCATCCAGGCTTGTTTACCACTGTTCCAGTTGTTTTAAAATTCTTTATGATTCCTCTGACAGTAGATTTGGGCAGGTGCAGGCGAGTGGCTATTTTCTTGTAGCCGTTGCCTGACTTGTGAAGGTCGACACACGTCTGCCTTTCTTGAATGGTGTGTTCCTTTGTCTTTCCCATGTTGAAGAGTGGATAAGAGAAATGGCCTCTGTGTCATGTCATATTTATACTCCAGGGAAACAGGAAGTGATAAAGTACTAATTAAGTGTTCCTAGATACTCTGATCAACTTTGTAAACTACTGTAGAAATGACACAGATACTTCAATTACATTTATTTCCGAGAAATTTTATAATAATTGTGGAACAGGTGATTTTATGAAAAATAATAATTTCTTAGTCATAGAGTTCTTAGTTAGTTCTTTTTTTTCCCTTAAAATTCAATTGAGTTGAAGGTTACATTTTTCTACAATTTTCAGTGTGAGAGTATGCTTCTGCAATAAAAATTGAATTTATCTTAACACACATCTTAACCAGAGGGGCCAATAATTATGGAGGGTGCTGTAATCTGAGTCAACATTAAATTAGACTTGTGAGTGAACATGTGAGTGAATTTACTATTCCCCAGGCAGGGTTTGGGTGGGTAATGTCCAAAACAAACAATCCGATTTATATTTAAGATCCTATTTATCCTATAAAGATATTCTGAAATAAATTAAATACAATGATGCTGTCCTAAATTAAAACCCATGGCAGCTCGTGAAGTGGCGACAGAGGAAGCTCAAACAATCCCTCAAAGTTAATGATTGATCGTGACCTGTTTTCAATCAATAATTTAAATTAACATTACAGGAACTCCAAAAACTCTCAACATTACCAGGTGTGGCCAGTTTTCATTTTTAACGCATACCAATCATGACTCCGGACTTCTCACGCTTTTATTTACTCGGGTTGGAAGCAATGCATGTGTTTCATGATCATTCAAATGAAATAAGATGAACCAAAACATAACATGAGTTGAGAGAACAGGCCGTTCAACCCAACTAGGCTCGCCAGTTTCTTTGAACTATTGTGAACATATCACTTCAGATACTCAATGACTCAATGGTATCTAGCTTTAAGTCAAGCCTGCTCTTAATTCCCAAGGTTTCTGCCTCAACAATATGGTCAGGCAAGCTGTTCCACATCGAAATTACTCTTTGGGTAAAGATATTTCCGAATATCCAGATTTATTTATCCTAGATCAACTTCCATTGGTGACCCCGGGTTCTACCAACAAAACTTGGCCGATAGAATCCAACATAATTCACTTCTTTAATCCCTTTAACATATTTAAAGACCTCAATCAGATCACCCCTAAGTCTCCTTTTTTAAGACGAGAGAGATTAAGGATATTCAGCCTCTTCTCATAGCTTTCATCTTTTATACCTGAAACTAGCTTAGTGGCCGTTCTCTGAACTTTTTCTATATCTTTCTTAAAGTATGGTCACAAATACTGTACACAATACTCCAGATGTGGTCTGACGTGTGTTGTACAAGAGAAGTATGTCCTCCTTGGATTTGTACTCAATACTTTTGGCAATGTATCCCAGCATCCGATTGGCTTTTTTAACTGCTACGGCACAATGGCTAGAACTTGTGAGGGTTTGGTCAATGATCACTCCCAAATCTTTTCATATGGAGCACATTCCAGTTTTAAACCTCCCATGGAGTAATCCTGTCTAATGTTTTTATTACCTACATGTACAACTTTACATTTCGCTATTTTAAATTTGATTTATCACATTTCTGCCCAATTCTGGATTTTATCGAAATCATTCTGAATCACTTGAGTGGACTATTTGCCAGACCTCCCAATTTAGTATCAGCTGCAAATTTAACTAATTTGCTCTCAATATTCATATCAAGGTCATTAATGTACACACATAGATGAGGAAGAACAGTGGTCCCAACACTGATCCCTGAGGGACACCACTCCCCACCATACCAAGCTCAGATGAGATACCACTGACCACCACTCTTTGTGTTCTGTCCTGTAACCAGTTTTGAATCCACTCCAGAATACCTCCTGTAACTCTAATCGAGCTCATTTTAATAATTAGTCTCTTATGCGGTACTGTATCAAATACTTTCTGAAAATCCAAGTATGTGACGTCATAAGCCCTGCTCTGAGTCTTAGTGCCCTCTTCAAAGAATTCCAGAGGCAGGCATAGGCATAGCCTTCCCTCACGGAAACAATGTTGGCTCTCCCTCAAAATATTTTAATGTTCAAGAAATAATTCCAGTATATTGCATGCTATGCAAGTTAAACTGACTGGCCTGTAATTTCCTGACACAGGTCCCCTTTCTTATATATTGGTATTATATCTTTTAGTATTCCTCAGATCTTTTTTGACCGCAGCCCGCATTTTACAGCATTCAGCCTGAGTGTTCTCATTGTTATCCTCTATGAACATCTTATAAAGATTCATCTTTTTTCTCAAACTCCTATGAATAGCTGCTGTCATCCACTGAGGATTCTGCTTTTTCAGCTTTTTTTTGGACACCTTTGGAATGAATTTGCATTGTGAATCAAGTAAAATCATCTTAAATCTTTCCCACATTTTCATTTACTGAGTCCAGCAGAGTCTCCCATTTTATTTCGCTGAGATATGAGCGCATCCTGCCTAAGTTTGCTTGCCTAAAATTGAAAATTTGGTTTTCGAAGACACCTTTTTAACTTCCAATGAAACGTCAAAATGAACAGTAGAGTGATCACTAGTCTCAAGTGGCTCCAGTCCCTCAACATTGCTAATTCTATCTGGGTCATTACAGAGCACTAAATCCAAAATTGCCTTCTCTCTTTTAGGTTTATTAACATACTGCACCAAAAAAAAAAAAAAGAAAAATGGTCATTTATAACATCTAGAAATTCTTCCTACCCTTTACCCTGTCATTTCACCATTTCTAATTGAGGTCTCCTATTATAATAGTCCCTCCTCCTCTACAAGCTTGCCTAATCCTCTTAAAGAGCATTTCATTGACAGTACTGTCCAAAGCTGGCGGTTGATAGCATACTCCTACGTTTAAACCTGTCTCATGTTTGCCAATGAGCCTGACCCAGATATCTTCACAGGAATGTTCAATTTCAGGAATTTCCTGCACATTTATGTTTTTGTTCACATAGAATGCTACACCCCATCCTCAACTATTACACCTATCTTTTCTAAAGATCTTATAACCTTCTATATTATATTCATCTCCATCCTCTACACTAAGCCATGTCTCTGTAATCCCAACTATGTCATAACCCTCACTAATCATAATGGCCTCAAGTTTTGGAAATTTATTTTTTGTGATTCTTGCATTTAAATAAAAACATTTCAGGTTATTACGAATGCTCTTCCCCTTAGATTTCCCATGTGCCTGCTGCTCCAAGCCCCCCACGATGCTTTGTTGCTTTAAAAATATATCATCAATAGTGCATGTAATTTTTTATGCGTTTTAATGCACTTCCATTGCTTCCAACCCCTCCATGCACAAGGACTTCAATTCGCACGAGAATTACTTACATATGCGTTGATTGAATAATTGCTGACCACAGCAGAGGAACATAAATACTTTTGTATGACACTTAAACTCACACCGAATGTGTGAGAGTTGACAGGCATGCGTTATAAATGAAAACTGGCCACATCTGATAATGTTGAGAGTTTTCGGAGTTACTGTAATGGTAATTATATCCCCGAACGCTTTCCGGGGGATACAAAAACTGGAAAAATCACTGTTCCGCGATAACTTCAGTAATATTTCAATTACAAATATCAAGTTTTGCTCATAAGTAAGTATCATAAAGGGGAAGAACTGATTAGATTTTGGACAATTTACTATTTCTAGATTGGCCACCAGGGGCCAAAAACTGAAAAAAATCACTGTTCCGCGATAACTGCAGTAATATTTCAATTACAAATTTCAAGTTTTGCACATAAGTAAGTATCATAAAGAGGAAGAACTGATTCGATTTTGGACTATTTACGATCTCTAGATTGGCCACCAGGGGCCAAAAACTGATTTACATGTTAACGCGATAACTACAGTAATATTTCAATTAGAAATTCCAAGTTTTGCATATAAGTAAGTATCATAAAGAGGAAGAACTCATCAATTTTAGACAATTTACCATTGCTAGATTGGCCACCTGGAGCCAAAAACTGAAAAAAATCACTGTTTTTTTATCATATCTCTGGAAATATTTGTCCGATTGACCTCAAATCAAGTGCAAATGACAGGTCATGACCTCAGGATGTGTCCCACGATGACATTATACCTGTTTGGTTCAAAATTTTGACACAAGGTGGAGCTTTGTCACATAAAATTCACCATTTTTGCTATATCTTTGGAACTATTTGTCTAATTGACATAAAACAAGGCAATCAGAGATAGCAGACCTGGCCCCAGCCACGGACTGACAGACAGACTGACAGAAACACACAAACACACACACACACACACAGACATGATCATTGCTTAACCTATTAATTTAGTGTCAATCTTACCACTTCCGTGTCCCCCTCCAAATGAAAACTGCTTGCCGCATCAAGCTCCAGGATGAAGTTGCCTTCAGACATCGACTTCCAGGCTGCTCAGCCTATTAGGCTTCGTAAACGCCGCCCACAAGTACAACCTCAGATCGTGAGCTAGAGTAAAACCAATCCGCTCAAGAGGCAGCCAATTAAATTCAGAAGCCTTTACTCGGTAAGTAGGCTTAAGAACAATATTGTTAAAAACGAATGCATTTAATCATCTTTTCTCATTTAAAAAAAACTGATTAGTGAGCTAATGTTAGATATTTCATGTTTAATTTGATTTTGTTAACCAATGCAAACAGGTGATTTTTCTTTTGTCTTACAGTTAACTTATACCTACCGTTTGCTTAACAGGTCATACTTGTTAACTGAAACACTTCTACAATATAACTCTGTTTGAAACAAAATTAGCCTACTTGTGAGATATTTTGTTCAATAAGCTGAGCTGTGCTTCTTAAAAGCTTCAACTGCAAGTTGCTGTAACGTTAGCTGCCTTCAAGGCTGATTGTAAAGACTAGTGCTTTCCAGGCTGACCATAGAGACTAGTGCCTTGCAGGCTGGTTAGAAGGCTAATGTTGATTTCATATTGTATAATTTTTCATAGTATTCAGTCTGATGCCTTCAAGGCACCAGGGCTGGGATGGGTGCTGGGGTGGGCGCTTTTTTTAGCAGGGCAGGTAGGCTCTACGACGGGCCGAGACCTCATTTGAACTCCTATAGAGTGTAAAAAGTAAAGACAACATCAATATGCAACAACACCTTGGTCAGTTCTGAGGTAACGTGGTTGGTTTCAAGCTGTAATAAATCTATGCGCTGAAAAATATAAGATTTTCAATTATCCTTGAAAGGCTCCACCTCAGTAGAGGCCCCCCTCAGTAATGCTGACGGAGTCTCTTAAGGAGAGGTCAGATGGACACCAGATGCAGGATCCAAAGTGTTTATTAAAACAAAACACTAGGAGAAAGTTAGCAAACAGGCCAGAAACAAAACACAGTGCACATGCACTGAACGATTGGGAAAATTAAGGTACACTGCCAAAGGCAGTGGGAAACAAAAGTACTCACTCCAAGAGTGGCTAAACTAGAAAAACAAAAAGTGGACCTAACTAAACTGACGGTCACAGTGGGAAACTTAGACAAGGGGCAGACAAGACGTGGGCACAGCAAAACACTACGCTTGGAAATCATACAAAGGAAATACTCGGGAGGGCACAGGAGCGGCGATTTCACAATGCAGAGCAAAGCCAATACAAAGTTCCATCTGATGTCGCTTCTCACTTTGCCACAGATATAGCCACGAGAGGAGGCAGGGACTTGAAATGCAATCTCAAAAGGAAACCGAAACACATGGGATTAATAAAACAATTACACGAGAACCGGGTAAACAATAATGACTCGAGACAAGACGATGACACAATCAATCAAACAAGACAGTTTAGATTGAGGTAATCAAAACGTGATGAGAAAAAAGCGCCCCGAGAGGAGCAAAGGAAAGCACAGCTTTAAATGCAGTTAATCAGGGGAAGCTTAGGCAGGAATTACAAAAGCTAGAAACACTCGCACTCCTTTACCCTCTAAGCTTTTCCACTCCTTAATTGCTTTTTGACATTTTCGTCTGATCTCCGTTGTTGTTGAAACGCCCTTTTTAGACTGTTAACACAACAGGGACAAGCAAGGCGATTGGTCTAAAAAATTTCCAACCAGACCTGCCTTCGTAAACTTTTAGGGCAAAAACAACCAAATTAAATAAATTGTGGATAGCCTAAGCACAAACGTCATGTTTTAGTTGCAAGGGAACAGTTTTTCTGTCATTCCTATAGCATGAGGCGAATATATAAATGGATACTAACAAAACTGACCTTAATATAAGACAAGCCGAATAGTGAAGTACAACCATCAAGGGTGGCAAAGAGGATTGTTGGGCTGGTGAGAACGTTTGTTCATTTAATTTTGTCCCGATGGACGGTATACTGCTGCTGAAAGAAACAGACCTGCCGAGTCTAACGGGCAATGTTCCACTTCTTGCTGCCCGCAGCTGCAATGGCTAAGCATAACCCTGGCCGGTTCGGCCTGGAATGGACCAGCGGCTCGGGAACCCTCCCGAACCCCCCAATGGCCAGCCCGCCCCAGCCATCACCCATCCCTGACTGAAATTCCATGTCGAACCTTTTGAAACCCCCCAAGATTCCCCGCATGATGAAGCAATTCACCCTCAAACCAAGAGCAAATTTTTGGTCTTGCAGGAGGTTGAATTCCAAAAGTATGATGAATCCCCCCCTCCCCCCACACACTGCAGAGAGGGGACTTACATAAAGCCTACCCACAGCCCGTGGCACGGGCATGCTGCACGCTGCTCTCTACCTTCTTTCATATCCTGTCACTGTAACTGTGAGTCAGAACCGTGGGGAGAAGGAAACAGAGTCCAGGCCTCTCTGTGCAGTCATAATACTCCTCAATTTCTGTGATTGAGCTGGGTGGACGCAGGCCCATTCTGCACTCCATAAATTCTGCTTTGAACTGTCTACAGGCTTTTTACAGGGAACTCAGTGGTTTAAAATAATTTCTTTTTTGCCCCAAACATGACTGGAGTCAATAAAATAGAATGAGCTGTTTATTGTTCTTACCCAAGATGTAATGCCCCTGGCAAAGTCATTTACCCACAGAAGCCACATTATGTAAGGAATAGTTTATGCTGCCATGATTCAATGACTGCGTTTACATGCACACCATATTCCGATTAAGGTTCATATTCGGGCTAAGGTAATATTCCGAATAAGCTGTTTACATGCGCTGAGCGATGGGAATATTCCGTTTACATGTTTTTTAGCATATCCACCACTTAGGTCCGATCTTAACACCGGGTTTTCAGCAAATATAACGCTCGAAAGTAATCGTCATGGCTTTGGTTGCCTTCAGATAGAGCTTTAAAGCCGACATCGACTCCACTTTCTTGCCCATTGACATCGCCAGTGGTCTCTGTCCCAGAATTTCATCTATGACCACGAAATAAAAGAAACTGGCTAGATCAGGGCTGCTGGTATTGTTTTGTTTTTGGCAGCGGCTATTTTTAGCCACTCGTGAGCTTACTGTCATTTGCTATTCTTATGAACTCCCGTATCCGCCTGCACAATACAAAATTCGACCTCGGAAAAAAATTGCGACTCAACTGGGTTGAAAACATCCCCCTTTCGCTGCGTGCCTTGTGGTTATCATTACCAGACCGGCTTGCCGGCTTACTTTAAGTTACAGTCAGGATGTCCTCCACTCAAATTAGGTAAGGTCAGTTATTAGCCAGCTAACTTTGCCAGCTTGCCATCTAACTCATTAGCCAACTTGTACTCTAGAACTTTGTGCAGCTATCAGCTCTTCTACAGGACACTAATCACTACTGACTACTGATTGTGGAGAGTGACGACCTGACAGTTCCCCAAATATTAGGGAGCAAACGTTGAACCTAAAATTACACTCTCATAACTACCTAACCCGTTAGCTAAATTAAGCAACTAGCAAGAAAACATAAATAATGTTACAGTCTCGCTAGCTAACGTCAGACGATACATTATAATCCTGATTTCCTACATTGTGCAGGAACATACGGAAGCTCCTAAGAATAGCAAATTGGAGTAAGATTACGACTGGCGTTAGAAGAGCCACTGCCTTTATTTTTTTTCGCTTTGGAATATGCCGCCTTCAGTTTTCCAGCGATGCTGAACTTGATTGGCACTTGGCGGTTAACACAAAACCAGCCTCTCAACTTTTCGCACACCTTAAAGATATCGTTGTTACGGTGCTTTCGACCATCAATATATTCCAATATATTCATTTCTTTCATTATCTGAATGCACACAGCCGTCTCCTCTTCGCTCGAAAAATGCAAATTCCTTGTGAAGTTAACAGGCGCACACGTAGTTGAATATTCTGTTCGGGGGCATATTCCGATTGAGGTGTATACATGGGCTAATATTTCGATTAAAACGGGCATATTCCAGGAGTCTTAATCGGAATATTTCGAATCGGAAAATGACCTTAATCGGGTTATTACACGCGTTTACATGACAGGTGCGCAATCGGAATATTCTAATATTCCGATTAATACAGGAATATTGGTGTGCATGTAAACGCAGTCAATGTTCCATCTCCCCATCTCAGACGGCATGTGTAAACTGCTGACTGAAAGTAGGAGCCATCAACGAGCACCTGGTCAATGAAAAGCATAACCAGGCAGGCAAGGTTCAGCCAGAGCCTTATAACCATAAACAAAACTAAAGGCAGATAAGGCAGCGGGTCCTGATGGCTTATATTCTAGAGTGCTCAGGGAAGTTAGTGAGATCATCTTTAAACCGCTCTTCAGATGGTCTTTAGAAACTGGAAAAATACCAAATGATTGGAAGCAGGGCAATATATATTCAATATATAAGAAAGCAGACCGTACTGAGCCAGGACATTACAGGCCAGTCAGTTTAACTTGCATAGCATGCAAAATACTGGAATCTATCATAATGGATGAGCTGGAATTATTTCTTGAACGTAATAATATCTTGAGGGATAGCCAACTTGGTTTCCGTAACGGAAGGTCATGCCTGACAAACCTCCTGGAATTCTTTGAAGAGGCCACATGACTAATGATCAGAGCAGGGCTTATGACATCATATACTTGGATTTTCAGAAAGGATTTGATACATTACCGCATAAGAGACAAATTTTGTTGGGACCCCTGCTGTTCCTCATCTACATTAATGACCTTGATAGGAATACTGAGAGCAAATTAATTGCATTTTCAAATGATTCTAAATTTGGAGATTTGGCAAATTGTTTAGAGTCCACTATAGTGATTCAGGATGATTTGGATAAAATCCAGAATTGGGAAGAAATGTGGCAAATGTTATGGACCCAATTTGTTACGGCCCTAATTTGTTATGACATAGCGAGGGATGACAGACAAACTTTTAAAACTTTAGCAGATTTCATGAAACAAAGACTGACCAAGATTGATAAAAAAAGAGATATTTTCAGTCCCTTGGTGATTGAAATGGGGTTGTTATGTTGCGATGTCCTGGGACAGGAAAATGCTCCAACACAGGCAAAAATACAGAAAAAGCTTCACAGGTCTTGAGAAGAGTGACAGGTCTGGTCAAATGTATCATTCCACTATTTCTCCTTGGAATTTCTCCTACTACTCTACTCTCTTAATTTTTCTCTTTATATACTCTTTTCCAGCCCCCCTCCCCCCCCACCTTCCAGACTTTTTTTTCCAATTCTCTGGGACTTTCCCTTCTGAGGCATGCCCAAAACTGAGCTGCACGGTGGTTAGCACTACTGCCCCACAGCAAGAAGTTTGTGGGTTCGAATCTGGCCTGGGGCCTTTCTGTGTGGCATTTGCATGTTCTCCCCGTGTTCGCGTGGGTTTTCTCTGGGTACTCCGGTTTCCCCCACCCACAAAACAATATAGGAACGCTCCTGTATGGCTGTGTGAGAATGTTTGGTGGTGGTCGAAGGGGCCGTAGGCGCATACTGCCATGCCATGCTTCTGTCAGTCTGCCCCAGGGCAGCTGTGGCTACAAATGTAGAACGTGAATGTGTGAGTGAATGAATAATGTATCCATTGTGAAGCATCTTTGAGTGCCCAGAAAAGCGCCATATAAAGTTGATGTATTATTATTAAAAACCTAGCTCCAAACCGGGCTTAAAAAAAAAATGCCAATACTTCTATCTAGTGGCATTTTTTCCCCCACATTACACAAATGAAATTTAATGTAGTGAAATTTTAAGTGGTACATGTAGGTAATAAAAACATAAGACAGGATTACTCCATGGGACGTTTAAACCTGGAATGTGCTCCGCATGAAAAAGATTTGGGAGTGATGGTTGACCAAATTCTCACAGGTTCTAGCCATTGTGCCGTAGCAGTTAAAAAAGCCAATTGGATGCTGGGCTACATTGCCAAAAGTATTGAGTACAAATCCAAGGAGGAGATGCTTCTTTTGTACAACACATTCGTTAGACTACATCTGGAGTATTGTGTACAGTTCTGGGGACCATACTTTCAGAAAGATATAGAGGCTCAAGAAAAGGTTCAGAGAAGAGCCACTAAGCTAATTCCAGGTATAAAAGATGAAAGCTATGAGAAGAGGCTGAAAATCCTTACTCTCTTTAGTCTTAGGAAAAGGAGACTTAGAGGGGATCTGATTGAGGTCTTTAAATATGTTAAAGGGATTAAAGGCCCGGTACCACTGGGGAGAGGATTAATTGCGCATTAATTGAGTAAACAAATTTCGGGCGTTCGTTGTGGTCTGCAACAAAATTGGCCAATGACAAATTTCTTTAATACATGTACGGATGTATTAATAATGTATAGTGAATATATGACGAATAAAAGCGGATGTTTAACTAATAAAACCGAATGCAATAGCGGATGCTCTCCCATGAGGGGTACAACAGGTAAATGTTGACGAATGTATTGCAAACATTGCGGATATATAACGAACAATCACGGATGTATAACGCATGTATTAAGGAAACGGATCGGATGCATTGCGATTATCACGGAAGTATTACGGATGTATTGAGAATGCATTGCGCACATGTAGTGGAAACAGCGGTTGTATTGCGCACGCGCGGCATCTGCAATGCGGTCATAAAAGAAGCGCACTCGGGCTTTTCGGCATGACTACTCAGCTCCACCATCAGTTTATTGTAAATGCCCAGGTCCAGTCTTCTACCAATCCATGGTCTCACCCAAACAGCTCTTTGATTTCTTCTTCGCCTTCTTCTCCGCCTCTGGAGCAATTGCTGCAATTGGAAAAGTTGATAGTTGCTGCCATCCATCAGCATAACAATCACACAACGACTTTGGGGATGCATAACTACATCTGTACTTCTCTACGGCTGCACTGGCAATGACAATGGCAAATATGTCGATTTCTGCCACATTTATATAGTCCTTTGGGTTTAGGTTAAGTGTTTTTCATGCACTCACAAATTGTTCGCAAATCAGATGCAAAGCAAATGCAATGCAAATTGTTTTAGTTTGTGATGTGGGCGTTATAGCCACGCTATATATCCGTTTTACACTGTCCCAGTCCGCTGCCAAGCCGCAATACCCCGTCAGTTGCAAATATCAGCGGATAATAGAGGATATACAGCGCTTAGATTGAGTATGTATTGCGTAAGTAAGGCGGATGTAATCCGCAAACAAAATTTTGTGCAGCTCAAAAATCCTGGCAACGGAAAAACGTGCCTCTGCGGACATGCCTGCGACTCATACAAGCATGTTTCACGAATATTGCGGTTGTTAAATAATAATAAAACGAATATTGTGGAATATAAACCAATTTTGTGCATAATTCATACGCAAATCTTCCTAAATGCCAGTGGGACCGGGCCTTTACAAAGTGAATTATGTAGGATTCCTTCGGCCAAGTTTTGTTAGTAGAACTCGGGGTCACAAATGGAAGTTGACAAAGGGTAAATTCTAAAATTATAAAATTAAATTAAAATTAATGATTCTAAAAAATATTTTTTCACCCAAAGAGTAATTTCGATGTGGAACAGCTTCCCTGACCATGTTGTTGAGGCAGAAACCTTGGGAATTTTCAAGAGCAGGCTTGACTTAAAGCTAGATACCATTGAGTCATTGAGTATCTGAAGTGATATATTCATATTAGTAAAAAAAAAACTGGTGAGCCGAGTTGGGCTGAATGTTCTCGCCGCTCATGTTATGTAAAGACTACGTCTAAACCCTGCATTTGACTGGACTGTGAAGATGTATTTGAGGACTGTCCACATTAAGGCTGGTAATTTTAATTTTATAATGGACCTACTATTTGAACTTTATTGAAAAATTCTAAGTATCATGGATTGAATGTCCAGCCTGGTGTCATGGTGGCCTGTGCATTTGCCCTTAGCAGAGGGGAAGGAAAGGTGGGAGGTGAAATTTTGGGGCTGAAAATGGAGGTCTAACATAACAGCAGTGCATTAATTGGACAAAAAAGGGAGCCAATAGCCTAATCCCACAGTTGCATGACATCAGCATACTTTTTCCTTGGATATAGGCCATTTGCAAACAAACTAGAGGTCACCAGAGAGGACAGGGCAGAAATCACGGATATGATTCACACACAAGTAGGGTGAAATTAGCTCCTTTTTGGCCTTCACAAATTGAGAAGTAAAATTTGCAATAATAAGCAGTGTGAAAAACGGATGACTTTGCGGTCGCATTAAAATTAAGGTCTATCATATTATACAAAGCTTTATCATGTCATTGGGATATTAAACAAAAGTATATCAGTGTTTTCCTGAATAGTATTTATTTCATCAATAACAGCAATACACAGCATTACAGTACACAGAAAGGCTAAACTACTGATCACATACTTAATAAAATGCATAATATGCAGAGGAGAGGTAAACACTGGTAACAAATAAACAATAATATTTTCTGCTGTGTAATGCAATCTATATGGAAAGTACGATAAATCAATGTGGTAAAATGGTAAGGTAGTTTTCAGGCAGATTTAAGGGCACTGTTGTGACATGCATGTATGTGAACTTTAATAATGCAATATACAGGGAGATTCACCTGAATATACTGTGTCTTTAAGACCGTCTCTTTGAAAGGATTTGTTGCTATTCAGCTTTCACTAGCAAGACAAGCAGACAACCATGCAGATAATGGCGACGAATTAAGAGACAATTCCAGCGGACACAACTCGAGAGAAGTTTTTTTTCATTGCTGAAAATTTTGCTGTTTTAGCTTGCTATTTGCAAAGCAAAAACTAAGAAATATTTTATTACCTTAGGGGACTCATGATCTTGACTAAGTGTGAGACCACTTGCTCTACAAAGAGAACAGGACAAATCAATCAGTGATACCCATGTAAAGGAAAAATCTGTCCCGTTGTGGTAACACGTCGTAACCGTGAAAAAATAAAAACTCAAACCAGCCAAGCCAGTGGTGGATAAGTGAAATGATGGGCCCAGGTGCAAGACCCAGATAGCTTAAAATGATTGAATCAACATTGTGATATTGTCAGGCCGAAGATTGCAATCAACATTGATGTCAGATATTGAAAAAAACATTGAAAGTGCTCGCTATGATCAACATGGAAGTAATTGAAATTGAATTTCTAATCAATTCTGACGATGAATCAACCTTGATTCAAGCATGATATGATCAACATTGAAATCATGTAGAATTGCATCAACAGTGATTCAACTATATATTTGCATTGCATTACACATTGAAACAATGTTATTATAAAGGGCCCTTTCAACACTTTTCAACCCTCCTCTGAATGTTTTTAATATGCCTCCTTAAAAAATAATCACTTTATTACTCTATTAATGGTATAGTCCAACAAGGAGCATGCCAAAGTAGTCTACTAGTCAGTGATATCACTGCCATATGCCTGAATGGCAGTGACGTCACTAATAGACAAGTTTGGAGCAACCCCCGCAGTGTTATGGTTTGCACCCAGCAGGGCAATCCGGCAGGCACCAAGACCATGGGCTTGGGCAAAAGGAGACTCAAGTGCCAAGGCTGGGGGTGAAGAACTAAATTGACTTGAAAAAACAAACAAGAACTAAAGTACAAAAAAAAAACAGAAACAAGGCAAGGTGGCAGCTAAATCAGACACACAGACCTGCTGTGGTCAAGTAAAATTCAGAGAACCAGGATTGGCACCTGCCAGCCCTAAATACTCTGCAACTGCCTCCATCTTAATTGGCTCCAGCTGAGAGGCAGAAGAACGTGAAAGGGGAGGGGCTGAAAGGCCCAAACCTTAACAAGCAGAACTTTAAAACACCAAATAGAGTAAAATGATTATTTTTAAAATGAGGCTTATTAAAAACATACAGACGAAGGTGAAAATACTGAAACCAAAGAAAAAAAAACAATAAAACATGTAGTTCAATAAAATTCATTTAGTTATTCCTTTTCTTCCTCAGTCGTTTCATTTATTTGCTTCCACTCTCATGTTTGAAAGCCTACCCAAAATAACTGACTTTGATTGGCTTTAATATTTCCCATGAATTTCCACTACTGGAAAGCAAGAGAAAAGATAGCTACCTGTCCTCCAACCATGCGCCCAAAAAGATTGTTTACCCTGCCTTAGAACCTGAGGAGGGTTTCCTAAATTAGAGCCCCTACTAACAGCAGGAAGTCAGAGATAGAGTTAGAATTTAAGTAACAGTTTGCTTTACAATTAGGGTTAGAGTTAGGGTTGGATTAGGGTTAGAGTTAGGGTCAGGATTAAGGTTAGGTTAGGAATTTAGGGGCGGTGTGGCTGATGATGTAATAGAGATTGTCGTTATTTTAATGACCGCTAGAGGTCACTTAACTCTTTAACGTAACTTTAGGTCGCAATAAGTTGCTTGTGCAAACAAACATAGGGAGCGTATTTTGCTGGAGGACAGGCTCAAAGTCTGTTTTTCAGAATATTAACAGAAAACTTGCAGCCTGACCATCGTCTGTTTCAATAGAAAATTCAGTTGTCTAGGTCTGACGTATACAATAACATCTCTGCATCAGAATTAAACAGTGTTCATTGAAAACTTTGAAACATTTAATCCCATGTCATAGATTTGTTTGAGTTGGTGCTTTTTATATAGTAAACACTGCTTGTACTTTTATCATTATTTCAATGTGTGCTCAGCATCATTGGATACGATGTTCCCTTTTCTTCAGTCTCGGTATTTCCATCCCTGAGCTGAGCCTTGTTTGCAATTGCTCTCCATCCAATTAATGAATGTGATGAATGTGCAAAATTAGGAAGAATTGGAGTTCAAAAACACGTTTGGACTCTGAAACAAAAATTATCCCCCATTAATATGAAACAATAATCACTCTAAATGACAAAAGAGCCAAAATATTTTAGAGTGCAAGGATTGTAACGAGAGATGGGCTATAAATATGTCATGATAGTCGTGAGCGCAATAATAATGACTCCCGCCATGGGGCGAATAGACAAGCTTGCCCCTTTTACTTCCAAGAATCATACTTGATGCGGTCTTGAACTAATGACTGTAAAAAGTCAATGGCCATATGAAATGCATCCAGAAAAGAGCTTCACTAACTGAACTATTTCTCAGCAATGTGCTCAACAGAGCAATGTTCAGGTCTGCAAAATCATCACCTTTTAACCAGAAGTTGCTCTCAATTTGTTCCCACTTACTGTTAGCAATCAAACATTTGATTCACTCAATTACTTATTTGAATCAGTGAACAGTCCAATTTATTTTGACGGCGTTTTTGTTTGTAGCATTTTGAAATATAAATGTCCATGAAACAAAACAGATTTGCTTAACTGCGTTTACCAGATTATTTCTAGATTTACACTTGATCATTTCATGAAGAATTACTTGCTTACAACCCAACTTTTCTATTCTTGCTTCTAAACTTTAAAAAAAGCCTATGGATCCATATATGGGTCTAGCAAATACAGCTACAGTATTCAAACCCGAGGAAATTCAGGCCTATCTTAAATTCTACAGGAGATCCAAAGATCTCCAAAAATTTCTAATATGTCCTGCTGAATTAGAGGGAAATGCATTTAAAATGATGTACAATATCTAGTTATTTTCCTTTTGATGTAATGCTGTGGCCAAGAAAAAAAACACATGGTGTCCTGAGTTTGAATATTTCTCTCAGTATAAGTGTGATGTAGTGAAGCACTGCAACCAGCAGATGCGGAATATGCATATGATATTGTCCTGAAATATGAAAAAGAAGCTTTTTTATGATTTTGAATGTAATTACAGGGAAAACTTCAGTGAAAAGTTAGGAGTTTAACCCTTGTCCAACCAAGGGTTTTTCTACTACCACCCCGACCAAGGTTAACATCCCCCCGGATTATTTCGCAATTAAGCGATAAACATCATCTTTGTTTGGTATCAGTGTACAGCAACAGATGTCTTCTCTTCAAATCAAGAACAAATAAAACAGACTTCAACATTATGACGTCACAGTGACGTAATAACTAACACCATATTAGGAACATCAAAATGACAAAAATCCATGTTTTTTATATTTTTATGGGTTTTAGTTGAAAATAAGTAACTTTCTGTAACCTCTAGAACTACTAGTGCTACAATTAATATTTAGTATTATTATAAATGTTATAAACTCATGAGTAACATAAATTTGACATTACTATGATAAACTCATTTTGGGAAAAACAAACACAAAAGGGAAACACATAGTTTTCTGAACATTTTTCACGTTTTCTTTGTTTTTCCCTTTGATAGAACAAGGCTTAAAATATCAGTATGTCTGGTACATACTGTATGTTCTCTTTCAAGACAAGAATCAATTAACACAAACTTGAGCACTGTGATGTCACAATGACGTCATTATAGATGTCATATCTGAAAAAAATACAAAATTCCATGTTTTTTTTTTTTTCATAATTTTTCCCCAATTTTGGCTGTTACATATTTTCCCCCTCAATTTTAGGTGAAGGTAAGCAACTTTCCACTACTCTCCACTACTTTCCATGTACTATACTAGTGCTACTGTAAACAATATGACTATCATACATATTGTTATATACCAAGGAGTAACAGTAATGTAATAAATGTACATTACAATTACGTCACTAATTAGCAAAATGACTCATGTTGACCAAAACGTAAAAAAAAAAAAATACAAGGACAAGCTACATCAATAAATCAATGAGGATGACAATCAGTGTGGTCTACAAAGTTCATTGAGGATGAAAAATAATAATAGCATACTATTTTGCATCAAAAACAAGCAAAAATTGATGCTGGTGGCAACCACCCCCTAGCCGGGTAAAACCAGATTCTGCTACTTCGCGTTGCTTCATACACAGAGTCTGGTGGTCGTTATTGAAGTGTTTACTTCCTGGCGGGTGAGCCAAGATGGCGCCACTGTAAGACGCTGTCTGTGCTGTCAAAACTTTTTTCGTTCAATGCTTGAATTTCCTTGCTTTAACCCCAAAAACGTGTAAATAATTCTCATAACATTTGAGTATCACTTGGGGAATGCAGCTGAAATTTTTTGCTTTGTTTTTCGTAAACTTTTTCTGTTGGACTCCCACGTTAGCTAACTTTCGGGGGAAAAAAAGAGCTCCAACTGCCAAACCACTGGTCCTGCTGACATGTCGACTACAGGGGAGGATATGGAAAAGACAATAGACACGGTAGCGGAGAGTTTTAAACGGTGTCATTCATACGCCAAGCAACAACTTGCGGATATTGATGACTCTCCTCACGCCAGCCCACAGGAAAAAAAACACCCCATTGCGAGCCAGAGCCCTCCAGCGCTGCCCTGCTGGCAGCAATTAACCAGCTTACCGAGTCGCAGCTCGGTTTCAGGGAGAGGGTGGAATCCATAGAGAAGTCCATTGATAATAATTTTAAGAGTATTCAAATACTCTTTCCCTCAGTTCACGCAGCAGAGAAGAATGTAGGGGAGCTGGCAACTAGAGTGGATCCCCTGGAGCTCCACATTAAAACCCTGACTGCTGAAAATAAAAAGCTGGTCGATTGAGTGAACGATATGGATGTGTACTCCAGGCGCTGGAACTTCAAGATCTCCGGGATCCCCAAGTCCGAAGGCGAAAATGTGAAAATGACGTGTCTCACCTGGTCTCGCTGACTCTCTTCAAAAGATGGTGGATATCGCCCACAGACTGGGGCCACGACCGAAGAAGGAAGATCAGCATCCACCACGCCGTATCATAGTTCAGTTCCTCTCAGGTCCTCAAGCAGAAGAACGTGAAGATATTGGAGGACTTAACCCAGCAGGTGAGGGATGGGAGAGCAAAGTTGTGGCTGGTTGTAGAAGAGGCAAGGAGGCAGAACAAGGAAGCAGGCTTCAGCGGCCCTTTTGCTATCATTGCTGATAAGAAGATCTCTGCCAAGGACTTAACATAAAGTATTTGCCGGAGTAGATGGGTTCAACTTTCTCGGGGATATAATTTTAATGAATGGCAGCTATATAATAAGCTACATATTTTTTGTTTATTTCCCCTTGTATGTATGAGGAAACTGTTGGATTTTTAGTTTGTTCTAGAGAATAGCTCTAAGTCCTGAATTTATTCAGATACTTTTGAGAGTATTTGCTTTTGACTGATTACAGGACTCCCCCCCTTTTTTTTTTTTGGTAGCATGATTTTGCTATATTGGTTACATGGTTTAGTTTCTAAATTGATCGCTCAAGGTAAAGTTTTTGGCTTGTGAATTCAAGTTTTGCACATTTTTCAATTTTCAATTTTTCAGCTTTCAATTTTTTGCATAGCCACTGCTACTGCTAAAGTAGTCCTGTTCATCTGCGTTTCGTGTATATCTGTTTGACATTCGTTCGTCCTGTTTTGCTCTAAATGTTTGGGGAGTACGAACTTTAACTAAAAGAAAAGCTTTCTTTTTACTTTGTGGTCATCAAAATAAGGATGTCTATTTTTTAACAGGAGACTCATTCCACTTCAAAGGATGAAGCATGTTGGCGTAATCAGCGGGGAGGGAAAGCTTTTTTCTCATGGTACTAATTTTTCAGGAGGTGTTTTAGTTTTACTCCATGCTTAACTTAATGGTGAGATCTTATACACAGAGATTTCGGAAAATGGTAGATGGATTCTGTTGGTTATTAAATGTGGAGTTAATATATTTATTTTGGTAAATGTTTATGGTTTCAATGTTAGGAATTCTAAAATCAAACTCATTAACTCTTTGTCTAACAATATTCTCCAAGAAATGAGCAAATTTCCCTCAGCATTTGTGATTGTTGGCAGACAATATTCTCCAAGAAATGAACAAATTTCCCTCAGCATTTGTGATTGTTGGCAGTGACTTCAATGAGGCTCCATGAGGCTTTTGTACAGATAGATTACCCCTGCAAGGGGTAATCAAGATCATTTTAACCCTGTTATATATGATTTCTGTGGCAAGCTTTCATTATTAGATGCTGTGAGAATTTTACACCCTCTGGAAACAAACCTCTTTACCTGGTTTAAAGCAGACCTATCACAAAAATCTCGTACAGATTTATGGCTTATCTCTGATAATTTGGCTCCCTGGGTCCAAAAATGTAAAATTACTGCTGCTCCCTTTACTGATAATGCTGGAATAGATATTTCTTTATCAAATTTAAGTTCTACTAGGCGCAACAATCCTGGATACTGGAAGTTAAACTCTTCCTTTCTACAACAATCAGCTTTGGGGATTAAACAAATTATTGCTAAATTCAATTCTGTTGTGAATTAAGTATTTATGCTTTGTTTTTGTATGTTTTCAGTTTCATGATGTTTAGAATTATTTGTTTCTTTGTGTTAGATTTACCTCTAGTGTGATTGTTCATGTTTCATGAATGCTTTTCTTTTGTCACTTGCTCCCTTGTGTGTCTAAGTGTGGTGTCTTGTTTCCATTCACAGTCTTTTCCCCTGTCTTTTCTGGTTGGGTACTTCCTGCTTCCTTCTTCCTGTGCTTGTTAACTGTCTGCACCTGAGAATAGTTTAGCTGAGGCACTGGTGATTAGAAATGGGTAGGACTACACATTAGAGCAGAGTAGTTAGGCACGGTGATTAGTTAGTTTGAAGAAGCAGGGCACACCTACTTGTTCAATCTGTCCTATCACTTTCCTTTGCTGTTCTAGATTCTGCCTCCTCTCAGCTGTCCTTCATTTCTTGGGCTAAACACTCTAATTAGGTTGTTTATAAAGACCCCACTTTTCCGCTTGTCTTTGTCGATTCGTGACCGTTCCTTGCTCTGCCTGGTCGTTCCGTCTATGCGCTTTTTCTCAGTGTGTTTTTGCGATTATTGAGAGTTTTTGTCCTGTGTGATTTTCTGTACTCTAGTTATTGATTGTATTTCGTCGAGTGAGTGTGGTGAGTTTGAGAGTCTCCCGTTTTCCCCAGTTCCCTTTATACTTTGACTGTTAATTTTTGAGTCCCCCTCTTCCCTTCCAATTCCCCTTTCCCTTTTCCCCATTCCCTTAGGTTAGTTTCCCTTTGTTTCTGTATTCTGTGCTGACTGATTTCCTGGTTTTTTGACATTTTGCCTGCCCCTGACTAAGGTTGAGCGTTTCTGTGATATTCCTGATTTCTGGCTATTGACCTCTGTTTCTGTCTGACCATGAGCAACGGTAATATTAATAAGAGACGCTCCTCCGGGCTTGAACCGCGATTGGAGTCTCCGTATGTTCATTACAAATTCAATGTCTGAAATTACACCTGCAATAAAATGGGAGCTATTTAAATGTCAGCGTTTTTTAATGCGTTTTGGAAACCAACAATTTAGAGATTAAATATACTTATGCTAATAACTTAAAGTTAAATCAAATATTCAATATACCTGTTCCAAGTAATGAAGATAAAGTGCGCTTGCACTCATTAAGGGAAAAATTAGACCTTTTTTCCAAACAAAAGCAAGGGGAGCATTCATAAGGCCTTGGGCCAGATGATTGGAACAAGGAGAAAAAAATTCAGCCTTTTTTAATTTGGATGAGAAACGTCTACAGGCAAGAAATATATCTGCTTAATATATTGATAACAGTCTGTCTCAAAACTAAAAGGAAATTTCTTTTATCTCCATCAGACTTTTATCAGATGTTATACACTTCCTTATTTGACCCCCAGGCTTGTCGTGCTTTTTGATAAAGTATCCCCATTTATTCCTTAAATTTCCAAGGAGAATTATGAGCTCTGTGGGAGTCCACTTACACTAGAAGAATTGCAGAAGACTATTACAAAAATATTACATATTACAACTAATACAACTGGACCAGATGGATTTTCTTATTTTACTTAACTTTTTGGGAAGATTTAAAACAAATTTTATTGGAAGTTTTGGTTGATTGTGCCTAAAATAAGGAATGGACTGTCTCTATGAAGCAAGGTTTAATAACCCTAATTCCTAAACCTGTTAAAGATCTTCTTTATCTGGATAATTGGCGTCCTATAACATTGCTAAATTCAGACTATAAAATATTTGCAGCACTGTACGCTAATTGATTAAAATTTTGTTAGAGGAATTTTTTTTTATATGGATATTTTAGATTATGGAGATCTGTTTGATAAAAAAGTCACTGATTTTGTTTTTGGACTTTGGCAAAGCTTTTCACACAGTGGAACATTCGTTTATTTTTGAGGCTTTGCAATATTTCAGGTTCAAAGAAAACTTCAGGAACATCATAATTACACTCTATGCCAATATTAATAGCTCTGTATCCCTGGCTCATGGTACATCTCGTTTTGATTTACACCGTGGGATAAGACAAGGGTGTCCAATTTCACCCTTATTTTTGATGGCTGCTGAACTTCTTAATCTATTTATTGTTAATTGTGTGAATGTTGAAGATAAAAAGATAGGTGACAATGTTCTTACCATAAGTCAGTTTCTTCAAAATGAACTTCAAGTCCCTATTGTTATAAAGGCTTTAAATGTCTTTTCAAGTGCCTCTGGCCTCACAATTAATAAGAGTAAGTGTGAAATAACTGTACATGATTCTGACACTGTCTCAATAGATGATATAAAGGTGAAGAGAGATAAAATATTTAGGTATCACAATAAGCAAATCTGCTAGTGAGTGGATCTCTCAAAACTTTATGCAAAAAATGTCAAAATCTATCTTCAACTCTTGGTTACAGAGAGATCTTACTATTATAGGTCGAATTTTACTCTCTAAGCCAGAAGATTTGTCTAGGTTTGTGTATCCAGTTTTATCTTTATATGTAGATCGCACAACCTGTGCAGGTATTGAGTCACTCTTATTTAAATTTATTTGGAGACACAAAACTTGGTATATAAAGAAGAAAACACTTATCAGACAATATTCAGAGGGGGGCCTTAATGTCTTAGAGTAAAACATTGTCTAGCACATAATAATGCTCCATGGTTTCTTACTACCAATTTTTTATTTAATAAATACATTTGTGGTGGTTTGAAGTTTTTGCTGTCATCTAACTTTACCTCAAGTAAATTGCCTGTTAAGCTTGGCAACTTTCATAAACAAGCCCTGGACACATGGAAAATTGCTTTGAAACACAACTTCTCTCCTCACATGTGTATCATATGGAATAATCAACATGTTGTTCACAAGAATAAGACCCTATTTTTCAAAGATTGGTATAATCAAGGTGTTATTTTTGTCTTTGATCTTTTGAATGATAACAGGGACCTTACCACCTACGAAAAATTCACCCAACAAAAAGGATTAGACATATCTCGCTCTGTGCATTCCAGAATACTCAAAAGTATACCTACTAGTTTATTGTCTCTTATTAGAGCTTCTGTTCTATACACACCTTTTTTAGGAATGACTCCTACTCTGTGGCTTGGTGGAAAGGTTCTTGAGGAACGTTCATGTAACAATGCTCATATTAGATCAGTTTCTACTTCTGTTCATAGTCAGCATCCAAACTCATTTCATCGTTGGAGAGTGATGTTTCCTGACATCAGTAAAAATGTCTGGACTGAATTTAATAGATTTTGTGTCGCCAATGAAGTTAAAGAAATACATATTAAAGTCTTACATAGATATTATCCCTGTAATGAATTCATTAACAGATTTTGCCCTGATGTATCCCCTTTATGTTCCTTCTGCAAAAAAGAGGTTGAGTCCTTCTTTCATTTGTTTCATGGTTGTCCCTATTCTACTAACTTTTGGACTCAAATGTCTTTATTGATTTTGGAATCTTATAAAGTTTTGATCATTATTACTGAAACTATGGTCTTATTCTTAAATGTTGAATGTAAAATAAGGAAGTTAATAATGTAATAAAAATGCTGTGTCTGTTGGGTAAATTTCACATCCATAAAGCCAGATTTCTCCAGGCTCCGCCAAATGAAACTTTGTTTTATGTTGATCTCAAATCTTTTTACGGCTCTATCTGTAAAATATGTAAAAACAAGAAAGCTTTAAAGACATCCGCTCTCATGGAAAATATTATGGTCCATATTACTAGTTGAAATCTCTCCTTTTTTGGTTTGTTTGTTTTTATTTTCTTTTCTCGATTATTGCATATTATGTATTTTTTGTTGAGTAATTTTATTTTTATGCATCCTGATACATTGTAATTTTTATTATTTATTTTTGTCAAGCTCTGCTTTTTGTGTGATATTTTTTTACGCACTCCCTGTACTTCACTGTTGTTTGTTTGTTTGATATCATGCATGCTTTGTATAATGTCTTTGACATGATAATTGCAAAAAAAAAAAAACTGTTTTCTTCCTGGTGTGTGGGCACTTGTCAGAAGTTTAAAATCATTGGTGTATCCGTAAACTAATCACTAACGTTTGGCAATGATGAATGTTACGCGCCGGCTCAGCCGCCTAGTACTTCTGCTGGAAACTACAACCCTTCATACCAGGAATGCAGTGGGATCAGTACATTAAAGTTCATTCTGTAGGGCCCACTGAACTACATTTCCTATGCAGTCAACAGGAAACTGAAACATCCTATAGAGCACCACCCCCTTTCTTTTCGTTTCCCAATAGAATGAGCCAAAAGCAATAAAACAGGTAACAGAACTTTTAGAACTAGGGACCCCATCTTGCAGGAATCTTGCAGGAAGGGTTATTAGGACAAAACGTATGAATAATCCATCCTCGCTATTTTAGGTATCGTAAAGGCAGATTCCCCGACGCGTCTTGGTGCCTCGTGGGAGGAACTATAATATTTTTATTAAAGTTTTAATAAATGATTATTAACTATTTTTATTAGTTATTAATTACATGTGATAGCCATTTAAATGCCCTTTTTAAGCTGCTGCACCTGCATACTGTACCCAAATACCCATACATATGCCCTTCGACCAAATTTTAGCCTTCATTCATTCACTTAAAAGAACCAAAGGTGCTCTTTCTGTTTTCCTAACAAGAAACAAACTGTTGAGCTATTGTTTATCCTGCAGATACTGCTGCTGTTAAAAAAAGTAAAAGACCTGAAACCAACGGCAGAATCGGCGAGAATACTGCATTATTTACATCAGGACGAAGTCTGCGTTGACACGAAAACTGAACCGTTAACCATACATGCGCTAACATCATACCCAGCTTGCTATCTAACTTCATAGCAACACAGTTTGGCTCTAAGCATTTGGCTGTCTCAGACAGCTATTTCATTTATGAATAATGACAACATAACACTGAGACAGCGAATAGGTCTGGTGACATGAACAAACACGGCTTTTAAAAAGTTCGCTGCCAACTTAAATAGTGTGAAATTCGAGGGCAATGTAACACTAGAAGCTTCAAGCTAGCTGTGGTGGTTCGGCTGTCTCTCACAGAGATGAACAGGGTGCCTATTTCATGATGGCTATTATGTAGATAACATAACATAACATGAATGGCAAGAACAGGCCGCATAGCCCAACTACGCTCGCCAGTTTCTTTATACTATTGTGAATATATCCCTTCAGATACTCAATGACTCAATGGTATCTAGCTTTAAGTCAAGCCTGCTCTTGAAAACCCCCAAGATATGACAATCTGTTGGGACATTCATCTTGTTGTGGCAATAAGTCACTGATAACCAGGATTTTCTGCTCGACAGAGCAAATGGCCTCCAATGTATTTATGTCCGTAGCCATTGTTGATTTTGGAGACTACAATTTCAAACTCGGCGCAGCGGCTACATCATGGCTCTCGGCCACGCCTTCTGTTCGTTGGTTGGTCCGGCGTATTTTCTGCGGATGGTTAACGGGGCAGAGCTCCAAGTGATCAGACTGAGTACTGAAGCAAAATGAAATTACGCGGAAGTACGAAGGCTGGCGGAGTCAGGCTAACCACCACCCCTACCCTTCAACTTTGACGGCCCACCCTAACCCTGGGAGGTGAGGTAACCTCATCAGTTTTTCATGAAAATGAGTGCAAAGGATGAATAAATAATTACCTAGAAGCATTAGATCATATCTTTTAACGTTTATGTGCAACAGGAAAAAAATCTGTTGGGGACCCCTGGGCTGGACAAGGTTTAAGGAGTTTAATATTTCTGGTCATTCAACTAATTTTGATATAAGACAAAGACATTGGTAGTAAACAAAAAAATGCAGCTTTTATTTTCATCGTTTCATTTACTGAAGGTAAAGTGTTATTCAAAACCTATAAGACTGGGACGACCACAGTCTTACAGCGACAGTAACAGCTAGGAATGTTAATATTGTACACACTCTCAGCTCAATATTCAAGTACACAAAATAATTTAATTTGTAGTCAGTCACACCTCTAACAATTCATTTTCACAAGTCCACATTACTCATTTAATTTGAGATGTAAACTGTTTATTTACTTTAAGCCCTACATTGTTTGAATGGACTGCACATCTTTTAGGAATGTAAGGTTTATTAAACTGTCTGTTATTGTAATCATTGTTTCTTTGTCTTTGAGTTGCCAATCTTGTGGGGAGGTCCCTTCCTAGAGCAGCAAATGGCATGACTGAGGGCAGAGGACTGTCAAAGACGAACCCAAACATACTTGACTTTTTCACGATTTGCGCAGTTTTTATACTACTCTTTCCCCGAATACATTAGCAACCAAGCTCAATCATCTTATTTGTGTAGAAAAAGGAGATCAAAAACCAGCCAATCTGCAACACAATTTCCCCGATTTCTGAAACACTAATTACATATTAATTTATGCATCTGACATCATTCTGAGACTCGTAGCAACTCTCGATTCAATGAGGCTATACGAGTGTGTATGTTCCATGCAAAATATCTGAGCTAAAGCTTCACCTTTGGATTTGTTTTTAATACATTATATTTCACAAATAAAGAATGCCTCGATCTTGTGTAGTTGTAACATTGTAAAAAAAACTCACTATCAATGTGAGTGTGAGATCTTGCTCACAGTGAAGATGTTTACTGTGCGAATGACTGAAACAAGTCACATCACTGATGATCAGCAGAAACATTGATAACTACGGAAAGCCACTAAACTCATATTGCATTCATGACTAAATGCTGTAGAGGATTTATCGAATATGGCTATCTAGCGAAACAACCAAAGAGTTGACGATGCACAGAACCAAGTGCATGTTATAATTAAATCTGTTCATAAAATAACATATGTGACGAGAACAGGCTGTTCAGACCAACTAGGCTCGCCAGTTTTTTATTACTATAGTGAAACTGTCCCTTCAGATACTCAATGACTCAATGGTATAGCTTTACGTCAAGCCTGCTCTTGAAAATTCCCAAGGTTTCTGCCTTAACAATATGGCCAGGCAAGGTATTCCACGCTGAGATTACTCTCTGGGAGCGAAAATATTTCCTAATATCAGTGCTAAATTTACTCTTGGCCAATTTTCATTTGAGACTCCGAGTTCTACGAACAAATTTTGGTCTAAGAAATCTCACATAATTCACTTAATCCCTTAAACACATTTAAAGACCTCAATCAGATCACACCTAAGTCTCTTTTTTTTTTTTAAAGGATCTTCAGCCTCTTCTCATAGCTTTCATCTTCAATATCCGGAATGAGCTTAGTGGCTCTTCAATTAACTTTTTCTAGATCCTCTATGTCTTTCTTAAAATATGATCACCAGGACTGTACACAATACTGACGAATGTGCTTTACAAGAGAAGTATGACCTCCTTGGATTTATACTCTATACTTTTGGCTATATATCCCAGCACCCGATTGGCTTTTTTAACTCCTCCGGCACAATGGCTAGGGTTTGGTCAACAATGACACCCAAATCTTTTTCATGTGGAGCACATTCTAGTTTTAAACCTCCCATAGTAATTCTGTCTCATGGTTTTACATTTACATACAACTTTACATTTAGCTACATTAAATTTCATTTGTCACATTTTTGCTCAATTCTGGATTCTATCTAAATCATCCTGAATCACTTTTAGTGGACTCTAAACTGTTCGCGAAACCTCCCAATTTAGGATCATCTGCGCAAATTTAACTGATTTGCTTTAAATATTCATATCCAGGTCATTAATGTAGATCAGGAAGAGCAGGGGTCCCAACACCAATCTCTGAACGACTCCACTCCACACCATACCTAGCTAAGACGAGATTCCACTGACCACCATTCTATGTGCTCTGTCCTCTACAAGTTTCAAATCCACTCCAGAATACATCCTGTAATTCCAAATGGAGCTCATTTTAAAAAGTAGTCTCTTATGCGGTACTGTATCAAATGTTTTCTGAAAATCCAAGTATATGATGTCATAGGCCCTGCTCTGGTCACAAGTCTTGGTGCTGTCTTCAAAGAAGGGTTTGTCAGGCATGTCCTTCCCTAAAGGAAACCATGTTGGCTTTCCCTCAAGATATTACTGCTTTCAAGAAATCATTCCAGCTCGTCTTTTATGATAGATTCAAGTATTTTGCATGCAATGCAAGTTAAACTGACTCACCTGTAATTTCCTCGCTCAATACAGTCCCCTTTCTGATATATTGGTATTATATTTCCCTGCTTCCAATCATTTTGTATTTCTCAAATTTCAAAAGACCGTCTGAAGATAGCTGAGAGTGGTTTAGAGATGATCTCACTAACTTCCCTAAGCACTCTAGGGTATAAGCCATCAGGACCCAATGCCTTATCTATCTTTAGTTTATGCAACTTATCCAATTCTTCATTATCCCTTACCTCAAATGATCTTGAGCATTGGAAATGCCCTCTGCCCTAGTAAAAATCCGCTCCAAGGTAAAATTCTCAACAAAGTAAGTATTTGAGGAATCAGCAATATCCTTATTTGTATACAGCAGTGATCCATCTTTATTCTTTATACATTTAAACTCCTCTTTGTGTCATGGTCTTGGAGGTTGGCATTGGTTTGGGAGCTTTCTCTGTTACTCTCGTCCGGGATGATATGGTTTTGCCCATATCGGATTCTTGGGCCAGCTGGTATTAATTGTGGGCTGCACCCGGACTCTATTTAAGCCCAAGTTTCGCCTTGCCAGCTTTGCTAGAGTGTCAGTGTTTTTTTTGCACTATAGCCAGTAAGGTCTCTAGTTAGAGAGTTGTTGAGAAATTCCCAGCAAAGAGGAAAGTGCTAGTTAGCAAGGGAATCTTTCTCTCTTTTCTTCCTCTTTCTGGGCACCGTCTGGTGCTAAATCTTTTTATCTCGGTTCCTGAGATTTTTCCCTTTCATTTCGTTCTATCAAGCTCGCATTTGCTTCCTTATTGTAACCTGGAATGGATCTAGGTCCTTTGGAAGCTCGAGTGTCCCTCTCTTATTTTGTCTGTGTTCATCTCTTATTTTGCTATACTTTTGCTATTGTTCCGGCAACAGGATTTGGTGTCTCGAAAAAGCCAACCATCACACTTTGAATTTTCTTTTTCTCCAACAGTACTAAAAAAAACAATCAGGATTAGTTTTTGCCCCTGCAGCAATTTACCTTTCATACAGTCAGGGGAATTTTTTTTAATTCCAAAGATGTGGAAACATCAAGGGCAAAGGATGCAAGTGCATTTTGCCCCCAGGATACTGAGGAGCAGTGGCGGGCGGTGGACGGAAAACTGAGGGGGCGGAAAACATCCCTTGAAACGGATGAGATTAGTGACCCGATTTCAATCATTGTTCTTGGTCAAGATGTTAGTTTCCCTTATAATGAAATGTTTAGGCGAGTCAATAATAAATTCTAAAAGACGTTTAATTCACATGCCTTAATAGGCAACTCTTCACACTGTGGATTTTCCACGTTAAATTTTGTCACATCCTAAGCAAGTGGTCAAACCTGTGAGTAATGATTGTTTAATTGAAAAAGATTGAAATGTGCTTTTTTTTTTTGCATTCAACTGGTACATTTTATTTCTCATCTTAACGAAGACAATTAGATACACCTGAGAGGGGAGAGTTCAAGTGTCTTTTACCAGGGAAATTTGTTATGATTCTGTATCTGTCTGGTTCTGCATTTATTATTTTTCATGCTTATTCATCCATTGCACATTGTATCACCTGTAATGTCTGATGTGATTTGTGTTATCTTGCCAGTGCACTCCCTCGTCTGTGTGCAGATACGCTTCGGGTGATTTCGGAAGTTTTCTGGTTTTTCACGAACCACCTTCAAGTCTCGTTTTACCTTCCTTCCCGCTTTTCTGAGATTACCATATTAATTAACTGCATGGCTGTTTAGTTAGTATCAGTAATTTTACTACAGACTAATCGCTTTATCTGTACATAAACTAACTAACGAATATTCACGTATTTTGATTAGGTGTGTAGATATCACTGATCAATGACATGTCCAGGATCACCAAATCCCAAACAGTGTGCAACTGGCTTAGTTCCACAAAGGCAGAACTGGGGCCAGGAGGATCTGCTAATTCTAGCCAGCTACAGCTAATCCTGCTGAGTGCGCGTACACGACCACCTGAAATAGACCCAGATATCGAGCACAGAATCGCTGATCATCACCATGTACACTAAGTAGCTGCAGCAGACGCATGCGCCAGCTACACTCAAAGACCGCATTCAGATCATAGATATATATATTGAGAACCCTAGATTGCTGATGATGTCATATTTATGTTACCCAAAGTGAAGCACCCGGCCAAGATATTGATGCACCCAACTTCTTCATAAAAATGATTGGTTTCCTATGAGGCCAATTTCAAATAAGTCAATAAAAGCATTAAAATGCCGAGATGTGCGGCTGCCTTTTGCAGCAATATTCATTTGAAGGGCTCTTGTTATGACTTGAAAATCACAACAAAGAAAACCAGCAATGACAACTTAAACAAATTTATTCTTCACTGATAAAAAAAAAACCTCTACAATTAATCCACTGTTCAATCATCTAAAAACACTCTCATGCCACTACGTAACTCTGTTGCCAAAACAAAAACTCTGCTCTGCTCCAAAATCACATCATTCATATCGACTAGCAACATTCTGGAAAGATCTACAGGATTCCTGGGTGATCCCCGCTCCCTCCAGGCAGGAAGATGCCAGAAGCTTCTAGAAAGCACTAGTCTATTTCAAAGAACTGATATTACATCAGATCATGTTTTATTAAAGGCAGACCACCAGAGGTTGCTGAAGAACAAAATAAATAGCTGACCAACAAGGCAGCAAAAACAGCATGTAAGAAATCTCCATTTACAAATGATATACAGTGCTTTACATAAAATACTCATACATAACACCTCCTCTCTTTAAGAAAAGAAAGATTTGCTAAAAGCTTTCTTTTGTTAAAATTAACACAGCTTTATATTCAGTATAATCTTGAACTTTACACAAAAGTATCATTGATCATTATAACAATCATATACTTAACAACCAGTGCAATTTTCATAATTAAATAGAAAAGTAAAATTACATTTTTCACAATCAAATCAAGAAATAAAATTGCATGCGTGAAAGTGTATCTGAGATAACATTATCTTTTCCCTTGATGTGAGAAATATCCAAATCATACTCTTGCAAAAGTAAACTCCATCTCAGTAATCTTTGATTCTTGATCTTATGCAAGAATGTGAGGGGATTGTGATCACTGAAGACCTTGATGGAAGTAGCTGAACAAGTCAAATAGACTTCAAAATGTTGTAAAGCCAAAGCAAATGCCAAACATTCTTTTTCTATTGTTGAATAGTTTTTCTGATGTTTATCAAACTTTTTGGAAAGGTAACAAACAGGATGATGTACTCCATCAGTGTCTTCTTGCAGTAAAACTGTGCCTGCACCAATGTCACTGGCATCAACAGCCAACTTGAACTCCTTTTTGAAATTAGGAGATAAGAGAACGGGTGCATTTTTAAGGATAGTTTTCAACTGGTCAAATGAACAAAATGTTTCATGCGTAAATTAATGTAGAAATATAAATTTCTCACTTTAATAGAAAAAAATTGCGTTCCCGTGCTAGCTAGCTAATTAGCCATCCCATTGACTTGAATAGACCGCTGACTGAAAGCAAACGCGAGCGATTGATCAACGGTCACCAGCGAGCTACCTTGGTATCCCTACCATTGCGGGGCCTTCATTGACTTAGTAGTTAATAAAATTAACAAGGTGGCTAACTAGCTAGCTATTTGTAATTGACATTCAGCGACAGTACTTCTTACCTGCATAATTTAAAACAGTGGACAAGTCGCTTTGTCCGTTTATAAATAGTTCCAAAAGACAAGGAGGGGAGAAAGGCTTCGCTGCTAGAAATCAGGAAAGAAACCTTTTCTCTATCCCCTCGATCCGCGCTGTGCAGTGATAATTTTTGACAGAAGTGTTTCAGGGGTCAGGGACAAAGATGAAGCTTAGTAAAGGAGTAGCCAGCTTTAACTAGCGCTTCCTTTTAATAACGTTGGCATGGCACTAGCCATATTATTCAATATGAACAATTCGGTTGAGGGCAAATATGCTCAACCAGGGTACAATAAAGTGACGAAACCAGAGAGTAATTTGATAATGTATACGGACATTCATTGACGTTTCTTATAACTGTGAAAACGTCCAAGCAATCATCTTGTCAGAGGGTCATTAAAATCCATTAAAAACTTTTCTGCTCGCACGTTAACGTTTACACCAAGTCGCATTTCAATCTTCCTTTTAGCAAGTGTGCCTCTTTCTGACCTTCAAAAAGCACATATTTAGGGAGGCAAATGTTGCGCTGCACAGCGATACCAAAATAATACTGACTCACAAGTGCTGATGAAAATGTAATTTTCAATAAGGCGAAAATGAATGGGAGTCTACGTGCAAATTTTACCTCCGGGTGTATAAACAGATGCTTCACTTGAGCGTACTCTATCAGCAATCTAGTGTTCTACAGTGCCCTCCATAATTATCGGCACCCCTGGTTAAGATGTGTTAAAAGCCTTAAAAGAAATTTCATTTTTATTGCAGAAGCATACTTTCACACTGAAAATTGTGGAAAAATGTAACCTTCAATTCAAGTGAATTTTAAGGGAAAAAAAATCCCTGACTAAGAAATGATTATATTTCATAAAATCCCCTGTTTTTAGGAACATTTAATTAGTAATTCATCACTTTTTCCCTGTAGGGATGTAACGATTACTGGTCTAACAGTAAACCCCAAGGAAAATGTTAACAATAACAATTACCGTTTTCATTTCAAATAAAATTATTATCTTGGTGGATTACCAAGGTGTGGAAACCACGTATTTAATCCTTCCCAGCTTCATCCGAGGCTCCTGAAGTAGCTGCGCAGGCGCACTGTGTAGCCTACAACTTGGGTTTGAACTTTCTTTAAATTGGAAATGGTTGAAGGAGGAGACAACTGCACTCAGGACATCTATCAGCCCTCTAAGAGGACTAGGTCTGAAGTATGGGCATATTTGGGGTATTATAAGAATGCAGGGGGACTCTTGATTGAAGACAGTTATCCTGTCTGCAGAACATGCAGCAAAAAAGTTTCTGCTAAAGGCAGCAATACGTCAAATCTCATGGCACAGCTGCGTGACCATCACCCACAACTTTATAGGCAATGCAAAGTTAAAGTGAACGTTTTAGTTGAAATACATGATGTGGGGACATCGGGTTGAAGTTGAATGCAATGATCCGTCTGTCTAACTTATTTACTTGTCAATAATGTAAACAGAACCCTAAGTACAGCACCCGTCGCCATCGAGAATGCATACCTAGCAGCGCTAAACTTTGATTCACGAAGAGACGGTGAAACTGTGAAAACAAGGCATTATTTAGCGCTAGTTGAAGGCATCAGAAATGCCATAAACTTTGTTATTTATAGAAATTTAATTGACAGCGACTACGTGTATAACCATACATCATCAAATGGACGTTGGAATCAACCAAATACGAGCTAGCAGGTAGATCAGCTAAATCGCGTCAGCAGATTTGTTTACTATGACAACGGTTAACAATACTAATCAGGAATGTCATTTGCTGAAATGAATGACATGGCACCAGAAGCATTCTTCCTAAATTTCAAATTTACGTTCAGTGGTGAAGTGTGGCGCTAGCTGCTGGACACCTTCTTAACCTGAACTAGACGGATGCCCACTTGCATTTATTAAACAGTAGTAGATTACAGTATTTTATTGCATTGAATGCATTTCTTGATTTCTAAAAGATTGCATAATTTGTATTCGGAGTGGCTATTCGCACAGCCGAGTAAATAAGCCGTAGCCGCATCCCTGTGCAGTTGTTTTATTCACACAGCCATTCTTTATGAGCAGCTACTTAGCAGTTGTGCCAATAGGGATAGGCCGTGACATTATTCGCACAGTAGCGTGTCCAGTTATATTTGTCCAAGGTCAGTAAATGGTTTAATTCTAGCGAAGTTGGATAACTTTAATTTACTAAGTCACACGGTCTGAGCAAAGTGTATTTCAAAAGAAGAAACATGATGATTAGCTCTGCAAGATAATGAATTTCTACCCAATCGTTTTCTTTTGATTTTGCAACAAAAACAGCTATAGGCGAAATTGTATGTACATTGATATGAATGGTAGCCCAGTGATAATAATAATGATACATGATGCTAGATCAGCAGCATCTTATTTGTTGATGATGGAGAGAACAAGTATGCAATCAGTTCTGTTCCACTGATTTGTTACATATATATTTTATTTTAATGTCATCAGAGGTGTATAATCCAGGGGTCAGAAAGTAAAAATCTTACCATGTTTTCATTCCACCCGTAAAGTCCTGTCAGCAGATTCCACTTGTTAGTTTTACCTCCCAGCGGAAGAATTGGGCCAACTGGCAGGTCTTTTGTGGCTGGAACAATATGCTGAGATGGATTTTTACTTTCTGAACCTGGATTATACACCTCTGAATGTCATCAACACCTGAACATTTGGATTTGATTACATATGATTGTAGTAGTTATTTTTGAAATTTGTTTATAGTGGCTATTTTAAATTCATAATTAACTTTTGTCTTATTCTTTTAAGGTTAACTTTACAGTGCTCATGTATACAGTTCTACATTTTAATTTTGATGATGAAGAAAACAAGTATATAATAAGTGGTGTTCCTTAGATTTGTTTACGTATTGTTCTTTATGTCTTAGCTTGAATATTTGGATTTGTATAATTTCAACCTGCACTACTGGAAATGTTCCTGACAAATAAGCTGTTAACATGCTGCACCCTTGTCCCTCTGATGCCAAGAGTTGCGCTTTTGATAAGGTTTTGCCTATATTTTTTAAATATAATGAACACCGTTACATTTTTAAAAACTTTTTCAGTTAGTGTAGGCCTATCGGTGCTTTCTGAACATTTTGAACACATTTTTTAAAATACCGCGATAATACCGAAAACCATGATAATTTTGGTCTCAATAACCGTGAGGTTAAATTTTCATACTTTTACATCCTTATTTCCCTGGGGTATAAATATGACGTAACACAGAGGCCATTTCTCTTATCCACTCTTCAACATGGGAAAGACAAAGGAACACACGATTTAAGTAAGGCAGATGTATGTCAATCTTCACAAGTCAGGTAATGGCTACAAGAAAATAGCCACTCGCCTGCACCTGCCCATGTCTACTGTCAGAGAAATCATTAAGAAGTTTAAAACAACTGGAACAGTGATAAACAAGCCTGGACGAGGACGCAAGGTTTTTTTGCCACCACACACAGTGAGGAGGATGGTAAGAGAAATAAAAAAGTTCTCCAAAGCTCACTGTTTGGGAAATGGAAAAAACCTTTTCCCACTCACAATCATAAACGCAAATTTCTGGAGTTTGCTAAGCGGTACTGGGACCTCAACTAGGACCGTGTGCTTTGGTCAGATGAGACCAAGACAGAGCTTTTGGCAACAAACACTCTAAGTGGGTCTTGCGGAACACAAAAGATGAGTATGCAGAAAAACACCTCATGCCCACTGTGAAGTATGGGGGAGGATCGGTGATGCTGGGGGCCAGTTACCCTCCCAGAGGCCCTGGGAACCTTGTTAGGGTGCATGGCATCATGAACGCTTTGAAATACCAGAACATTTTAAATCAAAATCTGGTGGCCTCTGCCTGAAAGCTGAAGATGGGTCGTCACTGGGTCTTTCAGCAAGATAATGACCCTAAACATGTGGCCAAATCTACACAGAAATGGTTCACCACAGAATCAAGCTCCACCCATGGCCATCTCAGTCCCCAGACCTCAACCCTGGGCCGGATTAAAAGAATGGGCTGAAAGGGCTGCAGCCCCGGGCCTCGCCACCAGGGGGGGCCTCCGTTTGCTGATGTCAAATAGAAAAAAAAATCAAGCGAAAATGTTGGGTCAAAGGAAACACGAGAGCGGGGCAAAAAAGAGAAAAAACAGCTAGCCAGTTTGCTAGCCATACAATCTCTGAGGAAACAAGTGATGGAGAAGAACCCGCGGGAAATGTAGTGAAGGAGCCTGTTGATTCTGAGACAGGGGCAAAAATAGATATATCGTCAGATATTGCATGTTGGGGATTGTTAATGAGGAGATGCAAAGCTACTGGGTCGGAAAGGGAATTAAGGCACCCACACTTTGGCAACATAAAGATGACCATTTTTCGGTTTCTGAAAGAACATATAAAAGGCAGAAACGATGTCTGAGCAAAACATTGTTCAGGTGCTCGCTCAGAAACAGAGAAAATGTAGAAAGAGAATGGCTTTCTTACTCCCCTTCCACTGGAAACGTGTTTTGCTTTTTTTGCAAACTATTCGGCCACGAATCAGCTTTCACACATGGATTTTCAGATTGGAAGCATTCTGTTGACCGGGTGGAGATGCATGAAGCGGGCCAGCCTCACCGAAATGCAGTGCTCACTTGGCTTGCGCACATGCAGGTACTTGGGATAGACGCGGGGCTGCAGGATCAACTCAAAGATGAGGCTAATTACTGGAGAGAAGTACTGCGGAGAATTGTCGCAGTAATTAAATTTTTGTCAGAGCGTGGGCTCGCATTCCGCGGAGACAACGAAACACTGGGCTCAGTGCACAACGACAACTATTTGGGAACTTTAGAGTTGCTGGGCAAGCTTGACCCCTTTCTTGATGAACACTTGAAAAAATACGGAAATAAGGGGAGAGGGACACCCTCATATTTGTCATCTACTGTATGTGAGGAATTTATTGGTCTCATGGGCCAGCGAGTTCAAGCAGAGATCATTATGCAGCTGCAGTATGCTAAGTATTTTTCACTTATAGTGGATTCTACACCGGATTTGAGTCACATTGACCAGTTAACATTTGTGGTACGTTATGTGTCTGAGGAGGGCAAAATCTTTGAGAGATTTTTGAAATTTCTGCCAATTTTTAGCCATACAGGCGAGTCCCTTTTTGACTCTGACACAAGTGTGCTGCAGGACATGGATATCAACATCAAAAATTGCAGGGGACAGTGTTTTGACAATGCGTCCAACATGTCAGGCGTGTACAAGGGATTACACCCTCGAATTCAGGAAATCAACCCCCTCGCTGACTGGATCCCATGCGCGGCCCACTCCCTGAACCTTGTTGGGGTCTGTAGCGTGGATTGTTGCCGTGACGCCAGTTCTTTTTTTAGGTTCATCCGATCCATTTTTACTTTTTTCTCAGCTTCACCTAGCCGCTGGAAAATATTAATGGATGGCCTGGAATCCAACGAGAATAAGCGCATGGAGACGGTCAAGGGACTTTCATCCACGCGATGGGCAGCGCATGCACGGGCCACAAAAGCTCTCAGTTTAAATTACAGAAATATCCACGACACTTTCAATGAGATAGCAGAAGATGACAATCAGAAATCAGCCGCACGGGAGGAGGCGAAATCCCTTGCAAAAAAAATGAATAAATTCGAGACAGCCTTCCTCGCCGTCATTTGGGATACTGTGCTGCATAGATTTGAAATCACAAGCAGGGCCCTGCAGACAGTGAATTTGGACCTGGTGACTGCTGTGGAGCTACTCCAGTCCCTCATAGATTTTGTGACGGATTTACGCTCCCAGTTCGAACACCTGGAATCCCAGGCCAAATCGCTGTCATTGTCACAGCAGTACGCACTGACTCGACAGGAGAAGCGCACCACCCGAGCCGATGAGACTGACGAACATGCCCTTGACCGCTTTTAGGAGACATTCTTTGTCATAATAGACAAACTAATTACTGCACTAAAGCAAAGACACACAGTATACAAAGACACTTGCACATACTTCGGCTTTTTAACGCAACTTGATAAATTGTCCCTCAGTGAAATACGCGAGAAAAGCGTCAACCTGCAGGCAAAATACCACGAAGACCTGGCTGAAGATTTCCCTGATGAACTCGGGAAGTTTGTCCACTTCGCTAAAGGTTCCACTGAAAACAGACAGCCGATGAACTTACTATCATTCATTCGTGAGAGACATTTACAAAATGTTTTCCCAAATGTCGACATAGCACTACGGATTTACCTTACATTGCCTGTCAGCAATGCCAGCGGGGAGAGGTCATTTTCCAAACTGGGCATTATTAAACATAAACTGAGAACATCAATGTTGGAGGAGAGACTTAACAATCTGACTTTAATGTCAATTGAGCATGACATGCTTGGCCAAATGGACTTTGAGGAGCTCATGAATGATTTCGCACAGAAGAAGAGCAGAAAACGGGCGTTTTGAAGTCACTTGGTGAGTCACGTTTTTTCTGACGAGTTCCCTGCTCCATAAATTGTAAAATAGTTTTTAGCGTGTTTCTGTAGTTTTTACGAGGTCACAAAACAGAACATTTCTATACATTCAGCAACTTTCAAAAATCAGTTCATTTCAATGTTGTTTGGGCTTAACTTGCTGTACTTGATAGCAAATGCATTTATTACCTTTTCTGGAATGATTTGCCCAAGTCACCAAATCACCAATTTCTCACTTTCTTTTTTCCTACATTTTCAAGTAGGCCTATATGTATGTTCAGATAGCCTATGTTTTGTTTTCCATCATTATTCTGTCAGCTTTGTCAACACTATACTGCAATGAGCCATGGTAATAAAGCTATAATTGAATTGAAATTAATTGAATTGAATTGAAATCATATTGCCAGTTTGCTTTAAAGGGCAGTGTGTCATAGTATGGTAGGCTACTGTGTGCGCTGATGTGTCGGTGGGTTTGTGTGAGGTCATGCGTCAGGACACAATATGAAGGGCCTCATCCTGGAAATTAGCCCCGGGCCTCAGAATGTGTCAATCCGGCCCTGCCTCAACCCCATTGAAAACCTGTGGAGTGAGCTGAAGAGGAGAGTGCAGAGGAGAGAACCCAGGTAGCTGGATGATTTAGAGAGATTGTATAAAGAGGAATGGTCAAAGATCCTTCTTTCTGTATTCTCCCATCTTGTGAAACATTATAGGAGAAGATTAGGAGCTGTTTGTTGGCAAAAGGGGGTTGTACAAAGTATTAACATCAGAGGTGCTAATAATTGTGGCACACATGATTTAATTGTAAAAGAATTATTTTTTTAATGTATGATTTTTTTCCCCACTGAATAAATGCACTCGAATTAAAAGTTGGATTTTCCTTTTTTTTCATCGAGGTCCTATATTATTTAGAAAAAAAAAACAGAATTTATTAGAAGCTAAAGAACACATCTTTACCAGGGGTGCCAATAGTTATGGAGGGCGCTGTATGTATATATATATATATATATATATATATATATATATATATATATATATATATATATATATATATATATATATATCTAAGGTTCAGACAGAGAGATGATGGTATCTCTGAATTGCCTCTGCTTGCTACTCCTTCAGTATCTGTCTAAATGGTGCGGGACGTTTGAGAGGAATGTTAAAGTGAGCTAAACTAAAGTGAAAGTTAACTTGGGAGGTGTTTTAACACCGTTGAAAAGGAGCAGCTGATGTACTTTTGTGGTACCATGAACGAGATAGGCTTTTGCTGACGGACATATATATATATATAGCATCTCAAGGCATCAAGATGTTGATGCGATTGCGCGTAATTTACTTACTTAGGCTAAAGCGGGCTGTCTTCGGCACAGTGACTGCAACATGCATGTTTTTGTCCTGTATATATCACGGGGTGATAGTGGCCACTCAGTATATGTTTTGATGACACTATGGCTTATAGGTCTGTGTATAGTAATTATGTTGTGCTTTATTTGGTATTTTGGGCTATCACCGTTTGGCGCGTGGTTTTAAGTATAATGTAGCGGACTAGATTGCATGGAAATTGTTGTAGGTTCACTTTGTATCTAAAGCTGCGGTGCTTTAATGACACATGGTTCCTCCCCCGAGTATCCTGCTCCTTAATTGTTTGCCAATGATTGGCCCGCAGTCAGCCTGTTCCGGTATCAATTGGGTGGCATTTATCTGGTTCGGGAAGACCTTCCTCGGGCGAGCAAAGCAGTACTTCCCCTCCACAGGCGTGTACCAGCAGCTCCGGTGTAGATGGTTCACGAGTTGGCCAGCTACGAGAAAACTCTTTAGTGAGCCAGAAGCAGTGTGCAGTGTGCCCTCCTCCTTTCAATCTCCTGTGTGACCCAGCGGGTGATCCGATGAAACAGTTCGGCGGATGACCAGAGTTCGTGATGAGCCCGTGATTACGACAAGTAAAGGGAAGATGATCTGTGTGTGTGTGTGTGTGTGTGTGTGTGCGCGCGTGTGTGGTCTTCCGCATTGAGCCACACACACGAGGAGCGTTGGTCAGACGGGGCAGCGGATACGCCAAGTCAACGTGGAGCCACGCCTCTGCCGCAGAACGGACTTTTTATGAACTGAGTATTTTTTAGTTATTGGGTGGGCCATCGTGTGGGGAAGAGCCTGGGGATCGTTTTATGATGATCTTGTTACCTTTTGATTTTATCCTTATTACTGAATACTGGCCAGTAATTACTGTTTTTAGCCGTATTTTTTCAGCATCTTGTCGTACTATTATATTTTCGTACCTGTTCTAATAAAATCATTGTGGCGCCTAAATCTTCCCTCCTGTGTTGGTGTGGTTTGGGGCTTTTAAAATCGGTACAACCTTGTGACACATATGTACTATTTTGCTACAAGCCCTTTTTTTTCTCCGAGACAAACTGAAATGATTGTCAGATCAAGACGACGTTTTCAGACTAATTGAGTTCTTTCTGCTTTCTTTCTTTCTGCTTTTCTTTCTGTAATACTCAAATTACAAAGTAAAATGTTCACATCAGAAAATTAGGCTTATGCCGTCAGAGGCGACGGCTGGGGGTATATCCCTGAATGCCCCCAATCCTCCAATTCCCCAATCCTTGACCTTGAATAGACTTTCATTTGAACTTATTTTCAGGTCAATCAGACAAATGGTTCTGAAGATATGGCCGAAATGGTCATTTTCCATCACAAAGCGCCACCTGGTGGCAAAATTATGAACCATACAGGTATGATGTCGTCATGTGACACATTTTGAGGTCATGACCTTGCAGTTGCTCATAGTTTCATGTCAATTGGACATTCCAAAGCTATGGCAAAAATGGTGAATTTTTTGCGACAAAGCTCCACCTTGTGTCAAAATTTTGGATCAAAACAGCTATAATGTCATCGTGGGACACATCCTCAGGTCATGACCTTTCATTTGCCCTTGATTTGAGGTCAATCGGACAAATATTTCCAGAGATATGATAAAAAGGTGATTTTCTTTCAGTTTTTGGCCCCTGGTGGCCAATCTAGCAATCGGAAATTGTCAAATTGAAATTGTGAAATTGAAATGATACTTACTTATATGCAAAACTTGGAATTTCTAATTGAAATATTACTGAAGTTAACGCAGTAACACGTAAATCAGTTTTTGACCCCTGGTGGCCAATCTAGCAATCGGAAATTGTCCAAAATCGAATCAGTTCTTCCTCTTTATGATACTTACCTATATGCAAAACTTAAAATTTCTAATTGAAATATTACTGATGTTATCGCGTTACACGTAGTGCGGCGGCGGTCGGACCAAAAACATAATATCCCCGTACGCCGATATAATTATGTCAAGGAGCCTCCTGAAAATGTTTCATTCCAGTGTCTAAAAGTGAGCGACATTGCGCGCACACATCCAGCAAGGCAACGACTCTGCTTTACCCCGCAGCAGTGGTGAATGAAGACCGCGCTGAAACACGGTAACCTACTTCACACAACGCTGCTCATTTTCCACTCAGATGGAAGTCTCAACTTGTGAAATAAGGACAAATCTGATTATGACAGATTCTAAATATGGTTAAAATGTGGGTAATGATTGAATTGGGATGGTCACTGTGTCACATGGATACTTGAATGATTGATTTTTGGCTATTTTACTGACATCACTGGTCACAAGTTTCTAAAATAATTATGCTGGGCCTACTATAACTGATCGCAATGTGTAGTGCACAATTCAGAATGACCATTAAGGACATTGATTTTCCATTTGGGTGACTGCTGAATAAGGTGAGGTGAAATTGGCTGGAGGCAGGAGTTTAGCAAGTTTGTAAGCCTGCTCCGGAGCTGGCTAGCTCCACAGACTTTGTTTCCATAGTAGCAAACACCTTGGCTTAGCCCACAGGTTTTGTGGAACCGATTCAGAGCTAAATCACAGGCTTAGCCCAGTCTAGTCCTAGGCTAATCCCTTATCCTGCTTTCATGGAATAGGCCCCTGCTCTGCTCTGTTCTGTAACTCCGCCCTGTTGGCTGTACTCCGCTTTGATTACAGCTCACGCACCTCAGGTGCGCTTCTCTCTTTGTCCTGGAATCTTAAAGGAGCAATATGTTAGAAATGTATGTTCATTATACATGAAATGGCCCTGATATATCACCAGACATTAAGGAATTATGTTAATTTCAAAAATACGTATATCACTGACAACATTAGTCCAACCAGAATATTCGCATTACAAGAGTGAGGTTGCAGCCCACAACTAATGTTTATGTTGTCATTTTATGTTTTGGCCTGTTCCACCTATCTCCCAATCATGAGGCCAGTAGCATTTTGGCATCCAGGTTGCCAGTTACCACTGAGCTGCAGCTACCAGCGTTTCGGAGCACAAATGTCTGATATTACTAAACCTAAAAGGCCTCATTATGATTCCGAAATACGTTGTGAAAATCTCAGGAACAAAACAAGGATCTATATAGGATATGCCTTTGAAAGATGGAGACAGCTGAAAACAGAGAAGAATATGAAGACCAACGCCGAAGTTGCTCATTTTCTCCTGGGCAGGTAAGACTGTGTACTCCACATCTGGAGTATTGTGTACAGTTCTGGGGACCATACTTTAAGAAAGATATAGAGGCTCTAGAGAAAGTTCAGAGAAGAGCCACTAAGCTTATTCCAGGTATAAAAGATGAAAGCTACGAGAAGAGGCTGAAGATCCTTAATCTCTTTAGTCTCAGGAAAAGGAGACTAAGGGGTGATTTGATTGAGGTCTTTAAATATGTTAAAGGGATTAACAAAGTGAATTATGTAGGATTCCTTCGACCCAGTGCTGTGAGTAGAACTCGAGGTCACAAATGGAAGTTGACCAAAGGTAAATTTAGCACTGATATTCAGCGTTTCATCCAAATTTCAAGAAATTTTCACGCAAAGACCGTCAGAGATACTGGCATGAAACTTGGGATTCTTTTTTTTGGCACCATAAAATATTTTTGGACAAAATTTGAGCAAAATCGTAGAGGTGTCATGTACAAGGCACCTCAATATTGGCAGTTTTGACATGGAATGACCAAAAATCGAGCCATCTCCAGGCATTCTACATCCAATTTCAATCAAAATAGATCATGTTAAAATGTCTCTAATAACCAACAGGAATGCCTTTTAAACAAAGTACCCATTCAGTTTAACAGTAAATCTACACCAAGATCATGGGCTCTAATTTCTTGGCGCAGTGCAGGGTGGCGCAACGTGGCGTAGCTTGAGGCAGCCCACGCAGAGGTAATTTCATCCGGCGCAGCCCGCGCAGTGGTAATTTCGTGAGGTGCGACACCGAGCGCAGCCTTTGGTAGACGAACGTGCGCCAAGATGGGTGTGTAGGGAGAGGTGTCACATATTCGTCAAGATGCAGTGACAATTTCGTAGAAATAGTCTTCACGGCAGTTGCACAGAAAGCTCGCCAGCTCCAACCTGGTTTACTTTCTGTGCAGTAGTTATTTGGCTAACCGGCGCACAGATCGCACACGTCACCAAAATCTCACAGGCAGGTTTCCAGAATGTCAGGCACATTTCAATGCAATAAATAATTAAAGCAACCACTGTTTAATGTATAAATCTGAATCAGGACATCAATTATAGAATCAATATCGATTATCCTAATGTCAGATCAAAGGCGGTTGGCACGCGTAATGGAGACTTGACCTGGCTTAATCAAAGCAGCTGAATCAGGCAGTGCGCATATATAATACTTGCGTTCTATGCTCAGTAAACTCGGTTGCACACTGGACGCGAAACAAATTTTTCGCACAACTGATTACAAAGTCAAGGCAAAGACGTGATAGTCAGACAGGTTTTAAATATACCTCCGTGTCCGAAAGTAATAAAAGGTCTAATTTTTCGAGTATTCCAGGAATTGAAGCACTGATTACTAAAACCCCACAAGTCAAGTCAAGTGTGACTTATGGGGTTTTAGTAATAGGTGCTTCAATTATTAGACGTGCAAACTTGGCCATGTTTGTGCTCGACCTTCACAAAATGCAAACTTCTCTTGGTCTTTTTATCCGCTGTTTTCTTCCGTTGAAGAAAACAGTCTTTATTCGGTCTCTCTTCCGAAAATTAGTCGGATGGATCGAACAGATTCACGCTTTATTTCCACATCAGAGATAAAATAGTGCTTGTAGTCAGTGAGCAAATCAATTCCATGAACATTGACAGTGTGAATAAATCATCGCATGCACGATCAAGACTGTCCGACATGAAATGCAAAATACTCCATGTCCGGCAGCCAGCAAAAAGTAAAAGTATTGATATGAGAACAGATTTATGATGAAATAAAGAAAAAAATATATATCACCAACAAACAGAGTATCCAAAAAAGATGGCCCACAAATAAATAAATCGCAGTGTTCATTGGATGTTCTGTTTGTTGTTTACATTTTTCTTTTTATCCTTTATTTCATTCTCAATCTGTTCTAATCCCCCCCCCTTTTTTTTTTTGGCTGTCAGACATAGAGTATTTTGCATTTAATGTCTGACAGGCATTGTACGTTGTCCCGCGCCAATGTCGACTCACTTTATTGAGCAGAGCTTAAACAGAAACATTTATTGAAATTCTCGGCACTCATCTTGAAGAATTGAGCCCTCTTATCAAAACATTCACGTTTAATATCCTAAAGAGTCAGTAGATTTGATATTAGAAACAAAAATCTACTGTCTGACGCTGAGTTATTTGAAATCATCCAACAGTCGGACACAGAGATATATTAAAACCCTGTCCGACCTTTGGACACATAGACACTGCGTTCAACGTAATCTGTCGTGCGAAAATTTCGTTTTGCGTCCAGTTTGCATGCGGCTTAAAACTAGGCTATTATTATTGAGTTATTATTACTGAGTTAAGATCACAGAGTGAACATCATGTGTAACGTATCTTGCATTGTTGTCCATGCATGTTAATCCCAAAATTTTAAGCAGCAACAGGGTGTAATAATAGGAACACGCTATCCATCGTTTCTCTTCCCACTGATGAAGGCAGAAGATATAAATGAGCAACCGTCGTATTTCATTCCAACTTCATAAGTTTGAATGATCTGGCGTAGTTTCGTTTTGAAATGCCAGTCAAGTTCGCTCATGGTAATAATTCCAGAATGCCCTAGCAAGCCAGCTAACTCATATTCGTAATGCTTAATATAGACGTAAGCAGTGCAGAAAACATGCCTGAAGCAGCTACGTAAAATGCGACATTAACGCATCATGAAGATATAGGACAGAGGCTTCTATATTCCAACACATCAAAGGTGAGGAGAGGAGCTCATTTGATTGGTGGAGATTTGATTCGGCTGTGTTATACCCAAACACGCCTTCTTTGGCACTTGCGCCGGCGGAAGGGACCTAGGTGGGACAGAGGAGTACTTGCGCCAGGCTTCACCGGGCATGAAATTGCAACATATGCTTGGGCACACCCCGTTAGCGCGGCGCACCCCGCATTCGCAATGCCTGTGCCTGGTCTACGAATTTAGAGCCCCTTATGTCTTCACCCATGCAGAAATGAGAAATTATCTTAAATGTAAAAGCCTCATCAAAAATCAACAACAAAATTTCAAACCTTGAGTACGAAGAGAGTGTGATTTTTATTAGATCATGCAAGAAAATGTGCACTCACCTCCTGTCATTCAGCACAGAAATTAACCTCTATGATACAGTCGTTATGTTGCGCTCCTCATTGACTGACTGTCGCTATACTAACGCCAGTGTGGGAAAGCTCTAAAAGTGCCTTGCGCGGCCTCGTTATGAGTTGGAGGCTTCTTCTTCTAATTTTTGGTTTTATGGTGTTTACAGACCTGTTGGTGCATTACCGCCAACTACTGGATTCATTCAACATAAATTTCCCTATTCCTCTTACATCGAATTCCCACCAAAGCCTCGCCAAAGTGAAAGGTGCACTATGTCTAACAATGCGTTTGCACTCTGCATGTGTTCAGTGTGATTACACTTTCAATTCGTGTAATCTACGAGCCGAATGTAGACGCAATGCATTGGCTTGTGAAGAAGGAAATGATGTCAACACCAAAGCTGCCTGCTGATTGGTCCAGCCAAAAAATTTCAGGCGAAGCGGCTCGAGGTAGCTTTCCTTTAACGCCCTGATGGGAGCGATCGTCAAAGCCACCTAGCGGACACAGGGCGTTAATCATTAACGTTACACAGAAATATAATAAAGTTTCATTGTGTCTTCGTTGTGGTTTTTTCCTTGGCATGGTTCTTGCGGACTCGCAACTTGAATTTGAAAATGACTCATAGGCTATGTTGTTTTTCTGGAGAAAAAGCGTGTGGTCGGAAGTGGTGAAACAAAGGGAAGTCACTTTCAAGGCTGGTGTAGCACCAGTGATTTCCCCTGCTTAGGCCCTTGTTTACTCAGCTGTGAGACTGCATCCACTATCGCGTTTGGATAACTTTTTTTCCCGTGCGGCTGGGTAGTCCTAGCCTGGCTCCGCCAGCCATTGTACTTCCGCTTAATTTCATTTCGTTTCAGTACTTAGTCTGGTCTCTCGGAGCTCTGCCTTATTTACCTCGGCAGAAAGTCCGCCGGATCAACGAACGAACAGAAGGCGTGGCCGATAGGCATAATGTAGCTGCTGCGCCGAGTTTGAAATTGTAGTCTCCGAAATCAACAATGGCTACAGACATAGATATACGGGAGGCCATTCATTCTGTCGTGGAGAAAATCCCAGGTATCAGCGACTTATAGCCTCAACAATATGAATGTTTGGTTAGTTTTTTTGAATGGAAATGATGTAACACTACTCCCTACAGACTGGCATATCTACTTAATAGCCATCATGAAATAGCACCCTGTTCACCTCTGTGAGAGACAGCAGAACCACCTCAGCTAGCTTGTAGCTTCTAGCCTTTCATTGGCGCGAATTTCACACTGTAAGTTTGCAGCGAACTTTTCAAAAGCAGCGTTTTTGTTCGCGTCACAAGACCTATTCGCTGTCTTAGTGTAATGTTGTCATTATTCATGAATGAAATGGCTGACTGAGACAGCCAAATGCACAGAGCCAAACTGTGTTGCTATAAAGCTAGATAGCGAGCTCGGTATGATGTTGATGCACAAGTATGGTACACAGTTCAGTTTTCGTGTCAACGCAGATTTCGTCCTGATGCAAATAATGCATTATGCTTCTTAAAGCCTGCAAAAAAATTCACAAAATGCCAGTGCTCCGCTTCACCTGTTAACCAACAGTGAATTTCCATCACTTTCTCTTCCTTTCATAATTCCCTCGTTCTCCAGAATAATTTAATCTTCCTCTCCTCTCCATTCTTTTCTGTCAATCAACCAGCAGGTTGTACTTGAAAGTTGTTCCTCTGCCTGTACACTGCATGTTACTAATTTGTGTCAGTTACAATGCATGCAGCACATTAGTGACTCTTAGATTTGCAGCCCAGTGTTCTGCCCAGCTAACATTTCTACTTGGATACAGAAATGTATTTATATTCACTCACGCCCACTCACTGAGTCAGTGGGCTCTATCTTAAGGCGAGATCTAAGACTCAGCATGAGCAAGCATTTAAGGCAAATTCAGATGCATTTTTGTGTGGGATAATTCAAGAGCAATGCAAAGTGCAAGGTTCAACCTGGCGTATTGGTAATTGGTGAAATGTTATTAACAAATCACAATTGCATCACCCATTCCCTGTGGCAAATTGCTAATGTGATGGCAGGCTAAGCAAGAGGTGGAATAACCCCCGAGAACCTGAAAGGTAAAACTGTTGGAGGCACAAAATCATCTGAAACCTAATTGTATGATATAGCATCGAGATTTTCCTTCAGAGGAACTAGAAGCCTAATTTAAACCAATGAAAAACCAAGTGTCCACTAATTTTAGCCATGAATTTAGGCTGAATTTTTGTCGAATAAATAATGGCATGGTGGAATCTGCTGTGTGTTGTTATAAACCTGAGGTTAGATTTACATAATTTTAGGGCCTGATAAGGACCAGCTGATATTTCATTATGTCTTGATTAGTAAAACTATACGTGGTGTACTTTCTTTCTCTCATGACTGGAGTTCACCATTTCATTGTATTTCCTTTTTCAACAATTCTGAAGATTTGGGTCTCGCTAAATTTTCATTACATAGTATACTTTTGTGCTCAAAGGTTTGCATACCCTAGCTGGATTAGTGAAATGTTGCCATTTATTTTGAAAATATGACTCCTCATGCAAAACAAATTTGTCTTTCATTTAAGGATGGTGATCATGTGAAGTCATTTATCATCACACAGGTGTTTGGCTCCTTTTTAAATCATAATGATAACTAAAATCACCAGAAGGCCCTGATCATAAGTTTATATACCCTTGAATTTTTGACCTTGTTATATGGACACAAGGTTTAAATGGCTATTACGGGTTCCACACCTGTGGCTTTTTAAATTGTTACTGGTGTCTGTGTATAATCATTGAGTTTGTTAGCTCCTGAGTGGATGCACGTATCTGTCTAGACACTGAGCCATGGGGAGCAGAAAAGAACTGTCTAAGGACCGACGTAACTTGGTAGTTCAACTTTTTAAAGATGGGGAGGATATAAAAAGGCTTGAAAATGCCAGTTAGTCCTGTTCAGTCCGCGATTTAGGGGTGGAAAATTAAGGGATGCGTTGATACCTAGCTGAGGTCAGCCAGGCCAAGAAATATTTCAGCCCAAACTCCCAGGAGAATTGTTGGGGACACAGAGAAAAATCCACAAGCTACCTCAAGAGAAATACAGGATTCTCTGGAAAAAGATATTGTGGTCATTTCAAGGAGCACAAAAAGGAGGTACTTAAACAAAATGAGCTGCATGGTTGAGTTGCCAGAAGGAAGCTATTATTGCGCTAATCCCACAAAAAAAGCCTGCCCAAAATATGGCAGACAACTTCTTGACACACCTCGCAACTTCTAGAATATTGTCATTTGGAGTCACGAGACCAAAATGGAACTTCATGGTCACAACCATCAATACTGTGTTCGGAGAGCAGTCAACACCATTCCCACTGTAAAGCATGGTGGCGGCTCTCTGATTTTTTGTAGGTGTGTGAGATCTAAAGGCACAGGGAATCTTGTGAAAATCGATGGCAAGATCAATGCTGCATGTTATCAAAAAATACTGCCAGACAATTTGCATTCTTCAGGACTAAAGCTGCACATGGGACACGCTTGGACTTTCCATTATGACAATGATCCAAAGCACAAGGCCAAGTTGACCCTCCAGTGATTACAGAAGAGAGAGGTGAAGGTTCTGGAGTGGCCATCACAGTCTCCTGACCTCAGTATCATCAAGCCGCTTAGGGGAGATCTCAAACGTGCAGTTCATGCAAGACGACCAAAGAATTTGCAGGAGCTGGAGTCGGTTTGCAAGGAAGAATGGGCAACTATACTACCTGAGAGAATACGGACCTCGTTGACAAATATCACAAAGACTGCACACTGTTATTGGTGCTAAAGGGGGCAATACACAGTATTATGAACAAACGGTTTGCACACTTTTGAACAGGGTATTTCCAATAAGAAATAAAAGAAATGTGTTTTGCCTGGCCATTCATGTTTTCTGTAAAAAAAAAATGTTACCTAATTTTCAGATTTACCCAGGGTATGCAAACTTTTGAGCACAACTGTAGTACATATAGTTTAATTTTCAACAAAATCCCCCTTTAATGATGGAAATGTCAACTCAGTCACGAAGACATGCCAGATATAATTACACATTACGGATATACCATTACTTAAATGGGTGTGCTACACTGAAATTCAATTTATGGGCACATAGATGCCCACATTTCACAACAAACATTTTTTTCGCATGCATACACATACTGTTTTACACACACAAACAACCACTCCTTCTCTCACACACACACACACACACACATACACGCACTCACTCACTCACTCACGCACAAACATGCCCTCACCATCAAACTGCTTTATTAGCATGACAAAATACATCCAATATTGCCAAAGCATGGAAAATAACATACAGAACACAGGGTGCAAAACATAAGCATAGTTATACAGTATATAGGTACATCGGCCAACCCAGATGTTCAGCAATAGTCTCTCTGTTCATGGATGGCTTTGGTACTCTGTCACAGGAGTCATTCTTTTTCTGTAATTCCCAATAAAACTGTCAGCTGTTGGCAGTGACAAGAACTAAATTCAAGAAATATTGCAATGAACTGCGGGTACAATGGTACGGTAATTTTCACATCTGTCCTCAAAGGGCAGTCGAGTCTCTCTCTCTCTCTCTCTCTCTCTCTCTGACTGAGAAACACACACACACACACACACACACAAACACACGTAATCATACACAGCCAATCCCCACAGAGCAAATAAACCAAACTTCCCACTAACACCCGCCCACACACTTGATCTACTCTATTCCTCCTCCGTGCCCTTCCCCCTTCCCCACCCACTTCTACCCACCACTAATGTTGGTTTAGCCTAAACATATGGTTTGAATTTTATCCATCCCTTTGCCTCTCTATATCTCTACCTCCCACTTTCTCTTGGTCCTTGGCATTCATTTCCTTTCTGTGCATCCTTTAGAGCCTGTCTCCGGCACACGTCCTCATTACCGTATACGCAATGGAATACAAATTCTTCTCACTGAACTTCTCATGAACTTTATCTATGGACATTTGAAAGGGAACACTATTAACCGAAATTCCAATGAGCTGTCAAAAAGCTATTGAAATGAAAAAAGGAAACAGAAAAACGACATTCGCATGACGATGTCTCTTCAGTAGAAACAGATATACCTCGCAGGATGTATAACAGCCTCAAACCAGGGAATTTCCTCACATTGTTGGCCATGAAGTGTGTGATTAATCCCTTTGAACATGATAATTAGGTCCCTTTATTTACTGGAATTTGAAGATATGACATTTTCCCTGGTGCTTGAAGACAGCCACTTCCATAAATATGCCGTTTCTCCATGACTCTTGAGGGGTACAAACACTACCTGACTGTAACCCTAAATCCCCCTTAAACAGCCCCGTACTCATTGTGGGGAGACTGTGGTGCAAGGTCCCTTATTGAGCTGTTTTTCTCAAATTATTATAGTCTCGGATGTCCAGAGGGAAAGCAAAAGCATAAAATACATGATTATGAGGCCTTTTGCTGCCTGTTATACAGTCTTGTCTCAAGAACAGGCTGTTCTTAAAGGGCGTCCTCACTATGATAATGAGCTCTGATCTGATTGGCCTTTAAGCATAGCATAATGCGAAAAGGCAATGCTAAATTCAACAAGGGGAAAAGGGATGGAAACTGTCTTTCCTCAGCTAATTGACCGATCCCAAGTCCCGCCCACTTTCGGCTACGTCACAATGGGGCAAGCAGGGGTCTGACCAAACCTCAGACAACTTTCACCTCAGGCAGCCGTCTCACAAAAAAATCTGAATCAGGCATTTTGGGTTTCTGATGATGGTAAAACGATGTAACCTGTAACAGACACTCGATATGCCGACCGTGTTAAAGGCATGTTATTCATTCCATTTCCAAAACCATAATAAGCCTTTAATGTATTCCTAAACTAATTAAAAAAAGATCTGAAACAGTTGTGAAATTAGTGTCTTTTTCATTGGTGATAAATCTTACAAAATAACTTCAATTTATGACACAAGAATATTACAGAAGGCGCTTTTATCAAACAAACCTACGCAGTTGTATTCTCATGCCTTTTGCAGCAATATTCCACTGAAGGGCCGTGATAAAATGTTTAATGCTACCTAGCTAATTAGCCATCCCATTGACTTGAATAGACTGCTGACTCATAACAAATGCTAGCGCCAGCTAGCTGGTACCCTTACCGTCGCGGTGGGGGACTGCTATAACTGAGCAGTTAATAAAATTAACAAGGTGGCTAACAAGCTAGCTGCTTGTACCTGTCATTCAACGTCAATACTTCTAACCTGCATTATATTTAAAACAGTGGACAAGTCACTTTGCCTGTTTATACAGAGTTCAAAAAGACAAGGTGAGGAGAACGGCTTGGCTGTTAGCTAGAAATCAGGATAAAAAAGTTTTCTCTGTCGCCTCGATCCCTGCAGTGCAGTGATCATTTTTGAGAACAGTGTTTTAACGGAACAGGGGCAAAGATGAACCTGAGGAAAGGAGTAGCCAGAGTTAACTAGCGCTTCCTTTTAACAATGTTGGCATTAGCCATATGATTCAATATGAACTATTTGGTTGCCAGCAAATATGCTCAACCTGGGTACAATGAAATGAGCAAACCAGAGAGTAATTTTATAACATATACGCTCATTCATCGATGTTCCTTATGTGCTTGGGAGTTTTCCCCATTATATCTTATCAGAGGGTCATTAAAAGCCTTGGTCACGCTAACTTAACTTTTCTGCTAGCACTTTAACGTTGACACCGAGTCACATTTCAGTCTTCCCATTAGTAAGTGTGCCGCTTCTCATCCTCCAAAAAGCACATATTTAGGGAGACAAAATGTCGATGTCAAAATAACACCAACTCACATGCAACACATCAGTGAACGGAACCAGCGCCGCCATGCTTGTTGTTTAGAACTCAGGCAAGGCTGAAGTTTCCTGGCTAGTTGTCTGACTTAGCAACAGTAACGCTGCAGGGTGAAGTTGCGTTCATACGTCTACTTCCAGGCTGCTAAGCCTGTCAGGCTGCGTAAACGCCGCCCCCAAGTACAACGAATCAGATCGCAAGCTAGAGTACAACCAATCTGCTCACAAGGCAGCCAATTCATTTCGGAAGTCATTATAAGTGGGCTTAAAAACGCAAATATTGTTGAAAACGAATGCGTTCAATCGTGAGTTTTCTCATGAAAGAGAGTGATTTGTGAGGTAACGTTAGATATTTCAGCTATTTTGATTAAGTTAACCAATGCAAACCAATGCTATTTTTTTTTTGTCTTACAGTGAACATATAGACCTAACCTTAACTAAACAGGTCATACTTGTTAACTTAAACACTTCTACAGTATAACTTCATGTATAACTCTGTTTGAAACATAAAATTGGCCTACTTGTGAGATATTTTGTTCAATAAGCTGTCTGTGTCTGCAAGGCACTAATCTCTACAATCAGCCTTGAAGGCATCTGAGCCAATACTATTGAAGATTATACAATATCTAATCAACATTAGACTTCTAACAAGCCTGCAAGGCACTAGTCTCTACAATCAGTCTTGAAGGCATCTGACTGTGAATACTATTAAAGTTTACACAATATGAAATTAACATTAGCCTTCTAACTAGCCTGCAAGGCATTAGTCTCTACCGTCAGCCTGGAAGGCACTAGTCCCTAAAATCAGCCTTGAGGGCATCTGACTGAATACAATTATTGACTAAAGCTGCAAGCAGCGTTGAAAGGGCCCTCGCACCCTCGTGCACGTTGGGGTGGCAGCAAGATCTTGATGGGTGCAGGTGTCCATTCAGAGCCATTGGACACTGCTAGACTGTGTACAATGTGGTTTCCTGTGGGGAGTGAAAAAATTTTCTGGAGGGCGCTATGATACCATTTTGATATGCTTGTGCGCAAAATCTACAACATAATAATCATAATACCGGGCTCCATGAGTGTGTAGATTTTTGTAAATTTTCTAACATGTTTAGACCCTCAAAAGAGAAATTCTTTAAAAAATCTGATTGGGGGCGCTATAGACCCTTTGTGCCACATTTAGTGCCAATTGATAAGACATTTATAATTTTTGCAAGGCTTTGCAAGTTTTGGAGCATTCTAAGGCCGTAAAATTTGGAAAAACACAGGAAATAGCTCATAGCTCACTTCCTGTTTGGCCAAAAGACTAATGCAATGATCTCCCCAAATTTCATGAACATTCAAGCACTTATATCTTAACATGGCCGTATCTAGAGGGCGCTGTGGAGCCAACTGAACACTCCCGATCTAATATTAGCATATATTTATTCTTGGGAGGACAATTTTATCAAGCTTGGAAAGTTTCAGGCAAATCCCGCGAAGTATGTGGGAGTAAAACCAACTTCCTGTTTCATGGCGGGACATCAAAATTTGCCACGATGCCATGGATAAATCGTTCCATGACTCCAAAAAAAGCTTCGCAATTTAACATCAACAAAGTCTTAGATATTATTTGCAAAATTTTAAGTAAATCGGCTAAAATCTCTAGGAGTTCGTTAAAGTACGACACCTGCGAATGGCGAAAAATCCTAAAAAGTTGCCATTTAAATTAAAAAAGGCAGACTTCCTGTTGAGTCTAGGTCATGGCACCAAGACACTTTTTTTTGGTTCTCGGCATCTTCCACATCTGCATGTATGAAATTCAGTATAGGTCAAACACGGTGCAAGGGCTGCTTCATTTAAATTTTCTAGGTGGCTCGCTATAATGCGTTTTTGCCATGTCCATCTATAAAACCTATATCATAGTAAAACAGGCTTTATAAGAGTGCAGAATTTTGTGAGTTTTCGAGCATGGTGAGGCCCTCAAAAATGCAATTATGTATTAGGGGGCGCTACAGAGCCACCATGTCACATCCACAGCTAACTTGGACATTAAATCGAAGAAATTCATATTTTCAACCCATGTGCCAAGTTTGGCGAGTTTTTGACAATGATAAGGCCCTCAAAAATGTCTTTTTTGAGACATTTGAGACAAATCTGAAAAGACTCAGGAAATGGCTCATAGCACACTTCCTGTGAGGCTAAAAAATTTCAAAAAAATTGACAAAAAAACTTTATTATGACTACTATGACCCTATCAAATTTCGTGAGAATCCGAGCAAGTGCGTTCCAAAATGGCCGCGTGTTTGGTGGCGCTATAGAGCCACTGGGGTATGTCCAAGCACAAAAATAATACTACTTTGTAATTTTCACCACGACTGACGTGTGGGCAAATTTTTGTGAGTTTTCGTGCATGACAAAGCCCTCAAAAATGCGTTCTCGCAGCAGAATAATAATAATTAAAGCTGCAAGCAGCGTTGAAAGGGCCCTCGCACCCCTCTTGCACGTTGGGGAGGCAGCAAAATCTTGATGGGTGCAGGTGTGCATTCACAGCCATTGGACACTGCTAGACTGTGAACAATGTGGTTTCCTTCGGAGAGTGCAAAAGTTTTCTGGAGGGCGCTATGATACCAGTTTGACATGCCCGACGGTGAGCCTGGAAGGCATCTGACTGAATTCTATTTAAGATTATACAATATGAAATCAACATTATCCTTCTAACCAGCCTGCAAGGGACTAGTCTCTACAATCAGCCTTGAAGGTAGCTAACATTACAGCAACTTGCAGTTCAAGTTTTTAAGAAGCTCAACTAAACAGTTTATTGAACAAAATATACTACAAATAGGCCAATTTTATGTTTCAAACAGAGTTATACTTGAAGCTATATTGTAGAAGAGTTTAAGTTAAAAAGTATAACCTGTTTAGCTAAGGTTAGGTCAATAAGTTAACTAAGACAAACAAGAGCACCGCCAACGGTGCGTAATACGCCCGTCATGAACATGGATCAGGAAGTGGACGGACAACATCTGGGCCCCATGTGATCTTTGACCTTTGCCAGTGACCTTGACCTTGGAGGGAGGGCCGTAAACATGGTACGCGACACTCTGCTCAGTGATGGTACACGTGTGTATGAAATATCATGGATGTATCTCAAGCGGTTGAGAAGTTATGCTCCGGACAAGCCCCATCTGGGCCCCATGTGACCTTTGACCTTTGCCAGTGACCTTGACCTTGACCGGGTGAACGAAATCATGGTGCGCGACACAGCGCCTAGTGATGGTGCACGTGTATGTGAAGTATCACGAATGTAGCTCAAGCGGCTGAGGAGTTATGCCCCGGACAAGAAATTGCTAACAGACAACAGACGGATGGACAGGGGTGATGACATAATATGTCCCATCTTGAGACGGGCGTATAATAAAAAGCACTTGTTTGCACTAGTTAACATTATCAAAATAGCTGAAATATCTAACGTTTCCTCAAAAATCAGTTTATTGAGAAAAGATGATTAAATGCATTCGCTTCTAACAATATTGACGTTCTTAAGCCCGCTCCGCTTTGAGGAGAGGAATTTGAATTGAATTGGCTGCCTTGTTTGCGGATTGGTTGTACTCTAGCTCGCGATCTGATTGGCTGTACTTGGGGGCGGAGTTTACGCAGCCTGACAGGCTGAGCTGCCTGGAAGTCGACAGCTGAAGGCAACTTCACCCTGCAGAAACAGTCACAATGGGAGGCGGGGCTTGGGATTGGTCAATTGCGGCCCTTTCTCCCCTTTGGTTCTGAGATGCCTGCTGTGCCATCTGCTGTTTGCCTTCCAGGCCTTTTCAATTCTTTGGACCACGGCCCGGCTGTCTTCCTGTCATGGAGCACAGCTCCTGCTCAGAAGGCTGAATTTCTACCCCTTCTCAAAAATGGCAGTCATTGGAGATTCCATTGTCTAAGGCTTTAGTATTAAAGCAGCAATGGCTTATTGCTTCCCAGGAGCCACAGTCACAGATATAATTTCTAAAGCTCCCAGTATTCTGGACCAGCATTGCTCCACTCAAAAGGTTAATCTACATATTGAGTCAAATGACTTTCCTTGCCAACAATCAGAAGGCTTGAATAGTGATTTTACTTGGGCTGTCCCTTACTAAAATAAATCCTGGTTGACCAACAGTCTTTTTTTTGATTGGTCGATTAGTTAAGCCTCCTCCTCATGCTCCCGACACAGATTTTGTCGTTGCACTTGTTAAGTTGAAGTATGACCACACATGAGGCAGATGCTCTTACGTGACAAAACCATAACACATTCTACTGTGTAGGCTAAGTTCCATTTAGTGAACCTGGTTCCATTTAGTGAACCTGGTTTAAATGCAAACATGCATTTTTGTCTTTGGCTATAACAATCAAGAGGTCTAAAATTCTCACGGACTGCGATTGTCTCTCAGATAGACAGAATGAAAATAATATGAAATAAAACTCATAAAATGAGTTGGTTCAGAGAGTTTTTTTTTTTTCCTTGAGGCAATTAATTGTCATGATTAAATAAAACAGCTGAGGTTACAGACCATACCGACAGCCAACCGTAATAAATGCCATGTTTTTCCACATTGATTAAAACTGCAATAGAAATTAAACCGGAAGAAGTACACAGCAAAAGTCCCAGTGTTAATTCAACTCCAACAGAGTTCATTTGCGTCCAAGATGGATGGCTTGGTCTCATATAAACTCTACTGGAGTTGAATTAACACTGGGATTTTTGCTGTATACGCTTAAAATTGAACAACATTAAGCAGATACTTTCAATAACAGAATGATTGATCAAAGAAATCCCAGATAGCAAGCTCCTCCGCTCCGGATCTGCCCTGGATCAGCTGGAGCCGGGACAGATCCGCGGCAAATCCGGAGCGGAGGGGCTTGCTATCTGGGAATAACTATTAAAATAAACAGGATACAATGAATTCCTGCATAATGCCTCAAATTGCAACTCATTGACTGCAATGCAGAGTGAACATATTTTCAGAGGCGATAGCAAAGAGAGGAGCGATTGAATAGCCAGTTATGTAAAAAAAAAACCTAAATGGCGACCAGAGTCCACAGTCATTTTCTGTTGCAGAACAAATTGAGGCATTAGTCATCAAGTTGATATTAAATTCTAATTCACATGTTTTTATTTCAGGATTCTACCAGCCACCATGTGCTTCTAAGATCTCTGTGAATGCTTTATTTGACTTCCTTGTACCTTATTTGAATTCTAAATTGGTTAAATCTTGAGCATTTATACTTGGACTGGCTCTCTCCAGTACCTGTTGATTTAAAGAATATATGTTTTGATATATGTATTGACTTGAACCTGTTCTGGCTAATTTCAGAGCCCACTCACCTAAATTGAAAAGATTCCGGTAAATCCACTCTAATTGATATTGTTATTACAGATAACCCTCAAGCAAAACTGTGAATCATGGACACGGACAGAGCGATTCCCAAGTATTCGGCAGAGCTTGCTCAACTCTTCAGAGACAGAAACTGTCACGACACTGCACCCAGAGATGTTAAATGGGTGTCAGGGCAAGCAGCGGAGTTGACGACCTATGTGCAGGGGTGTGGACTTAATGAAATAATGAGTGAGGGTACTACAAAGAGAAATACAAAACTTACTGGTGAACTGAAGGGGAGTGCACACAGCAGAAGGGGGAACTGACTATGGCGACCTGCCCGTGTCGAGAGAAACTAAGCTTTAAATACGAAAGGGAATGTTAATTAATTAAAAGGGAACAGGAGACACTAATTAAGGTGAAGGGACTGAGATAACAGATGAAGATGAATTGGTGAAGGGCAGATAGCCAGGACTTGGAATGCCAAAGGGGAGAGACATTACAGAAATAAAGCTTAAACCAAAGCTATATCGACCTGCTTAGCCCCAGATTGGCTTTATTTTAGGTAGCTTAGAAACAAATGCACATTGTTAGCTCAAAAGGAAGTCATATTGTTTTCTTTTTTTAATCTCTTGCAAATGCAGGGTAAAATCTGGCTCGATTCTGGAAAGCCAGTTAAATAACTAAAGAAACTCAAGTTCCTCTCCTTCTATTCTACCAGAAGTTGTTTATAATTCAAAACTGATTACTGGTGAAGCTGGTGTCCGTTCAGTCAGGAAAACTTATGTTTCAATAAAATAGAACAATTTATTCATGGGTATAAGCATTAAATTGTATTTTGACGGTGGTTCTGCTCTGGAGGAATGTCCTACCTAGGCACTGCAAACATACAAACATAGTCATGAACAGAAATCAAAATCCCCCCCGATGTGAGCAGAACCAAACAGGTGGAGGCGGCAAGCAAAAACCAAAAAGCATGTTGCATAGCATGAAAAGTCATTGCAAACAGCAGCAGATGTAAGTGAGCTTGATGTCTTTCAAAGAGACCGCTGTATGACCTCGTGATGTGCATCCTCCAATTGTGTGCGTGCTGATGCTGATGTGCTGAAAGCTTAACAGGCTGCTGTCAGCTGATGTTGCTCTTCTCTAGTTTCCTGCCTGAACTAGAAACACTCATTTATGCTGTTAATCAGCATATTGTTTCAGGTGGCCATCTTTTTGAGATGAGTAAAATGGCAGACCCTAGTATCTCAGAACAGACAGATAATACACATTGTACCTCTGTTCGGCCTTCCTGCATGGCCTACAGGATCCTATTTGTTGAATAGTGAGAGTGTATTTGCTCTATGCTGCTGTTGCTAACTTTGAAAACTCCTGTAGTAATGACAGAAATAAATTTATTTATTTTATTACATCTTAACCAGGGGTGCCAATAATTATTGAGGGCGCTGTATATGATAAAGTCTCAGTTACTCACCAGCAGCTGGAATTGCGAAAACTCATTCTGGACATTACTGAACTCACCAGTGGCTCAAACGTACAGTAGATCTGTGATCTGTTAATGTAATTTCTCTCATAGACACACACACACTACCTGTCTTTCTCACACACAAACATGCACAGACTCACACACTCTGCACATATATACCATTCACCGTACAGCTGCGCATGGATGCATATGAGATTTTTTTTCCACTAAGTTTGCTTCAACTTGCTATCGAAAGTGTACTTTCAATGGATAGGCATCAAGTTGAGAAATAGCCAGCAAGTGTGCTGGACTGGGTACAACATGTTAGAAATTCTAATGTAACTGACATTACTGGCCCGATATGGATTTGACAGGAAACTAAAAAAGCTAATCAGGCACCTTATAACTTTTGTCATAAGGCATGACTTCACATTATAATAGTTTGTTGGCTGGCTTCCTATTTTCACCATTAACTGCCCTCTAAGGTGCTGTATTTACATTGATGGGTAATGGATCTTGGTCAAGCTTGATATGGAATCAGTTGACACCAGATGCGGGAAAAGGGAATGAGGATTTTATTTTAAACCAAAACAAAACAGGCACGAGGGCCAACAAAAAACTTGGCCCAAAGGGCTGCAAAAAACAAACTAAGGTAAGCTACACAGAGCTAAAAAACAAAATGCAAATGACAAAAAAACAAAAGGCACTGGAAACTCCAGGCAAGAAGATCAAGAAAAATAAATAACAATACTAAATATATATACACAAGACGAGAGGCTAGGACAAGACTTGAAACTAGAAATGCTAGGGAACTTGATAACAAGAACTTGGCTAAACTTGAACATGCAACGAGACGCGAGACACTGTCTGCCAGCCAACTTCCACCGCAACCAGATAAAGGCTTGGTAATCATGACACATGAAGGGCAACACCTGGAGAGAGAGAAACAAGAGGCATGGCAAGATCAAGACATGGACAGAGATTGGATGACATGACCTGCTCATTAAGAGAATGAGCGTGCTCAGCTTAAGTACCAATTAAGTATGCAGTTTGGAAGCAAGCATGAATGTTAAGAACAGAAAAGCACAGCAAGATCTTGAAATAGCAAAGCAGGAATCATGACAATAAACTCCCTGTCTAAATTAGTAGTATTAGTAACGTGCCTATCTAAGAATTACACCAACCCAGTGACTGTTAGTAAATGTTAGTAACTTAAAAACAGTTAATTGTCAATTAAGCTTAGAGAGGCCCGAATCCAGCACAGCATGGAAGGAAGGGGAAATACCAAAGCCAACCAGAGCTCAGAAATGTGCAACAACGAAGGCACGGGGCGGAACGCAGACAAGCGGTGGAGTGGCATGGCAGACCTGGCATGAAACAAAAACATGGAAAAGTAAAAACATGGACATGGAATATGAAATCCTGAAACAAGAAACTGTTAAAACTATGACATGAACTATGAAACTATGAAATCTTGAGCAATACTGTTCTGGCCAAAGGCCAGAACCCTGGAACACAACACAAGCTGATACGAGAGTATGGGACGAAATTTGTTCCAACAGAATTTGAATTGAATTTTGGTTTTGAATTGAATTTAACCTGCTTTGAATTGAATTTTTTGGTTTTGAAATTGAATGAACAAGTAATCTGAAACTGAATCCAATTATTTGTATTGAATTTAAGAGAAAACTTGAAGCATTTCATTCAGTTCGCACATTCAAATTCAAAATTCAAATTCAGAATTCAAATTCAAAATTCAAATTCAAGTTGAGTAACATCACATGAACGCGCATGGCGAGCTGCAGTCACGCCTCTGTCCCTCGTGGCTTGCCTTATTTGGAATAAGGTAACTATGTCATTTCCGGGAAGCGCACCTCAGAATTCTGAACCCACCCGACTATACACCGAAAACGTTTACCAAAACTTCGGCTCTTTATCAGTTTATTTGTTTTAGCTCATCATATTAATCTTCAACAGTTAACCCTGAGTTAGCCTAAGATCATCAGTAAATGCACTCGTTAATTATCCCTAGCCGCGCGATTAGCGCGAAGCCGGGGATATAGAATTGGGCTCCATCCCTCCATACTGACACATAAAATTGAGGTGGCGGGGGATATCGCCTTGTTAGTGGCAAACACTTGTTTCTATGGTTTCTTCGGCTAAGTAAATAATGCTAACGTTAGTTACGAATGAGTGTCTTTTCTCCGTCGGTAACGTTATGTGTAAATGTATTTCGATGGAGAGCCTACATGTTAAAGCTCCTGTGCTTCAAGTGTAACGTTATATTCAGTCAAAATCAAAATAATTAGACCTGTTCAGGACTTAAACTTCAAATTCCTCGGAATTCTGTACTTTCTACCTGTCATCGGCAATGTCACTGGTGTTCGGTCTCTGGCAGGTTAAAACCCTGAGGAAATATGCTGAAGTAAAAACTCGGACATCGCTCACTCACTGTAGAGACGCTGCCATAGACCGAACTAGTGACTTTGCCGATGACCAGTAGAAAAGTACACTGAATTCCGAGGAGCCACCGAATTTACATTGCATTTCATATTTCCGTGAATGCTGTAGATGATTTGTCGGATATAGCTAGCCAGCTATAAATGAACCTGGAGCGTTTAAAATGCTACTACAGAACTAAGTGCATACAATACGTAAATCCGTGTTGGCACCGAATTTCCGCAGAGAGCATATCCCCGTACTCTTATCAGCATATTTTCGTGCATGAGTGAATTTGCATGAGCGTGAAGTACCGCTCCAAATGAGGAATATTTCTTTGACTTGATTCAGCAACAACCCCTACTGGATTAATAGCAGTCTCTTCTCTTCGCGGGCATGTCATCACTTAGGGGTCTATTCTCCCATTAGCGCGTAAGTCCTTTTTTACGCGCTTCGAGTTAAGGCTTTTGAGTTACGCGTATTCTCCCCTACTCGCCTCGATCACGCCCACAGCGCTTAACTTCAGAATGTAGGCGGCCTTATGAAAGAGGTGTGACTGATCCAAAAGAGAGGCAGACTCTGTACAAAGCTCATTGATTATGGCTATCAGGAAAACATGGAAAAAGGATTTTCTGATTAACCATGAAAACGCATTTGTGGTCCATGGAAAACGCAATCCAGACTTTAAATTTGAATATCGTCGGCCTGCTGATAAAACCTCGTATCTCCAAACTGATAAGAAACGAAAACTCGTATGTCCACTAGGCTATTCTTACATGCAAAATTAAACATTTTTATTTTAAACTATATTTATCCCTTTATTTTACTATAATAATTATTTTATTTTATATTTATTTTTTATTTTCCTGTGAAGTTTGTCATTGTGAAGATACGAGGTTTTATATGCCGCTGTAATAGTAGGCCGTACCAATTACAAGACGTAATTCATACATCTCTTTACTTATCCCCCGCCGCGCGATTAGCGCGAAGCGGGGGATATACAGTGCCCGGCCAAAAAAAAAGTCGCTCACTCAAATATTTAGTTGGAACCCCTGTGGCAGTGCATATTCGTCTCGTCATTGTTTTGACAACTATATGCAATGCCAGAACATTCATCTTCCATCAGAAATGCCATAATTTTTGGCCGAGATCTTATCCTCTCGACATAATGGTTGAACCACTCGGTGGTCTTTCTTGAGCACATCCCAGTAACTTTTAATATGTTTAAGGTCCGGACTTTGTGGTGGCAAATTTGTTTGTGAAAATGATTCCTCATTCTTGTTTTTGTCATTCATGGTTTTCTTTGCAAAATACAAGCCAGTAACTTGCCCGTTCTGAAATAATGTAACATCTTTTCCACCATCAAGGGATGTGTCTTCCGACATGATTTTTTAAGAAATGAGTAGCAACACGCTTCATCAGTCAGGGTTAGAATGATTATTTCCAGCTGAAACATATTAATAACCGCAATAATAATCCAATTATAGAATTTGTTCATTAGTTTCCAAACGGTGACTTTTTTTTTTTGGCCGGGCAGTGTAGCATTGGGCTCCGTCCGTACGGACACATAAAATTGCGGCGGCGGGGAATATGCTAGTGACAAACACTTGTTATTTCTTACTCTTGCCACCATGGCATTAAAGCTATGCATACAAACAAATTGCCGCGATAATGAAATAATTAATAAAGAATTTAGCGCTTCTCAATCAGCGCAATCAGATCATTGAAAATGTGCCCCTCCTACACCAGCCTGTTTGTTCCGTGGAAGACAGGGAAGAAGACAAAGGGAACATTCTAGTCACACAATGACAATCAAAGACAGTTTAGGCCTACATGATCTCATTTAGAAATTGCGCACTTGAAAACTACTCTGATATCAGGTTTGCAACTAAAGGACATGGAAACGCTTTAACAAGGATTCTTACCCCGCACGCGGTCATCTCCCCGCCCCGAAACCGCCTCAGTAATGACGGACTTCTATATCCATTGCCTATCATCCTATTTGATTTGAGCGACACATTCACTTGAACTTGTGCCTAATACTTTATTATAATCAATTATCCCATTTACTGATAATGATTCTTCCCATGTCGGCTATTCTTTAAAGGCTAAAATTGATTAACAAATGGATAGTGCTTTGGTATTTGCCAGGGTAGGGCTCAATCTAGAGTAGCCTATATTTAGTATCTTTAGTCACACATTAAATTACACAGTATTACCAATGGCAAAAAATTACTAGGACTCGAGTTAGTTAATACAGATATCCTCAATTAGAAAATCAATCCCCTCACTCGTGAGAATATCACAACTTTTTAGATTATCACGAACATACAGGGCAGTCGCATTTGTTAATAGAATATGGAAGACAATGATGGCGACGTCGAGCCAAAGCCGAAAACCAAATTTCACAGATGATGGTGTTGTATGGCAAGCGAGCACTGAAGGCTGATCCGAGGAATTAAGCTGCGAATCGTTCTGGATGTGGCGTCGGTGGGGAGATGTAAGCGCAGTATCCCCGATTTAAAGCATGAATGGAGAGATCTGCGGGGCGCTGTAAAAGCCAGGTTCTCTGCACACCGGATAGCCTAAGTGTACACGCAACAGGTGGTGGGCAACCATCATCCCCTGTGCATTTCACTGCACATGAGGAAAGGATGGAATCCACTCTTTCTGCAGTGGAAGAGCATGGAGAACAACTTGAAGCGCCAACGAACTGCGTCAGACACCTTGACACAGACGCCTGTGATGTGAATGACATCACCAGCCACTCTCTGAAACGACCCAGATGTGAGGAGCGACAGCGCAGTTCTGACGTTGATGACCACGGATATTTTTTGTGGATAATTGCTGCGGCTGGATAGCTGTTCATTCAGAAGTGGGCAAAGATAAATGATTGCTTCATGCACGGTCCAGATGAAAGCGCTGGATGCACTCGATGTTTGTTAATCCCAGGATGTCCAATCGAAGCCGATATATGCGTGTTCGTCTTCGAACTCGGCGCGCTCCACTACTCTTTCCCAATCACGCAAGAGTGCAAGCAAATGTAGGACTGGCATTTTAGCTTTAGATTTTGAGGGCATGGTAGAATGATGGTCTTATGTTTACTCGAATTAATTAATTGTTTTGCGTCTGTAATTTAACTGTTTGGAGAAGAGGCTGATGCGTAATATCATGTGATGATTTCGTTTGATAAATTATCATGGCTTTGAGAAATGTAGTTTAGAAATAAGGAAGAACAATCGAATATTAAATGTCTCAACCTTTACCATGTTAAATAAAATAAATGTAACGTTAAAATTCGGCCTATAACCGACATCAAACGCAATATTCAATTTCGCCTAATGTCGGCGCTTGACCTTAATACAGCCCTCAAAAGCGCTTAACAGAAAAAGCGCGTAAGCCAGGGGGAGAATACGCGTAAGTGTTATTTGCATGAGAAACGCCCGGAAACGCCCCGATTTTGGCCTTGCTCCGCCCCAAGCGCGTAAGTGCCTTCAAGGCGCGTAATGCACAGACTTAAGTCGAGGGGAGAATACGCGTAGGCTGAAAAGCGCGTAGCTACGCGCTTTTTTTGACTTAAGCGCATGGGAGAATAGACCCCTTAGTGACTCTTGGCATTCTGAACCATTAAGCCATGTGAAGTTTAAGTCCTAAACAGCTCTATCAATTTATTTTGATTGAATGTAACGTTACACTTGAAGCCCTAGAGCTTGAACGCGTAGGCTCGCCAGCTAAATATATTCTCACATACCGATTGGGAGAAAATGTGACCCAATTGTAACTAATGTTAGCATTTTTTTACTACGCCGAAGAAACAAATAAACTGATAAAGAGCCGAAGTTTTGGTAAGCGTCTTCGGTGTATAGTTGGGTGGGTTTTGGCTCTTTATCACTTTATTTGTTTTAGCTCATCATATTAGGCCTAATCTTCAACAGTTAACCCTGAGTCAGCCCAAGATCATTAGTAAATGCACTCGATAATCTAGCGTTTCTTCGGCGTAGTAAAAAAAAAAGCTAACATTACTTACAATTGGGTCACCTTTTCTCCCAATCGGTATGTGAGAATACATTTAAGCCTGATTCATGCTTCTTGCGGTCGGCGCGGTTTCAGCGGTGCAGACGGCGCGCACGGTCCCCAAGAACGTCGAGTTGTTTCATGCTTGATGCGGTCAAAGCGGTTCCAAGAACGGACCTGCTGTACTGTTGAGCTACTGAATCTTATTTCTGTGATAAATACGTTCAAAATGTAATAAATACAGAAAACCTTAGATTAAACAGAGCGCTACATAGACTTTTGATTTTTTTGTCTCCCTAAGTTTTATAAAGAGCATGAGCCAGGGCAATGATGCAACTTAAATACTGCCGATGCACTGGTTCCCTTAGCCTCTCTCCTTCCCTTAATTTTTTTCGTGCCTTCACAAACCGGTTGCGAAAGGTTTTCCATTTTATGTAATACACGTCTGATGAAAATTTCTGATCTCCTTCCATGTGTTGGAAGTCACATGTATTTTCAGCTGTTTGTATGTTCAGCTGGCCTTTCTTTAAAGTTTTCCATTTTTAATTTAAATCGGTATACGTACTTCGGGGTCCTGAAGCTAGCCAATCATTGCAACGCGGTCTGTGCTACCCCGGCCGCGTTGTTACAAAGTCCTCCAGATGCGCGGCTAGGCGTTCAAGCCTCCGCGGACCCTACGCGCTCTGTCGCCCTGGCCGCAATTGCGTCATTTCACCGTGTGGGCCGTGCTGACCTCGCCGACCGCAAGAAGCATGAATCAGGCTTTAGCTGGCGAGCCTACGCGTTCAAGCTCGAGGGCTTCAAGTGAAACGTTACATTCAAACTATATCAAAATCTGATAGAGCTGTTCAGAACTTAAACTTCATATGGCTTAATGGTTCAGAATGCCTAGAGTCACTAAGCGATGACATTCCCGCGAAGAGAAGAGACTGCTATTAATCCAGTAGGGGTTGTTGCTGAATCAATTCAAAGAAATATTCCTCATTTGGAGCGGTACTTCACGCACATGCAAATTCACTCATGCACGAAAATATGCTGATAAGAGTACGGGGATATGCTCTCTGCGGAAATTCGGTGCCAACACGGATTTACGTATTGTATGCACTTAGGGGTCTATTCTCCCATGCGCTTAAGTCGAAAAAAGCGCGTAGCTACGCGCTTTTCAGCCTACGCGTATTCTCCCCTCGACTTAAGTCTGTGCATTACGCGCCTTGAAGGCACTTACGCGCTTGGGGCGGAGCAAGGCCAAAATCGGGGCGTTTCCGGGCGTTTCTCATGCAAATAACACTTACGCGTATTCTCCCCCTGGCTCACGCGCTTTTTCTGTTAAGCGCTTTTGAGGGCTGTATTAAGGTCAAGCGCCAACATTAGGCGAAATTGAATATTGCGTTTGATGTTGGTTATAGGCCGAATTTTAACATTACTTGTAGCCTATTTTATTTAACATGGTAAAGGTTGAGACATTTAATATTCGATTGTTCTTCCTTATTTCTAAACTACATTTCTCAAAGCCATGATAATTTATCAAACGAAATCATCACATGATATTACGCATCAGCCTCTTCTCCAATCAGTTAAATTACAAACGCAAAACAATTAATTAATACGAGTATACATAAGACCATCATTCTACCATGCCCTCAAAATCTAAAGCCAAAATGCCAGTCCTGCATTTGCTTGCACTCTTGCGTGATTGGGAAAGAGTAAGAGGAGCGCGCCGAGCTCGAAGACGAACACGCATATATCGGCTTCGTTTGGACATCCTGGGACAAACAAACATCGAGTGCATCCAACGCTTTCGCCTGGACCGTGCATGAGGCAATCATCTATCTTTGCCGACTTCTGGATGAACAACTATCCAGCCGCAGCAATTATCAACAAAACATACCCGTGGTCATCAACGTCAGAACTGCGCTGTCGCTCCTGGCATCTGGGTCGTTTCAGAGAGTGGTTGGTCATGTCATTCACATCACAGGCGTCTGTGTCAAGGTGTCTGACGCAGTTCGTTGGCACTTCAAGTTCTTCTCGATGCACTTCCACTGCAGAAAGAGTAGATGCCATCCCCTCCTCCTGTGCAGTGAAATGCACAGGGGATGATGGTTGCCCACCACCTGTTGCGTGTACAGTTCTCCGGTGTGCAGAGAACCTGGCTTTTACAGCGCCCCGCAGATCTCTCCATTTATGCTTTAAATCGGGGATACTGCGCTTACATCTCCCCACCGAAGCCACATCCAGAACTATTCGCAGCTTAATTCCTCGGATCAGCCTTCATTGCTTGCTTGCCATACACCAACATCTGTGAAATTTGGTTTTCGGCTTTGGTTCGACGTCGCCATCATTGTCCTCCATGTTCTATAAACAAATGAGACTGCCCTATATGTTCGTGATAATTTAAAAAGTTGTGATATTCTCACGAGTGAGGGGATTGATTTTCTAATTGAGGATATCTGTATGAACTAACTCGAGTCCGAGTAATGTTTTACCATTGGTAATACTGTGTAATTTAATGTGTGAATAAAGATATTATTAAATAGGCTACTCTAGATTGAGCCCTACCCTGGCAAATACCAGAGCACTATCCATTTGTTAATCAATTTTAGCCTTTAAAGAATAGCCGACATGGGAAGAATCATTATCAGTAAATGGGATAATTGATTATAATAAAGTATTAGGCACAAGTTCAAGTGAATGTGTCGCTCAAATCAAATAGGATGATAGGCTATGGATATGGAATTCCGTCATTACTGAGGCGGTTTCGGGGCGGGGAGATGACAGCGTGCGGGTTAAGAATACTTGTTAAAGCGTTTCCATGTCCATTAGTTGCAAAACTGACATCGGAGTAGTTTTCAAGTGCGCAATTTCTAAATGAGATCATATAAACTGTCTTTGATTGTCTTTGTGTGACTAGAATGTTCCCTTTGTCTTCCTCCCTGTCTTCCACGGAACAAACAGGCTGGTGTAGGAGGGGCACATTTTCAATGATCTGATTGCGCTGATTGAGAAGCGCTAAATTCTTTATTTATTATTTCATTATCGCGGCAAATTGTTGGTATGCATAGCTTTAATGCCATGGTGGCTAGAGCGAGAAATAACAAGTGTTTGTTACTAACATATCCCCCGCCGCCGCAATTTTATGTGTCCGTACGGACGGAGCCCAATGCTTCGCGCTAATCGCGCGGCGGGGGATAAATAAAGAATGTCTGAATTACGTCTTGTAATTGGTACGGCCTACTATTACAGCGGCATATAAAACCTCGTATCTTCACAATGAGAAACTTCACAGGAAAAAAAAATAAAATAAAATAATTATAATAATATAAATGGATAAATATAGTTTAAAATAAAAATGTTTAATTTTGCATGTAAGAATAGTGGACATACGAGTTTTCGTTTCTTATCAGATACGAGGTTTTATCAGCAGGCCGACAATATTCAAATTTAAAGTCTGGTTTGCGTTTTCCATGGACCACAAATGCGTTTTCATTGGTAATCAGAAAATCCTTTTTCCATGTTTTCCTGATAGCCATAATCAATGAGCTTTGTATAGAGTCTGCCTCTCTTTTGGATCAGTCACACCTCTTTCATAAGGCCGCCTACATTCTGAAGTTAAGCGCTGTGGGCGTGATCGAAGCGAGTAGGGGAGAATACGCGTAACTCAAAAGCGCTTAACTCGAAGCGCGTAAAAAAGGACTTACGCGCTAATGGGAGAATAGACCCCTTAGTTCTGTAGTAGCATTTTAAACGCTCCAGGTTCATTTATAGCTGGCTAGCTATATCCGACAAATCATCTACAGCATTCACGGAAATATGAAATGCAATGTAAATTCGGTGGCTCCTCGGAATTCACTATACTTTTCTACTGGTCATCGGCAAAGTCACTAGTTCGGTCTATGGCAGCGTCTCTACAGTGAGAGAGCGATGTCCGAGTTTTTACTTCAGCATATTTCCTCAGGGTTTTAACCTGCCAGAGACCGAACCAGTGACATTGCCGATGACGGGTGGAAAGTACAGAATTCCGAGGAATTTGAAGTTTAAGTCCTGAATAGGTCTATTTATTTTGATTTTGATTGAATATAACGTTACACTTGAAGCACAGGAGCTTTAACATATAGGCTCTCCATCGAAATACATTTACACATACGACGGAGAAAAGACACTCATTCGTAACTAACGTTAGCATTATTTACTTAGCCGAAGAAACCATAGAAACAAGTGTTTGCCACTAACATGGCGATATCCCCCGTCACCTCAATTTTATGTGTCAGTATGGAGGGATGGAGCCCAATTCTATATCCCCGGCTTCGCGCTAATCGCGCGGCGGGGGATAATTAACGAGTGCATTTACTGATGATCTTAGGCTAACTCAAGGTTAACTGTTGAAGATTAATATGATGAGCTAAAACAAATAAACTGATAAAGAGCCGAAGTTTTGGTAAACGTTTTCGGTGTATAGTCGGGTGGGTTCAGAATTCAGAGGTGCGCTTCCCGGAAATGACATAGTTACCTTATTCCAAATAAGGCAAGCCACGAGGGACAGAGGCGTGACTGCAGCTCGCCATGCGCGTTCATGTGATGTTACTCAACTTGAATTTGAATTTTGAATTTGAATTCTGAATTTGAATTTTGAATTTGAATTTTATGAACTGAATTTGAATTTTATGAACTGAATTTGAATGTGCGAACTGAATGAAATCCTTCAAGTTTTCTCTTAAATTCAATACAAATAATTGGATTCAGTTTCAGATTACTTGTTCATTCAATTTCAAAACCAAAAAATTCAATTCAAAGCAGGTTAAATTAAATTCAAAACCAAAATTCAATTCAAATTCTGTTGGAACAAATTTCGTTCCATACGAGAGGCCATTCTCTCGCTTCAGTCTTGCGCTCGCTTGCACTCTCAACTGCACCAGCACTGTCCGCTAAATGATGGATGTTAAGCCACCCATTTCAATGGAAGCCCCCAATAAACAATAGGATAAACAATGACAGTCATCAATTTGTGTAACTGAGCAAAAAAATTGACATGCGCCATTTATTTCTGCCTAATATCGCCACATTTTGTTTTCTATTTTGACAAGGATCTCCTCCTGAGGAAATGTTTCTTTATTTAGACAATATTTAAAATATTTTGTGGGTGAATCCAAATCAGTTCCAACCTCGTCACTTAGGCTTACACACTGCAAGCAAGAGATGGAAGATTGTTCAGGAGTGAGACTTACAGAATTACAGAAGAATGCCACTTCACTGATGCTGAAAATGCTGAATTCTTTGAAATCATACATCCATTTTGTTTAGAAAACTGAGATGTTTTCTGAATGTAGTTCCAACTGCACTGAGGTTTCCTTTTCCATGATTGATTGAAAACATACGTACATTATTTCTTGAAGTGAAGTCTTTTGAAAAAAATTATTCATCACCTTGTGCATTCAGTGAAAAGCAGTGCTGCATGCAGGAGAGAAAATGAGATGACCTTCTTTCAACAATTTTATTTTTTAAAAAATGAGACCTTGCAGCTCTTCACTGAAGGTATATATGCTGTGAAAAATGTATTCGCCCCATTCTCAATTTTTTCATATTTTTGCATATTTGTCACAGTAAAATGCTTTAGATCATCAAACCAAATTTAATACTAGACAAAGATTACCCCGAGAAAACACAAAATGCAGTTTTAAAATGATGATTTCATTTTTGTGTGTAAAAAAGCTATCCAACTTGCCAAATATGAAAAATAATTGTCCCCCCAACCAATTTGACAAATGTAACCCCTAATTGGGTTTAATTTTTATACTGTAGACACATGCATGATTGCTGCCAGCCTAGTTGGATCTAAACATTGTTCATATAGAATTTGTCTGCCAGTGTGAAACAGGCAAAAAGCAGCACATGATGGTGTAATTTAAAGAAATTTAAAAAATCTATGAGAAACCAACTTTGACATGTATTTGTCTGGAAGGGGTTATAAAGCCATTTCTCAGGCAGTGGAACTACAGTGATCCATGGAAAGAGCCACTATCTACAAATGGAGAAAATCTTAAACAGTGGTGAACCTTCCCAGGGGTGATCAGCCAGCCCAAATTCCTCCCAGAGCGCAATGACAGCTCATCAAGGAGCTCACACCAAATCCAAAACTAACATTTAAAGAAGTACAAGTGCTGGTCAACGAATTAGAATAATTTGAAATAGCGCAATCGTTAAATTTTCTTGATGCATTTTTTGTGCAGAAAGCAAATCAGGTGTTCACCGCGCCTGTCCTTCTTGTTAGAGTATTCACAGAACTCACTACCTGTGTAAAATTTGGAAAAGCTTTGGAAAGCTCAGCTGAGCAAATTTTTTACAGGTAGCGAGTTCTGTGAATACTCTAACAAGTAGGACAGGCGCGGTGAACACCTGATTTGCTTTCTGCACAAAAAATGCATCAAGAGAATTTAACGATTGCGCTATTTCAAATTATTCTAATTCGTTGACCAGCACTTGTACAGACCTCATTAGCCTCAGTTGAAGTCAGTGTTCACGATTCCACAAAAAAAGAGAGACAGGGCAAAAATGGCATCCTTGGGAAAGCTGCAAGATAACATAACATAACATGACATAACATAACATGAATGGCAAAAACAGGCCTTTCAGCCCAACTTAGCTCGCCAGTTTCTTTATACTATTGTGAATATATCACTTCAGATACTAAATGACTCAATGGTATCTAGCTTTAGGTCAAGCCTGCTCTTGAAAGATGAAAAGATGAAAACGTCTGACCAAAAAAACCACAAACACTCATCTCACATTTGCCAAAAAGCATCTTAATGGCTCCTTAGACTTTTAGGGTAAAATGATGATCATTTTGATTGATAAAAAATGGAACTTTTTGGAGGACATGGGTCCTGCTACATTTGGTGTAAAGCTAACTAAGCATTCCACAATAAGAACATAAACCAATGGTCAAACAGCGTAGTGGTAGTTTGATGATCTAGAGCTGTTTTGCCGCTTTGGAACGGCGACTTGCCATAACTGTAAAGGCTGGTTAAAGTGGAGTTCAGATGCAGTGGCAGGTGAAGGTGCACTAAGCACGGAGCCAGCACAGCTGAAAGTGATAGAGAAAATGGAAGGGAAAAAAGCTCGCTTTTCTAAATACACGAAAGACTTAAGTGCCAGAAACAAGCCGAGCAACAACAGAGGAAAAGAAATCTCAATAAACAAGAAAATAACAAAGCACCAAACAATAGTGCGAGAAAATCCCTAAAGAAGCAGAGCTTCCCAGAAATAAAAATAAGATATTAGTCAAACGAACCCTGACTACAGATATCTCAAGCCAAAGCGAGTAACTACAAGGCAAACATTCCAGCAAAGGGGGCGTGGCGGACCTCCAGCTTATATAGACTTTGGGGAAGCGCCAACCAGATATAATCAGCCACCAGGCTTAAAAATCCGATGGAGAAAGGATTCGAAGTCGTCAGGGAAGAGAATCACCAAAAACCCACACACACAAAACCTGACCATAACTGATGGAACCATGACTTCTGCTCTCTTCCAGATAATCCTGAAGAAGAATATCCGGCCATCAGTTTGTGACCAAAAGCCCTAGTGTGGTTGGGTTATGTAGCAGGACAAACATCCAAAGCAGGCAAGCAATTTCTTCTCTGAATGGCTCAAGCCTGCCTCTGAATGGCTCAAGCCTGCCTCTGAAGGGCTCAAGTCCACCTCTGAATGGCATGCTAATCCTTCTTTTAATACATCTTAATAATGTTATAATATTGGTTGTCCATGCTCAACCTCTGAAAAGTTTCTTAACATAAGATACAGGGATTTTGCCAAAATTCAAGAAAGTGATTTCGTGAGTGTGATTTCCTCTCTGAACAGCTCCTCCCGAGATCTTCACGAGATCTGGGTAAAACCTGACGTCAGGTTGTGCCATCCAATTAGTGCAGACCTAGCCAGAGCAAACCACTGCGCTGGTCCTGCCCACACCGGAAACTATTCTAGCAGGCACAATCAACAGCAGATCATACTATGCCTTAGTAGCGTTGACAATTTTGGAAATACAAAAGAAGAACCGCAGATCATTTGAGGTGCAATTTTGTTAATATCTCTCCCAAACCTACTTGTCCATTTACTTTTGGACGCAAAGAAAAACAAATATATTCCCAAAAGACGATGCCACCAGAGATCAGTGGGTAGCTTTTTTTGTTTACTGTCAGCAAACAGCCACGGCCAAAGGGAACGTTAGCTGCTTGTGCTCAGCATTTCACCAACGACAGCTTTGTCAATAAAGGATAATTCGACACAGGGTGAGCGTTTCAGCTGCTTCTCAAACCTGAAGCAGTTGCATCGATCAAGAGCTCGGAGCCACAAGCTGTAAGTTACCATATAACATCAAATAATGTAAGAGAAGCTAACGTGTTACGGGTGGCTAGCAGGACCGCTAGCGATAGTTAGCACTAACGACTGGCCTCAAACGCAGGCTTTGTAAAACATCTGAAGATAAAGCCTTTATTGGTCACGATTTCCGTGACTCAAAGACACAGAAGCTGTAAGTTGCTTTTACTGCATAAACCAGCCTGACGCGATAGCCAGTTGATTGTGGCTGTTGCACAGCGGCTAACATAGCAGAGTTACTGTTGCTAATGTTTGTGTCCCAAATATGCAAGAGTGATATCAGAGGAAATTCAACAGAAGGTGTGTGAACATAAACCTCATTAGAAGCTAACTTTTAATACTTTGGATTTTTGGTAGAACTGTTCACAGTAACAGAGCGTACCTATGTTCCCCGGGTTCTATGTTCCCCCTTTTTTGTATGGACCGGGGAACATAGGACCCTTTTCTTTAAAAAGGTTCTATGTTCCCCGCCTGGTATCTGAACATGGAACAGGACGGGAATGTGCTTGTGCGTGCCTATTTCCTGCCTTACGCCTATGTTATGTCATTTTTGCGCGCAGAAGCATACCTACCTCTGGCCTACCAGGACGCGTGCTCAATCGTGCATTGACAGCGGAGAGGGGCGATTTCCCGAACTTCCGTGTTGAGGTGGATCAAAGTCAAAGAATGGATGAAAAACTACATTATTTTTTACTTAAAAACACACATTTATTAACTCATAAAACACACCGGAGAGGAACAACAACAAAGCAAATTAGAAACTAATAGGCCTGGTAGGGATAATAATAATAATAATAATAATAGTAGTAGTAGTAGTAGTAGTAATAGGCATAATAATAATAATAACAATAATAATAATGTGTATTAATAATAATAACAATTTGATAATAATAATCATAATTATAATAATGTCATCATTATAATAATAGGCCTAATAATAATAAATCTAGGTGACACTGGAACAACAATCCGAACGTCTTCACAACAGCGTCCTCACAAACGCACGTTTTCTTAAAAGAAATTGGTGCGGCTGACAGTCCTCCAGTAGGACAACAAATCTCTGCGCCCTGTGGTGTACTGCTGTTTCAGCCTTTGGAGGCGGGCCTCCAACTCCCTCCACTTGCGTCTCCTCGTTGGTGGAGTATCTCCTAGATCTGCCTTCTCCACCTTCTCTTCAGCAAGCTGCTGCTGGTCTTTGAGGTGCCGGAGGAAAGTCCACAGCGAGGGGTGGCGGACCTGCACGGCGTCGTTCAGGGTGCGATGATAGTCTAAAATGTATTTTATTCTATAGCCTTTCCGTGAAAAATTGGTTATGGTTGCATTGTTTTGAGATTACACAGCATACGTGTGGTTTCATTATTAATCTGGCCACATTGTAGGCTATGGAAATGTACACATTTTTATTCTGTACTAGGCCTACATGTTTGACAGTTTTAGTTCACTTTGTTGTAACTTGCTTTTAATTACAGCCTTCGCCCGTTTTTTTGATCACATGCTACGGGTTCAATTCAAGAACACTCGACACTCCTTAATAAAGTTATTAGAATCAAATCCACTTTAATCACTTACACTCCACATGATTGTTCGTCCTCTGCTCCATGTTTCTCCTGAACACGTTCCACGTGGCAGGGGGGAATGCGGCGCCACGGTGGACGTATGTGTTGCGGACATACCGAAGAAAGTCTTGCAGCTCTGGATAGTCGCGTTGCGCACGCCTGGTGCGTCGGTGTTGAGCCAGGAGCTCAAAGTTGTTGCGAACCAAGGGCAGTGGCAGGTGGCCAAGGGCCATCACCTTCCGGATGACCTCCTTTAACCTTGGATCATCGCAGAAGGCAGGAGCCAGGCCAAGGCTCTGCACCCTCCTCCACAGCGCTTGGGTGAAGTGGAAATAGCACCCACACACCCGTGCCCCTGGGACTTTGGTCTCCACAGCAGCCACCAGCGCTTGCTCGAAGTCACACACCACTTTTTGGGGTCTCCAGGTGTGACCGGAGGCTCTTCTGATTGCCTGTTTTATTCACCTCAGCGCTTCCCAGTAGTGCCCAATTGTGCGCTGGCTCATGAGCACATGGACAAGGGGGACCACAAAGCCATGGACATCCTCCAGCACAGTAAAAACTTGGCTGTATGGCCGTGGGCAGGACTTGAACGTGGCGCCCATATATATGGTGTCAGCTGACCTTAGCCTGAGCAGGTTGGCCTCCGTGGCAAAGACCACGATGCCCCAGTCATTGTCAAGGTGGAGGAGGAACTGGTCCCTGGCCCAAGTTTCTACCCATTGATCTTCTATGACCACATCTTCAATGGCAGCTGGGACTGGAGGCATCACTGCAGCCCTTGCCCTGGCCATCACAGACCTCACTGTCAGGAAGCCTGGTGGTGCACCCTGGAGTCGCTTTTGTCGCCGCTGTTCCACCCGCTGGGCATTATAAATTCTTCTTATCGGGACAGTCGGCTCCCTCCGTACCTCGTCCGTGACTACCTTCCTAAAATCTGCCCGGTCCACCATTTGATCATCGGGCGGATGAACATGTTCACCCACATGGTGCACAATTATGTGGGGGTCCTCCTCCTCAGCATCAAAAATATTTCTGTGCACCACCGCTCTGCATTCCGCTCTCCAAAATCTCCATCGAATGTTCTCCAGATTAGTCCGGTGCTTCTGATATCTAAAGCTATTAAGTACCAAAAATTTTCCACCTCTATCTCCCACTATTAATCTTGCCATCTTCTCTAGTAGTTGTCAATGGAAATGAAATGAAAAAGTGTAGGCGATGGCCAAACAGGCAAAAAGTGTTACATTTTGGCGCTAAGATTAGAGATTGGTGTATTTAGATCATGTGGTTTGGATGTATCAAAAAATGCAGCGCAGAATACTTATATTTCTAGTTCTATGGCTATTTTTAAGCGTTGCAATATGCTCGAATAAAACAAATGCTTTCCCAGAGTTGTGTTAGCAGTAGCCATCAACTCTAATCTAATCTGGAAAGCTTTCTTTTTGGAGAGCCATCGTGGCAAGCAGACCATTTCTGCTTCGGTTTTGGGAAGCTCTCTTCATTTCCCTATCGTTTTATTTACCCATTGGCCACGGTTACATGCGACATTTAATTCAGAATTAACTCACTTTAATTCTGAACAAAACTTAAATCCCCTTTGAAAACATCATGTAAACACTTCACAGACCGGAATTAAATGAAAGTGCAATGTAAATTCGTACACTTTAATTCCGAACTACTTAATTCTGAATTATTAATTCTGAATTAAAAACATCATGTAAACGTAGCCTTTGACGAGTACCATCGTAGAAAGCGCACAGCACAGGCAGGTATTTGCGCTTCTTTTTGGAGAGCTATCGTGGCAAGCATACAATTCGGTTTTGGGAAGTTCTCTTCATTTCCCTATCGTTTTATTAAGAATGAATTAGGCCTATAGATTGGTATACATTTGAATTATGTAGGCTATTGTATGTCAGCGTGCTGCAACAGCTTGCTGTGCCTGTTTAGCCGAGTCTGCACGGATGTCGTTGTCTTTGAACTTGGCTTGTCATTGTTGATTCTGAAATTATAAGAGGTGAAGGAGGTGATCTGAAATAGCCTTTGGTTAACCTGTCGGAAGGGTGGGTTTCATTTTATTGGAACAAAGAGATCTAACTATTGGGCTGTAGACCCAAAGGGAAAATTTCGGATTGTTGACGAGTGAGACCAAATGGGCTTAGGAGAAACAGTCCCTGTGTGTCGGACCCTTCTCACCAAATTGTCTCCATTTAAAAAAAGAAGACAATTTCTTGCCAATGTTTTCAAGAAGCTAAGAATGGTGCCTACATACATACAACAACAGTGGCGTTATGGCACAAGCAGGTTGGCTATACACGCGCATCGGAACTTCCCGTCTATGCACGCGGCTCTGAACCGCTATCCCTTTAGGCCTACATTATGCACGCATAGTCACTTGCACCCCCCCACCCCACCCCCAATTGCTAAAATGTATTGCTGACTATGTAGGTGCGGAACAACAACAAGCAACGCCTATGCGTGGCCCACAGTATATTTGGATTGAGCGGGGAACATAGGACCCTTTTTTGAAAAGACATAACATAGGGATGACCCGGTCTGTAAAACCTGTATTGCAAGGGTTTGTCTCTGTGGTTATGGCCGCTCGGTAACCAGCCACTGCATGTTAGTTTATGTGTCATGCTAATTAAAAAAGCTCCTGGTTAACTTATGCGGTAATTCTGATCGGTATGCTTGTGTTACTTCGGTAAGCATCAATGTGGCAGTTTCATCATAACGTGGCCCGATTGTAGCCACAACAGTTAGTGATCCTTCACTTATCCATGACCGGGATCTGCCGGTTACTTCACAAATGTCTGAGCAAGCTGTCTGGTGCGACCATGAAAGCAATGCGAAACGTAGAAGCCCTGCCAGTTTACAAATGATTTCTCTGCACTACCTTGACATAATTTCATCCCCCTTTAAAAATTGTTGTGGCTAATAAAAAGCCGAAAAAGGCCAAGATTAAATAGGTAATTCTTTCCTGCAGAGGTGATCAATTCGCTAGCTCCGCATAAGCAACTTGTCCGCGCTAACGGAACTCACAGTCTGCAAAACCTGTATTATGTTTATAACCTAACTGAGCTCTCTCTAGCTGTCGCACTATCCATCAATCTTCATCAAACACGAAACAAACTTTTCGCAGGACAAATTAGCCTACATTCATAGTCAATGCAAAGACACAAATACATGTCAAGCTGCTTTCACATCGGAGGTGAAACAAATTTTTCGCGTGACAGATTAGCTACATTCAAAGTCAAAGTAACGTTAAACACGCGAATACAGGCGTTATGTGCGCATTAAGCAGCTTTCACACCGGACGCGAAATGAATTTTTCGCGCGACAGATTACATTCAAAGTCATGAGCAATTATCAGCTCACTGCATATTAGTTCGCGTGCTCTGCTAATTAAATTTGCTCCTGGTTAACTTATATGCAGCAATTCTGATCGGTATGCTTGTGGTACTCCGATAAGCATCAATGTGACTGTTGCATCATATCGTAGCCTGATTGTAGCCACTACAGTTGAAGCTAAGCAGAGAGGTGCAGTTAGACCAGACGTTGGTTTTGCTAAGCTTGGGGTGCGTTTTTGAGTGCTTGGGAAACGGTCGCTTTAATTATCCATTACCGGGGTAAGCCTGATACATATCCGATGTCTGGGCAAGGTCTCTGATGCTACTGGTGAAAGCAATAGGGAAGCGCACAGGCTATAACGTGTATAACAAACGATTTATTGCTATCGATTAAAAATAAAATTCTTTCCTGTAGAGGTGATCGATTCGCTAGCTCCACATAAGCAACGGTTCACGCAGACCGAACTTACGGTCTTTAAAACCTGTATTATGTTCATGACATAACCGGATTTCTGTGTAGCTCTCGTGCACTCTCCATAACTCGCGATTTTCCACGAGGAAAATGGTCATTCTGAAGCAATAGGTAAATCATTACCACGGGCAATTTCCGAAAAGGCTGTTTGGCTTGGAGCTTTCGCCCCTCCTACCAGCACAGAAGAAGTTCTTTTCTCCACACTAACAACACACCACAGTTATGCACACGAACCAGCAGGTCCTAATACACACCGAAGCAGTCCATAAGCTGTTGGTCCACTTTTAGCTGCTCCTCACTGTCCATGTTTCCCTCTAAACTCAGACCCACTGGATTTCTACAGTCTCCGGTCTACACTTGGGGATGTCGACCCGTTCTACAAATGTGTCTGTATGTTGTGGATTCTAGCTTTCCCAGTGTAGCAGACTTGGTCTCGCAGCATCAGTTACCGTGGATTCAGGACGCGGGGAATTAGCACAGTCACTCTCCAGAGTGATGATTGTGGAACTTTATTTCCCTGCACAAAGTAAAGTTGCAGACCGTTTAGTGCGTTCCGAGAAGCAGCATCTCATGCAATCTGCTATGAAGGCACGAAGATATAAGCGTAATCGATCCTAAGTTAGTCCATGGGCCCAGGCCCCCAAAATCACATATTGGTACCATCAGAGGTGGCAAAGGTTAGTGATGATTTTTGTAATCCTAGATATGTATTGAACATATCCTGATATGATAACCTTGCTGGAATGGTAGCTTAGTGGTAGTTTTCATGACATTTATAGCGTTACCGTACGAGGGTCAAAAATGATGAAATTCGCGTTATTACGTACCAATTAAGGACATAAATCAAAGTCATTAGGTGACAGAACTGGCCATTAAGAACGTATAGTTTCCTAATTACATAAAACATCTAAGCAAGAAAACAAAATAAGACAAATCATATTAAATGGTTGAATTTTAATTGAATTTCCAAAGCACATAAAAAGAAAATTTGTGATCCTGAAAGATCCCATTCACATAAAGATATGAAAGACAATGTTGCAATCAAGTTCTGTCTACTGATATGGTATATAACAATGATTGTCAAATAAAATTTTCAGCTCGGAAAAATGTGCATGTTACCACAGTAATACTGTCAGCTACTCGTACAACTCTTAACTATTCTCATCGTCAAACTCCCCAAGTTCTCGCTCATTTGAGGTATTGCGCGTCTTTAGTGTTTTTAAACAAGTATTAGCCTACTTTGATCAACATCATTAGGTGATAACAGTGGCCTTTATGAATGTATAGTTGTCTGAATACACAAATGAAATCCAATATAACAAGGAAAATTACACTGAGAGTAAGCATTAACTGATGTTAATATAAAACCACATAAAAAAAATATCTGGCACTCTTGTAAACCCTTACAACTTGTTATTCATGTTGCCATCAAGTTCGATGTCTGCTAATGTGGCAGTAACAACTGTACCATTAAAGATCATGCAATAGTACATGTGCTATCAGTCACTCATCACACTGCCCATCACTATCATCATCAGACTCCCTGAGTTCGAAGAGCAGCGCTGGCTCATCCTGAGGCTTCTGGTTGCTGCAACTCTGTAATCTGCACATATCTGTGCATACCAGTCCATTTTTCAAGCAAGTGCAAGTCAGCATTTTACATGAGCGCACACACTTACATGCTAACAGTTCCAGAACAATCTCTGGTGCAGGTGGAGAATGCATCCAGCAAATGGCAAGCTTGCTATCATCATTCATCCATCCATGCTGAGTAGGACACAGTATTGAAGGTATAGCATCAAGAGAGCACCTCCAGATTGCAGTCTGGTAGTTGGCTCGTAGAACATGCATTAACAGACTGTCTTTGCATGGTGGCAACTGACAAGATTCTACCTCTCCCCTCTTGGTGCAGAAGAGCTGGTAACGCAATTTGTTTCACCTTAGTGATGCTGCTATTTGCAACGTACATGCGGCAGGTGAACTGTTCAATTTTCTGGAACAGCTCATCACTCACATTCCACGACTGTCCCAGCTGACCAAAGGCACCTTAGCAGGAAGCATCCTTTTTCATTGTCTTCAATGCATTTATTTTCCCTCGACCAGCAAAGGCACTCACACTGTCACAGCCGGTAAAAGAATGTAAGCCAATTGGGCTCTCACAGATGTTGTCTCCGAGTGAGCTTGCAAGTTTGCTGATGTCAACAAAACATATCCGGTTCTGTGTTCCACATTTTTGGTATAAAGGACAGAAAATGGCCTTCTGGAAGGCCAGGCAAAGCACCATGACGTCAGTGTCCTCAGCTGTGATGATAACTGACTTTGCACCCTCATTTTCTGCATGGAAAGCAAGCAAGAGCAGTCGCGTATCAGCCTCTTCCTGTGTAGAGAAAAGTTCTGCTTCTTCTTCATATCCATCCTTTGTTACTTTGAAACAGTTTTCCTCACAAGTGAGGTACAACACCTTGTTATGCAACATTACTCTGTATCGTGGCAGCTTCCACTCTTCTACCAGGAACTTGATAAGACTGGTCTTGTTACTGGGGTTTGAGAGGAATATTCTCCACTGTTGAATGTGATGTCCCCCAGCGAGCTGCTTGTATTGAATAGAAGAATCTGTACCCCGATTCAATCTTTCAGCATCTTTGATTGAAGTATGGCGGTAGACATCAAACACAACATCAATTCCCTGGCTTTGTGCCCCATCACGGAGAACCTGAGATAATCCCAACTCTGCCACCTGTCCAAACTTTTTGTTGTTGGCATTTATTTTTTGGAACACAGTCATCCCATCAATGATGGTAGTGGATGGGGTTGCTATCTGTTCTGCAGGGGACACATTTTTTTCTAGCTCCCTTGCAAGTGTAGCTTTATTTGTCTTCCGAAGGGACCCATCAGCATTTGCCAGTGTCCATGGCAGTGGACCCAGTGGGTGGGCAAGGACATCTTTCATGTTCACCTTCCTGGTTTCAGCCACCAATATCATGTGACTGAACAGGTTTCTATCTGCTTTCAAAATCACATTGTGTGCTTTCTTTCCATGAGCAGGTTTCTTGCTGACATTTGAGAATGTCTTCAAACCTTTCTTGGTCATTTTCTCATGGAACTTGACAGGTGGTGGATCCTCGTCTAGCCTTTCTTGTTTAAACACCTGGTAAGCTTCTTCACCTATCTCATGGGCTCTCAGAAGATCTCTGGTTACATCAAGTGGAGCTAAGTTGCCGGTGGAGAGGCTGACCAATTCAGTTTCTTAGAGGGTCATCGGGTTGATCCAGTTATTCTCCATAAGGTCAATGAGAAATTCTACGTCTGCCTCATCTTTCCTGAACCTTGAACCTTGTAGATCTGGATGAGAAAATTTGGACCTGCTTTGACCTATCGTGTCTCTCAGTTGCCTGAGGTACATGCTCCTGTGTTCAGCTGTTAAGTAATATTTTGTCACCGCTCCTGGTTTACGGCTGAATCCCTTTGTACCCCCAGCTGTCTGAGTGTCCTTGTTCACAGTTTCTTCTATCGTTTAGTCAACAGGGATTCGACCAAAGGGATTTGTGGTTCCCAACTGAACTGAGAAACACCCTTTCATGAACTCTGTATGCACATCTGGATGTGTGATGGGTAGCTGAGACATCTGCACGTAGTAGTAGGGGAGGTAGCGGGCATAATTTACCCTGTCATAAGCAAAGCACCAAGGAATCATTGCTCGTATACTTGCAAAGTGTAGCATCCAGTCTCCCTTCCAGCAAAGATCATCACGAAGTAAAGTACCGGAAACAGATGAAGTTCAAGTAGCGCGAAACTAGGCCAATTTTAACATAACAAAGTCACTGAAAATGAAGAATGTGCATGAATAGATGCAAAATAAGAACAAAATACATGACTGGATAGCAAACATCTGGTCTGTCAAACTTTTCATTGCCTTAACTAATAGAAGCTGGGTCATAATCTTTCATTGCTGACAGGAGGCGAGTATGCGTAGTCGCGACATAGCCAAAAACAGGAATTCTGCAAGAAAAATGAAAAAGCTACTGTATTGGAAGGGTTATCATACATTATTTTACTCTTGGTGGTTCAAGAAATGAGAATAAAACACTGAAGTTTTGCCACCTTGGGTGGTACCAACATTTGGTCTAGCCCATGGACTATCTGCAACAGCCTGGGAACGTCTGAGCAAAAGACCGCGGATTCCCATTTCCTTTTAAGAAGTGCTGCACTAATTCAGGTATGGAGATCTTCCCTCCAATCCCTGTTTTTCACGAGTTGCTTGAATTAAACTTCTCTTAAACTTCTTAAATAACACTGTATTGATAGACTCATTTCTTATCCAATTCCCAAGTGTTTAAACTTTCCTCATTAACTGAAATACATTGATCGGACAATAAGAATAGGATACAAAGCTAAGCGTAAAAGTAAGGTCGGTTGTATTCTTTGCGTGTTGGCCACGGTTGCGCAGCTGAAAATGATCCGATATCAAAGAAACAAAGACACCCGAAACTGGCCTGAAGTGTTCAGTTTCATTTACGAGATAAATGTTGTATGGACGCGGTCAATGGGAATTATTCCGAATGAAACAGTATTGGAGGGTTCCTTTTACCCGATACATCTGTCCTTGGAGGAGGGCATCAATGAAGAAAACAGATTATGCTTCTACTGTTTGCATTTTGCTCTAATATGGCTATTTGCTGTAGAATTTATACCGCGTTTAAAGACATCGAATGCCGAGGTTTTCGTTTCTCCAAATGCATGCATCCCACGCAAGTCGGTAGATCCCTCGGTGCGTTCATTACACCATTCTGTTAAAAATGGAAACATATGTCGTTTGATCTTTCCTGAAAGTGAAATTTCTGTTCTGTTAAAATAAGGTTTATTTCAGAATTAAGATATTACTGAGTTAGTGAGTTTTTACCCTTATAAGGTGTAAGGTTATGAGCTTGGATGTGAGAGCGGTTAGCTTATCATTGCAGCGCGAATGTTATAGCTGTTTAATCAGCACTTTATTTAATGCTTGGGGGACTTCGAAGAAAAATGGACAATATTGTTAACTTCATTATGGAGAAAAGGCATGTTTTGTGTTTGGAGAGGTTACTGGTGACCAATGATGTTCAACTGCACTGATATTGATAAATTCATGCTAAACTGAACCAGAAAATCATTAGTTCATGCTATATTTCATGCCCCAAGAGTTAATTTGTGTTAAATATATAATTAATGTATGATTTGACAGTGAACCATTTTTATGGATCTCAGACTTTGGGGAGACACCTGGATCGCTGTCTAATTTGGCTCATAGCAAGCGGGTAATCTAAAATGTAATGTTCAAGATGAATTGTACTCGTGGTCAAGAAGTTCATGATTCCAGAAATGTATAGTTTTAAGCCCCAGCAGTTTTTCAATTGTCAGTTTTATTTTTTTTGCTAATTCAAAGTTGAATTTTCATGAATATTTTTTGTTTGCAGCCCCTTTTCTCCACCAAAATCATAAAAATAAACTGAAATACGATAGGAGTCTAAATGCTTCAAGTGTCTAGACTCAATTGAGCCAAAGTTTTTCTGCCTGTAAAGCTGCAATCTTGAATTATATAGCATTAAATCAGGTAACACCTAAATAGCCAGATTTGGCTCCTGCACAAAGGGGTTAAATGACTGTCCACCTTTCCATCAAAGAAGTTCCTACATGGGTTCTATGTGCCAATAACACACCAAAGAAAAAGGATGACACAAAAGATACTTGACCGTTAGCAACCTTTGAGTCATTCTGGATCAACCTGTTCACAGGCTTCACCAACCTTCTTGCCCATGTTCTGACCTGAGTCACAATCCCAGTAACAGATTGGCCTCTATTATCCAGTGAGAGCATACTAGCCGTCTCCAACTCACCTCTCCCACTGGGCGCTGTGACAGTAACACTCATGAGCTTCAGCTCGGCTATTTGAACTTTTCTGAGCGTGACTGAAGAGTGGATTCCAAATCAGGAATCTGTTCAACTCGTTCGATTTCAGAAACACTCAACCCTTCTGTGGGATCATCAGCAACAGACAACCCAGCAACCCAACTAGCTGTTTGTCCTGCCTTATCAGGATCAGCTTCTGGTAAAATGGTTTGTCCCAAGGACCCACTAGTTTGCTCTAAGCTCGGCTCTGGACCACTGAAACATGGATCCTCCTCATCTTCTATTTCAAGGGGCAGAAAATTAATCTGTAACAAAGGTGCACCACCTTTTCTTAGCCAGTACCAGTGTTTCTCACACGGTAAGTATGACACCCGGGGTCCTTAGAAATTACAACATAAGGCGTGGATTCCCACTTATCCGCCAATTTCCTGCGCCCACGTTCACCCTTGTTGGCCAATAGTACACGATCACCCTCCTCAATGTCGCAACCTTTTGCTCTCCTGTTGTAGAGCTCTGCCTGGCGTTTTTGACTCACATCAGCATTGGCTTGTGCCAGCGCTAACGCTTCCTTGAGGTCAGCCTGCAGCCTTGACATAAATGTCATAGTCCATGATGTCATTGTCCCCGTCTACATTGTGAAACATAAGATCAACAGGCAAGCGGAGAACCCTCCCATACATTAAATAAAATGGCGCGTACCCGGAAGACTCATGAGCTGTGCAATTACTGTATATGCGAAAGTCAGGGTCTGCAACATTTGAGGCCACTTTAGTTTAGGTCTTGGGGGTAGAGCCCTAATCATCCCATCAAGGGTGCGATTAAATCGCTCAACATGCCCGTTGCCCATGGGGTGATAAGCTGTGGTTCTCGACTTTTTTACCCCGGCGACCTGGAGTAGCTCCTGGATTAACTGACTTTCAAAATTTGCGCCCTGGTCTGCATGCAGCCTCTCTGGGAACCCATAGACACAAAAGTACCTGTCCCACAATTGGCGAGCAACCTGCTTTGCTGACTGGTCATGACATGTGAAGGCGTGTGCCATTTTAGTGAAGTGATCTGTGACTACTAGTATATCAACACTTTGGCCGTGGCAATCTTCTGCAGACCAGAAGTCAACACACACTAATTCCAGGAGTCTTGTGGTCTTAACACTCTCGAGCAGTGCCCTCCTTTCTGGCTCAGGGATTTTACTGACCACACAGCGCTTACAACACTTCACATAATCACGTACTTCATGCTCCATGCCGACTGAAAAGAAATGCTGGCGAGCTAAGTACAGAGTCCTGCATTGGCCTTGGTGGCCAGCCTCATCGTGGACGCCCTGCAAAACCTGCTCAAACAGAGAAGCTGGTACAACATACTGATGCCGTTTTTTTACCAGTTAGTGGGTCCTTACAGACGCAATACAAGGTCCCATCAAGTATTCTCAACTTGTTCAATTGTTTCAATGTTTTCAGAGCCGCAAGTGACTCTGGCTTTCTCCCGTCTCGACAGCCGCCTGCCCTGCACAACATAGGGAAGAACTCGAGACAGCACAGGATCCTCTGATTGTTTATCCTGAAGCTCTTTCAGCGAAAACAAAGGTAATGCATTTTGACCTAGCGGTAATAAATTTTACATGTCCTAAACAAGCCATGCACCTGCCCTATCTCTCGGTCCTGCAGTTCAATCCACATGACCATCCAAGATAGCGGATACCTGACCTCTGGAGAGCGAATGGCAATCTCTGCCCTGATCGGAAGGCAAGTGTTCCTCACCTTGACACTGCGCGCCAATCCGAAAAGCATGCTGAACCTCATCCTCTCGCGAGAGCTCAGCTTCACACAAAAATGCTTCGTAAGGTTTGGTTATTAGCCTCTGACTAACATGACTGCAGACGAAAGGCTGCCTGCTTAAAGCATCTGCCACTACATTTTTGCTACCAGGAATGTACTGAATGCCGAAATTGCCAGTGGCTGAATTTGTCACAGACAGACCACTTTAGCACTAGGAATTCCAAGCGATGAGCAGGGTAGTTTCTTTGGGCACGCGTGAGGGCCTTACTAGCGAACGCAATTGGCTGAGCCCATGACCCTCCCACAGGGACCTGGGATAACACAGCACCCAGACCGTCTAATAATGCGTCGGTGGACAGGATAAATGGCCGGCTGAAATCAGGGTGCGCAAGTACTAATGATCCTACCAAGGCAGATTTTAGCAGCTCAAAAGAGCTATGATGCTCCTCCCTCCAATCACCAGGACTTAGCTTCCTAAAGGCAGTTGTGCCCCTCCCATTGGCCTTCCAACCCTTTGGCGCAACTCAAACAGGGGTTTAGCAATACTGGAGTAATTCTGTATGAATCGTTGGTAATACATGACCATACCTAGAAATGACTTGACCTTTCTCTGAGATGGTGTGATCCCATCTTCCATCATTAGGTCAGTTTCAGTTACAGCTGCTATGGCTTTGACCTTGTCAGGATCAGTTGCGACCCCATTTGCATCAATAACGTGGCCCCCCGTTTACATCAATTTCATGCTTCGCCGCAACAAGTGGCATTTCTTCTGAGCCAACTTCAACCCGTGAACACTCAGTCTACTAAAGACTAACTCGAGGCGCCTCAATGCCTCAACCTCATTAGGTGCAAACACAAGCAAGTCATCCAAGTAGCAGAGCAAAGTGAGGAAATTCTGATCTCCAAATATGCCCATCATGAGGCGAAAAAAGCTTGCGAGGCTATTGCATAAACCTTGGGGCAGCCTACTGAATTCATACAGCCCCATAGGCGTAGTAAACGCAGTGAGCCGCTTGTCCCTCTCAGCAATCTCGATATTAAAGAACCCTGATGTGAGATCCATAGTGCTAAAGATAGCATTGCCACCTAGAGCGGCCAAACAGTCTGCCTGGTGCGGTATGGGGTGTGCATCTTTTGTGGTGTGGGCATTTAACCACCGGTAATCCACACAGATGCGCAAATCCCCACTTTTCTTCCATACCAACACGAGTGGCGAGGCCCACTCACTACAAGATTTGCGAATGATTTCTCGCTCTTTCATGTCAGAAAGTACTTCCCTGAGCTTGTGGTAATGCCTGGAGGCACGCAACGGTAAGGGAGTCTGAATGGCCGATCGTCTGACAGGTGTATCTGGTGACAGAAGTTTTCAGCTTTACCACAGTATAGCTTGCCCTTAGAGAAAACCCCCTCATATTTTTGTACCAGCTGCACCAGCTGTCTTTTCCAGTATACTGAAACCTCACACGTATAAATGCTCAGATCCCCTTAACCCAGCTGGTTCAAGTCATGACAGCAATCAGAAACAGTGGCTGTACTTCCAGTTACAGAGCCATCTATTACTTGAGTCGAAACCTTGAACTCATTGCCAACAGGCTGCTGAGAACTGACATCAAGGTCCTCAAGTGCAACACAAGGAAACACATTCCCGACCTTTGAATTTTTCCTCAAAGTATTTAGTCTGTCACTTAGGTTTAACATTTTTACTGGCACCCATCTGTCAGCAGTCATGGAAGCTACAACCCTCCCCACAATGATGCTCTTTTTGTGTACCTGAGACCGGGCCGGTTCAATGATGACTGCACTCCCCGCAGAGACTGGCGCAGCCACAGTTAATTTAGCCCAGACGAGATGTTCCAGTTGGGGCAGAAGCACCACAACTTGAGTAAGTTTAGCAGTCTCAACCACATCTGGGATTTCGTTATCTTTCCACTTATTGAGGCCAGACAGCATATTCAAGAACTGCTCCATTTCTGACTTGCCTGAACATTCAGGCTGTCTAAGGACACGCCAGTAAATCGGAGTTGTCTTAAGCTGACCGAGAAAGGACTTAATGACATTCGTGCCAAGAATCATCTGATCTCGCTGACCAGGGAGGACTAGCTTGGGTACACTGACTGCATAACCGTACACCTGCATTTCTAATTGGTAAAGACACTTTAGTTGGACCTGGATACCACCACAACCCACAAGCATGACATTTGGATTAGTCTTACTGAGCTCAAGAATTGCTCCCAAGGCCTCAAGCGTCCGTTCTGCCTCCTCATTAATTGTGCAAGCCATTGACCCACTGTCTAACAGGGCTCGAAAGGAACGGCCACCTTTGACTAAAAAATCAGTGTAGAACAAACTGTCAGCATTTTCCAGTCCCACAACATCTTGGAACAAAACATCTTTGTCAGTAATGGCCTTACAGCTCTCTTCATATAACAGCATATTGCTGTTACCAGTGAGAGGTTGATTACACTCACTCATACTGCCCCCCTCCAAGTGCGAGTGAACTAGTTTCCCGACACTTTTGGGGAAGGGACAGGCGGAGCAGCTTTATGACAGTGCTCGCAGGTGTCCCATCTCCAAACACCTAAAACAACGCTTCTCCCTCTTACAATGTGAACTGGTGGAATGAGATGCATCACTGCAAATGCAACAGGGTGTAGTACCACCCTGGGAAGCCATGTGTAAACCAGAAGAATTTTGGACAAGATGGTTAGTCCGCTCCAACACTCTTTCTAGCATGCTAAGAACACGTTCCAGTGCACGTGAGTCCGACACATTCTCACTCACCGTGGAGACAGGATTTGGGGCACATGTTACTGCATTAACGAAGGTGCATCCTCCCTCAACTGCTATCTCGAGGCTGGTAGCCACTACCGATGCCTCCACGTGAAGGGTACGAGGCTTCAACATACTGGGAGGTTCGCGTGACTGAGTCTCCCTCTGATGCTCATCAATGGCTTCTTGAACCTCCTCGAACAACCATTTGCTCATTGGTTTACATTTAAAAACTAGATAGGTCAGGGTCAGGACAATTTCGTATGAACATCATTGCTATTTCAGAAGGCATATTCCCCATCCCTCCCCCATTTTGTTGTAGGGAACAGTTAGCCTTTTTGGCTGCGGAGTTCAACAGCACCCAGTAGTCTACAGGAGGCTCCCTAGCCTGTGGCTGCGTAGCATAGAAATCAGCCAATGGTAGGCACGATACTGAGCTGTCACTAAAGTAGCGCTTTAGCATGTCATAAATTTTTTCAGCGCTAACTGCTGTATCAGACAGAGAGCTACTTTTAAGTCCCACTTTCACTATATTCCTGGCTCTGCCCAAAAGGCAAATCAGAATAGTACTTACTTTCTCCGAGTCGGGGCAACTGATTTTCCTCAAGTATAGTTCCATCACATCGATCCATTCCTGAACAGCATACTCATCATTCCCATCACCCTTGAACATTGGCGGTGACTTAATATCTGATCTAGCCACCACATTCACTCTGGAGAGATCAATGGGATTAGTAGTAGTAGTTTCAGCGTTTGTCTCCCCAACCGCCACAGAGGTTGCGGCGTTGTCACGATTATGGCTGGCTATCAGCCTGCAAGCAATGGAATCCCCAATCTGTCTTCCCAGTTCACCTATTAAGTCACACCACTGCTGAGTAACATCATCACCACTGCTTTTAGGAGTAGAATACGTGGGCTGCCTATTAGGGCTACCCTCTAGTCTATCCTGACGAGCCTTCAGCCTAGCCCCTGACCCCGCATCCGACATGCACAGGCCCCTACCCCTCCCAACCAATATGGTGAACATAGTGAACGACTCCAGACCCCTGCAAGCCATAACGCCTAGCACAATAAATGCACAAATAATACATATAATATGATAAATCGCGCCAAACACAAAGGGATATGAATGTTCTTAATGCAAAACGCTTTTCCAAAATAATAACCATGGACACAAAATGTCCATAATCCACCAAGAGGCACGCTGCGGCGTCGCTCCTCCCACTTCACAGGCCCACAGGTTGGCCCCAGCGGTCGGCGGCGGCAGACCAGGTGCAGTCCGGGTCACGGCACCAGTTTTATGTAGCAGACTTGGTCTCGCAGGGTCAGCTACCGTGGATTCAGGACGCGGGGAATTAGCACAGTCACACTCCAGAGTGATGATTGTGGAACTTTATTTCCCTGCATAAAGTAAAGTTGCAGACCGTTGAGTGGGTTCCGAGAAGCAGCATCTCATGCAATCTGCTCTGCAACAGCCTGGGAACGTCTGAGCAAAAGACCGCGGATTCCCATTTCTTTTTTTCTATAGTACATCCATTTTAACAATGCATATCCTCCAACCATGCATTCCTTTCAACAAGGCATTTCTTTTCAGCAATGCATAGTTTTACATCCACGTAACCGTATAAACACAAACAAAAATAATAGTGGCTTTACAGGATACATGTTCAATTGAACCTATAAAATGGCTGTCTCGCGCGTTTTCAAGAATCCATGGAGCACCAAACCCAACCCGCGCAAACAGCAATTGCCGTGGGCGAAAAATAGCCATTCAAAGTAATCAGCACTAGCCTTTAAGGCCAAACAGACATGGATCGTATAGTGGCATTTTATACAGATTAGCTTCGATACTGTCGACAATCGACATTAATGGCATATAGATTACACAGCCAACCATAAAGCCCAAAACCCAAAACCAGTGAAATTGGCACGTTATGTAAATCGTAGATAAAAACAGAATACAATGATTTGCAAATCCTTTTCAACTTATATTCAATTAAATACACTGCAAAGACAAGTTACTTAAAGTTCGAACAGGTAAACTTTGTAATTTTTTGCAAATATTAGCTCATTTGGAATTCGATGCCTGCAACATGTTTCAAAAAAGCTGGCACAAGTGGCAAGAAAGACTGAGAGAGTTGAGGAATGCTCATCAAACACTTATTTGGAACATCCCACAGGTGAACTGGCTAATTGGGAACAGGTGGGTGCCATGATTGGGTATAAAAGCAGCTTCCCTGAAATGCTCAGTCATTCAGAAACAAGGATGGGGCGAGGGTCACCATTTTGTGAACAAATGCAGGAGCTGATTGTCGAACAGTTTAAAAACAACATTCCTAAACGAGCTATTGCAAGAAATTCAGGGATTTCATCATCTACGGTCCGTAATATCGTCAAAAGGTACAGAGAATCTGGAGAAATCACTGCACGTAAGCGACAAGGTCGAAAACCAACATTGAATGCCCGTGACCTTCGATCCCTCAGGTGGTACTGCATCAAAAACCGACATCAGTGTGTAAAGGACATCACCACATGGGCTCAGGAACACTTCAGAAAACCACTGTCAGTAACTACAGTTCGTCGCTACATCTGCAAGTGCAAGTTAAAACTCTACAATGCAAAGCGAAAGCCATTTATCAACAGCACCCAGAAACGCCTCCGGCTTCGCTGGGCCCAAGCTCATTTAAGATGCACTGATGCAAAGTGGGAAAGTGTTCTGTGGTCTGACAAGTCCACATTTCAAATTGTTTTTGGAAACTGTATACTGCAAAGACAAGATGTTTAACGTCAAACTGAGAAACTTTTTTTCCTTTGCAAATAATCATTAACTTAGAATTTAAAGGCAGCAACACATTGCAAAAAAGTGATTTCTCCAGATTCTCTGAACCTTTTGACAATATTACGGACCGTAGATGATGAAATCCCCAATTTTCTTGCAATAGCTCATTGAGAAATGTTGTTTTTAAACTGTTCGTCAATCAGCTCACGCATTAGTGCACTAAGTGGTGACCCTCGCCCCATCCTTGTTTGTGAATGACTGAGCATTTCAGGGAAGCTGCTTTTATACCCAATCATGGCGCCCACCTGTTCCCAATTAGCCCGTTCACCTGTGGGATGTTCCAAATAAGTGTTTGATGAGCATTCCTCAACACTCTCAGTCTTTTTTGCCACTTGTGCCAGCTTTTTTGAAACATGTTGCAGGCATCAAATTCCAAATGAGCTAATATTTGCAAAAAATTACAAAGTTTACCTGTTTGAACATCAAGTAACTTGTCTTTGCAGTGTATTCAATTGAATATAGGTTTAAAAGGATTTGCAAATCATTGTATTCTGTTTTTATTTACGATTTACACAACGTGCCAACTTCACTGGTTTTGGGTTTTGTAGATGAAATATTTACACACCTGCACAAAGTAAAGTTGCAGACCGTTTAGTGCGTTCCGAGAAGCAGCATCTCATGCAATCTGCTATAAAGGCACGAAGATAGGATCAATTACGCTCAAAAGTTGGGCAGACCACCAGCAGAATTTTCTACTTAATGTCACGGTTGCCTCATGACAACATAAATACCCTTCATTAATGATTTGCGCTAACAGTAGTAGTTATGCACTAGAGCATGAATGCTCATCTCACCTCTGCAACAACCTGGGAATGTCTGAGCAAAAGACCGCGGATTCCCATTTCCTTTTAAGAGGTGCAGCACTGATTCCGGTCCCACTAGCAACTACTCAGAGGGTACCTTCGATCAATCAGTTCCGCTTCATCACTGTATAAATTTTAATGGAGTTCACCATTCGTAACGCGAAAATGTAACAACCTTTATCAGGGCTACACCTGCATCCTAGCTAGTAGTAGAACCGCTGTATTCACCGGTAGCAAACTGTAGCCAATCGCAAAGTTGAGCTTGCGCTGCCATATTTTCGCACTGCCTCCTCCACTTTCGCCGCTGCGTCAATTAGAACAAGTTAATTTCATTAGATCTATATTCAAGTATAACGTTAGATAGCAGAATTTGCCCGCTTCGTTATCAGATGGCATCCGTGTCTCTGGTTTCATTCTGGGGAAGCAGACTGCGTTCTGTAGCCTCTGCAGCCTCTTCCAGCCCAACTCCCTCTTCCCGCCCTCCACAGAGCTGGCCAGTCCGAAAAAAGAGGGCACACTGGGAGTGAGGGCCATAGGGAAAGAGCCACCCCAATGAGGTGTTTCAGGCAGAGACTACAATAAACTACAAATGGGTTTTTTTGAGGATGGCAGTATGAGCGAAATAAGTACCCTTTTTTTACTTGGCGCGATCAGGAGTACTCTAGGGGAGTCAAAGACCAAAGTATAAACTTGGAAAAATAGAAAAATTAGGACCCCTTTAAAGTAAACAAAATGATGGTTTTGGCGTAGCCAAATGAAAGGCCTGACTTAGATTTGATTGAGATGCCGTGGCATAAACTTAAACAGGCAGTTACATGCTCCAAAACCCTCCAGTGAGGCTGAATGCAAATAACTCAGCAATGAAGAGTGGGCCAAAATTCCTCCACAGCGATAAAGGAGACTTATTTCCTATTATTGCACATTTTTGATTGCAGTTATTGCTCCCAAAGGTGGCACAACCAGTAGTTAGTTTTCAGCCAGCAATTATTTTTTCACGTGGTGTAGGTTTCGATTAACTCTTTCCCTTCAATAAATGAAATAATCATTTAAAGCTGCATTTTGACTCTACTCCTATTTTCTTTGCCGTATATCAAAGTACAAATTTAACAAACTTTCTCAAATAGAAACTATTCTGGAGTATGTTTGACCAAACAGTTCATGAACAGTATACTGCTGATTACATGCCCTAGATTTGCAGCTTTTTCTTGAAAAGTAAGCTTTTATTGAGGTCTGAGTGGAAATTTCCAAAAAAAAAATGAAGATTGACCCAAATTTGCCAGTAAGCAGTTCCGGCATGAGGGGAGATGTTCCAAATGCTAAAGTCAAGCTGAAAATGGTAGAAAAACAAGATCTTGTCAAAGGACATTATTTCCATAAATTGATGAAAACAAATATTTTTCACATCAGAGGGGGGAAAAGGTACAACATGACAATCAGCCTGTAGGCAAGTTGCAACGAAACTTCGACCCCAATTCCGAAATAGTTGGGACGAAGTGTAAATTGTGAATAAAATCAAAATGCAATGACTTTCAGGTCACATGAGCCAATATGTTATTTACAATAGAACATAGATAACATTTCAAATGTTGAAACTGAGACATTTTACATTTTTATCTACAAAATGAGCTTATTTCAAATTTTTGGGCTGCAGCAGGTCTCAAAAAAGTTGGGACATGGGCAAAAAAGGGCTGAAAAAAGCAGTTAATTTATAAGAGAATCAGCTGAAAGAACATTTAGCAGGTAATTAAGTTAACTGGCATCATGTATGTAGCAAGATTGGCTATAAAAGGAATGTTTTAGAGAGGCTGAGTCTCTCAGAAGTAAAGATGGCCAGAGGCTCTCCAACCTGTGAAAGCTTGTGTAAAAAAATTGTGGAATACTTTAAAAACAATGTTTCTCAACTTCAAATTGCAAAGGCTTTGAAGGTCTCATCATCAACAATGCATAACATCATCAGAAGATTCAGAGAATCTGTAAAAATATCTGTGCATAAGGGACGAGATCGAAGACCTTCACTGGATGCCCATGATCTTCGGGCTCTCAGACGCCACTGCATCACTCACCGCCATGATTCTGTCATTGACATTACTAAATGGGCCGAGGAATACTTCAAGAAACCACTGTCTGTAAACGGATGTCGGAATTTCCGAGTTCCTAGTCGGAAGTTTAATCTGGAACGCCCCCCGAGGTTGGATTTCCAACTTGGAAAGTCAGAGAATCTTCACTACCCTCGAGTTAACACTCAAAGATGGCTGCCCCAGGCGTAAACAGTAATTAGAAGCTCCTGTAATATTCTGGACAATATATTCAGACAAGGCAAACGCGAGAATAGCTTTCGTAGACGTGACCATCTTGTTTTACTACTCTTCTTCCCGGTTTATGGTGGTAGGCAACTTTTTTCCGACTTTATAACTGGAACAATAAAAATAAATGTCAAGGTGACTAAATAAAAGTTCAAATACATTTATAAAACCTTCTGAAATCCTAAAGGCGTTGGCCCTTCTGCAGCAACCTGGTTCGATTCTGGCTCGTGTCATTTTCTGCGTGTCTTCCCCATTTTTCTCCCCAACTTTCCTGTCTCTCTCCACTGCATAACTATCAAATAAAGGAGAAAATCCTAAAAAAAAAATCTTAGAAAAAAAAAATCGCAAACTTTCTTTTCATCATTTTCAAGCCTTAAACATTTTCTAGATAATTCATAAGAGAGGGGCAAAATTAGAATAAAAAATACACAACATATATGGGAAGCTGTATGTGCAATACCGAATCCCTGTCTTGGACATTAGGCTTTTTACAGTCCTTCAAATATGCTACCGCAGAGAATTGAGTAAAATTTTTGAGCAACTTAAAGCACGCAGAAATATATGACAAAATAAAGGGACACATTCATAAGTCCATATTCTTCAAATTAGAGTAGCAGATTTTGACCCCTGAAAATTTGAAGGACCTAGCTGAAATACTTTTCTAGATAGAGCCATGTGAAAGTGGCTCCTCAGAAATCGCTGTTCGGTTGCCCCAGAGGCTCATCAGTCTAAGCACGTGCACCATAAAGGCTATGTCCTTCCCGCGGCGACACGGGGTTCGACTCCAGCTCGGTTCATTTGCTGCATGTCTTCCCCCATTCTTCTCCCCAACCTTCCTGTCACTCCCTCCTGTATATCTATCAAAATAAAGAAAAAAATTCCAAAAAAAAGTAAATCGCTGTTCAAAAAGGGCTGGAACTTAATTGCAAAACTATTTTTTATGACAAAACCATTAGGAGAGCTAAAATTTTGGATTTCTCCTATTAGGAGGTGAATGCACCGCTGCAATTTTTTTAGCCAAATCTAAGATGGTCAAGTGGGAGCCATTGGGACATTTGACATGGAATGATCCTTGGGCTTATCTGGGTGAGTGCAGAATAGATGGGGAAAATTTGAGACCGGAACAGTTTGGGCTCGGCTTATTAAACGGCTATTTCAGTAATAACCATACCATATCAAACAGCAGAAATGGCTGAGAGCACAATTTTTCAATGCCAACTGAACGCTGGACAGGAATACTGTCCTAACAAGCTAATTTATTTGATTGTCAGAGGGCCCACGCACACTTGGTTGCCTGGCAGGAGCTCAATTTTCCTACATTACGGAGATTCATCTCTCTTCAGCTCTTGAGCACCTTATCAAACACAACATTGCAGCCCTGGATGTTTGTCCAGTCATTTGCAGATTATAATCATGACTGTTGTTTTTCTGAAGATTGTTTACTCAATATTTTATTCCGATGTGCATCACTTTCAAGGATAGAAAACGTTGTAATTAATCAACTGAAAAAGCAAGATTCTTTGTGAAAAGAAATAAAAACATAGTCCAGACTTGCTGGAACCCTTCATAAAATGGCTTGAGAAAAAAGGCTTGATAAAAACAAAATGTACTGTATAATCCAAATCTTAAATTCAAAGATACGGGCAACCTGTTCTTAAATTTTAATCAATGATGTCATGCATCAATGTTTCTTATTAAGAAATCAATTGTTTATGAAAACCATACAAATAATATTGGACCTATGCGTTGTGCTCATTCAAAAATAAGCAACAACTGTGTCCATACATCAACTGAGTTTATTTATTATGGTTTATTGCATGGCTCTGTACAACATATTTTTCTGACTGAATATCCCTGGTGGGTCAGCCTTCTTTTTATTCTAGATTTATTTGCACGCCATATTTTAGATTAAACGGCATGTAAATTGCTGTATACAACCCCATTTCTAAATAAGTTGGGACGCTGTTTAAAATATGAATAAAAACAGAACACAATGATTTCCAAATCACTTAAACCCTATATCTCACTGAAAATAGTACAAAAAAACATACCAAACGTATGAAATTTTTTTTTTTTTAATAGACATTTGCTCATTTTGAATTTTATGCCTGCAACACTGTTCAAAAAAGTGGGGACAGGGGAAAAAATGGACTAGAAAAGTTGTACGATGCTAAAAAATACACATCGTGGAACATTTCACTGCTTATTAGGTTAACTGGCTGCAGGTCAGTAACAGTATTGGGTGTAAAAAGTCTTTCAGAAGTAAAGATGGTGAAGGACTCTATGAAAGACTCCATGGGCAAATAGTTCAACCATTTAAGAACATTTCTCAACGTAAAATTGAAAGAATTTGGGGAATTAGTCCTTGGTCCGCAGGGAATTAGTCCTTCGCAGTACATAATATTATTTAAAGATTTAGAGAATCCGGAGAAATCTCTGTATGCAAAGAACAAGGCAAATAACCAATACTGAACTAGAATGGTTTTTACACGTAAAAACAGATGTCTCCCCCTTCCCCCATTTCACATTTTAGAGTTATGGTCCGGAAACGAGTCCCACCCTTCAATATGCCAAAGTCCAAATTGTTGCCATGGAAACACAAAAAATAAAATTCAAAAGCAGTTCTAACAGTTCAGAGACACTATATCAAATTTGTAGAAAATCGGTCGAAACGTTTCAGTTATGCTCCGGAAACAAATGGGAACGCCGTCACCGACGCCAATGAGAATTCAGGCAAAATAATATGTCCACCCCCCCAACCCCCCCGCCGCCGCCCAAGAAGGGGGAGACATAATGACCATGATCCTCAGGGCCTCAGGCGACACTGCATTAAAAACAGATGGGATTCTGCTGTGGAAACAGCTGCATGGACTCAGAAACACTTCTGTGAGCCACTGTGAGGGACACAGTATGTTGCTGCATTTACAAATCCCATAAAAACTCTGTAATGTATAGGTTTAACTACAAAACCCAAAACCAGTGAAGTTGGCACGTTGTGTAAAAACAGAATACAATGATTTACAAATCCTTTTCAACCTATATTCAATTGAATACACTGCAAAGACAAGTTACTTAATTTTCGAACAGGTAAACTTTGTCATTTTTTGCAAATATTAGTTCATTTGTAATTTGATGCCTGCAGCATGTTTCAAAAAAGTTGGCACAAGTGGCAAAAAAGACTGAGAGAGTTGAGGAATGCTCATCAAACACTTATTTGGAACATTCCACAGGTGAACTGGCTAATTGGGAACAGGTGGGTGCCATTACTGGGTATAAAAGCAGCTTCCCTGAAATGCTCAGTCACTCACAAACAAGGATGGGGCGAGGGTCACCACTTAGTGAACAAATGCGTGAGCTGATTGTCGAACAGTTTAAAAACAACATTCCTCAACGAGCTATTGCAAGAAATTTAGGGATTTCATCATCTACGGTCCATAATATCGTCAAAAGGTTCAGAGAATCTGGAGAAATCACTGCACGTAAGCGACAAGGCCGAAAACCAACGTTGAATGCCTGTGACCTTGGATCCCTCAGGTGATACTGCATCAAAAACCGACATCAGTGTGTAAAGGACATCACCACATGGGCTCAGGAACACTTCAGAAAACCACTGTCAGTAACTACAGTTCGTTGCTACATTTACAAGTGCAAGTTAAAGCTCCACAATGCAAAGCGAAAGCCATTTATCAACAGCACCCAGAAACACCGCCAGCTTCGCTGGGCCCAAGCTCATCTAAGATGGACTGATGCAAAGTGGAAAAGTGTTCTGTGGTCTGACGAGTCCACATTTCAAATTGTTTTTGGAAACTGTGGACGTCGTGTCCTCCGGACCAAAGAGGAAAAGAACCATCCAGACTGTTATAGGCGCAAAGTTCAAAAGCCAGCATCTGTGTTGGTATGGGGGTGTATTAGTGCCCAAGGCATGGGCAACTTACACATATGTGAAGGCACCATTAATGCTGAAAGGTACATAGGTTTTGGAGCAACGTATGTTGCCATCCAAGCAACGTCTTTTTCATGGACGCCCCTGCTTATTTCAGCAAGACAATGCCAAGCCACATTCTGCACCTGTTACAACAGCATGGCTCCGTAGTAAAAGAGTGCGGGTACTAGACTGGCCTGCCTGTAGTCTAGACCTTGTCTCCCATTGCAAATGTGTGGCCCATTATGAAGCGTAAAATACGACAACGGAGACCCCGGACTGTTGAACAACTTAAGCTGTACATAAAGCAAGAAAGGGAAAGCTTCAAAATTGGTCTCCTCAGTTCCCAAACGTGTCGTTAAAAGGAAAGGCAATATAACACAGTGGCAAAAAGACCCCTGTGCCAACTTTTTTGCAATGTGTTGCTGCCTTTAAATTCTAAGTTGATGATTATTTGCAAAAAAAAGTTTTTCAGTTTGAACATTAAACATCTTGTCTTTGCAGTGTATTCAATTGAATATAAGTTGAAAAGCATTTGCAAATCATTGTATTCTGTTTTTATCTACGATTTACATAACGTGCCAACTTCACTGGTTTTGGGTTTTGTTTATACAATGTATACAAGATCAAGATACGCTGCAGCCATCTCTGAGCCAGAGCTGGAAGGACCCAAACCCCCCCTCAGCTTCATCGTGGCTCAAGGACTTGATGTCATTTATTCATTTGGAGAAGATCAAGTACACGATGAGAGGTTCCAGAGACAACTTTTATAAAACCTGGAATACCATGCTTTCATGTATGGACTCACTCACCTCTCTGGACTCATTGTAACCCTTTTAGTTATATTTGATTTTCATGCTTAGCCTTTGTTTTTGCCTGCTGTGATTAGTGTGTGCCTCTACGGGTTGTCTGATCGGTAAACCTACCTGTAAATTTATACTTCATGTCATGATTCTGGGTTTTTATCATGTTTTGTGTTTATGATTATTGTCTTTTATTTGTTCTTTTTGGTTTTTGTAATATTCCGGTTTTTTGTTCATTCCATGTTTCAGTTCCATTGCACTTGTCTCCCGTCTTGTGATCTAGTTGGTTTAGTCCGTCTTCCCTGTCTGCGTGCTCACTGACTTCGGGTGATTTAAATGAAGTCCGGTGTTTAATAATGTTCCTTCGTATCTCGTTTTCTTCCTTCGACCTTCTGTTCTAATTATTAACAAGACTAACATTTGTATTTTGTATTATAGTCTACTAACACAACTAACCATGTATATATTCGATTACTAAATTACTAATGAGCACTCTAGTTTAAGTTGTAAAGCTGCACCGCTACTAATAGACTAATTCCCTCTTCGCAATCGCCCTGTTGTATTCTCCGCCCCTTTGCTTTCCACCGTCCTCTCCCTACGTTCAGCGAGAATCTCTCGCATGTGCTTAATTACTTTCCTGCTCTTGTTATCTGTGCACATAGAACTCCTGGACCGGAGCTGTTTAAATGTCATAGGCTGTCTGTGTGATTCCCGTCCGTATTTCGTCTCTCGCCAATTTTCGTGGTAAGAGTTTCCCTCATGTGATTCTCCCGATGTTATTAGCCTCATTCCCCACAGCTGATCTCTGTATAGCATGTGACCATTCCTGTGTGTATATTAGGAGTCTTTTCACTCACAGCTCTTGTCAGAACGTTGATCAATTTTCATTGTACCGAGCTCCTTGTACGCCTGTGATGATTGCTTTTCTTCTACTGGATAGTCCGACCCTGATTCTTGCCATTGCCCTTTTTGTACTGTTTTGCTTTTCTGAATTCTGACCTGTTTTTGTATGACCACGAGTACTGTGTTTGGATGCCCTGTGTATGACCATTGGCTTTGCCCATCGACTACGATTTTTTGCCTCTCGTTTTTGTACCTCCGCCCATCTGTCTTACTGGTTCTGACCTCTGCCTGTCTAGTCGATACTGTTTTTGGATTTCGTATTGTGGCTTGGCAAGTTCTGTGTATTTTGGCTTAGACCCGGACTCCAATAAAGACATACGTTTTTTGGATTACGATCTCTTGCGAGTGGTTCCTGAACGATACCTCACAGTATGTTCTGACCATTATGGAACCAGCGAGAGATTCATTGTCACAAGCAGCCATGGAACGTCGGGAAGCTGTTCTGGCGAGTCAGCAACAACAGCTGCTGGAAGTCATGCAGCATCTGCAGGCTATGTCCCACCAGACGGCGGATCTGACCTCACAGCTTGTCTCAGTGTCCCAACCACCAGCTGCTTCTGCGTCTGCACCACCAGTGACTCCTCCAGCAACCCACCATGAGCCTCATCTACCACCCCTGGAGAGGTATGTTGGAGAACCAGGTATATCGGGCTTTTCTCACCCAGTGTCGACTGATCTTCAGTCTCCAGCCTAACACCTTTCCCACTGAGCAGTCCAAGGTGGCGTACATCATCACGCAACTCACGGGTAAAGCCAAGCAGTGGGCGACGGCGGCCTGGGAGGCGGGGCTTCCATGTGTGCAGTCTTCTCCATCACTGGAGGTAGAGATGAGGCGCGTGTTCGACAGAACCAGGCACGGTCATGAGGCAGGACGGGAGATTCTGCGCATCCGCCAAGGTAACAGATCTGTTTCTGATTTTGCCATTGAATTCCAGACTTTGGCTGCCAATAGCGGATGGCAGAGACTAGCACTCTACGACACCTTCCTGAATAGTCTGTCAGACCGCATTAAGGACGAACTGCTGACCCGTGACCTGCCCGAAGACTTAGATCGCCTGATTGACCTCGCCATACGAGTGGACACGCGTCTGGAGGAGCGGCAACGGTTTATTCGCCAACCCCGGTCTACCCCTGAAATTTCCACAGTCTTTCCTGTGAGACGACCTTCCCCTTCCAGAACCACCACATCCAAACCGACCTCCAAGGAGTGACCCATACAGGTGGGCCGCACTCGCCTCTCCACTGAGGAAAGGGACCAGAGGAAGACAGAAGGCGCCTGCTTTTACTGTGGTCAAGCAGGGCATTTAGTTTCTGAATGCCCAATTAAAAGGCAATGCCCATTAGTGAGAAGAGGAGCACTGGTGGGCGCAATTCCCCTTGAATCCTCCTCAAGACAACGCACGTGCCTACCGATCTCATTGGAGTGGAGGGGCGGGGCCAGAAAGACCATGGCCCTGGTGGACTCTGGAGCGGAGGCCAATTTTATTGACGCCAGATCCGCCCATGAATGGGGGATTCCTGTAGAGAAAGTGATGCGCCCTCATGTGGCTAAATCCCTCAGCGGCCAGAAGATCGGCCACATCACCCATTCTACCACTTCACTCAAACTTCAAGTATCAGGTAACCATCTGGAGAACATTAAGTTTAATCTCATTGACTCACCTCATTCACCTGCTGTTCTCGGCCATCCGTGGATGGCAAAATATACTCCTGTTATTGACTGGGGAAAACACGAGATAAAGGGCTGGAGCCCGTCATGCCACGAAACTTGTCTTACTAAAGCTTATTCTCATGTCCCTGTTTTTCCTGTCGAGGAAATTCCTTGTCTTGACCATGTACTAAGTGAATACCATGATCTAAAAGAAGTATTTAGTAAATCTCGTGCCACATGTTTACCCCCTCATAGACCCTATGACTGTGCTATCGATCTCAAGCCAGGTACCATGCCCCCTAGGGGGCGTTTGTTTTCACTCTCACGTCCGGAGACCCAAGCCATGGAAAGATATCTGGAAGAGTCCTTGGCGGCTGGAATCATTCGACCCTCATTGTCACCGGCAGGAGCCGGTTTCTTCTTCGTGGGTAAGAAAGACGGATCACTACGCCCATGTATTGATTATCGTGCCCTTAATGACATCACTGTCAAGAATCGGTACCCCCTCCCTCTCATGTCTACTGCCTTTGAGCTTCTTCAGGGAGCCAAGATTTTTACTAAGTTAGACCTGCGTAACGCCTACCATCTGGTCCGCATTAGGGAGGGGGATAAGTGGAAAACTGCATTCAACACCCCCACTGGGCACTGGGAATATTTGATCATGCCTTTCGGGCTTACTAACGCTTCGACCGTCTTCCAGAACCTTGTTAATGATGTTCTCAGAGACATGCTTAACTGTTCCGTCTTTGTATATTTAGATGACATTTTGATTTCTTCCAAGAGGGAGGAGGAGCACATTAATCATGTTCGCCAAGTCCTCAAGCGCCTCCTGGAGAATCGACTATTTGTCAAGGCAGAAAAGTGCGAATTCTTCGTGACGACCACCACCACCTTCCTGGGCTTCATCATCGACACTGAGAACATCAGTATGGACCCTGCCAAGGTAAACGCGGTCACGGAGTGGCCCCAACCTACTGATCATAAGTCTCTCCAACGATTCCTGGGCTTCGCTAATTTCTACAGACGATTTATTCGTAATTATAGTACCCTAGCAGCTCCTCTCACGGCCCTAACATCCAGCAAAGTCAAGTTTCTCTGGGATCAGTGAGTAGACCAGGCATTCAATGGTCTTAAACGACGATTCACCACTGCTCCCATTCTCATCCACAGCTCTCAATTCATTGTTGAAGTGGATGCCTCTGACATAGTGGTGGGGGCAGTATTATCCCAGAGACTCGCCACTGACAATAAAATTCACCCTTGTGCCTTTTTCTAACACCGTCTCAATTCCGCAGAACGGAACTACGACATCGGCAATCGGGAACTACTGGCCGTTAAGATGGCCCTGAAGGAGTGGAGACACTGGCTGGAGGGCGCTCAACTTCCATTCGTGGTATGGACTGATCATAAGAACCTCGAGTACCTCCAGTGAGCAAAGCGACTTAACCCTCGTCAAGCCAGGTGGGCCCTGTTCTTTTCAAGATTCAACTTTCACATTGCGTACCTTCCAGGATCCAAGAACGTTAAGCCTGATGCACTATCCCGTAGGTTTGAATCACCCTCCAAGGAGACCTCTCCTGACACCATTCTGCCTAAAGAACTGTTCATTAATGCCATTACTTTGAAAATCGAACAACAAGTTAAGGAAGCACTCGGCGACTCTTCTGGCCCCAGTGACTGTCCTACTCACTGTTTATATGTGCCCCCTCAAAAAAGGTCTAAGGTGTTAGAGTGGGGACATGCATCTAATCTGTCCTGTCACCCCGGTATTCAGAGAACCCACAGTTTTATTTTAAGACGTTTCTGGTGGCCTGAGATTCGTAAAGATATTCATGATTTTGTTTCTGGCTGCTCAGTCTGTGCCCAAGCCAAAGATTCCCATCAACCCCCACAAGGCCTATTACAACCACTACCCACACCTCACCGCCCTTGGTCACACATTTCCCTAGATTTTATCGCTGGTCTTCCCTCATCCAACCACCACGATACCATCCTCACTATTGTTGATCGTTTTTCTAAGGCCGTTCACTTTGTTCCCCAAACCAAATTGCCCTCCGCTTCTGAGACTGCCACACTATTAATCCAACATGTCATCCGCCTACACGGCATTCCCACAGGCATAGTCACCGATAGGGGCCCCCAGTTCACTGCACGATTTTGGAAAGCTTTTTGTAATGCAAAAGGCGCCTCAGTTGGTCTCATCAGGTTTTCATTCACAGTCTAATGGCCAGACTGAGCGGGCTAACCAGTGTATCGAGACTGTACTTAGATGTATCTGTGCTAGGAACCCTTCCTCATGGAGCCAACTGTTACCTTAGGCTCATACCTCCTCTTCCACTAACTTATCGCCTTTCGAATGCTGTATGGGATATCAGCCACCCCTGTTCCCTAGTCAAGAAGAGGAGGTTGCGGTGCCGTCAGCTCGAGCCTTCATCCAACGTTGTCACCGCACCTGGAGGACCACTCGTCAGGCTCTACTCAAGTCTAAGGGCAGGATGAAGGAGCTGGCGGACCGCAGGCGTACTCCGGCCCCCGTCTACCGTGTGGGTCAAAGAGTGTGGCTCTCCACCAGAGACATTCTCCTTCGGGGAGGTAAGCGCAAGCTTTTCCCTAAGTTTATTGGCCCTTTTTCCATAGAACGTGTCATAAGTCCCACAGCGGTTAGGCTCAGATTACCCCTTGCCATGCGCCGAGTGCACCCCACCTTCCACGTTTCCCGAATCAAGCCCGCAGTAACCAACCCCCTGTCCTCTGGACCGGATCCCCAACCACCCGCCCGGATCATCGACGGAGGCGAGGCATTCACGGTCCGAGCCCTCCTGGACTGTCGTCGGCAAGGTAGAGGACTTCAGTACCTTGTCGACTGGGAGGGCTACGGGCCGGAGCATCGGAGTTGGGTGCCTTCTCGCTTCATCTTGGACAAATCACTAATAAGAGACTTTCACAAGGATCACCCAAGACCACGTTAGGTTTAAACGCCAGGGGGCATTCCTTTGAGGGGGGGGGTACTGTCATGATTCTGGGTTTTTATCATGTTTTGTGTTTATGATTATTGTCTTATTTGTTCTTCTTGGTTTTTGTAATATTCCGGGTTTTGGTTGATTCCATGTTTCAGTTCCATTGCACTTGTCTCCCCTGTCTTGTGGTCTAGTTGGTTTAGTCCGTCTTCCCTGTCTGCGTGCTCACTGACTTCGGGTGAATTAAATGAAGTCCGGTGTTTAATAATATTCCTTCGTATCTCGTTTTCTTCCTTCGACCTTTTGTTCTAATTATTAACAAGACTAACATTTGTATTTTGTATTATAGTCTACTATCACAACTAACTATGTATATATTCTATTACTAAATTACTAATGAGCACTCTAGTTTAAGTTGTAAAGCTGCACTGCTACTAATAGACTAATTCCCTCTTCGCAATCGCCTTGTTGTATTCTCCGCCCCTTTGCTTTCCACCGACCTCTCCCTACGTTCAGCGAGAATCTCTCATGTGCTTAATTACTTTCCTGCTCTTGTTATCTGTGCACGTAGAACTCCTGGACCGGAGCTGTTTAAATGTCATAGGCTGTCTGTGTGATTCCCGTCCGTATTTCGTCTCTCGCCAATTTTCGTGGTAAGGGTTTCCCTCATGTGATTCTCCCGATGTTATTAGCCTCATTCCTCAAAGCTGATCTCTGTATAGCACGTGACCATTCCTGTGTGTATATTAGGAGTCTTTTCACTCACAGCTCTTGTCAGAACGTTGATCAGTTTTCATTGTTCCGAGCTCCTTGTACGCCTGTGATTATTGCTTTTCTTCTACTGGATAGTCCGACCCTGATTCTTGCCATTGCCCTTTTTGTACTGTTTTGCTTTTCTGGATTCTGACCTGTTTTTGTATGACCACGAGTACTGTGTTTGGATGCCCTGTGTATGACCATTGGCTTTGCCCATCGACTACGATTTTTTTGCCTCTCGTTTTTGTACCTCCGCCCATCTGTCTTACTGGTTCTGACCTCTGCCTGTCTTGTCAATACTGTTTTTGGATTTCGTATTGTGGCTTGGCAAGTTCTGTGTATTTTGGCTTTGACCCGGACTCCAATAAAGGCATACGTTTTTTGGATTACGATCTCTTGCGAGTGGTTCCTGAACGATACCTCACACTTCAGGTGCCGGTGAAGTGCAACAAACAAATAAGGGTGAAGATGTATAGCTCTCAGATTCGTGTTCTTTTGGGGTGGGTGTTTTTTTTTTTTTTTTTTTTTTTTTCTTCTCTCTCTCCTTTTTCTTTTGACTCATGGCTGTCTGTTGTTCATTGTTTAATGGTGTGAAAAAAAAACGAGATAATTGACTGTGGATTGTATATCTTGATTGCATCCTCTCAATAAAAATGACTATGGAAAAAAAAAGATCAAAAACTGTTTTGTGGTTCGACCATTGATATTGTGAAATTCTTTCTGGAAATCATGGATGCCAAGTCCTCTAGGCGAAAGAGGAGAGGAACTATCCAGCTTGTTATCAATGTACAGTTCAAAAGCCGGCATCCATGATAGTATGGGGTGCATTAGCCCACATGACATGGGTAACTTGCACAACAGTAAAGACACCATTAATGCTAAATGATAAGCACAGGTTTTGGAGCAAAATTCACTGCCATCCAGACGTCTTTTTCAGGAAAGGCTTTGCTTATTTCAGCAAGACAATGCAAAACACCACACTATGCATGCACAGTATTACAACATGGTGTAAGGGTTTGTGCCTTACAGCCCCTCCCCTGTCTTATTGTTTCACCTCCACCTTAACCGCCAACAGGTGCAGCTTGTTAAGGTGAAGGTGATTGCTGTGTATAAAGGGCAGGCAGCTGCTATGCAGTTTTGCTGCTACATTTTAGCCTGGTCTGTGTACCCTGCTGCTTTGCAGTTTCTGCCTCTGGGCTGTTTTAATTATTGTATTAAAGCTCCAAGTGTTATCTGCCTGCGCCTTTGGGACATTCCTTTCCTTTAGGCCCATGGTCCTAGCTCCCGCTGGATGAATACCGCAATCCTTGACACATGGCTGTGTAGTAAAAGTCAGGGTATTAAACTGGCCTGTGTGCAATCCAGACCTAGTACCCACTTAAAATATTTCGCGCATCATGAAATGGAAAAATATGAAAAAGGAGGCTGCAAAGAGTTGAGCAGCTGAAATCGACATCAAGAAAGAATAGGAAAAAGTTTTGGTTGCAAAACTATGCCAGTTGGTCTCGTCAGTTTCCAAAGCTTACAGAATGTTGTCTAAAATAAGACGTGATACGACACAGTAATAAACATGTTTTCGAAATGTGTTTCTGGCATCAAATGCAAAACAAGCATATATTTTTCAAAAAACAGCACTTCTCAGTTTCAATATCTGATATGTTGCGTTTGTACTAATTTTAATTTATTTCAGAGTTTAAATGATTTGCAAATCACTGCATTCTGCTTTTATTTACATTTTTCACTACTGCCCCTCCTTTTTTGGAAATGGGGTTGTTTGTATTAGGACATGGACTGAGACAAATTTCAGTTGTTTTGGAAAAAATGCAGCAGACCGTCAGCTTTAAGTGGAGGATATTTACATCCATATTGGGTATGGGTAATCAATATAGGATTCACAGTCCTGCTTTTCAGTATATCACTTGTTTAAAGGGCATACGAGACTGTTGGCTGCTCAGCATTTTCTTGGCCAAAAATGTGGTCTTCCCCTCACCATCATTTTCAATTTCAAATGTCAACAGTCAATTCCAGTCAATCCATTTGCATTAGAGCATGTCAAAATCACCAATTTGGTGCGTCGTTAACAATTACGATGGGCCATGGAAGATGACCTTAGGAGGAAAAATAATACACTCATCGTCAAGAAAATCCCTTTTTTTAACAGTCAATTTTTCAATTTTTTTACAAGAACAAGATTGCTGCCAACCAAACCATACATACCATATAGACAGAAGCAGAATATTATTATTATCATTATTATTATAACCTTTATTTAACCATGGAAAAATCACGTTGAGATCATTATCTCTTTTACAAGTGAGCCCTGGCCAAGAAGGCAGCACACCAAACACAATTAGAACAGACAATATGAGCAAAGGGCTAAATCCAGAGGTGCAAACCACTCGTAAAACTTGAAAATATAATGGCCAGGAACAAAGTCTTATAGGCAAATGAAGAGATTACTAATCTTTCCTTTAGTACTGATGGAAAAAGGAAAAAAGGTTCCTAGAAGGAACAGCTCATGAACCAAAGCAGCCCTCTCACCAGTCAAATGTGATGGATACAATGCCTTGAGTTGTTCACGTGTGGCTGTTACTGGACCCAACTCAATTCACATGACGTGACCACTGATGGCAGCAGCAGTGTGAGATCTGCAGTGCATATAAATAGCTTATCCACTTATTCCCAAACAAATCTCACAGAACTCATCGCACAAACCTCCATCTAGCTACAGAGCAATGAGCCGGAACAATGAGTGACAATTTCTCAGGATAAGAAGATAAGAAGAAGTTATCAATATTACCCATCACCATGGAGTCCTGATTTCAAACTCAGTCAAGGTCATGACAAGTGAAATACACGCACAAAGTTCACTCATCTAGATGAACTAGTTTCTGAAAAAAGCTTGTTCCCTCTTATCCAGATGGACGAACAGAAGAACAAACAGATTAGTCAATCGTCTAGACTAATTTCAATTGAACTTCATTTATTCAAAGGATAGTGAACAATCCACCGAAACAAGAGTAAGCTGAAGAAGGACACACTGCAGGCCTGGCAAAACATAACTCGATAATAAACCCACACTCAGATACTGATGATGGACAGCACACTGATGATGTCTTAGTTTCATGAACTTCAGTCATGGATTTTCAATCAAGTCCAAAGTATACATCCATCCATCCACTATCTCCCCCAATGGTTCCTGCTCAGGGCTCAACGAGGGGTCATTGAGCCTCTCACTGTGTTCAGTGGGTGAGAGGTAGGACAGTTAGGCAGTCCTTAACAGTAAGCCAATCCACCACAGGGCATGCACACATTCACACACAAACCAACAGACTAATTTAAGTCTCCAATTAACCACAACATGCATGTCTCTGGATGATGGGAGCACAACAGTGCACCAGGGGAGAACTGACAAATTCCACGATAAAAGACCCAGGCCAGATTTATACCCATAACATTACTGCATAATGTTCTGCTCAGTGCTTCATCAAGTTGTCCCAGTATGAAATGACTATAATTTATTGAAGATTATGTCAACTAGTCCAATTAATTTTAGTCGCCCAAAATGAAGGGACTAGGGCAGGGATGGGCAACGAGGGCCGCAACCTCTGGCCTTTAATTAGTTAATTATCTAAATTAGCCGAACTATTCATGAAATCTGACATTTCATTGAATTGTCATGAATTACCACCAAAGACTGTTCTTGTCTCCCAACATAAAACATTTTTCTTTGATCAAACCTTTGCAAAAATCTATATTTGTGTATACAGCCAATTAACTCAATTAGTCGGGGTAATTGATAGAAATAAAAACCTGCATACACACCGGCCCTCCAGGACTGGAGTTGCCCATCCCTGGACTAGGGAGACAGTAAACTGCAATTAGATTAGGGTTGTCAACCTACAATATGAATTCATACACAGTAATTAGCCTAAATTTGAATTGAATATGCCAGAGTGCAGAGCCAAATTCAACAAGAAATTTTTCATTAATCAAATACTAATGGACTTCGTACAGTACATTATGTATTGTATGTTTCATTGATCTGTTATTGAATACAGCATTGATTTCAGTAAGGGAGAAAAATGACGCATAGGCTACGAAAGCTACAGCAAATATACTCCATAAAAAGAGATGGAGCAGCCACTCTTCAGCACAGTCAGTTTGGAGATTCATGTAGAAATTAGCATCAACTTACTGGAAATTTGCTGAAATAAATGATTAGATCCATCAGCTGCCGTAATTTCCTCACCGCCGTAATTAAAATCAACTTTCAGCACTTACACATCTTCAACATCAGAATTTGAGGTTGGCTGCCTTATATGTCGCTATTTGTACTAGTAAAACCAAATTACAAATACCAGGCACTTCAATCTACACCTGCGTTGAAAATGAATACCTCAAACCATTAACTGCATCTAAACATAAACATTTACTTGGAAAGTGATTTGAAATCTGTAAAAGGAGAACACTGCAGATGGTCGTGTCTCACTCAGCGTGGATAATTCAGAGCACAAACGAAGCCTGACCAGCAGAGGCCAGAAGGACCACCTCTGAGAACATTAGCCTTTACTATCATCGACAAAAGAGGCAACACTCAATGCCAAATATTAATTTGCCTTCAACCGAAAAAACTGATACTGGAATAAAATGCACATGGTGTAAAACTGGGGAGATTTCTGAGGCCACACGAAGACGCAAACTCAAAGCAGAGGCCACACAACAGGGGAACCTCACAGGAGAAACTCACTGTCTGCGACGGGAGGTCGGCGGGCAGGTGGCGGCCGCAGAAGCGGGGCTGTCCGCTCGTTCCACGCGCTCCCGCTCGGGGCCAGTGGATCCGCAGGAGAGGCCGCGGGTCAGCCTGACGTGGGAGCGACGTTCCCTGCCCGACGGCGGTGGCGGGGCGGGGCCAGGGCCGCCGCCGCTCTTGTGGGAGTTGGCTAGCGGGGTGGGGCCAGCAGAGTTGGAGGAGGGGACGGGCTCCGGAGGCTGTGGAGCCGGACCAGCAGGTTCAGGGACGCGGGGGTGTCGGTCCAGCCGCAGATCCTTGTTCTCCTGGCTCACACGATCCAGCTGGACCTCAAGCTCCTCTATGCGGCGGCGTTGGGATTCCAGAAGCTTCTGCTGGCTCTCGATGATGTTGTTGAGCTCCAGGAGGTACTCCAGTGCCCGGCTGGGGCTTTCGGGGCTCCCCTCACGAGCTTCCATGGCAGGAGCCCCCAGTTCTGGTTTATAACTTGTTAAAAAAAAATCAGATCCACAGTCATTAGTCCCTCCCCCCCCACTCATAAGTGGGGGGGGAGAAGATTTTTTTTGAACCAAGATGTAATTTCACAACACTACCCTTGGAGGTTCACCGTACTTCCCTGGGGAGCTCAGTTTGATGTGACACAGATCAATGATCTTTCCTTAGCCGCAATCTACAAATGTCTACCGACCTCGAGACCAGGAAGGAAATGTCCTCTCTACATCCACAGCAACGAGGTCCCAAAGAAAGTTATTGTGAGATTAGAGTAATCATAGTTTCAACTAAAACTCCTAACCATGATGTTTAACAGCGGTCCATTTCCATCTGCGAAAGAGTGAAAAGCTTGCGGGACAGAAATTTGGGGGTGAAGGGCCTCATGGTTTCAGACATTTTATAAAATGTTTTGTACAAGTAAAAAGGGTGACATGAAAATGGTTGAGAGAGCGAATATGTTACAAATGAAGTCATAAACACACATTTTAGATCAACAGATTATACAAGTCCTATCAAAAACATTAAAATTTCAGTATGAAGCGGGTGTCTTCATTCTTTTGACTAGAATAGCTTTCTCCTGGTTAGCAGCGAGCAGAACTGGCAGAGAAAGGTCCAAAAGCGCTCTCCATCATCATCTTCTGACGCAGAGAACATCTGTTTGGGAACATCATCGAGAAGAGGCAAGCTGAAGAGTAAAGGATGAATTAAATCAATAAGCTTTCGTGTTGAGGAGGTGGGAGATTCAACTGACGGAGCATACCCCGCTGCCACTGTTTTTCGTTCCCATCACGTGCTATACCCTTATCCCTTCTTCACCCCATAAATAATTATTTTCCGCAGTCGTCAGTCTCAAGGAGCAATAATACTTACTCGGATATTTCAGTCCCAGAATACTGCTGTTCTACCGTTTCGTCGCCACTGCATCCGTCAGTCCGCAATGCTTCGCACTAAATATTCTTTAACCTTTTCCCCCTTCATCACATTTGCCTTTAAAGCGCTGATTTGAAACCTAGAAATCTTCATCTTGCGCTTCCCTAGTAGGCTTCACCGACTGCTCTCTTGCCTCTCATTCGTTTTGTTCTAGAAAAAAAAAATGTCAATCTTGTCACTTGCGGTCGCCTTATTTTTTTCTGTTACCTCAAAAGGGGATGCGCCGTAAGACAAGTTGCGAGGGGAGTCTGGCAGATCTCCTCTGGGGTGCAATAGCCTACTCCCCGAATCGGCAAAATTCCTTGTGGCCTCCCACGTCTCAGAATGAAAATAAAAATTGATTTGATAATGAAAGTTTTCAAATGTTCAAGAACGACGGGACAACATTATGAATCATTCAAAAAAAAAAAAGAATTGAAACATGAAGTCGTACACTGAGCCTGCAGTCATTTATTTTCTGTTCCACGTAGAAAGCTCTCGCAAATTTGTACTTTCTAAATAAGAAAATCAAGACATGGTACACAGGCCAACATCCTGTCTGAATTAAAATTACTCCTCGTCTCTATACCTCCATAATGATAAGGATAGTCCACGATTTGATTGTTTTCCCAGCTTTTCCTATATTCCCATCTGTCCACTATCAGATGTGGCTTCCATGAGGGCTGCTCATCCAACACACTGCAGTTCCATCTGCTCTGAAGAAAACAAGTGAAAGATATTTTGCGCTGGGCGGCAGATGCACATTCAGCGTATCTGCACAATATAAAACCAAGGTCTGTATATAACAACGGAAGAAAAAATACGAAGAATATTAAGGTATATAATTTACTTAGACCGCATTTAAATCACGAGGCTATAATTCACTATCATCACTAGGCTATAATAAAGGATTGAAATATTAATTATAATCCTAAACAACGTGCTTCCCATGGGAAATTTTCCTCATTTAAATATTCCCTATGGATAACAGTTACTCGTCAAATCTTACGCTACTTTCGCGAATAACCAATCCTATCATATCGAGCAAATTCGCCGAAAATCTAATTCCCGTTTAGCAAACCCTCTCCTTCGTTATTCCACAGTCCATCGCCAAGCAACTGAATAGGCTGAATTAATAGCAGTCAAATGAGGAAACGATTCGATTTGGACTGATGAAAAATGAACTCAGATTCAAAGTTAGTCGTGTCCGTGAAGGGTGAAGTGTCCTGCAGCACATGCCGCCTTTTCGCATTCAGCTGCGCTGCTGACTGCTCAAGATGCTCAGCTCGTCTCCCCATCCCGACTCTTCGTCAACCCTCTTGCTGGATGAAGGGCATGATTATCAACGTTAAAGCGGCAGCTGTGCGCAAGAGGAAATCTGCTACTCAAAGGCAATAACGCAGCACCAGCGAAAGGAACTGACATTAAAATGCACACAGCGCAACGTAACTCTGCAGTGGGTCAGTGTCCCCTCTGCAAACCTGCGGCATAAACTATTCCACTCCAGATGCTCTTCTGCGCGTGGGCAGAAAGCAGAACAGGACACTACGGAACTCTCTCAGATATCTCAAACTCCAAAATATAATAAAATCAGCCAGAGCCGGACATAGACAGTAGAGGCAAATGCAAGGGGCACCATCAGTGTGGCGCCCCAAGTGCGGGATGAAGTAAAATTTCAAAAAGAAAATGACGAAAGTGTATTATTTTGTTGACACTATTTTAAAGCCATCAGAAAATAACGAGAAAAGCAGCCCACAACAACTTAACTACATGCATTATTTCAATTTATCTCTAGATTCCGAATTCAAGTAGCTCATAAAACAGCGCATATCAATTGGCTAAATAACACCGTTTGCGCTACACAGACCTTGAGTTTTATTCTGTGATTGCCAATTCAAAGCCAAGATGGAGAACTGAAGACTTCAGGTGTAGATACCAGATGTACTCGGCCTGCCATATCTGCTCGGGGTCCTGCGTATACAAGTGCTGGTCAACTAATTAGAATATATTGAAAAAACGCAATCGTTAAATTTTTTTGATGCATTTTTTGTGCAGAAAGCAAATCAGGTGTTCACCGCGCCTGTCCTACTTGTTAGAGTATTCACAGAACTCGCTACCTGTAAAAAATGTGCTCAGCTGAGCTTTCCAAAAGGCCCATTTAGGCCATTTAACTTTGACACTGTTGTTTCATTGAATTAGAATAATTCATAAGTCATTCATTGAATTAGAATATGTGCTCGAATTTTTGTTTTCTGTGAAGAGTGTTCACTGTGCAGTATAAAGTCAGGGTTGAGTAGAATTTTTAAGTTGTAAAATCAATCATGGGTAAGCAGCGCGACCTCTCAACAGGAATAGTGACTCAAATTCAAGCCCTTCGCTAACAAGGCTTGACCCAAACTAAAATTGCTGAGCAGCTCGGCATCAGCCAGTCTTCCATCTGCAAAGCTCTAAAGAAAGACTGCAGCAAGCGCACCAACTGTTCCGGCATCCGAAAAACTTCTGCTCCTGACAACAAGCAGCTGAGAAAGATCGCAGTCAGCAACCGGTTCAAGTCCATTTCTGAGCTCAGCGACTTGTGGAATGAGCAGACCGGCGCTACATCTCGAGATCAACCACTTACCGTCATCTGCGCGAACTCGGCTTCAGATCTCACGTTCCAGCAGGAAAAACCAATGCTGAACAAGAAATGAATGGAGAAACGGCTGAAGTGGGCTAAAGAACGCGGCGAGCGGACTGCTGAAGACTGGCAGAAAGTGGTCTTCAGTGACGAATCACGCTTTTGCATCTCCTTTGGTGACTTAGGTCCTCGTGTCTAGCGTTGTGGTGGCGAAACCTACAATCACGAGTGCGTAAAAAGATGCATCAAGTCTCCCCAGAGCATTATGGTTTGGGGATGCATGTCCGCTCGGGGTGTAGGGAAACTCTGCTTCCTCAAGAAGACTGTCAATGCTGCCGTATACCAAGATGTTCTGGAAACGTTCCTGATTCCGACTGTTGAGGGACAGTTTGGCGAAGAAGACCTCATATTTCAACAGGATCTTGCACCGGCTCATGCGGCAAAGTCGGCCAAAGATTGGTTTGCCGAAAAACAGCTTGAAGTTTTGGCATGGCCGGCCAACTCGCCTGACTTCAATGTTATTGAAAATCTTTGGGCCATCGTCAAGCGGAAAATTCGCGACAGAAAGAAACGTATTCGTAATTTAATTAGCTGTTTAATATGGTCCGTGTAAATTCAAGATACGAAGTTACGCTAGCTATGTGGCTACGCACGTTTACAAATGAATGGAAAGAGAGAAGGGGGCCCTCTGTGTCTGGTAGTGTGAGGTATCAATCTGGAACCAAATGCGAGGACACGGGATTGGAAAAATGAGGTGCTTTATTGAATAAGGGGGATAACCCCTGCAGAGAAAAAGGCAACAGTACAGAGTCCGTAATCCAAAGCTCGAATTCCAATGGAAAAGAGCAGAGTTCGTAACCAGGGCACCAATCACAAAAATCGTAGTCAGGCGAAACAGATCCGGTACACAGACGTAGGTTTGTGGGAGAAGCAAACTCATAAGCCAAGAGACAGTCCGAATCGCAAACAGGGCAGCAGTCCATAAAATCAAGGTCGGGCAGAAAAGGTCAAAAATACACAAATGCAACGATATCCAAAAAGGGCAAACCAAGAATCAGAAGTCGAGCAATCCAGTTGGAAAGATAAATCACAATGAGTCAAGGCGGAATACAAACGTGGCACGAGAAACAAGGAAGAACGATCTGACATGGAAGTGCTTGAAAAGACATCTTATATACACATCCGGGGTGAACACATGACAAGGGCGAACAGGTGTGATCAATGAAACAATAATCAGGATTGACACATGAGGAATAATCTAATTACATGAATTTGGCAAATGCCAAAACGCAGACAGGGGTCCCAAAACATTCCCATGAACAAACAACAGCTCCGGTTAAGTACACTCCATCTGTAGTGGGTAGGTTAGGTCCCTCTACCCACTGCACGCTTTCATACTATTTCATAATAATGGCCACTAGGTCACATGATCACAACCATCCAATCAGCGCACTAATCTTGCCTTAAAATTCAGAATCTATGACATATTTTGTCATTGGTTCTGGGCGACCCACGTGATCAAACATTATAGCTTCCTCCACGACAAGCGACGTCATGGACGTTTCGATGAAAAATGTTGAGGAAAAACTGTGCGTTATATGGCATATCGACAGTTTAAGAACCTACCAGATGGAAGCTATAAAGTCTGTGCTGCTGGGGAAAGATGTTCTCATCTGTATGCCGACTGGCAGCGGCAAATCCATGTGTTTCGAAGGCCTGACTTCGGCGATTTCAACCGCTCATGAGTCAGGCCTGTCACTTTTGTCACCCTCGGGCCAGGCTGCAGATCCAGCCGTGATAGTCGTGTCTCCGTTGGTGACATTAATTAGCACCCAGGTTGCTCATTTGAGGAGCATCGGCATCACGGCGATCGATCTACATGCTGACAGTGCCAACTTGGACCGAGTGTTGGATACTGAGTCTGGGAACAGGTTTGTAAATCTGTTATAATAATTGTCTAGATCTATAAGTATCATCTTAAAATTCAGTTCAGGCCGTGAAGTGACAGTCTAATTATCCTGATTTAAACAAGGCTCAATTTGGGTCATGATTACGCCGGCGAAATAAGGCAACGGTTTGAGCCTTACACGCTAGCAAGCTAGTTGGCTACCTAGCTAATAATAGGATAGCTAGCTAGCCAAAGTGATGCCAAGCTGTGTCATAATTAGCGCGCCACTGTATTTAGCTACATGGCCAACTAGCTAGCGAGCTTAAAGGCTACAGTTCGCTCACAATTGAATACTCGCGAGCGAGCTGTTTTGCTAGAGACATCGATAACTATAATATTTTAGCTAGCATGCCAATGTTACGTTATTTAACATCCTAGAGTCGCTTTCACACCGGACGCGAACATATTTCCTAATCTTATATCGCACTGACATACCATGCAGAATTATGAAAGCCCTTCGGCACAACGGTATATCCTTTTTTTGGGAGTATTTTCAGCCATGATCATCGCGGATTGTTTACCGTTTACATGTTGCTTCCACTATTCCGTCTGCTGCTGACGATGCATTTGTAAGCTCGGCGCTGATTGGTCCTCAGTCATCGTTGACTTGCGGTTGACACCTGGTGGCCATTATTATAAAAGAGTACGAAAGTGTGCAGTGGGTAGAAGGACGTAACCTACCCACTGCAGATGGAGTGTACGGTTAAGGAGTACTAAATGTGCATAGTGTAAAGAAAAGGAAAGCATGAGCTATAAGTGGAAATACACAGAAGTCGTAACAGAGATAGGCAAGAGGGCGGAGATTGGAATTGGGCGATTGCTGAGAGATCGTTAGTCAATTTAGTACGTGCAGCTATACAATCCCGAGTGCAAGTTAGCAAGTTAGTAAAAATATACAATGTTAATAAGTGTTAGTAATTATCAAAAACAATAAACTGTTAGTATTGTTAGTAGATGGCAAAAGGAGAGAGGAAGGAAGAACACGAGATATGAAGAAAGATTGAAATCCCAGAAACCAGTAAATCACCCGAATGCGAGGCACGTAAGACTAAACCGTGTGCAAAGACCTACACAAGACGAGGGGGTAGACGTAGTGCAAGGGATGGCATGGCAGAAATATATACAAGGCGAGAGCAGGAAACATGGCATGATAACTGTGGCATGAAACATAATAAAACAAGAAATCTAAATTACCAAAACACAATACGCAATCAAAGAATAGTCAGACATATGCAGTGGTCACTTAACACGATAATCAAAACATGGCAAAGCCAGGCATAGAACTTAAGAGTGTTATGGCCCCAATTTGTTATTACATTACAACACAACAGCAACAGCAACAGCAAGGGATGACAGACACAGTTTTAAAAAAAACTTAAACACATTTAATTAACAAAGACAACAACTAACAATAACCTAAAGACCAAGATTGAATTATGTACAAAACATAAATATTTACAATCCCTTTTCGTTGGGGTGGCTTGGTGATGTCCTGGATGATGAAAATGCTCAAACACAGGCAAAGAAATCCACAAAAGAAACGTCACAGGTCTTGAACAGAATGGCAGGTCTGGTCATCTTCTTGCAATTTCTCCTACTACTTTACTGTCTCAATTCTTTTTCTTATATACTCTTTTGCAGACGCCACCCATATTTAGACCTCTTTTTTTTAATTTTCTGAGACTTGCCCCAGACATGTCTAGGACATGTCTAAACATGACTCCAGTCTGAGCTTAACAAAAAAAAAAGGTAAATACTGCCATCTAGTGGCCTATATTCACATTACAAGAGGCACTAGAGGCACACACACACGCGCACACACACGCACACACACACACCCCCCCCACACACACACACATAGGATATACTGTAAATATGAATTTAATATACACATATAGAAATGCTTGTGAAAATATTAGATAATATGAATATTGTTATTATGAAATCCGTTTTTTTTTAATTTACTTATTAATGACTTATTATTTGTATCATTTAATGAATATCATCATTTTCTGTTTTGTTATCTGTCTGTCCAAAAACGCTTTGGCAATATTGTATAGAATACAGTCATGCCAATAAAGCTTATTGAATTGAATTGAATTGAACTTAAACATGGCATGGGCTAACATGGGAAAGCAGAAACATGACATGAGCAGGCAAGATCATAACAGGTAGTCTTCGTTCAAAACGCAACTGCAATCCAGATTTTCAACGGAAGTATTCAAGCGTTCCCATTTTTCTTAGCCCAGTGCACTCATCTGTCCCCTGTTCAGGCCTACAAATGAAAACCAGTAACTCAAAATTTAAAACATGGCATATTCCCGCAAAACTTCGCACCACAACACTTTGAGGTTGATACACTTACCCCAGAACAGACCCCATAAAATCACTTGGTCTCCAGGTTTGTTTTTTGTTTTTATAGGCCGAGCGATTTTATGAGTTCGGTTATGAAGTTCTTTCACGTGAAGTATAGCGAAATTGAATATTTGCCCCTGTCAATTACAGCCTGCAGCACGCTAACATAGCTAAAGCATTCATACACTAACCGAAGACTACAGCAGCCAGTGGAGAAGCTTTTAATATCATTGGTTCAGAGCATCATAATGTGTTACGTTATCTCTACACGCAAGACCCCGAGCAAATATGACAGGCCGAGCACATCTGGTACCTACACCAGCAGTCAGGGCTGCATTGTGAAACTGGAGAACCACAACCTAGGTTGCATAAATGCTGTTTGCCTCTCACTGGAAAGCAATCAAGCTGAAATATTTCACATGCAGGTAGGGGATAAACGAGAGAACTAGACCACTAGACTGTTTGTCATGCCATAGCAGCACACCGACTGTCACTGGCTGGCGACAGCAGCCCAAGCGTTGCCTATTTCACATTTACTGAACTGTCTCTCCTCCTATTCGGGGTTTCGTCCTAGCTCCTAAAAGTTAGCTGGTGAGCAGTGTTTTAAGCAAATAATGAATGCCAGCCATATCGAAGCAACCATCTGCACTTCTGAATTTTTACCATAACCTTAGCCTGCTAGCTAATTTTTAGGCCTATTGCTGCTATTTTTGGTTTACTGACTAAGCTTTATATAACTTAAGCCAAGATGCTTCATGTGTTCTCCAAGTTCGAAAGAGTTAACCAGCAGGCTTTGCAAGCGAAATAAATCTTGAGGATTTGTTGTCCTATCCTGTTTCAAGGATTGCAAACTATCGTGTTCCCTATTCATTAGGGAACACACTTGCTAGCCAGCTAGCTAGCTAATATTTGAATTGGAATTTCAGCTGGAATTATTTTACGGTAACTTTGTGATAGCTGATGTTAATTACTCTCTAGATGCGCTGCTTATCAGCTAAAAACTAGGAACAGCGGGGATAAAACTCCGGATAGGATGATAGACCGTTCATCACAGGTGCAATAGACAATGCATAGGCTTTTGTCGCTGGCCAGCGGCTTCCGGTATGCTGCCAGATGGCATAATTAAAATATAACAGTTGTGGCATATGTAGAGGTCCAGTTTGTAGGAATTTCTCCCATCTAGTGTTGAGATCATATATCGCAATCAACTTTCTTCTTATTACAGCTAGGGTAGACTTCACGCTTCAAAAAGCCAAAATGTCCTCCACGACTTCATCCAGCTTACCCTCCATCAATCAAATACGTTTGTTTAATTTTGACAGTCTTTTTCTTCCAAGAGCCGTTTTCACCCCTCAGTCCTCAAGGCTGACGGGGTATTGCTATCCTTCGTGCGGTTGGGCGGGCGGGCGGCAGGCGGGCGGGCGTCTCCTAAAACTTCGACATCGGACTGAGGGGTATTCCGTGCATTGCACGCCTATTTTTACATTTCTACCGCTATTTGGCCACAACCTCCGGTACACATGCGCAGTAGCATTATTTTTGGACTTGCTCATAGAAATCAATGCACAATAGTGAATACAACACCCAAAACCAGTGAAGTTGGCACATTATGTAAATCATAGATAAAAACAGAATACAATGATTTGCACATCCTTTTCAACTTATATTCAATTGAATACCCTGCAAAGACAAGATGTTTAATGTTCAAACTGAGAAACTTTATTTTTTCTTTATTTCTTTTCTTTATTTTATTCATCTGCCTTGCGCCGAACCGGAAGACATCGAGATCAGAACCTCCAAACCATCATCCTTTGGGCGCCGAGAGCAGAAGAAATCAGGGCAGTGCCACCGCTGTGGGGAGTACAGGCGTCCATCTGTGGATACTGCCGCCAGTACATCTTCCAGACTGGAGGTGGAATCTACTATGGTTCTCAAGGTTAATATTTTGCCTCCCACCATCTTCACGCAGCGTTTCCTGGCGACAGTACGTGTGGCACATGGTGACATGTCCTTCCCAGTAGAGGCCCTGATTGACTCTGGCTCAGTGGGAAACTTCATCGACCACCACCTGGCATGAAGGCCACGACTCTCCCTGCACCAGGACCAAGATCCCAACACCATGACAGTTCTGGGTGGCAAGCTTTTAGGAAGTGGCAAAGTGCTCTACCAGTCGGCGCCGACCTGCCTCACCTTTGGAAGACGCCACCACCAGAAAAGCCTCTTCCTCATACTACTGGTTTCCAACTAACCCATCATCCTCAGATTCCTGTGGCTCCGATTATACAACCCCACCATCTCCTGAAAGAAGAGGCAGGTCAACTTTCCATCTCCCTACAGCAGGCAGCACTGTCTCCTCCTCAACATCATCACCACTGTCGTAGAGTGCCCTAACACTGTCTCCAGCCTCAACATCCCTAGAGAGTACTGGCAATTGCGGGAGGTCTTCAGCAAGACTAAGGCCACCAAACTTCCCCCCGTCATGTGTGGGACTGCGCCATTGAGCTGCTGTCTAGTACTTCACCACCTTGCAACTGGGTCTTTCCCCTCTCCATGGCACAAACCACCGCAATGGAGTAGTACATTCAAGAGGCGCTTCTTCATTCAAGCCTCCACCTCACCAACATTGGCAAGCTTCTTTTTTATGGAGAAGAAAGATGGAAGACTCCATTCCAGTATCGGCCACCAGGGTCTGAATAAGGTGACGGAAAAGTACTGGTACCCCCTCCCTCTGGTCTCAAGCGCCATGAAACAGCTTCGAGGAGCAAAATTCTTCACCAAGTTCGACCTGCGCAGTGCATGCAATTTGATCCGGATCCGAAAAGTTGATGAATGGAACACAGCCTTTAGCCCACCTCTGGCCACTCTGAGTAATGCGTGATGGCCTATGGGCTTGGTATCGCCCCATCGGCATTCCAGTCTTTCGTCAATGCCGTGCTGATAGATATGCTCAGGAGATTTATACTCATGACATCCTGGTCTACTCTCCATACTACTAAGAACATGTCCAAAATGTGAAGAGGATGTTAACCTGGCAACTCTATGTGAAACTCAACTCTATGTGAAAGCAGAGAAATTTGACTTCTATAAAACCACCATATCTTTCTTAGGATACGTGATCGGACAAGAGGGAGTGGCAATGAAAACTAACAAAATTGAGGCTGTAGCAGCTTAGCCAGTCCCAAGAAACATCAAAGAGATTAGATACTTCCTGAGGTTTGCCAACTTTTTTGCCAAATTTTGCAAGATTATACCATTCGGCTCTTTGCCCTATGCTTTCCAATTAGCAGAGACACTATTCATAACATAACATGAATGGCAAGAACAGGCCTTTCAGCTTAACTGTGCTCGACTGTTTCTTTATACTATTGTGATTATATCCCTTCAGATACTGAATGACTCGATGGTATCTAGCTTTAAGTCAAGCCTGCTCTTGAAAACCCCCAAGATCTCTGCCTCAACAATATGGTCAGGCAAGCTATTCCACATTGAAATTACTCTTTGGGTGAAGAAATATTTCCGAATATCAGTGCTAAATTTACCTTTGGTCAACTTCCATTTGTGACCCAGAGTTCTACTCATAACACTTAGTCGAAGGAATCCTACATAATTCACTTTGTTAATCCCTTTAACATATTTAAAGGCCTCAATCAAATCACCCCTGAGTCTCCTTTTCCTAAGACTATTCAAACAACTATTCAGGAACTTCAAGCTTCCAGAGGACACTATGTTGGATCATGGGCCTCAGTTCACATCCAGGGTGTGGCGAGCCTTCATCAGGAAGCTGGGAGCCTCAGTTAGCCTCATCCTGAGTCCAATGTGGCTGGCTCAGAGAACAATCCAGGAGTTGGGGAGGTTCCTCCAGGTTCACTGCCACCAATGCTAGCAGAACTGGGCCAAGTTCCTACCCTGGGCGGAGTACACCCAGAACTCCCTGAAAAGCGCCTCAACCAGACTCACTCCATTCCAGTGTGGGCTCAGTCATTAACCTCCGCTGTATCATTAGAATCCCAGCCGGACTGAAGTCTCGGCTGTGGATGCATAGTTCAGATGTGCGAAGAAGGTATGGTCTGACACTCATTCAAATCTGCGGAGCTCTCTGCCGTCAGAAAATCCAGGCAGACCGAAGATTCCAGGATGCTCTGAATATCGACCATGCAGTGGTGTAGTCTAGTTTTTTGCAGTGGGTATACTGTTTATACTCTAACTCACCCATCTCAGAACAACACATTTTACAACAATCTTGGAGCAACGCCTCATGAGCACCATTCCGATCTTGTGGCTGATGCTGCCTCCTAACATCTTGACAACATACTCAGTCTTTCAGAAAGCTCTCAACAAGATGTATACTGTGTTGGCTAATGAAAGAAGAGATAATGAGATAATGAAAGAAAGAAGATGTTGAGATAATGAAAGAAGATTGAAACCCAGAAACCAATAAATCACCTGAATGAGTGGCACACAAGACAAGGGACCGTGAGCAAAGATACACACATGACAAGACAGGGGAGACGAAGTGCAATGCATGGAAAAGGAAACATGGCTATGAATACTATGAACATGAAAAATAATAAAACATGAAAATCCAAATTACCAATACACAATACACCATCCTAAGAATGGTCAGACATGAGCAATAATTCAGAAACACAGATCAGTCAGAAATGCAAGGCATGAACATGGGCAATGCAGAACAGAACATGAGCAAATAGCAGAATCACAGCACAATAACAATAATTTAGGCTAGTAGCTACAATGAACATATCATTTTGAATAAATTAAAATTATTATTAAATGAACAAGAAAACACCTCAACTGGCTTCAAAAAAAGATAAAACCAGTTCAGTGACAAATTTCACCTAAAAAATGAAGGTTGAAAAAGGCAAAGAGTATTTACACTGGATTCACTATGTTAGCATTGTATGCAACACAATACTTTTAATGCAATACTTTTTTAATGAATGAACAATAATGATAATTCAGGCTTATCAGTAGTAGTTGCAATGAACAATCATTTTGAATAAACTGAGGTACAAAAGACAAATTATTTACACTGGATTCACTGTGTTAGTCCAGAAGTCACTAATGATTAAAAAAAAAAAAAAAAAAAAGGATGGGACTCTCGGTGAGAGCCCACTCTGGTTTCACCTGGGTTGCAGGCAGTGTCACTGTGGTGGAGGAAGGAGCATAGGGACGGGATGGCTATGTCACTGCGGGGGCAGGCTGGATAGCCTGGCAGCCTACAAAACAGTCCAAATATGTTTGTATTCGGGCAACTGGGGTGTGTATTGCCTCCTTGTTTGTGTGGCGATGGTTTTTCAGCCATGTTGTGATATACTTTGGCTCAAAAAGTGATACAGGTGGCCCATTGATGCTGATCATCAAATTACTTACATTTGATAATAACAGTGTGGATCTTTTATCTGTGCAAATATTGTTCATTAGACTGAAGCCCCTTTCACACTCAGCAGTGCTGCAAGGGATAGTCTGCATGCATCGTAGGAGTGGTGTTAGGCTTTCAGGCTCACTGCGTGGGTGCTCCAGGGGATCTCTCATACCATTGACTGCTTGGTCTTCACAAAGATTCAATCGCCTGCACAGCCTTTTGAATTGTGCCTCACCATACTGTATGCCAAGTGTTGATGGCCAGTTGCCTGTATCAAGAATGCTGAGATCATTAAGCATTTCACCCTCAAATGAGAGGCGCTTCTCCAGGTTGTTGATCAGACTCTGTAGAAACTGCTTTGCATTGATCGGTGTGAGCTTTGCATTTGACTCCAGGGGGACTGATCCAAAATGTCCCAAAGCTTGTGCTGTTAGTGCTTCCTCTGTTTTCTCCCCTGGGGTGTCTTTGAATGATGCCAGCACTCTGATGGCCCGCTTCAGAAGCTGCTCTGCTCTCAAGAGTGTGACTGAATGGCCCTGGAGTTGCTGAGAAAGGTTTGCAAGCTCAAACAGTGCATCATATATGAGTCCAAGGTCACAAAAATTTGTTGCTCTGCATTCGACATGCCAGGCCTCTATAAGTTTGTTTCTTTGCCGTTTCTGGTTTGGTCACCTGCTGCATTTTCAAAGTGTCTGTTTAGTGCTTCATATGACCTCCACACAGCCTTTACAGAACAGAAGCTGCTGGCCACCCATCGCGTACTTAGAACTCTGCCAATTCTCAGGACTTGTGAGCCCACTTCTTTCGCTGCTTCCAGAAGTTCCCGTGAATTTTTATTAGACTGACTGTAGAGGCTGTGGATCTTCTCAATGAACGCTTTGAAGTGGTTGACTGCCTGAACATCATCCACAGCATCAGATAGAGCCAGTTCCAAACGATTCATGCAGTGCCATGTGAACAGGTTAGGGTACCTTGCAGTCAGCCTTGTTGCCACACCGGAGTTCTTTCCTGACATAACACTAGCTCCATCTGAAACAAATGAGACCCAGTTCTTTTGAAGCCACTCATCACTGAAGCCTGCAGTGTACAAACAGTCAAGAAGAGCTTTTTCTATGTCCTCTGCCCTTTGGCTCTCCAGCTCAACCAGCTCCAGGAACACAAATTCAGGTACAGCTTCATCTACTGAGGCTTTTAGGTTTACAGTCATGGCAGATTTGTGGCTAAGAGATGTAGCCTCATCAATGAGGACAGACAACTTGCTTGAAGACATAACAATACTGTGAACCATTTTATTCTTCATCTCTTTTGATATGTGTTCAACAATTTTTGTAGAACTGTACCTTGAGTGCAGACTAGTGCCCATGTTGACACCATTTTTCCCCTGGAGCGCAATAAGACTGTCATGATCAGAGAAAGGTCGATTCATCTTAGCAAGATAGAATGCTGTTCTGAAAACAGCATCTGTCTCACTCAAAGTCTCTGACACAGCTCTCACCAAGTTCCCCAGTACATCCTGTCCACCCTTTTCAGTGAGCTCCTGGGATATTTTGTGTGCCCTGGACGTCTCATGTCGTCGAATCTTGTTCCTCAAAGCAGTAAGTGATGTTGATCTGTTTGGGTTTAAGGACCGGTTCCTAAAGAATGCCCACTCCTCAGATACAGAAACTCTTTCCTCAGTGAGGATGGCAGTTGATTTTGTGGAACTGCAAACAGCACAACCTGGAAGTAAACAAAAGCATGAAAAATTAGAGTCATCAAAAAACTTTCGTATTTACATAAGCAACAACTGCAGAAGCCGGCTAAAAATTACTCAAAAGTATTAAATGAACTGCTAACAATATTCACATCATGGCTAAAGCATGCATAAAATATAGAAAAAAGGTGGAAAATATTCTACTCTTGCAATAGCTAACTGACATCTAACTAGTCATAACTAGCATTACCATAGTTATTTATTGGTATATTAAAATATTAAGTAATGAACTTCAAACATGACCATGAATTAACTCGCATATATAAAATTATTGAAATGATTAAAATCAGTTGTCACACCCTTTGAATGTGCTGACATGTACCTAGCTTTCTGTCCTTCCACTCTAACCAGGGATGCCTGCTCTTAAATTCCCTAGCCTGACTTTCACTCCACAAGGCTGGCCAGGGACTCTCATCTGTCTCATCAGCTGAAACAAGGAGATAAACATTATGTTCAGTTCAGTTGAATAATAAATAAAGCACGGTGAAACCATCTAACGATAGTGGAAGTACTGAGGGACGCTACAATATAGCAACAATCCCCTGCTATGCCAATTTCACTTACCGGTTGGCGTTATGCCAGCGTCGGGCTCCTCCTCCGGGTTATTTAGGAAAACACCTTCATGCGGCGGTTCTGTTTTGTCTCCAGCCTCCTCTGCTGGAGCGTCACCCGAAGTGGCTGTGGGTTCCGTGGCACGCTTCGAAAAACACTGAAAAAGTGTTGTGTGGTGTTGTTTTCTTTTCATCTTTACCGCCGATTTTTTTCTTTGTGTCGAGAATTGAGAATGGCCGCGAAATAAATTTGCTGCTGTCGTCGTCACAGGCAACAGAAGCCTCAGAGTTCCAAAAATCACGTCAACGCAGACTGGGTTAATTTAATGAATTAGGCTGAATGAGGCTGTCACAAAATAATGTTGTCACGTATGCTCGCGCATCAAGTGGATATATGGGGGAAAAAATTCAAGCGAGTATAGGGCGTATACCGGCGTATCACGCAGACTAAACCACTGGTTATATGCAAATCACTGACCTTTGCTAGTGGGTATACGGCATATACCTGAAAGGAACGGGCTTGGACTCCAAATGCAGTTCAGCATCGGCAGGGCGTTAATTAGGGTTAACACAGCTCATGGTCAAAACAGAAACAGATCGATAGCCAAGCAAACAGGGTAATGCAGAATAGTCAGAATCAAGGTCAGGGGACAAGCAAGTAGTTCAGTAACCAGAGAATCAATCCGCACAAAGATAGTAACAAAGGGGGCTGAGCTAAGGGAATAGAAGGGGAAGGAAAAAGGGAGTTGGATGGGATAAGGGAGAACAAAGGAGAAACTGAACAGTTGGGTACAAAATGGGAATAAGGGAGAACAGAGTACTAAACAATCAGCCAGCGATCAAACAACGCAATACAAACAATCAGTAACGAGACTTACGGGAGAAGTAACAAGAAACGAGCAAACAACAATCGAAACCAAGAAAGCGCAGAATCGAGACTTAACCAAAGCGAGCTATGGGAAGAAACGAGTCGGCCAGAAGCTGGGGAAAAAGTGGGTCTTTTAAACACAAACTAATTAAGTGGAATCCCAGCTAAACACGGGACAGCTGTAGAGAGAGGCGGAACTAGAAAAGCAAGGAAAATTTAAAAAAAAAAGAGGTCTAAATGTGGGAGGGGTCTGCAAAAGAGTATATAAGGGGGAGAATTGAGACAGTGAAGTAGTAGGAGAAATTGCAAGGAGAAGGATACATGTGACCAGACCTGTCATTCTGTTTAAGACCTGTGAAGCTTTTAATGGATTTTTGCCTGTGTTAGAGCATTTTCATCACCCAGGAAATCACCAAGCCACTCCACCGAAGAAACTGTAAATATTTCTGTTGTAGCATTTAATCTTGGTCAGTATATTAGTTAGTTGTTAATTGTTTTTTTGTTAAAAATTAAATGTGTGCAAGTTCTAAAATTTTTGTGTCATCCTTTGCTGTCGTGTAAATATAATAACAAATTGGGGCCAAAACAAATTGGAGGTTCAAGTCCGGGATAGACCATTGCGTGAGTCATTTATTGAAAATCTAACATTTCAAATTGTAAAATTGTTTTTGTGAATTTTCCTATATATATAAATATATATTGATAGATCAACAGCAATGGATGATTTCTTGGCATCATCAACTGTAGAGGTTTTGAAGTCTTTTAAAAAGACAGAACTGTTGTAAATATGCAGACATTTGGAGCTGACAGAGGTAAAACCAGCCATGCGAAAAGCAAGACTGGCTAGAGAGAGAGTTGAATACTACATTGATGAAAATGTGTTTGCACCAGGAGATCTGGAACAGTTTCCGATGGAAAATCCAAATATAGAAATGGAGCTTAAATTAAAAATGCTAGAGATTGAAAGGGAGGAAAAAGAAAAACAAAGAGAATTTGAGAGGGAAGAAAGAGAGAAAGAAAGGGAAGAAAAAGAAAAACAAAGACAGTTTGAGTTAGAAAAATTAGCAAGAGAAGAAAAACAAAGATTATTTGAGTAAGAAAAATTTGCTAGACAGAGAGATTTTGAATTAGAGAAATTTGATTGAGAAGAAAGACCCCAAATGGAGCAACTAAAAATTAAAATTCAAACTGAAAATAAATTTCGGGCAAGCCAGGAGGTAAAACTGGTGCCTCCATTTTCGGAAAAGGATGTTGACAACTATTTCCAGTGTTTTGAAAAGGTAGCAAAGAGTTGCCAGTGGCCAAAGGAACACTGGCCTCTGATGTTGCAAACTGTCCTCAAGGGAAAAGCTCAACAAGCCTATTCAGCTTTGTCTGCAGATGATTCCTCTGATTATGAGGTTGTCAAAAAGGTTATTTTGAGAGCTTATGAGTTGGTTCCAGAGGCTTACCGACAGAAATTCATAAGTCTGAAGAAATCTGACAATCAGACTGATGTGGAATTTGCCAATGAGAAGAAAGTTTGCTTTGAGCGCTGGTGTACTTCTATGGAGGTGAAGGATGATTTCAACTCACTGAAAGAGATGGTGTTAGTTGAAGAATTTAAGAACTGTGTTAAAGATGATGTTATGGCCCCAATTTGTTATTACATTTACACACAACAGCAACAGCAAGGGATGACAGACACAGTTTTAAAAACTTAAACACATTTAATTAAACACAACTACTAACTATGCTAAAGACCAAGATTGATTATAACAAAAACAAAAAGAAATATTTACAGTCCCTTTGGGTTTTCTGGTGATGTCCTGGGTGAGAAAAATCCACAAAAGAAACTTAACAGGTCTTGAACAGAAATTACAGGTCTGGTCACACGTATCCTTCTTCTTGCAATTTCTCCTCCTACTTTACTGTCTCAATTCTTTTCCTTATATACTCTTTTGCAGACCCCACCCACATTTAGACCTCTTTTTTTTAATTTTCTGAGACTTGCCCCAGACATGTCCAGGACATGTCTAAACATGACTTCAGTCTGAGCTTAACAAAAGAAAGGCAAATACTGCCATCTAGTGGCCTATATTCACATTACACCTCCATTCCAAAAGGGAAAAATTTTGACTCATAAAGGCAAAATTTTTCTTTTCAATACAAAATGGTTAAGTGAACACTTGTCTATATATACATATCATACAATATTCAAACACATGATATATATATACACATTCAAACACGGGATAAGCAATCAGCAATTACATTGTCTGTACCCTTCACATGCTTAATTTCCAAGTCAAACTCCTGTAAAATCAAACTCCAATTCAACAATCTCCGATTCTTGTTTTTCATCTTACTCAAAAACATGAACGGATTGTGGTCAGTGTACACAATCATTTGCTTTTGTCCTGTACAAACATAAACCTCAAAGTGTTGTAAAGAAAGGACCAGAGCCAACAGTTCCTTCTCTATTGTGGAATAGTTCCTTTGGTGGCGATTGAACTTCCTGGAGAAGTATGCCACGGGATGCTCAATGTCATCAGAGTCACTTCTCTGTAGGAGCACAGATCCACAAGCTTGGTCGCTAGCATCGACCGCGATGGAGAACGGTTTGTTGAAGTCAGGAGATTTGAGCACGGGGAAGTGACACAGCAGAGACTTCAGGCGATCGAAGGCTCTCTGGCATGCATCATCCCAGGTGAACTTTACGCCTTTCTTCAGTTGGTTAGTTAGACTGAGAGCAATCTCAGCAAAGTTCTTGCAGAACTTGCGGTAGTACCCGATCATTCCAAGGAAGCGGCGCAAAGCTTTTTTGTTGTCAGGAACTGGAAAGTCCATGATGGCTTGGACTTTAGCATTTATGGGTGCCACCTTACCCTGGCCTATGACGTAGCCAAGATAGGTGACAGTAGCGCAACCAAAGTCACTCTTGTTCAGGTTAACAGTCAGGTTAGCCTGGGTCAGGCGCTGGAACAACGTCTCTACATCTTTTAGATGTTCTTCCCAGGAGTCACTCCATGTGATCAGGTCATCGATGTATGCACCCGTGTGTGGCAATCCGGCGATTGTAGACTGTATCATTCTTTGGAACGTGGCTGGGGCATTTTTCATGCCAAAGGGTAGGACTTCATACTAGTACAACCCAGATGGTGTGGCAAAAGCAGAGATGCTCTTGGCCCTCTCAGTTAAAGGCACACACCAATAACCCTTCAATAAATCAATCTTGGTCAGAAACTTTGCTTGCCCTACACTATCAATACAATCATCAATCCTAGGTATTGGAAACACATCAGTTCTAGTTACAGCACTGACTTTGCGATAACCTGTACAGAATCTAGTACTTCCATCAGGTTTTGGAACTAGCACACAGGATGAACTCCAATCGGAGTTGGAGGGTCTGATAATATCATGTTTTAACATGTACTCAACCTCTTTCTCAGCAATCTTTCTCTTTTCAGGATTCATCCGGTATGGATGCTGTTTTATTGGTTTGGCATCACCAACATCTACATCATGAGAGGCTATAGTAACTCTCTTTGGAACATCAGGAAACAAATCCTCATATTTCTTGATCAACCTTTCAAACTGATCTCTCTGTGAGGGTTCTAAGTGCTGGAGTTTTACATCAAGATTTTGCAACACTTCAGTGTTTGACAATTTACATGAAAGAACTTCAGCTTTAATTCTTGGTTCATCATCTTGAAACTCCCCCTCATCTTCACACGTTTCGACCATTGGAGAATCTGAAGTGACAGCTGCAACCCTAGCATTTCTGTCATGATAAGGCTTTAGCATGTTAATATGACACAATTGTTTTGGTTTTCTCCTATCTGGAGTCTTCACAATGTAATTGAGATCATTGAGTTTTGTCAGAATTTCATAAGGACCATGAAATCTAGCCTGCAATGGATTGGACTGCAAGGGAAACAACACAAGGACCTTGTCTCCTGGTTTAAACTCACGGTTTCTAGCCTTATGATCATACCAAGTTTTCATTTTTCCCTGACTTGATTTCAAGTTCTCTTTGGCAAGGTCACAAGCTGCACGCAATCTTTCCTTGAACTTGCTAACATAGTCTAACAGACTGATTTGCGGCTCTTCCTCTTGCCATTGTTCACTCAACAATAGCAAAGGTCCTCTCACTTCATGACCAAACACTAGCTCAAATGGACTGAATCCAGTAGACTCCTGCACTGCTTCTCTAGCTGCAAACAACAGCAAATGAACCCCTTCATCCCAGTCTTTCTCATGGTCATAACAATAAGTCCTCATCATTGTCTTGAGAGTGGAATGAAACCGCTCTAAGGCACCCTGACTTTCTGGATGATAGGCACTAGAAAGAATCTGTTTTGCACCTAGTTCATACACAACCTGCTGAAACAATCCTGAAGTGAAATTGCTACCTTGCTCTGACTGAATTTCCCAGGGAAGACCAAACAACGTGAAGAACTTTATCAAAGCCTTCGAGATTGCAGTTGCCTTGATGTTACGTAGAGGTATGGCTTCGGGGAATCTGGTAGATGCACACATGATTGTCAACAAGTACTGATTTCCAGATCTAGTCTTGGGTAATGGACCAACGCAATCAACAATGACCCTAGAGAATGGCTCCCCAAATGCTGGGATAGGCTGCAATGGAGCTACAGGTGGGTCTAACTAGTGTTTTCCAACTACCTGACAAGTGTGACAGGTTTTGCAAAAGTTGGAAACGTCTTTCCGAAGCCCAGGCCAAAAGAAGTGTTTCATGATCTTATCAACAGTCTTGTTAACACCAAGATGACCTCCTAAAGGTTAACTATGAGCCATTGTTAAGATCTCATTCCTATAGACCTTCGGAACAACAATTTGCCTGACCACTGCCCAATCTGCATTGGCAGGGATATCAGGAGGGCGCCACTTCCGCATCAACACACCATCCTTGAGATAATACCCAACTGGAACTGCGTCTATTTCTTCATCAGGAAGGGCTCTCTTCTTTAGTACACAAATTTCAGGATCATTAGTTTGCTCCTCAATCAACCGCTTTCTGGACAGAGACAAGTCTCCAGACACATCAGAGTCACCAGACCCATCCGGCTGGCTGAATAGAGAACTGATAAAAGTATCTGATAAGTCCTCAAACGGAGAAACCATAGTAGGCCAATCAGAGTCATGAGGCGAACCACCTGAGTCCTGACTATTCAATGTACTGGACGGCACCACATCATCTTCTTCTTTAGCCTTCTTGGCCATAGCACGAGTCACTGCGCAAGAAGGATACAGAGATGGGTCCTCATCCCCATCTTCAGTGCTCGGCTGTGAAGTAAGATGTACAGGGGGAACTACTTTGCCCCCAGCCAGGTCATTGCCTAGCAACAGAGAAACACCCTTTATAGGTAGACTTGACATAAGTCCCACCTTTACCTGTCCTGTAACTAAATCTGACTTCAAGAATATAGATCGCAGGGGTACAGATACAGTCCTCCCTTCAATACCTTGTACAAGTATGAAATCCCCTGAAGCGGTCTCATCACGTAACTCCAAGGAGTCCATCAACAAAAGTGACTGAGAAGCTCCGGTATCCCTTAGGATATATATGGGGACAGGGGTAGTATGCTCATTTAGAGCCACAAATCCCTCTGACACAATTGGAAGAAATTCCTCCCTCACAAAGTCAGCTGTATTAGGCTTTTTAGCCCCACAAGAAGCAGGCAATTTAGCAGATCGGTTATCTACTACAGGGGTTTCTAACCTTGTTTTCACAAAGGCATTTGGTTTCGTATCCTTTTCTTTTTCTTTCTTAGCTTTAAGGAACCAACAGTTAGTTGTAACATGACCAGATTTCTTGCAATAACTGCAAACTAGACCACTTTTGTCACTGTCAGCTTTCACACTTTGATCAGACCTGTTACTGGATTTCTGAGCACCATCACCAGATTTGTCTTTGTCTTTGGGTGAGGAATCTTGGGTATCACCATAACCCTTTTTCTGAAATTGGGACCATCTATTATTACTGCTAGACTGAAATTTGGACTTATGTGTGAGAACATATTCATCTGCAAATTTGGCAGCTGATTGCAAATTCAGTGCTTGCTTCTCATTAAGGTAGGTCTTAATATCATCCTGAACACAGTTCTTGAATTCTTCAACTAACACCATCTCTTTTAGTGAGTTGAAATCATCCTTGACCTCCATAGAAGTACACCAGCGCTCAAAGCAAACCTGCTTTTCATTAGCAAATTCAACATAAGTCTGATTTTCAGATTTCTTCAGACCTCTGAATTTCTGTCGGTAAGCCTCTGGAACCAACTCATAAGCTCTCAAAATAACCTTTTTGACAACCTCATAATCAGAGGAATCATCTGCAGACAAAGCTGAATAGGCTTGTTGAGCTTTACCCTTGAGGACAGTTTGCAACATCAGAGGCCAGTGTTCCTTTGGCCACTGGCAACTCTTTGCTACCTTTTCAAAACACTGGAAATAGTTGTCAACATCCTTTTCCGAAAATGGAGGCACCAGTTTTACCTCCTGACTGGCACAAAATTTATTTTTAGTTTCAATTTTAATTTTTAGTTGCTCCATTTGGAGTCTTTCTTCTCTATAGAATTTCTCTAATTCAAAATCTCTCTGTCTCTGTCTCTCTCTTTCTGCTCTTTCCTCTTTCTCTCTTTCAAATTCTCTTTGTTTTTCTTTTTCTTCCCTCTCAATTTTCTCTTCTCTTGCTAATTTTTCTAACTCAAACTGCCTTTGTTTTTCTTTTTCCTCCCTTTCAATCTCTAGCATTTTTAATTTAAGTTCCATTTCTATATTTGGATTTTCCACTGGAAACTGTTCCAGATCTCCTGGTGCAAACACATTTTCATCAATGTAATATTCAACTATCTCTCTAGCCAGTCTTGCTTTTCGCATGGCTGGTTTTACCTCTGTCAGCTCCAAACTGTCTGCAAATTTCTAGCAGTTCTGTCTTTTTAAAAGACTTCAAAACCCCTACGGTTGGTGATGCCAAGAAATCATCCATTGCTGTTGTCAATATATATCTAGGAAAATTCACAAAAACAATTTCACAATTTGAAATGTTAGATTTTCAATAAATTACTCACACAATGGTCTATCCCGGACGAGCCCCCAATTTGTTATGGCCCCAATTTGTTATTACATTTACACACAACAGCAACAGCAAGGGATGACAGACACAGTTTTAAAAACTTAAACACATTTAATTAAACACAACTACTAACTATGCTAAAGACCAAGATTGATTATAACAAAAACAAAAAGAAATATTTACAGTCCCTTTGGGTTTTCTGGTGATGTCCTGGGTGAGAAAAATCCACAAAAGAAACACAAAAGCCGAGTTCGCGCAGACGACGGTAAGTGGTTGATCTTGAGATGTTAGTGCCAGTCTGCTCGTTCCACAAGTCGCGGAGCTCAGAAGTGAACTTGAACCGGTTGCTGACTGCGATTTTTCTCAGCTGCTTGTTGTCACGAGCAGCAGTTTTTCGGATGCCGGAACAGTTGGTGCGCTTGCTGTAGTCTTTCTTTAGAGCTTTGCAGATGGAAGAATGGCTGATGCCGAGCTGCTCAGCAATTTTAGTTTGGGTCAAGCCTTGTTAGCGAAGGGCTTGAATTTGAGTCACTATTCCCGTTGAGAGGTCGCGCTGCTGACCCATGATTGATTTTACAACTTGGAAATTCTACTCAACCCTGACTTTATACTGCACAGTGAACACTCTCCACAGAAAACAAAAATTCGAGCACTTATTCTAATTCAATGAAACAACAGTGTCAGAGTTAAATGGCCAAAATGGGCCTTTTGGAAAGCTCAGCTGAGCAAATTTTTTACAGGTAGCGAGTTCTGTGAATACTCTAACAAGTAGGACAGGCGCGGTGAACACCTGATTTGCTTTCTGCACAAAAACTGCATCAAGAAAATTTAACGATTGCGCTATTTCAAATTATTCTAATTCGTTGACCAGCACTTGTATATCCTAAGGGATACCGGAGCTTCTCAGTCACTTTTGTTGATGAACTCCTTGGAGTTACGTGATGAGACCGTTTCAGGGGATTTCAGACTTGTACAAGGTATTGAAGGGAGGTGATTCTGCTATTTGCTAATCTTCTGTTCATGCCTTGCATTTCTGACTGATCTGTGTTTCTGAATTATTGCTCATGTCTGACCATTCTTAGGATGGTGTATTGTGTATTGGTAATTTGGATTTTCATGTTTTATTATTTTTCATGTTCATAGTATTCATAGCCATTGTAAGAAAAAAAGAACGAAAGAAGGGACAATCCAATCTTCGAATGAAAAAATGGTGTTTATTTCCAGTAAAAACGGCAGTGAACAGAAATACGGTTAACGTACTCTGGGTTCAGCGGAGTCAAAGTGAACCCCGAGCCTCCCCAACGTACATTTCTTATACATGAAAAACTCTTTGAAGTTGGCCAGACATTTTTATTGCATTAATTACTTAGACAAGATAGTTGATGGCAGTCTCTTTGGATGAAATAGCTCTCCAATTGCTCTCTCCCGGCCGCGACACGATAATTGATGGCTATGCCAGGTAGGTGCGACAAGTTGTTGTCAGAAATTACCAAGTGTATTGTACTTATGATAAGTGGATCCTGACCATTTGGCCAATGGATGTGTCTGATTTGCAGGGTTTGCGACTTGAGTAGATTAGCGCAGGAATGAGATTCTTACAGTCCCCCCTTTGATGCTTTATGATCAATTAAGCATCATCTGACCCAAGTCTTGCAAACTAAAAGAACACCTCATCTATGGGGTGTGCCAGTGGCGGTGCCGTCCTGTCTTAGGTTGTCGTCCTTCCTCATGGACAATCTAACCCGTCGTGGGATCGCACACCTCATCCGACTGGTCTTCCGCCGGGTCACCTCATGCCCTTAGCCGGGATCACTGATCATAATTACATTACTTTATATTGAATGGGAGAGACAGAATGACACAAAAAAAAATGGAAGAAGCGGCCTAGCGGAGATTGGAGAACTACCTCATCCAAATTGACTGGCGGGTAAGATCATTTAAAAGCACAACATTGTTTCTTTTGAGAAATGAGCACATGCAACACAAAATTATACACTGAAACAAAATTAGAAATAAGCATACAGATACTGCCACTTTGAATGTTAATTCCCATATCAGTCCCGAGAGTGCTATTTCTTGATCACCGTCATGCATTTGATTAATTATTTTGTTGTCTTTTTCCTGTAAACCTTGTTGAGCTTTTATAATATGGGTATCTTTTCTTTGCATCAAAGACATGAGTATGGTATCAAGTTCTGGTATGTCAAATTGGAATTCTGGAATGTCTTCAATGAATCCGAATTCATCCTCTGAATCTACATACATTTTTTGTTGTGTTGTATTTATATAAGGGAACTGATAGGGTCCAACTGACCATGCATTTTTGGGAATAATACAAAAAGATGTATAATTGATTGGACATGTTATCACACCTTCATGGGAGGAGATAAAGAATCTATTTTGTGTGGTGGTTATGCAGAACTGTGTTCTCCTTGTGACTACCCTTGTGAAATTATTGTGGATGTGGGTCAGACTGACAGAGCATTTTTCACCAAAGATCCCGGACATTCCACAAACAGGCAGTTTCTCAATAGCATCACACTCGCAAAAGAACCCAAATGCTGTCTTATCGCAGCAGTGAGTATTTAGAGCTCGCCATTCACCGGACGCCAGTTTACCACAAGACTTGAAAGGTCCTTGCGTTCTTCAAACACATTTCCCTGTAAAATACCCAAGTTATTCATTTTCACCACGGTATTAAAAACATTATTGGACTGAAAGATTGGAATGGAGACAGTCAGCAACATGGCATACATTTGTCTCATAAAACATCCAAACTGTGGCAACGAGTTTCCCGCGGAGCAAGCCCATGTTTTGTCCTGGGGATTGTTAAACACGGTCTCATTCCACCATTTTATAATTTGCAAGGGTGGAGTCTTGTCTGTGGGTTTTGAAGGTTTCCCCCCATTTTTTGAAAATGGGAAGTTAATGCCGTTTGTTATTGGCCCGTAATCCACTATAGAAACCAGCAGGAATGGGATGAGACGTGACCTTAGCCATTTGGATGATGTAGCTGTAAGGAATAGGAAGTTTGCATTTACCCAATCTTGCCATATAGTCTGTGAAATTTTCTGCTGATTTATGCTCAAAGCAGTCCTTAAGTCCAAACCATTTCATTACAACCTCTTCTGTAAATAGTGTTGTGGGGATCCTTCCTGCTATGAATGAGTATCTGAGAAAATTCCTGGTATTTAATACTAGAAAACTGCGCACAGTACACTTCTTTGTGAAGCTCTTGAAATGCGGCTTTTGACTTGTCTTTGAGGATGCCTAATGCCGTGGCAATGGTGTGTATGTTATTCACAGTGTCTTTTCCTTCGGACAGACTGTCCTGTAAATATGCATCTGTCTGTAGAATCTGGTCTGCTATCATTGCTTTTAATTTAATTTCATTATTCCTCATCTGCCTTGCGTCCATCCAGTTGAAAATGCCCAGGCCTGTTCCCGCAGCTCCCAGCAGGCCGTCCATTAGTCCCATTAGCTTTCGCACCGTGATGGGAGGTTTCCTCTGGTTCACCTGGGTGTTCGATGTCACGGTATCTTGGTACTTCAGGAAAGCAGTGGTCAGGAGGTCCTTGTACATCCTAGTGACACCCTCTCGACTGCAGTGCTCATCCATGTCTGGTGACCAGGCTGTCAGGTTGACCAGGACTGGAATGTGAACCCACTGGATGTTGTTCACCAGGACCCCAGGATACGGCTGCATTATGACTCCTGTTTGAGGGGCTGGCTGCTGCTCTGGACACTTTCCCGTCAGCACCGCAACTGGCAGAATGATCGCAAGGACAGCTTTCCACATTTTTCTCTCTGGGGAGAAAAAATAAAACAAAATACACAAACATTAGCATCCCCCCCTCCCCCGAACAGTTTATCATCACTCGGATTTTTTGTATACTTTCAACTGATCAACGTGATACCACTTAGTTGTGGATCGTCCAGCTTTTTCTTTGGATCGTACCTTATAGATTGATTGTCCACATTTGTCAACAATTGTACATGGACCTTTCCAGTTAGCTGTCCAGGGGCCTTCATGGTGGTAATTTTTAACCATGACCTCCTCCCCAATTTCAAAGATTTGCTCCCTTACATCTTTGTCAAAATACATTTTATTGTAATTTTGGCTCAACCCAATGGACTGAGCTGCTTTCTGGTAGATATTAGGCAAAGTCTGGCATAAACTTTTCAAATACTTTTCGGCAGTCCATCCATCTATTAGGGGTCGAGGCATTTCAAACAACAGGTGTTCAGGCATTCTCATCTTCCGTCCTGTCATTAGCTCATAAGGACTATATCCTGTACTCTTGTGACTGACCCCTCTGAGGGACATGAGGATGAATGGAAGGTGTTGTGCCCAGTCAGACCCCTTGTCAAGCACCATCTTTTTCAATGACATTTTTATTGTTCTGTTGCTTCTTTCTACTACTCCTGATGACTGAGGATGATGGGAAATGTGCAAATGATGTTTTACTCCAAGAAGTTTAGCCAGGTCAGAGTGAATTTTACCTGTGAAATGTGTACCCCTATCGCTCTCAAGAGAAAGGGGTAATCCCCAGCGGCAGTATATTTGCTCCCAAAGTACTCGTGCAGTAGCCAAGGCTGTGTGTGATTTTATAGGAAATGCTTCAATCCATTTAGTGAAAGTATCAACAATGACCAAAATGTATTTGTACCCTCCCTTTGCCGGGGGAAGTGGTCCAATATAGTCTATTTGAAGGTTTGTCCATGGACCCTCCGCAAGACAGGCAGGTTTCAACCGCCCCTTTTTTTTATATGTGATGGGTTCATTTGAGCACACGTTAAGCAGTTCATGCAGTGAGCATCTGCATTTTTTCTCATATCGGGCCACCAAAACATGCGTGCAAGACGATCTTTAACTTTCTCAGGCCCTAAATGCCCCCCTTGATTGTGGATATGATAGAGAATATCATACCGCAATCCAGTGGGTGGTATCCATAGTAGACCAGTTGAAGTGTTACACAGCAGGACATTGTCATGTAACACTAATTGTGAGTCATAACTGGCTAACGGTCCATCCTCGATGGCCTCTCCCCTCTGTTTACGTTTAATCGCGTCCTTTAAAATTGGATCACTGTGTTGGGCACTTTTCAAATCTAGTGGATCAGTCAAAGATATAGCCGAAATTGGTTCTGGAAGGAGTGACTCACCAAACATTATACCTTCTATTGCTGCCTTTTTTGCAAGCTCGTCAACAACCCGATTAGCATCACCATGTATCGAGGCACCCTTCTTTTGGTGCGCTTTAACCTTCAGCAATGCAACTGGAGTGTTCCTTGAACTAGCTATTGCCCAAAAAGCCTGTATTGGACCAACATGTGTAAGGCACTGACCATCAGCAGGAGTGAATCCACGTTTTTGCCAAATAGGTAAATATTCCGTCAGAGAATTCACAACAAATGCGGAATCAGAGTAAATGTTCAAAGGTATATCAGGGAAAATATGCATGGCTTGCCACACTGAAACAATCTCTGCTTTCTGTGCAGAGAACTGCGCAGGACATTGGAACAAAAAATCACCTTTGACAGAATGTTTTGCAAAACCCGTTTTGTACTGCCCCTCATGCCAAAAGCGGGAACCATCCACATAGTCATCAACTGCGCCCTCTATCGGGCAGATATTGAAAACTCCATCAGGTGGAGGTACTATTTCAGCATCACATTCATGCGGTATGCCTTCATATAACAGAGTCCGTGGCAACATTGAGTTTGGTTTGTATACTGTTGTGAGGTTTTTGGACCCTAAATCTAGTGTCCATCTTGCAAGCCGAGCATTTGACACGCCCTTCACTTTACCGTTTAACAAAAGCTGCAGTGGTGTGTGAGGTGTGTGAAGCACTACCTCATTGAAGCCAAATATATGCTCAAAGTGTGACATTGCCCAATGAACAGAGAGGAGATGCTTTGTGCATGAATCAAAGGCTTTTTCAACTGGGGAGAGAACTCGCGAGGCATAAGCGATTGGTCGAAGATCACCCTGGAATTCTTGTAGCAACACTGCAGACAACGCTTCCTCAGTTGCGGCAGTTTGTAGAACAAATGGTTGCGAACGATCAGGGTTCCGTAAAGCAGGAGCTTGAATTAATGCTTCTTTCAACTTTTCAAATGCCATTTGATGTTCTGGCCCCCAGTCTAATGAGTCCTTTTTCTTTCTTTTCCCCGTAAGCAAATTATTCAGTGGTTTGGCAATATCTGCAAAGCCCTCTATAAATTCGCGACAGAATCCAACAAGTCCAAGGAATGACCTCAAGGCCGTAACAGACACTGGAACAGGCAGCCTTTTGACAATTTCTACCTTATGAGGATCTGGTGTGCGCCCCCCTTTGCTAATTTTTATTCCCAAATATGTTACCTCTGACTTTAGGAGCTGTGCTTTTTTTGTGTTCAGTTTCAGTCCAGCATTTTCAAATAGAAGAAGTAATTCAGCTAACAACTCCAAATGTTCATCCTTTGTAGCAGTCTGTAGCAGTACATCATCAACATATTGAATGAGGCATTCTGGCTTTGAAAAGGCACTAAGGACTTTCGCTAGACACTGATGAAACAATGTTGGTGAGTTTGCAAATCCCTGGGGGAGCACATTCCATGTGTACTGTGTATTGTTAAACTGGAATGCAAATTTGTATTGGCAGTCAGGATGTAAAGGAACGGACCAAAACCCATTTGACACATCTAATACTGAATAATAGTTGGCGTCAGGTATCAATGAGCCCAGCACATCAGGTGTCGAAGTTACCAATGGTGCACAAACAGGAGTATGCTTGTTAAGTTCCCGGTAATCAATACACAACCTCCAAGAGTTGTCTGGTTTGCGAACAGGCCATATTGGGGCCATTGTAGGTGAGAGACACAGTCGTATAACACCTTGCTCAAGAAGCGAGTCAATGGTACTCTGAATGTGTGGGCGGGCTTCATCTGGATAACTGTATTGGCGAAGAGGTGGGGGATCTTTGCCTTGCACATGCACTTCCATTATACTTGAGTCAACACGTCCACAGTCATGTTTGTGTTTAGCAAAAGCATTCCTATGTTGCAGCAACAATGCTGATAAATGAGGGTCATGTGCTTCTAGCAATGCATTCAAATCGTAATTTTCTGTCGTCTTGATTGCATGAACCGCATGCACATCTGAGATTTCCACCAAATTGCCATTATGATCAGGGGTGCGCCAAATGCAACTGTTACCATAATCAATGATATAGCCACGTTTTTTCATAATATCCGAACCTAGAATATTACGACCATCACTAGTAACACTAAGCCAAACCTTATCTTTAAAATGATCAGTTCCTATGCCGAATTCCATACTGTCTGACTGAGAGGCAAGCGAAATAGTACCATCAAAGCCCTCTATCGTTACAGTATTTTTACCTTCCTTAGGGGGTGAATCAGAATGAAGAATAGAAAGAGAAGCACCAGTGTCTACTAACCAATCATTGCATCGGCCCCCAGCAGCAACTTTAACGATTGGTCTACCCCACCGGTCACGTGTCAATGGTGCTACAGGGGAAACGGGGGCCTGTGATCCCTATACAGAATTAAGTGGTTTAAGTTTGCTCATCGCCGCATGCAATTCACCATTCTCAGCAGTCAGTTTGTCCATAGCTATTTGCACGTCCCGTAACTGTTTACTCAGTTCATGAAAAGGAGATGGCTTGTTTTGATATGATTTACATTCTCTTGCAATATGGCCTTCCTGGTTGCAAGAATAACAGACCACTGCCCCCCCTCTATTGAAAGGCGGGGGCCTTTCCCCTTTAACTTGTTTAACATCATCTGGAACATACCCCTCATTTTTCCATGAAACAACTTTAGAATGATCTGACGACCCCCTTTTAATTGCTGCAATAGGGCGTTTTCCTTTAAGTGTCGAAGTGGAGTTGTAAAACTGGGTCATCTTTGCCACAATATCTGAATACGGTGTGTTTGAATCGACAAGCAGTGCAAGGGCATTCCGAGTATGTGCATCACTTTGAGAAATGAGCGCGGATTTGAACATAGGATCTTGCTGAGTCAAATTCGCAACACCACTGTAGGAACTAGATGCCTCCCATAACCTGGCCGCATAAGCTGCTGGATGCTCCCCTGGCGACATAACGACTTCTCGTATTTTGTCCCAGTCTACTGAACGTGTTCCTAGCACCCCCAACAGAGCCGATTTCCTCTCCTCTTTCCTTGCATCCCTGTCATGAATTCTCTGAGGGAGCGCACTAGCCAACGCATGGGGCAAACAAGCAGCCAAAATAATGCACGCATCAGCATCGGTCAAACGGTGCAGGTCAACCATCCTCTCTAAATTGGATAAAAATTCCACAGGGTCTCGCTTGGCCGGCTCAAACCTGCCGATATTTTTAACTAGCGACTCGATTTCATTTGGTGATAACGGTTTAATTGTAGTCGTCGTCGTTGTTATACGGTCTCCCCCCTCTCCAGGTACAATCGTCATCGTTTCATGCACTGGTGCCAGCGGGAATTTCAGAGTACGGTTAGAACTACCATCCCAGTCATTATTTATGTCCTGTCTTATGGGTTTATTCCAGAAATCATCGTCCTTACAGTTTCTCTGGTCTGTGTGATGCCCTGTGCTTTGATTGCACTTCTCAAATAAGTAATCATATGCAGTTTTAAAATTCCTCACTTCTGTGTACGCGTTATCCAAATCGCGCTGTAACTCCGAATTAAATTTTTTTAATTCAGCAACCTCTTTACGCAAGTCCAATTGAATTTTAGCATTCAAGCTGACATTAACGTGGTAACTTTTGATATCAGCCTGTTTATTCTCGATCTCTTTCTTTAAATTGCCATTCTCCATTTCAAGCGCATTTAATCTCTTTTTACAGATTTTATACGACGCTAGAACACCCGTCATAGCTACCGCAACCTTCCCTTTTTTATTCAGTTTGCCCATCTTTGGATGGCTGTCAAACTGGCACAAAGCCCATGCATACGGCTCCGCCTGACTTTCAATGCCCTCTAAGATTTCCGATTTACCATGTTTGGCAATGTAACGCACAACAAAGTTTTCCATGACTATAGTTGGCAACGTTCCTACGACCAAACAAACTGTCAAGTTGGTTACCTTGAGGGAAAACAAATAAACCGCAGTTTCTGTTCCAGTGCTTCGGACACAGACAACTTCACTATTCCAGTTACTTTAGGAATAAAAAAAAACTCTACCCGGTTTCTGTCCCAGTGCGTCGGGCACAGCGATCAACTGTTCCAGATCCCAATGACAATTCTCTACCACAGTACTTCGGGTCGACTCAGTTACTTTAGAATCGTTTTCGAATTGTAAGGAACCACAACAGGCACCCAGTTTCAGTTACGTTAGAAACAAAGAGAAAGAACTCTACTGCCACAATACTTCGGGCATCCGTAATTCAACCGACCAGTTAAGGCCAACAACAATGCCACACTCCGTCGGGCACGAACCAGTTAAACCTCATACTGCCACAGTACTTCGGGCGCAAACCACACTACTTCGGGTTAACTTTATAGTGTAGGTTTAAACTTCAGAGCCGCGGTACTTCGGGCTCACCAATTTCTAGTCACGCACGAAACTTAATTCAAGTCACAAATCTGCGAACGTACAGTCGCACTGAATCAGTCACTGTACAGCTTTACTGAATTGTCAGGAATTAAGCTCCAACTCCTACTGCAAACTTTTACTGAAAGATAAAATATTATCCCGATCCTTAAGTTCCTTTCTAGGTTTTTAAAGCGGGAGTGTCCGTAAAACAAAAGCAACAGCAAAATGAAGAAACCGCGTTTCTTACCTTATTCCCCGGTTTTGTTTTGTTTTTTTTTTTTCGGAATCCCGCGTTGGGTGGCTCGCCAGTGTAAGAAAAAAAGAACGAAAGAAGGGACAATCCAATCTTTGAATGAAAAATGGTGTTTATTTCCAGTAAAAACGGCAGTGAACAGGAATACGGGTAACGTACTCTGGGTTCAGCGGAGTCAAAGTGAACCCCGAGCCTCCCCAACGTACATTTCTTATACATGAAAAACTCTTTGAAGTTGGCCAGACATTTTTATTGCATTAATTACTTAGACAAGATAGTTGATGGCAGTCTCTTTGGATGAAATAGCTCTCCAATTGCTCACTCCCGGCCGCGACACGATAATTGATGGCTATGCCAGGTAGGTGCGACAAGTTGTTGTCAGAAATTACCAAGTGTATTGTACTTATGATAAGTGGATCCTGACCATTTGGCCAACGGATGTGCCTGATTTGCAGGGTTTGCGACTTGAGTAGATTAGCACAGGAATGAGATTCTTACACCATGTTTCCTTTTCCATGCATTGCACTTTGTCTCCCCTGTCTTGTCATGTGTGTACCTTGTCTTGTGTGCCACTCAATCAGGTGAGTTATTGGTTTCTGGGTTTCAATCTTCTTGCATGATCTCGTGTTCTTCCTTCCTCTCTCTTTTACTGTCTTACTAACACATACTAACAGTTTATCGTTTTTGCTAATTACTAACCCACACTAACCTTGTATATTTGGCCTAACTTACTAACAAGCACTCGGGATTGTATAGCTGCACTTACTAATTGACAAATGATCTCTCAGCAGTCGCCCAATTCTAGTCTCCGCCTCCTTGCCTATCCCTATTTATCTCTGCTGCTATTTTTTGTGGATTCCACATTTACTTTGCGCTTTCCTTTCTTTTTACTATGCACTTTAGTACTCCTTGACCGGAGCTGTTCTGTTCATAGGTTTGTCTTGTGATCCCTGTCTGCGTTTACAGCCAAATTCATGTAATTAGTTTATTCCTCATGTGTCTCTCCCTGATCATTGTCTCCATTGATTGCACCTGTTCTCCCTGATCATGTGTTCTCCTGGATGTGTGTATATAAGATGTCTGTTTGGTTCACTTTCTTGTCAGATCGTTCTTCCGTGTAACCTGTGCTACGCTTCTCTTGCCTTGTTTCATTGTGATTTATCTTTCTGACTGGACCGTCCTTGATATCAAGCTTTGCCTATTCCCTGTACTTTTGCCGCATTCTTGTTTTTTGACCTCTTTTGTCTGACTACGATTTTTGTGATTGGTGCCCTGTGTATGACTCTGGATTTCGCCCTTTTGGATTCTGATTTTGGATTGCGGACTTTGTACTGTTGCCAGCTCTGTTGGGGGGTTTCCCCCTTCAGAAATAAAGCCTCCTTTTGCATTTTACTGGAGTTTGCTCTTGGTTCATTTCGTAAAAACTTCACAGGAGGACTGTATCTGTACCCTTGCGCTCTATATTACTGAAGTCAGATTTAGTTACAGGACAGGTAAAGGTGGGACTTATGTCAAGTCTTCCTATAAAGGGTGTTTCTCTGTTGCTAGGCAATGACCTTGCTGGGGGCAACGTAGTTCCCCCTGTACATCTTACTTCACAGCAAAGCACTGAAGATGGCGATGAAGACCCATCTCTGTATCCTTCTTGCGCAGTGACTAGTGCTATGGCCAAGAAGGCTGAAGATGATGTGGTGCCGTCCAGCGAATTGAATAGTCATGACTCAGGTGGTTCGCCTCATGACTCTGTTCGGCCTACTATGGTTTCTCCGTTTGAGGACTTATCAGACACTTTTCTCAGTTCTTTGTTCAGCCAGCCAGATGGATCTGGTGATTTTGTGTCTGAAGACTTGTCTCTGTCCAGAAAGCGGTTGATTGAGGAGCAAACTAATGATCCTGAAATTTGTGTAATAAAGAGGAGAGCCCTTCCTGATAAAGAAATAGATGCAGTTCCAGTTGGGTATTATCTCAAGGATGGTGCGTTGATGCGGAAGTGGCGCCCTCCTGATATCCCTGCCAATGCAGATTGGGCAGTGGTTAGGCAAATTGTTCCGAAGGTCTTCAGGAATGAGATCTTAACAATGGCTCATAGTTTACCTATGGTCATCTTGGTGTTAACAAGACAGTTGATAAGATCATGAAACACTTCTTCTGGCCTGGGCTTCGGAAAGATGTTTCCAACTTTTGCAAAACCTGTCACACTTGTCAGGTAGTTGGAAAACACCAGTTAGACCCACCTGTAGCTCCATTGCAGCCTATCCCAGCATTTGGGGAGCCGTTCTCGAAGGTCAGTGTTGATTGTGTTGGTCCATTACCCAAGACTAGATCTGGAAATCAGTACTTGTTGACAATCATGTGTGCATCTACCAGATTCCCCAAGCCATACCTCTACGTAACATCAAGGCAACTGCAATCTCGAAGGCTTTGATAAAGTTCTTCACGTTGTTTGGCCTTCCCAGGGAAATTCAGTCAGACTAAGGTAGCAATTTCACTTCCGGATTGTTTCAGCAGGTTGTGTATGAACTAGGAGCGAAGCAGATTCTTTCTAGTGCCTATCATCTAGGGAGTCAGGGTGCCAAAGAGTGGTTTCATTCCACTCTCAAGACAATGATGAGGACTTATTGTTATGACCATGAGAAAGACTGGGATGAAGGTGTTCGTTTGCTGTTGTTTGCAGCTAGAGAAGCAGTGCAGGAGTCCACTGGATTCAGTCCGTTTGAGCTAGTGTTTAGCCATGAAGTGAGAGGACCTTTGCTATTGTTGAGTGAACAATGGGAAGAGGAAGAGCCGCACATCAGTCTGTTAGACTATGTTAGCAAGTTCAAGGACAGATTGCGTACAGCATGTGACTTAGCCAAAGAGAACTTGAAATAAAGCCAGGGAAAAATTAAAACTTGGTATGATCATAAGGCTAGAAGCCGTGAGTTTAAACCAGGAGACAAGGTCCTTGTGTTGTTTCCCTTGCAGTCCAATCCATTGCAGGCAAGATTTCATGGTCCTTATGAAATTCTGACAAAACTCAATGATCTCAATTACATTGTGAAGACACCAGATCGGAGAAAGCTAAAACATTTGTGTCACATTAGCATGCTGAAGCCTTATCATGACAGAAATGCTAGGGTTGCAGCTGTCACTTCAGATTCTCCTATGGTCGAGAGGTGTGAAGATGAGGGGGAGTTTCAAGATGATGAACCTAGAATTAAAGCTGAAGTTCTTTCATGTAAATTGTCAAACTCTGAAGTGTTGCAAAATCTTGATGTAAAACTCCAGCACTTAGAACCCTCACAGAAAGATCAGTTTGAGAGGTTGGTCAAGAAATATCAAGATCTGTTTCCTGATGTTCCAAAGAGAGTTTCTATTGCTTCTCATGATGTAGATGTTGGTGATGCCAAACCAATAAAACAGCATCCATACCGGATGAATCCTGAAAAGGGAAAGATTGCTGAGAAAGTAGTTGAGTACATGTTAGAACATGATATTATCAGACCCTCCAACTCAGATTGGAGTTCACCCTGTGTGCTAGTTCCAAAACCTGATGGAAGTACAAGATTCTGTACAGATTATCGCAAAGTCAATGCTGTAACTAGAACTGATGTGTTTCCAATACCTAGGATTGATGATTGTATTGATAGAGAAGGGCAAGCAAAGTTTCTGACCAAGATTGATTTATTGAAGGGTTATTGGTGTGTGCCTTTAACTGAGTGGGCCAAGAGCATTTCCGCTTTTGCCACACCATCTGGATTGTACCAGTATGAAGTCCTACCCTTTGGCATGAAAAATGCCCCAGCCATGTTCCAAAGGATGATACAGTCTACAATCGCCGGATTGCCACACACGGGTGCGTACATCGATGACCTGATCACATGGAGTGACTCCGGGGAAGAACATCTAAAAGATGTAGAGACGTTGTTTCAGCGCCTGACCCAAGCTAACCTGACTGTTAACCTGAGCAAGAGTGACTTTGGTTGTGCTACTGTCACCTATCTTGGCTACGTCATAGGCCAGGGTAAAGTGGCACCCATAAATGCTAAAGTCCAAGCTCTCATGGACTTTCCAGTTCCTGACAACAAAAAAGCTTTGCGCCGCTTCCTTGGAATGATCGGGTACTACCGTACGTTCTCCAAGAACTTTGCTGAGATTGCTCTCAGTCTCACTAACTAACTGAAGAAAGGCGTGAAGTTCACTTGGGATGATGCATGCTTGAGAGCTTTCGATCGGCTGGAGTCTCTGCTGTGTCACTTCCCCGTGCTCAAATCTCCTGACTTCAACAAACCGTTCTCCATCGCGGTCGATGCTAGCGACCAAGCTTGTGGATCTGTGCTCCTACAGAGAAGTGACTCTGATGACATTGAGCATCCCTTGGCATACTTCTCCAGGAAGTTCAATCGCCACCAAAGGAACTATTCCACAATAGAGAAGGAGCTGTTGGCTCTGGTTCTTTCTTTACAACACTTTGAGGTTTATGTTTGTACAGGGAAAAAGCCAATGATTGTGTACACTGACCACAATCCGTTCATGTTTTTGAGTAAGATGAAAAACAAGAATCGGAGATTGTTGAATTGGAGTTTGATTTTACAGGAGTTTGACTTGGAAATTAAGCATGTAAAGGGTGCTGACAATGTGATTACTGATTGCTTATCCCGTGTTTGAATGTGTGTATATATCACGTTATGAGCATTTTGTATTGTATGTATATATGTATACACAAGTGTCAACTTAACCATTTTGTGGATTTAAAAGAAAATTTTTGCCTTTATAAGTCAAAATATTTCCCTTTTGGAATGGAGGTGTAATGTGATTAGAGGCCACTAGATACCTTTTTTTTTCTTAAGCCCAGACTGGAGCTATGTTTGGACATGTTTCGGACATGTCTGGGGCAAGTCCCAGAAAATTAAAAGAAAAAAAAGTCTAAATCTGGGAGGAGTCTGCAAAAGAGTATATAAGACGGAGAATTGAGACAGTAAAGTAGTAGGAGAAATTGCAACGAGAAGGATACATGTGACCAGACCTGTCATTCTGTTCAAGACCTGTGAAGCTTTTAGTGGATTTTTTCCTGTGTTAGAGCATTTTCATCACCCAGGACATTACCAAGCCTCCCCACCGAAGGGACTGTAAATATTTCTGTTTTAGTATACAATCTTGGTCAGTATATTAGTTAGTTGTTAGTTGTTTTTTTGTTAAAAATTAAATGTGCTCAAGTTCTAAAATTTTTGTGTCATCCTTTGCTGTTGTGTAAATGTAATAACAAATTGGGGCCATAACAGTATGTTGACTATAAAATATTAATTTTAAATGGAGAAATGCAACGTAAATGCAGTATTTTACAAAGAGTTCAAAGGTTTGTTTGTATAATTTTTGTAGCTAGGCCAGGGAGTTTAAGTCTGTTCATAGTGATAATTGAAGCCCCCAGAAGTCGGGCTGCTACTATGGATTCACATGTGTAGTCTCCATCTCCGCTGCATCTGCGTCCATAGACACTTTCTTGTGGACTGTCTACAGGCTGTAATTTTTGACTGATGTCTTTCATATTTAGCATGGACATGTGTTGTACTTCACTTATGACAGCTATCAATTTTGGTTGCCATAGCGATTGTATTGGCTGAATAATATGCTAATTAGCAACTAGACATAGAGATTTCTTTGTGGACACAGTACAGGCTGCAACTTTTGACCGATTACTTTCATATTTGGTGTAGACATGTGTTATACTTCACTTATGACACCTATCGATTTTGGTTGCCATGGCGACTGTATTGGCCGAATAATATGCACATTACTGACAAAACATAGAGATTTCCTTGTGGATGCAGTGCAGGCTGCAATTTTAGACCGATTGCTTTCATATTTGGAATGGACATGTGATATATTTCACTTATAACACCTATTGATTTTGGTTGCCATGTCGGCAGTATTGGCTGAATCATGCGCAAAAAAGGGGATAAGTGAGCCTCCGGGGGCTACACCCATGTGGTCGCAGCCGACCGAACTGTCTAGTTTAGTCTGTCATCGACTGTAAATGTGCATGACTTTTTTTTTCTGCCATTGAGATGTAGCTATAACCAGGGACGTGCCATCGGAGGTCAGTTAGGGTTGGCAGAATCCTCACCATTAAACAAAGAATAACTCAATGACTTTGCATGATTAGCAATCTGAGGATTGATTAACCAATTTACAAGACTAAACGGCAGAATGGTGTGCTAGTTCCATCCACGGCATTATTGCTCAGTGCATCAAACTTAAAAAGCTCACGCGACAGCAAGTTTTTTCATATTTGCTTAGAGGAAGCTTACGCAATGCCATGAAAAAATATTAAAACCTTTCTTATGCGGCGGTCAATTTGTTTACGATAATATTTCCCCCCTTAAACACATACTTTTTAATGCCATTTTTTAAAAATAGGGAGTTTATTTTCAGTCTTCTTTCATAAACCGATAAACAAAAGATCAAAGCAATACACAGAATTACCAAGAGAGTTGATTTTTTTTTCCTAATTAATTATTAAGATTTACTTCCTTGCAGTCCTGAATCAAAGCATCAAGGTAAATTTATCTTTTTGTCACCATCACCTCTTAATAATTACAGGCTTAAGTGACCAGAAAAGAAGGTCAAATTGATTGATTGACAGTCAGGCATAGTACGTGGAAACAGGTTGACAAAATCTAGCGATAATAAAGAAGTCACTGCCTACCCTGACCGCACGTCTCTGGTTATAACACCTGATCATCTCCATAGTAAAAAAAAAAAAATTGATCATGAGCATATTTGTTTTAACTCTTCCAGCGATAGTTAGAATATGAAAATATTATTGGCCCAAAACTTTAAAGTCAGTGACAACTGCAGTGTCAACAAATGGCCACCACGCTGCCTGTACCTTCCAGAAAGCAACGTAAAATACTGTAATTACTTCTGTGGTCAAGAATATTTATATTGTATTAATAATACTTATCTATTTATTTTACTGTATGATATATTTGTTTATTTTATTCATAAATAGTATTGTTTATTCATATTGTATTTTGAATAGTTTTTTGCCATTTACATTATGAATTTTGTTATTATGGTTTATATTACGGTTTGTGAGCGTTTGAGATATTGAAATCAATACAATCCATAAGACATAAAGGTCTCCTGTAGCAGACTACCCCGACGCAGGGGGCTTTTAAGTATTTACAATATAATCCCGTGCGCGGCAATATTTGAAGCTCAGATAACCTGACACGCGGAAGTATTCTCCTTACTGTCATTTTTTTCGTTACGTTACGTGATAACTGCGACATTTCTCAACACAAAAACACCAATGTGTCCTTGTTAATTACACAAAAGCAGTGCTTTAAGTGGGCCGGTACGCGCCGGTACAGCACTTCTAGATTTTAGCCCCCGTAGTACTGGGACTTTTTACGGTGTACTGGGACTTCACATGAGCTCGTAGTACCCTGTCCTGCTCTATTTCTCTCTTGGCGATTCATGATCCGATGGCTATACGACATTACCCACTGTGCACTAGTGCGCGCCGCACGCCTGTCTCTTGACTCGTGAGATGTCCAACTCGCAAGGAGATCTCAAGGAGGAGTGGCATGTCTTTCAAACATTATTTGAGTGAGCCGCACGATGGATTGGCAGTCTCATCGCGAATGATCAATGGCAAGTAGCAAAAATTAACAAAAAGTCCGCACACTGTTTTGATAGCTCCCCAAGTGAGTTTAATATTCACAACGTTTCGGCCGACGTGGCCTTCGTCAGGTGCACTTCCAAACATGTGACAGGGGTGAGGGTAGGGGTTTATATACAGAGGAAAATGGGGCAAACCAAAACAGGGTCAGGTTGTAGTTGGTACAGCCAATGAACACCTAAAAACAAAAAATATATTTATTTATATAATAAAATTCATGGTAATGACTGATCCAGCCCCATAATGCCCAGAATTCCAAACACCACAAGTAATATATAGCAAAACAACATGACAATAGTTCAAGTCTAATCAAAGGGGTTATTTCTGGAAGCATTGCCTAAAACAAGGGATAGTGTGGCAATGTCTGGAATTTATACATCCATATATAATGTACACACGTTGGGAAAATGCATAAAGTAAAGCTCAAAGTAAAACAGAAACGCAAAGACAAAATCGTCATGAGTCTTCATTGTAAAAACGGTTTGATGTCGAACTCCTCATTCAATCCAAACGGGGCCATAGTGTTCAGTGTGTAGATATAATAGGTCTCTCGTTGTAGAAGTATTTTGTCATAGTCTCCCCCCCGAGGTGGCCGATACACTTTTTCAATCCCCATATACCGTAGGGCACTGATATTGTGCCCTGCCCGTTTAAAATGCGCGGCTACGGGATTGCGTTCGTCACCACTCCGAATACTGCTCCGGTGTTCACAAATGCGTGTGCGTAATTGTCTGCTAGTTTTACCCACATAACTCAGGCCGCAAGGACACTTGATAAGATAAACAACATGTGTGCTGTTACAGGTGATTACTCCGCGAACTCTAAGAGTCTTGCCACTGTGGGGATGCGTGTATGTCTTGCTTCGGATGGTATAGCCACATTGTGCACAATTGCCACATTTATAATTGCCTTCAGATAAAGTGTTAAGAAAGGTGTCTCTCCTTTCCGGGGTATGAGACCTCACTAAAAGATCTTTAAGATTGGGAGGTCGCTTAAACACAATGGAAGGGGGTTCTTTGAATACATATTTCAGTTTAGGGTCTGACTCGATTATATGCCAATGCTTGCGAACAACCTTAGCAAACTCAAAGCCTGTGGGAGAGTATTTGGTAAAACATGAAACAGTATGGTCCCTGTGAATTTTGGGTTTGGACTGTAGACACTCCTCCTGTGTCAAATTGTTAAAGCGATTGGCAGCCTGTACGATCCATTCATTCTTATACCCCCTGTCACGGAATCTCTTAGTGAGATCAGACGATTGCGTCTGATAAAGAGGGTTCGAGCTGCAGATTCTCCTGGCTCGGTGAAACTGACTGATCGGTAGGCTTTTTTTCAAATGAGTGGGGTGAAAACTGTCCCCGCGTAGCAATGTGTTTCTGTCCGTAGGCTTACGAAACAAGTCGGTGGAGATAGAGTCACCTTGTTTTATGACCAGCACATCAAGAAAACTAATGCTGGTGCGACTAAACTCCAGAGTAAAAGTTAAATGTGGATTGGCTGAGTTAAGGTATCGATGAAACGCCATTAAAGATGTTTCATTTCCTGTCCAAATTATAAACAAGTCATCAATATACCTCTGATATAACAGGATATTAGAGACAAAGACGTTAACATCGGGATTATAGATATATCGGTTTTCGAAAAATCCCATATACAGATTAGCATAATTGGGTGCCATAGTGCTACCCATTGCCGTCCCCTTCATTTGTAAATAAAATTGGTTTTTGAAAAGGAAATAATTAGTGGTCAATACCATCCGAGTAAGTAAGTAGCAAACAGGCCTACCAAAGAAAACGTAGTCTCAGCACAAAAAAACTGAAATGCACACATTAATCGCGGAAATAGCAACAGAAAAATTAAACCCTGCTTCCGAAACTGTAAAAACAGCAACATAAACTGTTGACTCGGTAGCATAAGACTATGAAACTGCAACATTTTCTATCACATCTGTCTTTGCCATTTACTGCGCTTGTGCGTACAGGCCCAGGCTTCTTTCAGAGATGGCGGAGTCAGGCGTGTCTCTTTCAGTTGGTAAGTAAAACGTCCAAATATGACGTTATTGTTAATGCAAATATTGTTAATAACGGGTTAGTTGTATAGGCATCATTTTTCTTGTTTTCCCCTTCGATTGTGAGAAACAAGGAGTTTTTTTTCCCCCGTTTTGAATAGCTGAAGTCACTACACTACCCATGATCTTCAGCGGTCGTTGCTGTGGAGACGACGGCAGTCCACTTTGCTTGACAAACCGCTATTGCACAATTTATTTCAAAATGAAACAAAATACGAATGTGAACACATTAAAATTGATTAATAATTACACTGGTTACTCAAAACATCAACATTTAGCTTCAGCTTGACCTGGAAGTTATCTTCCTTACTGTCACTTGTTATGTTAACGGTGCATGATATCTGCAATATTTATATGCACAAAAACACCAGTGTGGCCTTGTTAATTACACAACATTGGCGGAATAATGTTATGGGCATTATTTTTCGTGTTCCCCTTTGATTCTGAGAAACAAGTTTTTCCTCCGTTTAGGATAGCTGGAGTCACTACAATAACTTGAAACTGACAAAAGTAGTCATAAATAAAAATTTACTGAAAATTAACCAATGAAAATCAGACATTGCTTTTGAATTGTGGTTCAACAAAATCATTTAAAAAAAAATATCAATCTTATGAAACAGGCCTGGAAAAAAAATGATGATACATTTAACTCAATATTTTTTGCACAACCTTTTGAGGCAATCACTGCAATCAAACAATTTATGTAACTGTCAATGCGACTTTTCCACCTGTCAGCTGGTATTTTGGCCCACTCCTCGTGAGCAAACTGCTCCAATTCTCTCAGGTTTGAAGGCTGGCTTCTCCAGACGGCATGTTTCAGCTCCTTCCACAGATGTTGAATAGGATTAAGATCAGGGCTCAGAAGGCCACTTCAGAATAGTCCAATGTTTTGCTCTTATCCTTTCTTGGTTGTTTTTGGCAGTGTGTTTTGGGTCATTATCCTGTTGGAAGACCCATGACCTGCGACTGAGACCAAGCTTTCTGACACTAGGCTGCACATTTCTCTCAATAATGCCTTGATAGTCTTGAGATTTCATTGTACCCTGCACAGATTCAAGACACCCTGTGCCAGATGCAAAGCAGACCCACAACATAACCAAGCCTCCTACATGTTACATAGTAGGGACAGTGTTCTTTGCTTGGTTTGCTTTATTTTTGCGTCTGTAAACATAGCTGATGTGCCTTGCCAAGAAGCTCCAGTTTTGTCTCATCTCTCCAAAGGACATTTTCCCAGAAGCTTTGTGGCTTGTCAATATGCATTGCGGCTAATTCCAGTCTTGCTTTTTATTATTTGCTTTCAACAGACTCCCATAAAGTCCACTTTGGCTCAAACAACGACGGATGGTGCAATCTGACACTGGTGTACCTTGACCTTGGAGTTCACCTTTAATTTCTTTTGAGGTTGTTCTGGGCTCTTTGGTTTCCATTTTTATTATCCGTCTCTTCAGTTTGTCATCAATTTTCCTCTTGCGGCCACATCCAGGGAGGTTGGCTACAGTCCCGTGGACCTTAAACTTCTGAATAATATGTGCAACTACAGTCACAGGAACATCAAGGGGCTTGGAGATGGTCTTATAGCCTTTACCTTTTACATCCTTTTTTATAATTTTCTTTCTAATCTCCTGAGCCTACTCTCTCCTTCACTTTCTATGGTTCATGTACAGTGTGGTAAACACTATGTCACCAAACAGCACAGTGACTACTTGTCACCCTTTAAATAGGCAGACTGAGTGATTACAAGTTTGAAGACACCTGTGATGCTAATTAGAGGACACACCTTAGTTTAACATGTCCCGATGGTCAAATTATTTTCAATCTTTTCTAGAGGTACCATCATTTTTGTCCAGGCCTGTTTCATTGGTTTGTTTTTTAAAATGATTCTTTTGGACCACAATTCAAAAGCAATGTCTGATTTTCATTGGTTAATTTTCAGTAAATTCTTATTTATTACTACTTTTGTCAGTTTCAAGTTATTTCAGAGCCAATTTTGGGTTTTTCTTTCATTAAGAGGGGTACCAACAATTTTGTCCGTGTTTGTATGTATGTGTGTGTGTGTGTATAGATCCATAGATCCATATATTATTTCTGCTTTTAGCGCACATAATGTTGAAAAGCATCATGAGGTAACGGGTAAACCATACATTTTTTCCAGTGATGATTTACAAATGAGATATGCACATATACTTGTATAGCTGAAATATACAGTACAGGCTGTTATGGCCCCAATTTGTAATTACATTTACAACATAACAGCAACAGCAACAGCAAGGGATGACAGACAGTTTTAAAAACTTAAACACATTTAATGAACAAACAAAGACTAAACTACTATCTTCAACTAAGACCAAGAATTGAACACAACAAAAACAGAAATATTTACAGTCCCTCTTTGTTGGGGTGGCTTGGTGATGTCCTGGGTAAGGAAAAATGCTCAAACACAGGCAAAAATGCACAAAAGAAACTTCACAGGTCTTGAACAGAGATGACAGGTCTGGTCACACGTATCCTTCTTCTTGCAATTTCTCCTACTACTTTACTGTCTCAATTATTTTCCTTATATTCTCTTTTGCAGACCCCACCCACATTTAGACCTTTTTTTTTGTAATTTTTGGGGACTTGCCCCAGACATGTCCAGGACATGTCTAAACCTAGCTCCAGTCTAGGCTTAATAAAAGAAAGGTAAATACAGCCATCTAGTGGCCTCTATTCACATCACACCTCCATTCCAAAAGGGAAAAATTTTGACTCATAAAGGCAAAATTTCTCTTATCAATACAATATTCATATAAACGTGATATATATATACATTCAAACACGGGATAAGCAATCAGCAATCACATTGTCTGTACCCTTCACATGCTTCAAACTCCTGTAAAATCAAACTCCAATTCAACAATCTCCGATTCTTGTTTTTGATCTTTCTCAAAAACATTAACGGATTGTGGTCAGTGTACACAATCATTGGCTTTTCCCCTGTACAAACATAAACCTCATTGTGTTGTAAAGAAAGGACCAGAGCCTACAGTTCCTTCTCTATTGTGGCATAGTTCCTTTGGTGGCGATTGAACTTCCTGGAGAAGTATGCCACGGGATGCTCAATGTCATCAGAGTCACTTCTCTGTAGGAGCACAGATCCACAAGCTTGGTCGCTAGCATCGACCGCGATGGAGAACGGTTTGTTGAAGTCAGGAGATTTGAGCAGGGGGAAGTGACACAGCAGAGACTTCAGGCGATCGAAGGCTCTCTGGCATGCATCATCCCAAGTAAACTTCACGCCTTTCTTCAGTTGGTTAGTGAGACTGAGAGCAATCTCAGCAAAGTTCTTGGAGAACGTACGGTAGTACCCGATCATTCCAAGGAAGCGGCGCAAAGCTTTTTTGTTGTCAGGAAATGGAAAGTCCATGATAGCTTGGACTTTAGCATTTATGGGAGCCACCTTACCCTGGCCTATGACGTAGCCAAGATAGGTGACAGTAGCACAACCAAAGTCACTCTTGCTCAGGTTAACAGTCAGGTTAGCCTGGGTCAGGCGCTGGAACAACATCTCTACATCTTTTAGATGTTCTTCCCAGGAGTCACTCCATGTGATCAGGTCATCAATGTACGCACCCGTGTGTGGCAATCCGGCGATTGTAGACTGTATCATCCTTTGGAACGTGGCTGGGGCATTTTTCATGCCAAAGGGTAGGACTTCATACTGGTACAATCCAGATGGTGTGGCAAAAGCAGAGATGCTCTTGGCCCTCTCAGTTAAAGGCACACACCAATAACCCTTCAGTAAATCAATCTTGGTCAGAAACTTTGCTTGCCCTGCTCTATCAATACAATCATCAATCCTAGGTATTGGAAACACATCAGTTCTAGTTACAGCATTGACTTTGCGAAAATCTGTACAGAATCTAGTACTTCCATCAAGTTTTGGGACTAGCACACAGGGTGAACTCTAATCTGAGTTGGAGGGTCTGATAATATCATGTTCTAACATGTACTCAACCTCTTTCTCAGCAATCTTTTCCTTTTCAGGATTCATCCGGTACGGATGCTGTTTTATTGGTTTGGCATCACCAACATCGACATCATGAGAGGCTATAGAAACTCTTTTTGGAACATCAGGAAACAGATTCTCATATTTCTTGATCAACCAAGTGCTGGAGCCCTACATCAAGATTTTGCAACAATTCAGAATTTGACAATCTACATCAAAGAACTTCAGCCTCAATTCCAGGTTCATCATCCTGAAACTCCCCCTCATCTTCACAAATCTCGGCCATAGGAGAATCCGAAGTGACAGCTGCATCCCCAGCACCTCTGTCATGATAAGGCTTCAGCATGTCAATGTGACACAATTGTTTTGGTTTTCTCCTATCTGGAGTCTTCACAATGTAATTGAGATCATTGAGTTCTGTCAGAATTTCATAAGGACCATGAAATCTAGCCTGCAATGGATTGGACTGCAAGGGAAACAACACAAGAACCCTATCTCCTGGTTCCAACTCACGGCTTCTAGCCTTATGATCATACCAAGTTTCCATTTTTCCCCGACTTGATTTTAGGTTCTCTTTGGCTAGGTCACAAGCAGCACGCAATCTGTCCTTGAACCTGCCAACATAGTCCAACAGACTGATGTGCGGCTCTTCCTCCTGCCATTGTTCACTCAACACTAGCAAATGTCCTCTCACTTCATGACCACTAGCTCAAATGGACTGAATCCAGCAGACTCCTGCACTGCCTCTCCAGCTGCAAACAACAGCAAATGAACACCTTCATCCCAGTTTTTCTCATGGTCATAACAATAAGTCCTCTTCATTGTCTTGAGAGTGGAATGAAACCGATGATAGGCACCAGAAAGAATCTGCTTTGCACCTAGTTCATACACAACCTGCTGAAACAAACCAGAAGTGAAATTGCTACCTTGGTCTGACCGAATTTCCCTGGGAAGGCCAAACAACGTGAAGAACTTTATCAAAGCCTTTGAGATGGCAGTTGCCTTGATGTTACGTAGAGGTATGGCTTCAGGGAATCTGGTAGATGCACACATGATTGTCAACAAGTACTGATTTCCAGATCTAGTCTTGGGTAATGGACCAACACAATCAACAATGACCTTCGAGAACGGCTCCCCAAATGCTGGGATAGGCTGCAATGGAGCGACAGGTGGGTCCAACTGGTGTTCTCCAACTACCTGACAAGTGTGACAGGTTTTGCAAAAGTTGGAAACATCTTTCCGAAGCCCAGGCCAGAAGAAGTGTTTCATGACCTTATCAACAGTCTTGTTAACACCAAAATGACCTCCTAAAGGTAAACTATGAGCCATTGTTAAGATCTCATTCCTGTTGACCTTCGGAACAACAATTTGCCTGACCACTGCCCAATCTGCATTAGCAGGGATATCAGGAGGGCGCCACTTCCGCATCAACACACCATCCTTGAGATAATACCCAACTGGAACTGCATCTATTTCTTTATCGGGAAGGGCTCTCCTCTTTATTACACAAATTTCAGGATCATTAGTTTGCTCCTCAATCAATCGCTTTCTGGACAGAGGCAAGTCTCCAGACACATCAGAATCACTAAACCCATCTGGCTGGCTGAACAATGAACTGATAAAAGTGTCTGATAAGTTCTCAAACGGAGAAACAATAGTAGGCCAATCAGAGTCATGAGGCGAACCACCTGAGTCCTGACTATTCAATGTGCTGGACGGCACCACAACATCTTCTTCTTTAGCCTTCTTGGCCATAGCACGAGTCATTGCGCAAGAAGGATACAGAGATGGGTCCTCATCCCCATCTTCAGTGCTCGGCTGTGAAGTAAGATGTACAGGGGGAACTACTTTGCCCCCAGCCAGGTCATTGCCTAGCAACAGAGAAACACCCTTTATAGGTAGACTTGACATAAGTCCCACCTTTACCTGTCCTGTAACTAAATCTGACTTCAAGAATATAGAGCGCAGGGGTACAGATACAGTCCTCCCTTCAATACCTTGTACAAGTATGAAATCCCCTGAAGCGGTCTCAAGAATATAGAGCGCAGGGGTACAGATACAGTCCTCCCTTCAATACCTTGTACAAGTATGAAATCCCCTGAAGCGGTCTCAAGAATATAGAGCGCAGGGGTACAGATACAGTCCTCCCTTCAATACCTTGTACAAGTATGAAATCCCCTGAAGCGGTCTCATCACGTAACTCCAAGGAGTCCATCAACAAAAGTGACTGAGAAGCTCCGGTGTCCCTTAGGATATATATGGGGACAGGAGCAGTATGCTCATTCAGAGCCACAAATCCCTCTGACACAAATGGAATAAATTCCTCCCTCACGAAGTGAGCTGTTTTTAGGCTTTTTAGCCCCACAAGAAGCAGGCAATTTAGCAGATCCGTTATCTACTACAGGGGTTTCTAACCTTGTTTTCACAAAGGCATTTGGTTTGGTATCCTTTTCTTTTTCTTTCTTAGCTTTAAGGAACCAGTTAGTTTTAACATGACCAGATTTCTTGCAATAACTGCAAACTAGACCACTTTTGTCACTGTCAGCTTTCACACTTTGATCAGACCTGTTACTGGATTTCTGAGCACCATCACAAGATTTGTCTTTGTCTTTGGGTGAGGAATCTTAGGTATCACCGTTCCTTTTTTTCTGAAATTGTAACCATCTATTGTTACTGCTAGACTGAAATTTAGACTTATGTGTGAGAACATATTCATCTGCAAATTTGGCAGCTGATTGCAAGTTCAGTGCTTGCTTCTCATTAAGGTAGGTCTTAACGTCATCTTTATCACAGTTCTTGAATTCTTCAACTAACACCATCTCTTTTAGTGAGTTGAAATCATCCTTGACCTCCATAGAAGTATACAAGCGCTCAAAGCAAACCTGCTTCTCATAAGCAAATTCCACATAAGTCTGATTTTCAGACTTTTTCAGACCTCTGAATTTCTGTCGGTAAGCCTCTGGAACCAACTGATAAGCTCTCAAAATAACCTTTTTGACAACCTCACAATCAGAGGAATCATCTGCAGACAAAGCCGAATAGGCTTGTTGAGCTTTACCCTTGAGGACAGTTTGCAACATCAGAGGCCAGTGTTCCTTTGGCCACTGGCAACTCTTTGCTACCTTTTCAAAACACTGGAAATAGTTGTCAACATCCTTTTCTGAAAATGGACGCACCAGTTTTACCTCCTTGCTAGCCCGAAATTTATTTTCTGTTGCTATTTTTATTTTTAGTTGCTCCATTTGGAGTCTTTCTTCTCTATCGAATTTCTCTAATTCAAAATCTCTCTGTCTTGCAAATTTTTCTAATTCAAATTCTCTTTGTTTTTCTTTTTCTTCCCTCTCAAATTCTCTTTGTTTTTCTTCTCTTGCTAATTTTTCCAACTCAAATTCTCTTTGTTTTTCTTCTCTTGCTAATTTTTCTAACTCAAATTCTTTTTGTTTTCCTTTTTCCTCCCTTTCAATCTCTAGCATTTTTAATTTAAGTTCCATTTCTATATTTGGATTTTCCACTGGAAACTGTTCCAGATCTCTTGGTGCGAACACATTTTCATCAATGTTATATTCAACTATCTCTCTAGCCAGTCTTGCTTTTCGCATGGCTAGTTTTACCTCTGTCAGCTCTAAATGTCTGCAAATTTCTAGCAGTTCTGTCTTTTTAAAAGACTTCAAAACCTCAACAGTTGGTGATGCCAAGAAATCATCCATTGCTGTTGATCTGTCAATATATTTATATAGGAAAATTCAAAAAACTATTTTACAGTTTGAAATGTTAGATTTTCAATAAATTACTCACACAATGGTCTATCCCGGACTTGAGCCCCCAATTTGTTATGGCCCCAATTTGTTATTACATTTACAACATAACAGCAACTAAGACCAAGATTGAACACAGCAAAAACAGAAATATTTACAGTCCCTCTTTGCTGGGGTGGCTTGGTGATGTCCTGGGTAAGGAAAAATGCTCTAACACAGGCAAAAATCCACAAAAGAAACTTCACAGGTCTTGAACAGAAATGACAGGTCTGGTCACATGTATCCTTCTTCTTGCAATTTCTCCTACTATTTTACTGTCTCAATTATTTTCCTTATATACTCTTTTGTAAACCCCACCCACATTTAGACATTTTTTTTTTTTTTCGGGGACTTGCCCCAGACATGTCCAGGACATGTCTAAACCTAGCTCCAGTCTGGGCTTAATAAAAGAAAGGTAAATACTGCCATCTAGTGGCCTCTATTCACATCACAAGGCCAAAAGTTTGGACACACCTTCTCATTCAATGCGTTTCCTTTATTTTCATGACTATTTACATTGTAGATTCTCACTGAAGACATCAAAACTATGAATGAACATATGTGGAAAGTGTGAAATACCTGTAACTGAAAACATGTCTTATATTCTAGTTTCTTCAAAGTAGCCACCCTTTGCTCTGATTACTGCTTTGCACACTCTTGGCATTCTCTTGATGAGTGTCAAGAGGTAGTCACCTGAAATGGTTTTCACTTCACAGGTGTGCCTTGTCAGGCTTAATTCGTGGAATTTCTTGCCTTATCAATGAGGTTGGGACCATCAGTTGTGTTGTACAGAGGTCAGGTTGATACACAGCCGACAGCCCTATTGGACAACTGTTAGATACATAAATAATTCCACGTGTTCATTCATTTTGATACCTTCAGTGAGAATCTAGAATGTAAATAGTCATAAAAATAAAGAAAACGCATTGAATGAGGTGTGTCCAAACTTTTGCCCTGTACTGTATGTAATTATGTTTCAGTGATAATGTGTAAAATAATGAAAAAAAGACTGAACCTCCTTATCTTCAGTGTTATAAATGTGTGAGCTACAATAATAAACACAATTTTGATGGTATTGTATTCTTCTGTAGGTACATGACGACATCCTTAGAAATTACTTTTCAAACACCACATTTGCTGTCTGTTTTTGACTAATGCAGGTTCATGGCACATTGAAAAAACATCAAATAGTTGATATCTTGCTTGGTTATGATACAAACAACCCCAATTCCGAAATAGTTGGGGCAAAGTGTAAATTGTGAATAAAGTCAAAACGCTATGAATTTCAAATTACACCAGCCTGTATTTTATTTACAATAGAAGAGATAACATAGCAAATATTGAAACTGAGAAATTTTACTATTTTATCCACAAAATGAGTTCATTTCAAATTTGATGGCTGCTACAGGTGTTGTGGTTTTCTTCAACATATTGAGGTTCCCCCATCCTCAAGCAATTGGAGAGAGACAGATTCTGAAAAGAAAAATTAGGCTTTATTGTGTCATGTTGATAAATGTAAAGCCGAGTTCCTCCTGCGCAAGAAGAACTGAACTCCCGACATTTATTCCAGGTCTTATACCCTTAACTCCAGGTAAATATGGTCTTTCCACTTCTCATTCTCGCACTACAATTGGACAGGCAACCTGAAACCCTGTTTGCTAATCCTTCAGGAATTCAAAGTAAAGACGCATACGCATCACTTCAAGAGACTTGCCCAGACATGTTCACAGGCAAGAGAGACATACAGACAAAGAATACAGCCAGATGAATATGATAAGCAGACAAAGAAACGGATACCAGCCCAGGTGAAAAAATACTATACTTGAATTATACTTTCACAGACTGTACTAAGTATAGTGTATGCTTTTTTCACCCCCTTTATGTGTAATTAAGTGTGCTCAAGCAGTCATTGAGTACTACTTGTGTACCACTTCAGTACACTTAAAGTGTAAATAGTATGTTAAATTGGAACAACTTTTTACAAACTTTAAGTGTACTAAAGTATACCTCCGCAAGTACACCGTCACCTGATTTGAAATACACTTGCAGTACAATTGTATTAGACCACCAGTATGTTCAAAATATACTTAAAAGGCCTTACAATTAAATTGATAGTTGTGTCGGATTGTATTTTTAATGCACTTATTATTAAACTTATCATACTTCAAGTTTAGATCAAGTGCCCTCACTGACTATTTGTATTACTTTTCAAGTGCACTACTACACTCAACAAAAGTATAAACGCAACACTTTTGTTTTTGCTCCCATTTGTCATGAGATGGACTCAAAGATCTAAAATTCATTCCAGATACACAATATTACCATTTCTCTCAAACATTGTTCACAAATCTGTCTAAATGTGTGATAGTGAGCACTTTTGCTTTGCTGAGACAATCCATCCCACCTCACAGGTGTGCCACATCAAGATGCTCATCAGACACCATGATTAGTGCACAGGTGTACCTTATACTGCCCACAATAAAAGGCCACTCTGAAATGTGCAGTTTTGTCTCACAGCAAAATGCCACAGATGGCGCAAGCATTGAGGGAGCATGCAATTGGCATGCTGACAGCAGGAATGTCAACCAGATCTATTGCTCGGGCATTGAAGGTTCATTTCTCCACCATAAGCCGTCTCAAAAGGCATTTGAGAGAATATGGCAGTACATCCAACCGGCCTCACAACCGCTGACCACGTGTAACCACACCAGCCCAGGACCTCCACATCCAGCAGGTTCACCTCCAAGATCGTCTGAGACCAGCTACTCAGACAGCTGCTGAAACAATTGGTTCGCATAACCAAAGAATTTCTGGACAAACTGTCAGAAACCGTCTCAGGGAAGCTCAACTGCATGCTCGTCGTCCTCATCGGGGTCTTAACCTGACTCCAGATCGTCGCCGTAACAGACTTGAGTGGGCAAATGCTCACATTCGATGGCGTCTGGCACGTTGGAGAGGTGTTCTCTTCACGGATGAATCTCGGTTTACATTGTTCAGGGCAGATGGCAGACAGCGTGTGTGGCGTCGTGTGGGTGAGCGCTTTGCTGATGTCAATGTTGTGGATCGAGTGGCCTATGGTGGTGGTGGGGTTATGGTATGGGCAGGCATCTGTTATGGACAAAGAACACAGGAACATTTTATTGATAGCATTTTGACTGCACAGAGATACCGTGATGAGATCCTGAGGCCCATTGTTGTGCCATACATCCATGAACATCACCCCATGTTTCAGCAAGATAACGCACGGCCCCATGTTGCAAGGATCTGTACACAATTCTTGGAAGCTGAAAATGTCCCAGTTCTTGCATGGCCAGCATACTCACCGGACATGTCACCCATTGAGCATGTTTGGGATGTGCTTGACCAGCGTATACGACAGCGCGTACCAGTTCCCACTAATATCCAGCAACTTTGCACAGCCATTGAAGAGGAGCGGACCAACATTCCACAGGCCACAATTGACAATCTGATAAACTCTATGCGAAGAAGATGTATTGCACTGCATGAGGCAAATGGTGGTCACACCAGATACTGACTGGTTCTGAGTCCCCAGACCCCCAATAAAGCAAAAACTGCACATTTCTTAACACTTTATCTGAAGGCAATTATAAATGTGGCAATTGTGCACAATGTGGCTATACCATCCGAAGCAAGACATACACGCATCCCCACCCCCCCCCCCCCCCCCAATAAACTGTCTGACTATACTTGAACTATTGACATGTTTTCTTGCTATATATTACTTGTGGTGTTTGGAATTCTGGGCATTATGGGGCTGGATCAGTCATTACCATGAATTTTATGATATAAATAAATATATATATATTTTTTAGGAGTTCCTTGGCTGTACCAACTACAATCTGACCCTGTTTTGGTTTGCCCCATTTTCCTCTGTATATAAACCCCTACCCTCACCCCTGTCACAGTGCACCTGACGAAGGCCACATCGGGCGAAATGTTGTGAATATTAAACTCACTTGGGGAGCTATCAAAACAGTGTGCGGACTTTTTGTTCATTTTGGACATTTAATGGATGCATGCATGTATGAGGTTGCAGCTATTGCGAATTTGCTCTTGTTATAACATTAACACTAGAATGTTTTTTTTTTGTTTGTTTGTTTTAACTGTGTCATATTTCTATATGAGTCAAGGGAGAAGGCCTCCCTATTCCTCTGTAAATGAATTAGACTAAAAATATGTTGCATCCTCTGTAAATGAATTAGACTAAAAATCTGTTGCAATGTAATACTGATGATATACATATTTGTCAGGATTAAGAAGAAGATATGTTCTACCAAGCAATATTGAACAAAAAATCCCTGCTCAGATTGACTATAACGTGCTGTAACAATGTGTTTCCATAGGCGAAAAATAAACTTATATCTTTCTGACAATCAAGTTTTTGTGCATTTTAACAAAACTGGGAATGAAATGAAAACAAATGTACAAAAGTACTACCACATAGATGTAATATGTAGGAAGTGTATTGCTAAACCCAAAACCCAAAACCAGTGAAGTTGGCACGTTATGTAAATCGTAGATAAAAACAGAATACAATGATTGGCAAATCCTTTTCAACTTAGATTCAATTGAATACACTGCAAAGACAAGATGTTTAATGTTCAAACTGAGAAACTTTTTTTTTTTTTGCAAATAATCATTAACTTAGAATTTAAAGGCAGCAACACATTGCAAAAAAGTTGGAACAGGGGCCTTTTTACGACTGTGTTACATCGCCTTTCCTTTTAACGACACTCAGTAAACATTTGGGAACTGAGGAGACCAATTTTTGAAGCTTTTCAGGTGGAACTCTTTCCCATTCTGGTTTGATGCACAGCTTAAGTTGTTCAACAGTCCGGGTTCTCCGTTGTCGTATTTTACGCTTCATAATGCGCCACACATTTTCAATGGGAGACAGGTCTGGACTACAGGCAGGCCAGTCTAGTACCTGCACTCTTTTACTACGGAGCCATGCTGTTGTAACACATGCAGAATGTGGCTTGGCATTGTCTTGCTGAAATAAGCAGGGGCGTCCATGAAAAAGACGCTGCTTGGATGGCAACATATGTTGCTCCAAAACCTGTATGTACCTTTCAGCATTAATGGTGCCTTCACATATGTGTAAGTTGCCCATGCCTTGGGCACTAATACTCCCCCATACCATCACAGATGCTGGCTTTTGAACTTTGCGCCTATGACAGTCCGGATGGTTCTTTTCCTCTTTGGTCCAGAGGACACGATGTCCACAGTTTCCAAAATCAATTTGAAATGTGGACTCGTCAGACTACAGAACACTTTTCCACTTTGCATCAGTCCATCTTAGATGAGCTTGGGCCCAGCGAAGCCGGCGGCGTTTCTGGGTGCTGTTGATAAATGGCTTTCGCTTTGCATTGTTGAGTTTTAACTTGCACTTGCAGATGTAGCGACAAACTGCAGTTACTGACAGTGGTTTTCTGAAGTGTTCCTGAGCCCATATGGTGAAGTCCTTTACACACTGATGTCAGCTTTTGAAGCAGTACCGCCTGAGGGATCGAAGGTTATGGGCATTCAATGTTGGTTTTCGGCCTTGTCGCTTACGTGCAATGATTTCTCCAGATTCTCTGAACCTTTTGACGATATTATGGACCATAGATGATGAAATCCCTAAATTTCTTGCAATAGCTCGTTGAGGAATGTTGTTTTTCGACAATCAGCTCACGCATTTGTTCGATAAGTGGTGACCTTCGCCCCATCCTTGTTTGTGAATGACTGAGCATTTCAGGGAAGCTGCTTTTATACCCAATCATGGCACCCACCTGTTTCCAATTAGCCCGTTCACCTGTGGGATATTCCAAATAAGTGTTTGATGAGCATTCCTTAACCCTATCAGTCTTTTTTGCCACTTGTGCCAGCTTTTTTGAAACATGTTGCAGGCATCAAATTCCAAATGAGCTAATATTTGCAAAAAATTACAAAGTTTACCTGGTCGAACATTAAGTAACTTGTCTTTGCAGTGTATTCAATTGAATATAGGTTGAAAAGGATTTGCAAATCATTGTATTCTGTTTTTATTTACGATTTACACAACGTGCCAACTTCACTGGTTTTGGGTTTTGTAATTACTCCTTTCATAAGTACATTAAATTACCACTGTTAGAACTATGAAGAAGTACAGCTTAAAACAAATTCAACTTCATTTGCACTTTTTTAAGAAAAGCTAAATAGACTTCCAAATAAGTAAAATTAAACTGCACTTTAATGAAGTACTAACAGTATATTACAGATGACTCAAATAAGGATACTTTTCTTAAGAATACTATTTGACTAATGTAAGTACTTTGAAATAAAGTATGCTTTTTCAAAAGTATACTTTTGAAAAATTTAAAATAGATTTACAATAAATTGCACTTTTAAATAAGTACATAAATCCACTTCCAATTAAGTGAAGTTAAAGTGCACTGCAATAAAGTATACCAACTATATATTACAAATAAATATACTTTTAATAAGAATACTAATCTACCCAAGGTGAAAAAGTATTACACTTAATTATATTGAAAATATATTTGTTGCATACAAAAGTTATTACAAATATACTTTTACTTTTTGTGCTTAATTTGTAATATATTTAACATATACTTTTAGAAAGTGTACTTTAAAATATATGTGATTAATTTAATCTTCAATATACTAAAATTAAACATTCTAATTATGCAATAATTAAAGTTGTACTTTAGCTTACTTATTAGAAGTGTACCTTATTGTAACTCTATTGTAAATTGTTCGAAAGTATACTTTTAAAAAGTATACTTTATTTCAAAGCACTTATAGTAGTAGATTAGCATTTTTATTAAAAGTATATTTATTTGTCATATATAGTTGGTATACTTTATTGAAGTGCACTTTAACTTCAATTAATTAGAAGTGGATTTATGTACTTATTTAAAAGTGCAATTTTTTGTAAATCTATTTTAAATTTTTCAAAAGTATACTTTTGAAAAAGCATACTTTATTTCAAAGTACTTTCATTAGTCAAAAAGTGTTCTTAAGAAAAGTATCCTTATTTGAGTCATTTGCAATATACTGTTCGTACTTCATTAAAGTGCAGTTTAATTTTACTTATTTTGAAGTGAATTTAGCTACACTTAAAAAAGTGCAAATGAAGTTGAATTTGTTTTAAGCTGTACTTCATAGTTCTAACAGTGGTAATTTAGTGTACTTATGAAAGGAGTAATTATTTAGCAATACACTTTCTACATATTACATGTATGTGGTAGTACTTTTGTACATTTGTTTTCATTTCATTCCCAGTTATGTTAAAATGCACAAAAACTTGATTGTCAGAAAGATATAAGTTTATTTAGCCTATGGAAACACATTGTTACAGCACGTTATAGTCAATCTGAGCAGGGATTTTTTTGTTCAATATTGCTTGGTAGAACATATCTTCTTCTTAATCCTGACAAATATGTATTTCATCAGTATTACATTGCAACAGATTTTTAGTCTAATTCATTTACAGAGGATGCAAAAGATTTTTAGTCTAATTCATTTACAGAGGAATAGGGAGGCCTTCTCCCTTGACTCATATAGAAATATGACACAGTTAAAACAGTAAAAAAAAAAAAGAAAAAACATTCTAATGTTAATGTTATAACAAGCGCAAATTCGCAATAGCTGCAACCCCAAACATGCATGCATCCATTAAATTTCCAAACATAGAGGTTGGCGACACTTCTAGAAGGAAATGAAGGAAATGCAATAACAAGGGCTATGTCAAAGTTAATCAGTGATTATTTTTAAATTTATGGCTGTTTTTGTTTTATTTTCTTACAAACTTACTAATGTTACTGGAACATTGTTTAATTGCATGGATACCTCTTTTTAGAGGTTTTATGTTTTAATAAATACATTTCATTTTGTTTTTTCAATAAATTGAAGTGGATTTCTTTCATTGAACTGATTAGCACACTTTTAGTGTAATAGTGGTACCATAAATTAAGTAGTTTGAAGTGAATGTGGTTACATTAAGTATACTTCTGTACCACTAACACAGTGCACTATACAGTACTAATACCTGCACCACCTACTGCACTTCAAATACACTACTAAACCATACATCATAGTACAATGATATTATACTTGAAGAACAAACCTTTTGATGCTTTATTTGTGATATTACTTCACTATAAATGCATTTTTATTAACATAGTAGTGCACTTGAAAAGTAATACAAATAGTCAGAGAGCGCACTTGATCTAAACTTGAAGTATGATAAGTTTAATAATAAGTGCATGAAAAATACAATCCTACACAACTATCAATTTAATTGTAAGACCTTTTAAGTATATTTTGAACATACTGGTGGTCTAATACAATTGTACTGCAAGTCTGTTTCAAATCAGGTGACAGTGTACTTGCGGTGGTATACTTTAGTACATTTAAAGTTTGTAAAAAGTTGTTCCAATTTAACATACTATTTACACTTTAAGTGTACTGAAGTGGTACACAAGTAGTACTCAATGACTGCTTGAGCACACTTAATTACACATAAAGGGGGCGAAAAAAGCATACACTATACTATACTATAGTCTGAAAAAGTATAATTCAAGTATAGTATTTTTTCACCTGGGACTAGTCTAAGTGCTTTGAAATAAATGTAACTTTTTGAAAGTATATTTTAAAACAATTTAAAATAGACTTACAGTGAAGTACATTTTAAATACAAACCATATTTACAATACAAAACCAATGAAGTTGGCACGTTGTGTAAATCGTAAATAAAAACAGAATACAATGATTTGCAAATCCTTTTCAACTTATTTTCAATTGAATACACTGCAAAGACAAGTTACTTAATGTTCGAACAGGTAAACTTTGTAATTTTTTGCAAATATTAGCTCATTTGGAATTTGATGCCTGCAACATGTTTCAAAAAAGCTGGCACAAGTGGCAAAAAAGACTGAGAGAGTTGAGGAATGCTCATCAAAAACTTATTTGGAACATCCCACAGGTGAACGGGCTAATTGGGAACAGGTGGGTGCCATGATTGGGTATAAAAGCAGCTTCCCTGAAATCTTCAGTCATTCACAAACAAGGATGGGGCAAGGGTCACCACTTAGTGAACAAATGCGTGAGCTGATTGTCGAACAGTTTAAAAACAACATTCCTCGACGAGCTATTGCAAGAAATTTAGAGATTTCATCATCTACGGTCCGTAATATCGTCGAAAGGTTCAGAGAATCTGGAGAAATCACTGCACGTAAGTGACAAGGCCGACAACCAACATTGAATGCCCATGACCTTCGATCCCTCAGGCCGGACTGCATCAAAAATCGACATCAGTGTGTAAAGGACATCACCACATGGGCTCAGGAACACCTCAGAAAACCACTGTCAGTAACTACAGTTCGTCACTACATCTGCAAGTGCAAGTTAAAACTCTACAATGCAAAGCGAAAGCCATTTATCAACTGCACCCAGAAACGCCGCCGGCTTCGCTGGGCCCAAGCTCATCTAAGATGGACTGATGCAAAGTGGAAAAGTGTTCTGTGGTCTGACGAGTCCACATTTTAAATTGATTTTGGAAACTGTGGACGTCGTGTCCTCCGGACCAAAGAGGAAAAGAACCATCCGGACTGTTACAGGCGCAAAGTTCAAAAGCCAGCATCTGTGATGGTATGGGGGTGTATTACTGCCCAAGGCATGGCCAAGTTACACATATGTGAAGGCACCATTAATGCTGAAAGGTACATACAGGTTTTGGAGCAACATATGTTGCCATCCAAGCAGCGTCTTTTTCATGGACGCCCCTGCTTATTTCAGCAAAACAATGCCAAGCCACATTCTTCACCTGTTACAACAGCATGGCTCCGTAGTAAAAGAGTGCAGGTACTAGACTGGCCGGCCTGTAGTCCAGACCTGTGTCCCATTGAAAATGTGTGGCGCATTATGAAGCGTAAAATACGACAACGGAGACCCCGGACTGTTGAACAACTTAAGCTGTACATCAAGCAAGAATGGGAAAGAGTTCCACCTGAAAAGCTTCAAAAATTGGTCTCCTCAGTTCCCAAATGTTTACTGATTGTCGTTAAAAGGAAAGGCGATGTAACACAGTGGTAAAAAGGCCCCTGTGCCAACTTTTTTGCAATGCGTTGCTGCCTTTAAATTCTAAGTTAATGATTATTTGCAAAAAAAAAATAAAGTTTCTCAGTTTGAACATTAAAAATCTTGTCTTTGCAGGGTATTCAATTGAATATAAGTTGAAAAGGATTTGCAAATCATTGTATTCTGTTTTTATCAACGATTTACATAACGTGCCAACTTTACTGGTTTTGGGTTTTGTAAGTGTATCTAAGTTCACTTCCAAAGAAGTGCAAATTAAGTGCACTTTAATAAAGTATATTAACCATACATTACAAATGACTCAAAAAAGTACAATTTTAATAAAAATACTAATCTGCTACTATAAGTGCTTTGAAATAAAGTATACTTTTTAAAAGTATACTTTAGAACAATTTACAATAGACTTACAATAAGGTACACTTCTAATAAGTAACCTAAAGTACAACTTTAATTATTGCATAATTAGTATGTTTAATTTTAGTGTATTGAAGATTAAATTAATCACATATATTTTAAAGTACACTTTCAAAAAGTATATGTTAAATATATTACAAATTAAGCACAAAAAGTAAAAGTATATTTGTAATAACTTTTGTATGCAACAAATATATTTTCAATATAATTAAGTGTAATACTTGTTCACCTGGGAGTGGATGAATTCAATGCATATCAAATTATTACAAATAATTCAATTGATTATGTTTTCAGTAGCAACTAATGATTTTACTGAATAAATATTGATCAAAGCTACAGAAATCAAATATATCCTCTCATTATGTTTTTTGAATCAACTAAACAGAAGCCTGCCTACTAATCAAAGCTACAGAAGCGTGCTGCTTATGTGTATGTGAGCTGCTCATGCATGTGTGAACTGAATTGCTTGTATATGTGTGTCTGTCTGTGTGTGAACTGCTTGTATGCATGTTTGTCTCTGTGTTTTATGTGTCTGTGACTGTGTGTTTGCACTGCTCATCCACTCCCTATCCGTATGTGAACTACTTGTATGTGTGTGCTTATGTTATGTGTGTCTTTCTGCAGCCTTCATAATATGGTTATTGATTATGATTATTGATGGCTAAATACTTTTGTATAATCTAAATCTAATTGTTCGTTTATTGATTATTAGTATGAGTAATGAATGATGATAAAAATACATATATAATCAGTATTAGTGAATATAATGAATAATGCTGAAATATAATCTTCAACATTCCTCCCTTTGAGGCCATCCAATCATGGCCTCACATTAACCACGGTCGAAAAATGGCACAGCATTGTTTACCCCTGGTCTATGACCCCCATACCACACACAAGTAAATTTCTTATGAGCCCAAACATAAAATCATTTGTTGGACCTTTTCGACTGTAACACTTTGAGTAAAAACAGTCTGTCATGTTTGCAGCATGTGAACTTCAGTTGTTTTTGTGTCAAGGCTTCTCAAGGCCTCAAGGTCTTTCGTTGCTGTGGTGAATAAGGTCTCAGTCTAATGTCCCACTTGAATCCAGTAATGTTGCTTAATGGAGGTATTCACCCCAAGTCCATTGTTCATGTCCATATTCAACATTGATTTGTGATTTTTCCATCTGATTGTTTTGGCGAACGGGCCTTCATGACTGGAATCGCTGCCTCAGCATATTTGTTCAAAACTTGGGGAGGCTCCAGGAAGGAGCGGCCTTGACCGGCTGGTACACTAAGCTGCCACCCGCCCTTTCCTGGAGTGAGAAAATAAAATACTGACAGAAATACAGGCACTTGCACATGCAGATTCACTATGCGGCACATTCAGAACGAGGGTCATCTGCTCATGCATAATTTCACTTTAAGTCTTAGATGTACCAAATTTTATAATATTTACTTTTGCTGCAAAGACTGTGCCGACACTTTTGCCAGAACATTTTTTTAAAAACCGTTTCATCCGGCCTTCTCAAGGACTTACATTTGGAATATCATAGCGCCCTCATGCATTAGCCCATAAAAATAATCCCCAAAAAGACTTTGATTTCAACAATGACCTGGGGGTCGACTCACCCCTGCCTTAAGTTGTCTTCTCTATAGGAGATCTTACCCGTCTCTGGAGTGAGTCACACACACACGCAGGTGCTCTGCACTGAGCTCTGTACTCATGAAGGGGCAGGTCTCCTCACCCCTCATCATGGGATAGTTATGAGATCATTCCAGTTGAATTTGGGCTATTGCAGCAACTTTCTGGGCATAATAGATGAAACAGTTAAAGTAACAACTCATCTAAAACAATTTGAAATAGATGCCGTAATTATAGTTCTGACGGTCAGATTCTTCTTTAACCCGCCAAATAAGTCCCAATTCAAGAAATTTGTTGTGTGTATTTTTCCCCTCGGTCTGAATGTGCTTAACAAAATCATTGATGTCACCTTAATTATTTGGAATACAATGAGTTGTCGATGTGCCACCCTGATAAATTAATATTAAAATTCATAATGACCCAAATCGCTCACGCTCACTACTGAGCTCCTATAAAATTTAAATCAATGGTTTTTTTTTCAGCAGTGTACCCATAATTCTGCGTTTCAGTGTATTCTGGGTCAAAAGATAAGGCAGTAATAATAATATCTTTGCACAGTATTTTTTCCAATTAATTTTGATTTAGCAAGCCACCACAATCTCGGGTTCCGCTAAGAGCAGGGAGGAGATACACAGTCAGGCCTTATTAGTCCCAGCCATAGCAACTTCCCATATCCTCAGCAGAACTGGGTAGATTTGCTTTAAGACCGTATGTTACAATTTGCAGGGTTTTTTTTTTTTTGTTCACCAAAACGGGCATATATTGAATATTCAACTGTAGTATAGTTTTTAAAGATAAACAATTATCCCAAATCTGGTTAGCTCTGTCAGTCAGGCAGTACCTTTTATTCGAAAGTCCCTGTCCTTCTCACTTTCTCACTAATGGTAATGGGAAAATATTTTGTCAGCCTAATCAAAATAAATTTAGAATGTGATCATATTATTAGTCGACTTTTTCAATTATATGGTGCATCCTTTTGAATTTAGTCTTACACTGGTGTTAATACTCCAAATTGGATTTCCCCAAATTTATTTTAGAAGAATCTCTTTTAAGTTGCAACCCCGCACTTGAATCCTTAGCTGGCCAGCTTATCTTTTCACTCAAATTCATTTTAATCTCTTCTCTTCTGGAGTGCGCACTCTGTGGAAAAGTTTCAATAGAATGAGTTAGATGGAAACAACAATGAACAATACTCAGTCATCATAATTTTGTTGCTTTTCCTCTTGCTTGGGCTTGGATCTTTTCCTGTAAAAGTTCATAATCAGGGAAAGTTTATTAGTCATTTCGTCTTCTTGTATTGTTGGTCCACTCCTGTTCAGAAACAGAGAAAAAATCATGAATTTATTAATTAAATTTCTTTGGTCAGGAAAACTTTCAGTCACTTTTTTTAAATCACAACCACTTGTTATAAAATTTGATCCTTTACATGACTCATTTTCTGGATAAAATTATTCTTGTGAAACAAATCAAGAAAACTTCTCATGAAATACGCTCGGTGCATGCATCACTTCCTCGTTTAGTGTAAGGATGGTATGATATTTCCTGTCGGTAAGCGGAAGTGCAGGTGTTATGGCCAAATACACACTGGTCTTGTATCCTCTTTGTGATGGCCGAGTCCATGAAGTTCACAAGGTGCCTCTTGGAGTTACCGATGTTTACCGTCAACGATGTGGTTCGTTAGAGGATCAAGTACAACGCCGCAGAGTAAACTTGAAAAGGGTTTCAAGTTTTACGTGTCGTCCTACCTCTGCAATTTTGAAGGTAAGTCGTCGACGCTAATTGTAACTTTAGCTAATGTTAGCCTGATGTGGCAGCGTAGAGAAGTGACAGTTTTGTTTTGCTCACGAACCAAACCGTCCTGGTTCAGTTTAATCATGTTACTAGAAATGACTGATTTTCATGTGCTTGCATTTCTGATGGAAGTATCCGGCAAAAATACGGCTAATGAGATAACAGTGAGGGCCCACTGCTACAGATCTATGAAGAAAACAGATACGCCGCACCAGCTGAGAGTAGGACTGGTTAATATGACACGTTCAGAGTTCTGTTCAGTGTTACGTTCAAAGTTCTGTTGAACATGTTCAAAAGTTAGTTCAACAAGTTCTATCCTTTATACCCTCACCTATCTTTCCTATAAACTTAGATAACTAAAGGCAAATATGTTGGTAGCCAAATGCAGCTGAGAGCTGAGTGGGAATCATTAGCAGGCTGGCTATTGGTAAACAAATGCCTCTATGCCTCAAAAGCAGAAAATGGTCCACCTCAGCTATTCTTCAAACTGCATATTCTAGCTTGAATCTGTCCTGTCATGTCTTCTTAACTTCATTAATGTATGATTTCACCTCTTATAATGTTACTTAACTTACTCCTAACATAATCTGACACTCTTCAAGAAGCAGTAGAAGCAAAACCTGCAGTTATGTTGTTGGTGGCACAAACAAAATAAAATATTGTTCTGTTTCACTCATGTGTAAGTATTTCATCTGGAGTGGAAATAAAGTTTAAATTAAAACTATGTTTAGTTCATAGTACTCAGAAACATCAATCATGAGCTTGTTCAGAGAACTATTGGATTTGAAGTTAGTAGTTCGTGCACCACTCTGCACAAGAAAAAGATAGTATAGCCAAGTGGTGTAAGAGTGATGCAGAACAGCACAAATGTTACATGAGACAGTGAACTTACACCATGTACTAACAACATGACGGGACAACTTTTGCTCCTATTTCCATTGCTGGAGACAGTCTTTTTCAAGATATTAACTTCTGCCTCTGTATTTCAGATGACATTACGTGATTCAAAGCCAGTTGTGCTGATTAACAGCAACTGCTCTTGTGTGGCTGGTTGTGGAATCTGCAACCACTTAGTTGCACTGCTTTTCCAGACTGCTCATTATTCCGAATGTGGCATGTCTGTTGTCCCTCCTCTCCTTGCATGCACACAGACAGAACAGAAGTGGCATAAACCACGGACAATGGTTTGTTTCATTTCAGTATCTACCCCTTGTATCACTTTTTACAGTTACATTACTAACATCATCTTTTAAATAAATAGGGGGTGAAGCCTGGACCTGTGGATGCCATGGTTGTCCTAAAGCCCAAACCAGGTGCTACTACAGCCAGTGGAGTTAGGTATGTAGCACCAAATTTAATAGGTATAGTACAGTGTGTTTTAAAAATAAATGCTTTTGATCACCTGATAATGTTATTCCATTATTGCTGTTGCTGCAGACCCTGCTCTCATCAAAATCTGTTTAATTTTACCTCTCTGTACTTAGATTACATTGTGTGATTCACAATCATCTGTGCAAGTAAACAGACTACAGTGTGTAAAAATAAATATTATTGACTGTTCTGTCATTTCAGATCTACACTTTACAAGGGCTACAGCGGTGAGCTTCCACACCCAGCCACCCTCAATCTTGGACCTGCCCACGCTGGAATGAAAGCAGAATCTCTTCCACTCATCTGCACAATGAATATCTCGGCAGACAAGCCACTTGTGGACTCATTGTTTGGCAAAGTACAATATGGTAGTGTGCTGTCCTATCAACAACCACCACCTCCATCTGACAGTGTTGTGATACATGAGGATGCACCCCCATTCCCGAGCGTGCCACTAGAAGGTTACCATCTAAACCCAACAGAATATTCATTTGTGCCAACACACCAGGAACAGCTACACCTGAGCTCACTTTCTGTGATCTTGTCACAGTCGCACCTCATTGAGAAAGCAACAAAATGCCAAAGTGCTACACCTGAGTGGCACTCACTTAGAAGAGAAAGAGTGACTGCCTCACATTTTAGAGAGGTGAGCCACGTTAGAGGTTCAGGGCCTGCAGAAAACCTGGCAGAAAGGTTAATCCGAGGGATGCGACAAACAGCACACATGAAGAGGGGACTGGAAATGGAAGCGGGGGCTTTAAAGGACTATGCAGTTCTGAAAAACCTGAACCTAACCAAGTGTGGGCTAGTGGTTCATCCCAATGCATCTTGGCTTGGTGCGTCGCCTGATGGGCTTGTATTTGACCCACTTGAACGTCCATCATTTGGGCTTGTTGAAATTAAATGTCCAAATGCACAAAGCTATGTAGACTGTAAATTCTTACAAGTGGCACAAGGCCTACACAAATTGAAGGAGAGCCATTGTTATTATTAGCAAGTCCAGGGCCAGTTATTGATCACTGGGATGCAATGGTGTGATTTTGTTGTCTGCGCCCATGATGACATCTTTGTGCAGCGCATATACAGAGATAGCGATGTTTTAAAAGAGATGAAAACGAGGTGCGACATGTTTTTCTTTAACACTTACATGCCAAAATACCTCTCCATGCACAAGTAATTAAAGAAAAAAAATCATAATGAAGACATGAACTCGCACAATTATTATTTTTATTCTGTCAAATATATTGTACTCATTTCATTTTACAAGGATATACAAGGTAGGTAGGTGGGTGTGGGGGTCTGAAGTCTGTTGTCTGTTTTTACATATACAGTAAATTGTAAAAAAATGAATAAATATATACACAATGTTGTATTGGGTTGTCAATTTTTACATATAAAAGTGAAAAAAGTGCATGACTTAAAGGGGTCATTTTAAGACACAAATAAGAACAATACATTTACATAATTACAACAATACATTTACATTCCATTATCATCTGTCTAATTTGGAATAGAAAGATTGAAGATTAGCAATCGCTTACCCAGGCTTTCACCAAGGGACCATTTTGATAGTTCACCAAAAGACAGGCAACTGCAAAAAGTTGGTTAATGCTGCCTGTGATTGAAATGGGGATCACTGTACTGAATATTTTATGTTCTTTGACCCTGCGAATCACACGCTCAACATGAACTCTCACTCTGGCAATGGACTGTGTCTTTCTGATCTCTGGCCTAGACAGTTGAGCTCTCTTTGACAGAAAGGTGGGTATGTGAACTTTACATGGAACAGAGTCTTCGACAAGGAAACCCATGTCCACCATTATGGCCAAAGATGGGTTAAGGAGGGCCACAATGCCAGACTGCTTTAAGATCTCTTTATCGCTTATGGAACCTTGATAAAGAGATGACACAAAGGTCACTGCACCATGAGGGGCTATCCCAATCAACCCTTTGAATGTACAGTGAGATTTGTAGGTGGAGAATACCTCACTCTGGAGCAGAAGGGAATTTGGGGTTTGGCATCGCAGTTCTGTACAATCTAAAATGATTTGAGTGTCCGTGTAGTCCTGAAACACATCTGGGTGGTGAGCTTTCACAGTGTCCTCATCTAGCCAAATATCCACAGCTCCCAATACTGTATAAAGGAAGTTGGCCCAGGTGTTAACAATACGACTTACAGTTGACCGATGTATTCTAAATCTGTGGGCCAAATCCTTTTGCATCAGTCCCAATGACAGGTAGTTCATGAACAGGAAGAACTCGTCAATCGGTTCAAGAACCTGTGAAAAAATATCTCATTACCCTATTGCAAGATATGCATCCTCCTTTGATTCAAGGATTAATTTGAAAATGGTGACATAACATGCTTTGTAAGGACATTTAGGCCTACCGTTGCACTGGCAGAGTGAGGGACCCAATCAGTTTTCGCCAGATTCCGTGCTCTTGTAACACGTACAATGTGGGGGGTGGCTGGCTCAATTTGCTTCCAGAAGCCCATCAGGTGAGCGTGACTTGCAAATCTGTGGAACATATGAGTTATATTGATCAGGCTAATTCATTCACATCTATTTTATTTCAGACACCAGAGAAGGCCCATCCAATACTTCTATACTGTCTCCTGTCTCTGTCCCATGCCACTCATACTGTATCACTGTCCCGTGCTTCTCATCTACTGTATTGCAGTACTGGATTGCTGTCACTGAGCTGTACTGCACACCCACTTGCATTGTCAGACAGATGATGTGAGCTGTCGCAGCCTTTTCTAGCTTGCCTGGTTGAAATTACTGTCCCTTGCCAGTCATCATTCAGATCATCTCTGATAACCAAAAAAAGGCTAATTGCCAGCAATACTCAGCTTTGAATTGTAAATATGTAGTCTTTTAATATTTATAGTAATTTCTATTATACAACTCTGGAATTTTACAGTATTATAATGAACTGTTTCATTACAATGTTGCTTGTGGGCTCTAATAATGTTGAGTATATTTTTGCGTTTGTTTCAATGTTTTGTAATGAGCATAGAGCTTAGGTTTGTGGCTTGATACGGCTGCTCTTTTGTGTGCTTTATGTGAATGGATCACATAGCTAATGGTAATTTACGGTGTGCAGTACCTGGTATAGAATCGTATGTCCTCATCAGACGCAGAAAACCGCTCCAAACCGAACTTGCTGCTGATGGTTAACTCCTCGATTTGTTTTCGGAGCCTTGATATCTCCTCGCGTAGCTCTTCGTTATCATTGAGGGAAAGATCAAGCGCAGCAGGCTCAGTACGGGAGCAGTAGTCATGTTCATGACACGGCCATAGGTCATCAACACCAGGGTCAGTCTGCATTTCTGTTGGGTCGTCGTTGGGTGGACGCTCGGTTCTTTCCCATACTCCAGGTCGTGGCGTTGAAATTTTGTAGTCGTTCCAATGAAAAAGCGCAGGAACAGCTCCGGGTCGCAGTCGTCTTCGTCCAGCAGGAGTAGGAGGCTCGATCAGATCAGCGGTGACAAAGTGTCGGGAACACACTCGGGATGTGCTAGTGACGATGAAATGGTCTCTCCTGATCTTCAAGGAGAGTCTTTTGGAAATGTGTGGAAGCTCAGATGAGAGTTGGACTTCGTTGATGCTGTGCAAAACGGCACACAGCAGTGGTGGTTAGATCTGCTGTCCGTACGTTGTTGAAACGATAATTTTGTCCGTTTACATGTCATGTTAGTAGCCTATATAAAAGGACAGGAGATGTTGACAAAATTATCGTTTCTTAACGTAAATAACGAAAAGATTTGCGGTGAGGTGACAAGTAGCTAGCTCAGCATTCGCGCTTTCAATGACAACCGGATGTACACAACCATCCTGACTTTTTTGCGGAAATTACGTCACGTTCTGGCGTGCACAAGGTCTATTAGGGTTAACACAGCTCATGGTCAAAACAGAAACAGATCGATAGCCAAGCAAATGCAGAATAGTCAGAATCAAGGTCAGGGGACAAGCAAGTAGTTCAGTAACCAGAGAATCAATCCGCACAAAGATAGTAACAAAGGGGGCTGAGCTAAGGGAATAGAAGGGGAAGGAAAAAGGGAGTTGGATGGGATAAGGGAGAACAAAGGAGAAACTGAACAGTTGGGTACAAAATGGGAATAAGGGAGAACAGAGTACTAAACAATCAGCCAGCAATCAAACAACGCAATACAAACAATCAGTAACGAGACTTACGGGAGAAGTAACAAGAAACGAGCAAACAACAATCGAAACCAAGAAAGCGCAGAATCGAGACTTAACCAAAGCGAGCTATGGGAAGAAACGAGTCGGCCAGAAGCTGGGGAAAAAGTGGGTCTTTTAAACACAAACTAATTAAGTGGAATCCCAGCTAAACACGGGACAGCTGTGGAGAGAGGCGGAACTAGAAAAGCAAGGAAAATTAAAAAAAAAAAGAGGTCTAAATGTGGGAGGGGTCTGCAAAAGAGTATATAAGGGGGAGAATTGAGACAGTGAAGTAGTCGGAGAAATTGCAAGGAGAAGGATACATGTGACCAGACCCGTCATTCTGTTTAAGACCTGTGAAGCTTTTAATGGATTTTTGCCTGTGTTAGAGCATTTTCATCACCCAGGAAATCACCAAGCCACTCCACCGAAGACACTGTAAATATTTCTGTTGTAGCATTTAATCTTGGTCAGTATATTAGTTAGTTGTTAATTGTTTTTTTGTTAAAAATTAAATGTGTGCAAGTTCTAAAATTTTTGTGTCATCCTTTGCTGTCGTGTAAATATAATAATAAATTGGGGCCGTAACAAATTGGAGGTTCAAGTCCGGGATAGACCATTGTGTGAGTCATTTATTGAAAATCTAACATTTCAAATTGTAAAATTGTTTTTGTGAATTTTCCTATATATATAAATATATATTGATAGATCAACAGCAATGGATGATTTCTTGGTATCATCAACTGTAGAGGTTTTGAAGTCTTTTAAAAAGACAGAACTGTTGTAAATATGCAGACATTTGGAGCTGACAGAGGTAAAACCAGCCATGCGAAAAGCAAGACTGGCTAGAGAGAGAGTTGAATACTACATTGATGAAAATGTGTTTGCACCAGGAGATCTGGAACAGTTTCCGATGGAAAATCCAAATATAGAAATGGAACTTAAATTAAAAATGCTAGAGATTGAAAGGGAGGAAAAAGAAAAACAAAGAGAATTTGAGAGGGAAGAAAGAGAGAAAGAAAGGGAAGAAAAAGAAAAACAAAGACAGTTTGAGTTAGAAAAATTAGCAAGAGAAGAAAAACAAAGATTATTTGAGTAAGAAAAATTTGCTTGACAGAGAGATTTTGAATTAGAGAAATTTGATTGAGAAGAAAGACCCCAAATGGAGCAACTAAAAATTAAAATTCAAACTGAAAATAAATTTCGGGCTAGCCAGGAGGTAAAACTGGTGCCTCCATTTTCGGAAAAGGATGTTGACAACTATTTCCAGTGTTTTGAAAAGGTAGCAAAGAGTTGCCAGTGGCCAAAGGAACACTGGCCTCTGATGTTGCAAACTGTCCTCAAGGGAAAAGCTAAAACTTTTGTGTTTTAAAAATGTACTAAAAAATCCCTCCAGTCTCCAATGCCACAATAGTTCACTTGACTTTTTTTTATTCTTTTCTTAATTTGCTCTTTAAGTTCACGCTCTGATTCCCCAATAGTAATTTTCAATTGCTTTATTTTCCCTCTTAATTATTTAATAATAATCTTAACCATTGTTTCCTGTCCTATTCCAAATCAACATTAAGGGCTCTTTTTTCTCTCTCTCTCTAATTCTGGGTCCTGTATGGAGTCGAATGTCATTGTACAATGCAATTCAGTTTCTGACCATGTCGCCTAGGGTAGTTGGGCCTCTACATACAGTATTTTCCCCAAGTTACTCCAAACTTGCTCTTTAATTTGGTCAACTATATCCCCCAAACAATAAAGATTTGCTAATTCACTTTTTTTTTCTCTCTAATTTGCTATAGGTTTTTTCAGCTGCGGTCTCTCTCTCTCTGTTCCTGACTCTATTCGCTCTCTCTCTCTCTGAATCTCCCAGCTCTGATCATCACCCTCAGTTCCCCCCCTCTCTCTCTCTGATGTGCCACAGGCCCCTTCAGCTGCCGTCCCTCTCCCTCTATTCCTGAGACTGGGCGGGGGGGGGGGGGCACATGGCGCTGGGCCAAACAAATCATTGTCAGTAAGATTTTCAGATGGCTTGGACTGAGACAAAACTTCTCTTTGTTTTACAAAATATTTCTCCTGATCCTCAATGTTTAGCATTCACTTTTGCCAAACAATTCCAGTACTGCCATCTCATTTTATTCTTTTTTTTAACCCTTTTTTGCCACCGATGTATAATTTGTCATTATACCAATTACCCATCTGTTTATAGTTCTTTTTGCCCAGTTATTTGACAATTTTTATATCATTCTCAAAGGTCGGTAATTGCTCTCTTCATTCCTCCACAGGCGTTCACTTGTTATCTATGAATGAATTTAAATTTTACTACTTAGCCGAATTATTTTTCCCCATATATTAAATTGCAATATGTCTATTTTACTAGTTACACTGCTCAATACGGACAGTAAACTGTTTATAATATAAACACACTTATGCGATTTCTCCTCTTCCTTTTCACTCAGATCGTATTTGGTCACGCATTCCTAAACCAGTGTTATGTTTAGTGTATAACCATCGAGTTGTCTAATCAATGGTATTTCTTGTTTAGTTTCATTTGTCTTTTTTTAATGTTTTTTTTTTCATTCAAACATTGGAAGTTGCTTTTGCCTTTTTTCCCTTCTTTTTTCACTTTATCTGCCAGCTTTGCAGTAATCGTCATTGTTTATCTTTTAATCCAAATTTCATTTCTTGGCCAAATCATTTTTTTTCCCCTCACCTGTTCAACGATGATGGTACACCAATCAAAATAATGCAAAAATAATCATCTTTTAATACATGCAATTTACTACTTCTTTTAATCTGCCAAATAGTAAAGACCAGTAATAATTTTTTATAATTTTAACTTGTTGCATGTAAACTAGGGGTTATTTATTTATATTTAGTGCATTATTAACACTCCCAACTAATGTAACACGCAACAAGACCACTGTTCATATCCATATTTACTCTTCACTCAAACAAACAACAAGACAGACAACATTGCAAAAACGGATCCCAATACCTCTACAAAAACGAATCCAATGCCTCTACCAAAACAGATCGATCCTAGAACCATAAAAACGGATCCCAGTACCTCTTCTAGGTTTAGGCCGTATCCCAACCTCAAGCGGGGAGGCTTGCAGGTTTATTCCCTCCCTTTAGGGTCTCCAGCACAGGCCTCACATATAACAAACAGTCATACACCAAACCAGTTACAGAACGCGCTCCGATTTTCAAAACACTCACTCACAGTAACTTGTTGCGAATTCACTCGTTAGTGGTTACTAGTTACATATCAGACTCTGTCCCTCTCCTTTTAATTTCCCCAATTTAGTGTCTATATTCTTTGAGCCGAAAGGTTACTTGTCTCCAGTGCTGCAGATCAGGGCCAGACAACACAAAACAACACCCTCACTTATCTATCTGAGCAAAATAATTAAAGCAAATTAAATTGCTCACCTTATCCATAGTTTGCTGGCATTTTAGGGTGTGTTTGTGTTACGGCCCAGAAATGGGCGATAAATGATCACACAAGTGATTCAAGTCTTTTCCTCAGTATGAGCATTTACTTGAATGAGTAATCAAACAAACACACAATTTACAAATAAACATAATAAAGATAGCTGCATTACAGGTGGGTTGTAGTGGGTAATATACCCTCTTCAAGTTACAACAGCATTTGTCCAAAACATAACTCATTCTCTTGATTAACACTAAATAATAAAGCAAAGCTTTAATTCAGTAAACTCCTGCAAAACTTAAAAAAATTTTGCCCATAATTTTAATTTGCTCATACAAAAGTGCAAGCGGATTCACAAAATGGTGGAAACGCCCAGTACATTTATAAGCTGCGTTTCGCTAGTAAGCATTCGGAAAATGGTAAACTTCTCCTGCGATTATGAGCCGCGCTCTGCTAATGAGCATTCAAAAATGGAGGACGCACTTACTGTTACAATTACGAGCTGCACTTTGTTAAAATTAGGAGCTGTGCTCTGCTAACAAGCATTTAAAAAAAACGGTAGCCCCATCCCTGTTGTAATTATGAGCTGCGCTATGCAAGCAAGCCTTTACAAAATAGATAGCCGCATCTGTTACAATCATGAGCTGCACTCTGTTAAACGGAAAAATCTCGCATGCACATGGTAGTAAAAATGACACACAGTGGACCGTAGTAAAAAAAAAAAACGACAATACTTCGCTTTAAGTCATCCAAAATAACACAAACATTCTACAAACACTCTAAACATCTAAGTGAACCCTTACGATCACTAAATGATTACAATTTACTGTTCACATACCTGAAATGGGCGATAAATGATCACACAAGTGATTCAAGGTCTTTTCCTCAGTGAGGGCATTTACTTGAACGAGGAAAAGTTCCCGATTTTTCTGAGGTACGTGGGTGGAGACAGAAACAATCGCTCTCCGTTCAGCGGATTATGCCTACTCTGCAGATCACAGACAAGCTACTATAGCTCAGTTTTTAAAATTACGAAATGAAATGAACATGCAAAATAAGCAAGGAATTAAATAACACAATACAAAGTAGCACTTTAACCCTTTTAAGCACAGAATTATTTGTATTTTAACCCTTTTTAAACACATTAGTCCATGAATTAGAATTATTCTTAGTCAATTTTTAAACATGCCAAAATGAATTCTCTCTCATTACTGTATGGTTTTAGCCTTATTACAGACCTTCCTTTTGACTCTTACTGCAAACCATGAATTTAATCCTAAATATTCCTGGACCACGAATATAGGAATATGTTTTCATATTTCACCCCTTCACACACTCCCCTTCAAAATTTTATGTTGTCCCGACATCACAATAAAAACACTTAAACAACAACTATGACAGCTGCAAGAATGTCGTATTTTCAAACAAAACCTCTTGCACGTCCAACAGTCTCTACAATTGTATGTTTGCGAGTAACTCGTACTTGCAAACAGTCCACATGGGTTTCCTTTCTGTGTAGGCCTCAGTTGGGTCACAGTCCAGAAATATATTCAAGTGTATGTTCAGCTTAATAAAGCAGTCCACAAGCATGTTCATGTGTGCATATCCCATTACAGGACAGTCCATAAGTGTGTGCATGTGCTCGGCTCAACAGAAGTTTACGAGTGTTTGTGAAACAGTACCCCAAGTGTCTGCCGTCCTTACTTGTCACCGGTGCAGAAACACAGGATAGTAACTGCAGGGCTGGACAGGATCCAGCCACATGGTTGCCAGCTGATCAGCTCCGAAGGGTCGCACAGGGGGGTGTCTGTGTGCAGGTCCGGCGTGAAGTCCCATGCTGTAGCAAACTGGATTTCCAAGCTCGTTGTAGGTGAACAGCTTTGATGCTCTTCATTCTCTCCTTAGTCTCTCATTAGTTTGTCCTTCCTCACTGTGACTTTTATCTAAAGGGGTTGGCTGAGGCAATGGTGGGGGGTCCTCGATAAGGATCACTATTCCCCTTGGTGTTTCAACTCCATCCAACAATTCGATCCCATTTTGATCATCTAGTTGCAACACTCCTTCCTGATTATCCTCTTGTTCATCACATTTTCCTGTAGGTTCAGAACCTGATGACGGACTTTCTTTTTCTCTCTCGTTACATGGAGGCAGATGTTTGTTCTGAGGGGCCCCCGGAGGTAAGCAATAGAGCCAATCATCATCTGACTCCTCGTCAGCATTAACTTCTGTTTGAGTGTTGTCATTCCTTCCATTCGTCGATTTTATGCTTTTCTTTGGTGTGCTGGCAACCTTGAGAGGAATTTCCAAAGGCAAATGATCACATGGGAGCAAAAGATTACGATGCAGTATTCTGCTATTTCTTCCCTTTCCTTGTTCAGGTACAACTTCGTAAATTGGAGCATCCTTGTTCCGCCGACGGACAACTTTGTGGATAGCTTCTTCCCAATAGCTGCAAAGTTTACCAGTTCTACCCCTTGGGGTCATGTTCCTCACCAGAACACGATCCCCTAGTTCCAACTCTGTGCTCCTCATTTTCCGATCATAATTTCTTTTCCCCCTTTCAGCTGACTTCAGTGCATTATTTCTTGTGATCTCATAGGCTTGTTGCATCCTTTCCCTCCACTTTCAAATGTACTCTTACTTATCAGGTGTGCCAGTTTCTGGCGTTAAGCTAAAAAGCAAGTCGACAGGTAGTCTTGGGGCCCTCCCAAAGAGAAGATAGAAGGGGGAAAAGCCTGTGACTTCAGACTTTGTGCAATTGTGTGCATATATCAATTTATTTAAGGAGACCTTCCAATCGTTTTTAGCATCTGAACAAGAGTTTGATTGAAACGTTCAACTTGACCATTTCCCTCAGCATGGTATGGTGTTGTTTGTGAGCCTGACACTCCAGAGTTCTTTTTTAGTTGTGCAAAGAGCTGATTTTCAAATTGTCTTCCTTGGTTGTGGTGTATGCGCTGGGGGAATCCAAACCTCAATGCATAATCATTGAATATCTTTTCAGGGACCGTTTTACCAGACTTAGTGATTGTGGCGTAGGCCTGGGCAAATCTAGAGAAATGATCAATAACAACCAAAATATATTCATACCCGCCTGAAAATTTGTCAACATGCAAAAAGTCAATGGACACTAATTCAAATGGCTGAGTTGTGACGATATTAGTTAAAGGTGTAATGAACGTACGGAGACTCCAATCGCGTTTCAAGCTCGGAAGAGCGTGTTTTATTCACCTTACCATTGCTCATGGTCAGAGAGAAACAAAGGTCAATAGCCAGAAACCAGGAATATCACAGAGAAGCTCAATCGTAGTCAGGGACAGGCAAAATGTCAAAAAACCAGGAAATCAGTCAGCACAGAATACAGAAACAAAGGGAAACAAATCTAAGGGAATGGGGAAAGGGAAAGGGAAAGGGTAATAGGCAGGGAAAAAGAGGGAGACACAGAAATAAACTAAACAGTCGATGTATAAAGGGAGCTGGGGAAACTGGAGACTCACAAACTCACCACACTCACTCGACAAATACAATCAATTACTTGCATACAGAAAATCACAAAAGACAAAAACTCTCAATAATCGCAGAAACACACGAAGAAAAAGCGCAGAAACAGAACAACCAGGCAGAGCAAGGAACGGTCACAAATCCACAAAGACAAGCGGAAAAGTGGGGTCTTTATAAACAAACTAATTAGAGTGTTTAGCCCAAGAAATGAAGGACAGGTGAGAGGAGGCAGAATCTAGAACAGCAACGGATAGTGATAGGACAGATTGAGCAAGTAGGTGTGCCCTGCTTCTTCAAACTAACTAATCACCGTGCCTTACTACTCAATGCTCAATGCTTCTCTGCATGTAGGGCCAGAAGAATCATTCCCTTACCAGTGAGGTAGTTTTATCCACTCCTTGGTGCCCCATATTATCATGTAGTTCCCTCAAGACTGTTACCTTATATTTCTCTGGCAGGACAAGTTGTGTTCGAGTGGCTGTTTTTCGACGCAGGATGCCATCACCACCCAAAGTTAGTTTCTCCCATTCACTTATGAGTTGTTTGCTCTGAGCGCTGAATGATTTTAATTGCTTACTATCAGGCTTCTGATCTAAATGACGACACTCACTGGACCGATATATTTATCTTCTCTCTGAGCTTGACAAATATCTGCAGGAGAGAGGCATTGTTCTGAGTTTCTAATTTCATCACACTGAACAGGAATAGCCATGGACCATACTGGGTGAGGATCTGAGATCTCAACTGACTGTATTATTGCTTGGACAGAGCAGGATGACAGTTCCTCGACACATTCTTTCATCATGGTGTCGATGGCCACAGGCATTCTCGAGAGACTGTCGGCTTCAACATTTTCCCTTCCCGGTCGATATCTGATGGTAAGGTGAAAATCCGCTAGTTCGGCAACCCACCGGCATCCGGTTGCATTCAGTTTTGACGTGCATAGGACGTAAGTAAGCGGATTATTGTCTGTATACATGGTACATGATGAGCCAGTTAAATAGTCTCTAAATTTTTCACATACGGCCCATTTAAGGGCAAGGAACTCCAATTTTCCGGAATGGTAATGGTAGTTCTTTTCTGAGTCAGAGAGGGGCCGGGATGCGTATGCTATAACCCTCATTTTCCCTTCCTGTTCCTGATAAAGAACTGCTCCTAAGCCCTTAGCGGAAGCATCGGTGTGTAGGACGAAAGGCTTACCGAAGTCAGGGAAGGCAAGAATTGGCGGCTCCACTAAGTGATCCAACAGTTCCTCAAGTAACTGCTGATGTTTTTCTGTCCACACAATGGGCTGATGCTCCATTGTGCTTTCTTTTACTCTGTCTCAGTTTTGTGCCATTGTCGTCCTTCTTTTGTACATTGGTGGGGGCTTTCATGAGACGGTAAAGAGGGCCGGCAATTCGAGCAAAATCTTGAATGTACTGGCGATAATAGCTCAAAAGGCCCATGACTGCTCTTAATTCTCCTACGATTCCTGGCCTCTTATCTTTTAAAGCTCTGACTGCAATAGTATCAGTAGGGTCCATTTTACTACCCTCTGATGAAATGATTCGCCCAAGGTAGCGAACCTCCTGTCTGAACATTTCACACTTACTGGGTTTAAGCTTTGTGCAGTGCTCTCTCAATCGCCTCAACACAGTCCTGACATCTTCAACATGAGACTCAAAGGATTTGCTAGAGACAAGTGTGTCATCGAGGTATGGGACACAAATCTCATCTCTGATTCCCTCCAAGCATTCTTCCAAGCACCGCTGGAAGGCAGCTGGTGCATTCATCAAGCCAAAGGGAATTCGAACCCGTTCATATAACCCCCAAGGGGTCACAAAAGCAGTGAGGGCCTGGCTCTCTTTGGCCATGAAACCTTAGTGGTAAGCTTTCCCTTGATCTAAAAGCGAGAACCATGAATTGCCTCCCAAACCATCCATGATGTCCTGCACCCTGGTTATGGGCTGGTGGTCTGGTACAGTTTTCCTATTTAAGTCAGGGTAATCTATTCACAAACGTAAGCTTCCATCTTTTTATTGCACACACACTACTGGGGATGCATATGGGGAGTTTGATTTGCGCACCCAACCTTGAGCAATGAGTTCATGCAAATACGTTTTCATCTCGCGGTATAATGGCTTTGATACAGAGAGATAAGTCTTTGCCACAGGCTCTGTGTCTGTCAATGAGATAGAGAGCTGCAGGTTTTTGATACAGCCTATATCATCACCCGATTTGGAAAAGGAACCTGACTCTTCCCTTAACATTTTTTGACAACATCCTTTTTTCGCGGGCTTAGATGGTTTAAGTCGACTGGGGGATCCCAGTCATCACCAGAGATTTGTTCCTTCCCTACTTCCGCATTACTCACCGTTCTGAGAGGGGTCGAGCCAAGCTTTTTGAGTATTGTGGCTCGGTAGACTGCTTGAATTTGCTGCACTGTCCCAATGACAGTTCTCCCAGAAAGTACTACGTCATGATCTGTTGGGTTTTGCGCATCTACAACTATAAATGGTTTTGCTCCCTTTCCCTGCTTAGCAAGTGTGTCAGAGAACTCAAGGCCTTCTGCCCACAGTGACTCAACACTAGGCTCAAAGATGAAAGTTGTATCATCTAACATAGTGTCAAAACACGACACACTACCCTCACAGATGTATGTTTGGGGACAGTTGCATGCTCTCTGGTGGTTTTGACTAAATACTCACATGGATACTGTCCAGCAGTGATTTGCTCTACAAAAACTTCAGCACTATCCATCTTAAAACCAGGGAAAGCAGCTTGAACAGTCTTAATTAACTGTTGTTTATCAGGGACATTACTCTGTGGCAAATCAGTACTAACAATGAGGCCGATAACATTTGAGCCGATGATGAGTCGAACATGAGGCCGATAACATTTGAGCCGATGATGGGTCGAACAAGGCTGGGACCCTTAAACACTAAGGTTGGGACAATGACCTCTGTTGTGGGGACTCCATCTCCAGCCAATTTAAATGTCACCTCAATCCATCCTGTGTATGGCATATTTTCCCCATTGGCCGCAGTTTCATCAGCTTCAAGGAGTTCAGAAATGTCTCTTAATGGCAAGTATGGCAAGCGTTCCGTTTTCCATTGCTCACTTACTATAGTTACTTGAGATCCTGAATCCCAAAGAGCTCTAACTTTCTGGCCATGGATAAAACAGTCAATTGGGTATTTTTTTCCAACTAATGGGGAAACTTTGACCTGTTTTCCTCTTTTTGGTGTGGCTCGCACTGGGTTACATGAGGTTGCAGAACATTGTTGTTTGTGGACAGTCCAGTGTTTGTGCTAACATGCCTTGGAACAGTATAATGCACTTTTACATACCGCACCTTGTCTAAGCCTCAGACTTCCTCCATGCACTCCGCAGTGCACGCAGACTTGGGGCGCTGCTAATGAAGCAGTTACTTGCCCCGTTGAAGTAACCCTTCCCCGTTTAAAGTACTGGCGCTCAGTTGGCCTTGTCTCCCTACTCTGCAACCGGCAAAAAAGTGTTCGCTACTGCCACACCTGAGGGGTTGGAGCAATCCAATGTCTCAGTGGTAAGTCCTGCTGAAGCAGCGCTGATTGGTGCGGGGTGCAGTCTGGTCTGGCTGATGGCTCTGGGTGTTGCCTGGGTGAGTACAAGGGCTATTGCATTGACTCTTTGATAGAGGACACTTCTGCTTTAAGATCCTGTAAAAGAGCCATGTTAGCCTTCATTTCCTGTAATTGTGAGAGAATATCAGACTGATTCTTACTTTGACTTTGCTGGCCTGTCGTTTCCTTTTTTTCAGCAGAGGTCTGGTCAGACTGAGCAGCATGGATGACTATGGGTCGCTGTGAGGTGGTCATTTTTTTTCTTGTCTTGCCTCTCACACTCGTACTCACACGCAATATTCAGTTTTTCAAACAAAAGTTCATCAGGAACATCAGCTTGTTCCAGGTACAGCTGGAGATCTCATTTTATGTTATCGCTTCGCAAACCAGTCATGATTGTCTGAAGGAACATGTTTTGTACTAGCTTTGGATCATACTTTAGACCTGACTCGGACTCCTGAGAGGCAAACAGAATCTTCTGTCTTAAATCTAGGACACGAATTAAGAAATTTTGGGGAGTCTCCTTTATGCACTGGACCTCAGTTGTCAACTGCTTCTATAATTCCATTGCACTTTTCTCCTGATAATGGCACCGGAGCATCCTTCTCAAAGTAGGCAGTGTAAGGTCACATTTACCTTCCAAATAACTGCGTTATTGCATCCCAGGAACAATAGCTCTAATGACCTCATCGACAATCTCAATCTCTGAAAAGCCCTTGAGAAGGCCATGCTCAATCTGGCGAGCTAAGCTTGAAAAGGAGAGGCGGCCCCTTTGCCCTGGTTCTCCAATTTGTCCAGATATTTTAAATTCTTTATGCCAGGGGGCAGGGTATGGCATGGAGCTACACCTAAACCTTGCGTTATACTAGTGGTTGTAGCAACCTGACCTTTACTGTCATCTCCTCCCTTCACATTGGTGGTACAGAGAGGTGTCTGTAATGGCAGGGCACTGCTTCCTGCTAGCATATTACTCCGTTCCTCATCCTGTTCATTCTGTGGTTCAATTGATGCTGCCAGATGCAGAGTTATTTTCTCAGCTACAACCATCTCAGTCTGGATATCAGTTATTTTGTCCCTTAAACAGAGAAGATCTGCCCTGCCTCAAGTCTTTGTAATTCCTCCCTCTGCAGGTGGTTGCTAATCATTGCAATTAATGCGGCTCTGTTCTTTCCTGTGACATGCTCAAATTTTGGTCCATCGATTGTGAGGAAGTCGCATAGCTCTACAAGCTTGACTGTCTCTAGCTCAGCTAACTCCATTTTATTTTAGTTTTGCACTGGCAGGGCAGTAGTTTGTAGCAGGGGTGGTTCGCAGTGTTTAACTTCAGCAGCAGCGCTCCTAGTACCTTAGGTTTACCTCAGATTGCTTGCGCGCTTAGCTGTTGACACTCAAACCTCCACAGAGACCTGAAAACAGGAAACTGGCAGGCAAGCTACAGCAGACTATAGTAAATCGTCCCTGGGAGATGCTTGGCTTGGACCTGATGGGGCCATTTCCCAGGTGCACCAACAAGAATGTCTACCTGCTTGTCTACGTAGATTACTACTCAAGGTGGGTGATGTTATTTCCTCTGAGAACAGCAACAGCTGAAACCATCTCTTGTGTCCTGGTAAAAGACATCCTGACTCGATGGGGCATACCATATTATCTACTACCCGATCATGGGTCACAGTTTGTCTCATCAGTCTTCCAGACAGTATGCCATACCTGGAACGTAGGACACAAAATGACCTCTGCATATCACCCACAGATCAACCTCACTGAGAGAGTGAATCGTAGATTAAAAATTATGGGTGCGTCATATGTTGGGAATCAGCATAAGCAGTGAGATAAATACCTGCCAGAGTTCCGATTCCCATCAACTCTGCAGCACAGGAGTCCACCAGCGTTACCCCTGCAGAGCTGAATCTTGGATGACATCTCAGGGCGCCGCTGGATGTCATCTTACAACCTCGAGAGCCTCCATCTGACTCGCCTGCCTACAGTAAGGTTGCTCAGCTGCAGGAGTTTGGTTCCCTGGTCTCCAAAAACCTAGTCACAGCACGTCATTGCCAAAATTGGAACTATGACAAAAACCGGAGAGAATTGGAGTTTTCAGAGCATAACCGAGTCTGGGTAAGAGCTCATCCTCTCTCCAAAGCATCCAAATCCTTTATGGCTAAGCTCGCTCCTAAATGGCAAGGGCCATATCGTGTGGTACAGCAGGTCGGGCCAGGTTGTTTTAGAGGATTCTGGTGAAGATTTAAAGGTTGTCCACATCTCCCGCTTAAAGCCCTGCTACCCTAATACTCCAGACCTAGAGAAGCAGGAACGTCAGCTAATTTTGGACATTTTTAAAGAGGAGTCGGATGAGGAGGAATTTTTTGGATTGTCAGACACTGCATGTTCTGCTCCGAGTGAGGAATGGCTACCTGGACAAGCAATGTCAGACGATGCATCTTCCTCTGGCACCAGGAGTTACAGTCATGATTCATTTTGAGGGTAGCTCTGGATCTATACACTGCCTTACCTTAGGTTGGCTTTCACTAAAAGGGGGGGGTTGAGGAGTGTAGTGACCAGACCATCCGCTAACGTTATTTCATCCGTCACACCAACCCGTTCATATCCGTATTCAATGGTAGCACGCCAACTAACCCTGCGAATTCTAAATCCTACCCATAATTACAACCTCTTTCAATCAGCTAGGAGACCGACAAAAAGAAACACCAGTGTAGTCATTTCAAAGTAAAATCTGCTCTTACCTTGAGCTTAGATACGTGTGAGTAACCCATGACTTCGGAAAACCACTATGTACTTCACGCAAAAAGAATCTAAACGGCTGCCTTGCCGCTCCTGACTGATCCCAACTGCAACTGACGGGAGGGTGGGATCCGTGGTAAAACCCAGAATGGATTGTAGAATGTTTGCACTAAGAATAAGCTGGATTTGATGTGCTGACTTCTGAATGGGATTTGTGCTGGCGATTGAGTGCAATGAAGAAATATATATATGAAAAAGAGAACCTGAGTTGTGAATGTTTATTGCAATTTATGTACTGATCTGCTTTCATTGACCAAATTTTTTTTGTACAGGTTGAATATTTAATTTCTTTTGGTTCAAAATATATTTTGTTTTTGTCAGACATGACTCTGGCTGGCACCCCTTTCTGACAAAGACTCATCCCATTACACGCTATCCCAAATCCTTAAACTGAAACCTGTGATGGAGAGAGGAAGGTTGCACGTTTCTCCGTAGACAGAGTTAAATTGTTCGTGCATGAGGTCAAATCCTGGCAGGGGAGGATCTGTTTTTGTTAAGTTAATCATGAATTGTATTATTATTATTATTATTATTATTATTATTTGACATTGACATATTGTTTAATGTTTGGTATGTAATAAAAAAACATCAAGGCTACCCCTTTTGTGATGGAAACTTAACAAAAAAAAGAAAAAGAAAAAAATGTGTTTCGCCATGCACTTCCAACTCCCTCTCCCGTCTGAAATGAAGCATAGAACAAAATCCCATTTTACAAAAAAGAAAGTTAGGTCTATGCACTGGCACTCAGCGATGTAACTTTTTTCCAACCAGAGCGGCATTTCAGAACTCTTCAGCGATTGCAGGTAATACTGGTGACAGGTACGTGGTTTCGTCCATTTACATTTTCCAATAGGACAGCTGTCTATTTTTTACAGCAAGTTGTGTGACCGTGCTGCAAAAACAGGAGTGCGTACTTGTCGCCAAAATTAACTTCATTCGCAAGAGAGTTCTTAAATGCCACTCGCTGGAAAAAAAAATTATGTTTGCTGAGTGCAAGTGCATAGACCTATTTATAATTAAATTTTTTTTTTGTACTGAATGTAGCCCATTATTTTGTCGCTGTTAGATCGCATGGGGGAGAGAAGCCGTGTCATCAATTGCCACTTGATTGTTCTTGAATTGGAAAACATGTTAATAAAGGAAAACCATCTATAATTAGCCAGGACTAATTGTAGTCAATAAATGGATGGTTATTTTCCCCCACATTTTCAGGTCTAGCATCGGCCTTGATATTATATATAATATATATCATTAATATATATAATATATAATTATTATATACTATTACAAAAGCGGAAAAAATGATTGATACAAAATACAAACAATATACACTTCCCTGAAAGGCCCAGGTAGCTGATGCGCTGGCGGTTCACACGTTCTGGGCATCTTCTATTATTTAACAGGCGATCAGGGCGATTTAGCATCTCTTCCATTTTCTCAGGGGTTCAACTGAGAATAAAGCAAGGTGGCTATTTAGAGGCGAGTTAATTAATTGGGTTAGCGCCTGGGGGAGGGTCGGCTGCAGAATGGAACTGGCTGCTTGAGCAGCAATGGCGGTGTCCCATGAAATATTCTATACAGTCTCAAGTTGATTGGAAAGGGCTCCAATGGACTGGCGAAGCTGATGGAGTTCTTCCTCCTGCTGAACAATCTGCACACCCTGGAACCTCAGAATGTCAACCAAGCGAGGCATCTCCGGTGATTCCATTCTTGAAGCTGGATTGTACTGTCATAATCCAGACCAGGAATCAAGTGAGGAGGCAGAGTGCAATCCACAAGAGGCGTTAATGATAGAAATACAGTAACAATGGGATGGAAACCAGATGAGTATAGCACTGTTCAGTTCAGATGTAATGGGGAAAGTCAGGAGGAAGTGCTACCCTTTGCTGGCTAGTGGCTTTCCGATATGATAGCTAGATGAAGTGAACACTTCACCAGCGCCAAACTGTCCTACGACAGGAAGTGGACACTGGAGGAATGTGATTCCAATCGTGAAGACCGTAGAAGAATTGGGAGCTTGTTCCTAACGACTGTAAGTGTGTATACAAGTCAGTGGCGTGATTCATTTCCATATAACCATATGCCTTACCTGCCCGTCATCTCCAAAACAATACAATGCTCACAGTCGAAGCATGATCTGCTGTTTGTGTTTGTTCTTTAATTGATTCAATTGTTAATTGTTTCCCAAACATCCAAAGTTATAAAAAAGATTTTTTTTACATAGCGCCTTTCTTATGCCACCCTGACACTTGCACGATTTTTGTCTGAGCTGTGCGTCATGGCAAGGCGTGCCATTTCGGTGGTACGCAGCGGAGCCTCGTTTGCCCCCTGCTTGTGCACTGTGCACGCATAAGTTATGCACTGTCTACGCAATGCTTCGCCAAAAATTTGAACAATGCGCGAACAATGCATGAACCCTTCGTGAGAAGTTCTTGAAATTCGCGAATGGTTCATGACGTACACAAACTATGCATGAGCTGGGCGTGACAACACCCTAATATGACACACATTGACACGCACCATCGGCAGTGTTCGCGCTGAGTTCTCGTAGTAATCACGCATGGTTCACGCAAGTGGAACGCACATGGCACGAACATTGCACGCTGAATGCGTGCCGAATTTTTGAACATTTCAAAATTCTCTCTATGATATGACACGCACCTCTGCACCCTTCACACACTCCTCAGGCTCGTTCCCGAAGACTTTAATCATTGCGGGAACAAAAATCTTGCAAGTGTCGGGGTGGCATTAGGTTTAAGGTCGCCTCACACGGAACACAGAAAAACTTTAAAACAAGGAAATACTAACATAATACAGACCGATAGGGTAAAAAATAAATAAATTGGAAGGGGGGGTAGTGGATGGTGCTGATAGTACTGTGTGGGTTTTCAGTTGTGATTTGAATTCAGAAATTGAGGTGATTGCGCAAGGAGTTTGTGGTTGGATTGAGTTTGGGACATCGGCGGAACCAGACATATTTTACTGGGGTACGTGCCCCAGTATTGGTCTGCAGTGCCCCAGTATAATTTTCTCCAGGGGAATAAAAAAATCACCTTTTAAGTCTACATGTCCACATAATCTACAGTAAGAGAATCTACAGTAACAGAAAGTGCTTAGGCACACAACTACTTAATATGATAACTATAACTCATTGCTACTTTATTCACTTCACTCCGTATAGTACACAATGGCAAGTGGCTACTTAATATTCATGTGGCTTTGGCTGTGATTTGGCTAGCGCTTACTTCAGAACTTCGGAACACAAGGTCACACACAACGGTGTCTGTCAGTGCTGACTGCTCTCGCCGTCATTCTTTCCACCTGTCTTCAGATTAGTGCTGGGCAACTGCCTGTCCTCCTTTTCTCCTCTGTGTCGCCATTTCCATGGGAATTTAAATGTCACAACTTTGCTTAAACTTTCAGCTTCCGTCTTGCCAGCTAGCTCTGGCTGTAAATTGAAGTAGCCTAGTGCAGACGTTAGCTGCTGCCTTATAGCTAACTGGCCCATAATAGGCATAACGGTGATTCATAATGGTTAGCTTAGCACTGTCAAATTGGTTTCTGGAGATTGCTATTGATGTTTGATGAGCATATATGAGCTATTTCACGTTAAAACATGGGATCTGTATGAATAGAGAATCGGGCTCATCGAGTACTTTGGTTTTGAGAAAACAAGATAATCTGACATGAATGTATAATTTGAAGCACCATTTATGCTTTTTTATGATAAGTTAGTGCTAAAAAATGTTTGCTAGCGCGCTTCGGGCGCTCACATTGTTTGTGCCCCAGCTGTGCCCCAATGCAGTGTTAGGTCTAGTGACACCCCTGGTTTGTGAGCTGTGACATTCAATGCCGTAGTACCCTACAATCTGAAATTGTGGAGAATAGATAGAAATATTTTCCATCTGAAATATTTTGGGACACAAAAATTAAGGTGCCACAAGGAGGGAGGGGGGCTACATGCAAAAATTTTCAACATGGTAAAATCAAAATGTATAAAATACTTTTATTTATTGTATTTACTTACCTTTATTTAACCAGGAGACCTGGCAAAGATAGCAGCCAATACAATGCCAACATAAAACAATACAATATAAATAACTTATAAAACATACAGTTTTGAAATCACATAGAAAGTTGAATACATTAGCTAGCTCACATACAATTTTAAGATCATGAAAGAGATTTGAATACACTAGCTTGGTCACAGAAAGCATTGACATGTTTCAGTTAAAATATTTTGTATAGTGCTCTTAAAATCAGCCATGGATATGAAACAGTCCAATTTAAGCTCCTTTTGTAACTTGTTCCACGACCATGGTGCATAATAACTGAAAGCTGATTGCCCATGGAACATTGAAGAGCAGTAAATTTGATGATCGCAGCTGATGACTACCAGTACTTTTACAAAAGAAATTACTAAGATAAATCGGGAGTTTGCCAAAAAATGCCTTGTGAATAAAAACATACCAATGTCTCGGTCTGCGAATTGACAGTGATGTCCAACCTGCCAATTTATATAAAGTGCAATGATGAGTGATAGACTTAGCACCAGTGATTAAACACAAAGAAGCATGATAGACTGAATCAAGCTTATCAAAAACAGAGGAAGCGGCATGCGTGCACAAAATGTCACCATAGTCTAAAACAAACAGGTAAGTAGCTTCAACTAGTTTCTTCTTTGCATTAAAAGTAAAACATGACTTATTCCTGAAGTAAAAACCAAGCTTCACTTTAAGTTTCTTTGAGAGATTTGAAATATGCTCGCTGTAAGAAAGCATGTGATCTACCCATATGCCCAAGTACTTATAACAGTGCACCCATTCAATGGCCTTACCTTCATCAGTATGAATGTTAAAGTTATCGACTAACTGAGAGCGAGCCCTTGAAAAACCATTAACTTAGTTTTCTTTGCATTTAAAACCAATTTTAAACCAAGAAGTGCAATCTGCAGAGAATGCAAGGCTGTTTGAAGTTCCATGACAGCCTGAGCCAAAGATTTTGCATGTGTATAAATCGCAGTGTCATCCACATATAAATGAATTTTTGCTTGAAGGTCTTTTCCAAGATCATTTATAAAAATTGAAAATAGAACTGGTCCTAAAACGGAACCTTGTGGAATGCCTTTACTAATTTCAAGAATCTGAGACCTGTGACCATCAGCACAGACACACTCCATTCTGCCAGAAAGATCATTTTTAAACTATAGTGTAGGCTTTGGACTAAATCCAACATTACTGAGCTTGCTGAACAGTAATTAATGGTCCACGGAGTCAAATGCCTTAGATAAATCAACAAATAAGGCTGCACAATGTTGCTTTTTATCAAGAGCATTTATGATGTTGTTTATTACTACCACTGAAGCTGTGATGGTGCTGTGGCCAGTTCTTAACCCGGATTGGTATGAACTCAAGATCTTTTTTTGAAGTAGGAACTGCTGTAGCTGCAGATTTACAAGGGATTCTAGGGTTTTTGCAAGAACTGAAAGTTTTGAGATTGGACGGTAATTATTTAACTCATATGCATCTCCTCCTTTTAAACAAGGGGAGTACATGGGCACATTTCCAGGTTTTAGGAATTGAGTTGGAGGACAGACTTAAGTTAAAAATGTGGGCAATGAGCTGAGCTATCAAGTCAGCTGCTACCTTTAAAAGATCAGGGCCTTCAGAGTTTCTATCATTACCTTTCAATTCCTTACGTACTTCGGCAACAGATATAGATTGGAAATCAAATGCACCCAAATTTGTATTATAATTTTTAGTAACACCTGTAGGAGCCAAAATGTATGTGCGTCTTTGATTGTGATTTTTGTTTATACAAGGGGTGGCGCATTTTAATTTTTAGGTGTGTATATAGGTAGGAACGATTGTGTTGTCAAACAGGTGTCCTACCCGGAAGGGCAAAGGGTTTTGAACGCTAAGCAAAACGCGAAGCTGGCTCACTGCTGTTGTCCCTTTGGCTTGTGACTATTGTGCTTTACATATTTAAATGGACTCAAGTGAAATAAATAGGATCGCCTTTCTTCAACTTGAAGACCGTTGTAAGCGTTTTTACTTTAGATCACAGCGAAGTTAACAGAATAAGTAGCAAGTAACTTCAGGTAACACCTAGCGCGTCTGCCTAGCCCCACCCGCGTGAGGACATTGCATTGCACAGAACTCCTTCAATATTAGTCAAAACCCTGCGACAGTTGTTAATTAGTTCGCACGTGGGAGTCTTCTGCGCTTGTGGATTTAGGAGCATGAAGAGCTGTTTCGTTGTGGATTCATTGTTTGGATTCGTTGGCTGCTGACAAAGAGTTTCGTTTGATGGGGAAACCAAACAACTGAGCATTCTGCCCACCACCAGCTGATGACTGCAAGGCGCTCGACGAAAGGTATTTGTAGCGCTACAATCGTCAATGGCCATTTAAATCTTTTATTTGTTTTGTGTGCACACAGTACCCGGGTACCAATACAACACATGCAGATTTTACTTTGGAATTCGTGCATCGTTTGATTGACTGACTGTGCGCGACTTGCGTTACTGATCTGTACATCACTGACGTTTTGCACATCAAACCGTTGTCTTTTTTCGCCGAACCTTCGTGACAATGGAAGCGCGTGATAAACAAACAGCTGCTAGTAAACCTAGTAGTGTTGATCGTGGCGTTGATCAGCAAAGCAAGCGTGCAAACGCGCTTGCTGATAAACTTTTGGCCTTACAGGCGGACTGAAAGGTTAAATTGGACTGTGCAAGTGCTGTTAGGAAATCAATGGACGGTGTGAAACATGACATTCCTCAGTTACAAAACGCTCTAAAATATTTGGTGGAAAATTGTAATAATGCAAAACGCATTCATGATTCCTTGTTGAGTTTATTACCTGTTGAAGAAAATGAAAGGCATAATATTTGGTTTAAAGCAAAAATGATTCCAAATAATGATGCTATTCGTGAAACTAAGGTTTTTATGACTGAGTTCTTCTGAAAATGTTCAGGTTGATTTGCCTACTGCTTTGAATGCTGATGCTGATACAGGTGTTTCTGTGAATGAAAATGGTGATGCTGAAGTTGCACATGAAAATGTTGGTTGTGGTATTGGTATCAATCCAAATGACAGTGTTTCTAATGTGGGTAGCAGAAGGTCACATAGCAGAAGGTCATATAGTAGAAGGTCACATGGAAGTGCTAATAGTGGCAGGTCAAGCACATACTCAGCCAGGGTGCTGGCCAATGCTGACAGAGCGGTGTTGGTTGCTCGCCAAGCTGCTTTGAAGGAGAAGCATGCTATTGAGGAGCAGGAGCAACAGCTGAGGAGGAGGAGAGGAGCAGCTTGAGTTGGATGCAAAGTTGGCTGCATCAGATGCTAAAATAGCCGTGCTGCAGGCCTCAGATAAAGGGAGTCACGCAGCAGCGCCCTCAGATGGCATGGGCTTGTATCTGCAGAAGGAAAACGTGAAAGTGGCTAAGCTTAATCCCAATGCAATGGAATTTCAACCTGGTCCTCCACAGCAAAACCATTTGTCTACCATAGGCCCACGACCACCTAACAACATACTGTCAACAGAGGCGTGCAGAAAGCAAACTGAGCAATGGTGCAACAATGTACTGGAACAGCAAGATGCTGCCCCTCAGCTACAACATGGTACAGCACATGGAGCACATCAACAGCTTGTAATGACTACACAACCACTTCCTACCAATGATGCCTCCAACAAAACACACTCACCTGACCTACTGGAAATAATGCGAAGGCAAAATGACATCACAGCCGCCGTGGTTCATGAACAGCGCATCATCAAGAGAGATACCCGTGTTCAATGGGGACCCTCTCCAGTTTCGACCATTCATGAAAGCCTTCAAACAGGGCGTGGAGAGCAAGGCTGGAAAGGCAGACTGTCTTTACTATTTAGAGCAGCTCACCAGAGGTCGGCCATAGGAGTTAGTACGCAGTTGCCAGCATATGGTGCCAGAGCGTGGCTATGTAATGGCAAAGGGCCTTCTCACTGAACACTTTGGTAACCCGTAAAAGTTGGCAACAGCCTACATGAAGAAGGCTTTGGCCTGGCAAGCCATTAAAGCAGAGGATTTGAAGTCACTGCAGGCCTACTCTTTGTTTTTACGTGGCTGCTGTAATGTGATGCAGGAGTTGAGCTATGTGCAGGAGCTGGACATGCCTGTCAACATGAGGACCATTCACTCAAAGCTTCCATTCAAATTGAGAGAACAGTGGCGCACTACAGCTCACAACATAATGGAGAGAACCCATGACAGAGCCCACATCTTTGACCTGGTGCAATTCATAGAAAGACGTGTCAAAATTCTGTCTGACCCCTTGTTCGGCGATATACAGGATCCACCCTCTGCCTCATCTATAACTAGGCCTCCATCCAAGTTCAAATCACAGCCCAGGGGCAATGTAAAGGGGAACATTATTGCTGCTGTAACATCAACGGATGTGTCTGATGATGGAAAGGACCACACAGGATGTGGATGAGGTGAAGTGCCTGTGCTGCGATCGTTGTCATCTGGTGGAGGAATGCAGGCAGTTCAGAGGCAAGAAGCACAAGGACAAAATTCTCCTCTTGAGACAAAAAGGAGTGTGCTTCTCATGTTTATGCACTGGGCACATAAGCAAGGACTGTGAACAGCACCTGACATGTCAAACCTGTGGAAAGACTCACCCAACAGCACTTCATATTAAACAGTCACAGACCCCAGGACAATCAAAGGACTCTACTGGCACCCAGCAGTCCTCCAGTGAAACATGTGCGCATACAGGGGTCGGTAGGGACCATTGTGTACTGTCCATTCCGCCAGTGAAGTTAAAGTCAGCAAAGGGAAGCCGTATTATAACAACTTATGCCTTCCTGGACCCCGGTAGCTCGGCTACATTTTGCTCTGAACACCTCATGCAAGAACTCAACATCACAGGCAAGAAAACCAGCTTCCTGTTGAAGACAGTGGGGCAGAAAAAGGTCGTTCCAGCTTACACCGTGTCTAGTTTAGAGGTGTCTGAGGTGGGCAGTAACAACTTCTCTTTTTTTTTATTTTTTTTTTATTTTTTTTTTATTTGGAAAGAGCACTTTCAAATGACAATGCCATAATCTGTTACATTCAGCCACAGACACGTGTGTGTATATACGATGACATTATCATATAGATAGTCACAAGTCATCTGAGTATTTCTTCATATAGCTCTTTCAGATGTTTTTAGACCTTTGTGTAATCTTTGGTATGAATTATATATAAAAAGAACACAGGAGGCCTTCACATTGGAGAGGTACAGAAAGCAAAACATCAGCATATTCATACAGCAAAGTACAAAGGATCAGGGTAAAAATCACCAAATAAAATCCCGAAGTCAATAAAACACAGTTTTCCTGAGCCTCTTTCAGTAATTTAAGAAAAGTCTGGTCTAATGGATTTGACATACTCAGTCCATTTGATCCAAATTTTGTAAAATCTATCTTTCTGGACTTTAAGGGAATATGACAGTCGCTCCAATACATAAATTTCATAGATAATATCTATCCATTCATCTATAGGGGGTAGATGGGGTTTGAGCCAGTTTCTCGTAATAACTTTTTTGCTTCCAGCCAGGAGAATTTGAACCAACTTTTTATCGTTATTTCTCCTGCCGTCAAATTGGATATCTCCCATATAAATTCTATCCATAACAAAAGGAATATTGACTCCAAATATGTTGTTAATGTGTTTGTGGATTTCCTTCCAGTAAGGAACAATAACTGGGCAGTTCCAGAAAACATGATAATGATTGGCGTCGTCTATCCCACATAGTCTCCAGCAGCTGGAATCCCCTCTCCCATATCCCTTTTGTAAAGGTGTAATAAAAAACCTAGCAACATTTTTCCAACAGAATTCGCGCCAAGTAGTCGAGCAGGTTGAAGTCCATTGTATGAGACATATTCTTTTCCAAGCATCCTCTGTTATGATCAAATTGCCTTCCTTTTCCCACTTTTCTTTTATATACCAGGTATTTCCTGATTTGGAATGGAGTATATTTTTATATAGTTTAGAGATAATCTTGGTGCATGGAGATTCTGATACTGACAAAAGAATTTTCAGAATTTCTGATTCTACTTTGCCTAAATTTGGTCCCAGATTCTGGTTGAAATGGTTTCTAACTTGGAGATATCTAAAGAAATTGTTTTGTTCAAGATTGTACTTCCTCCTTAAGAATTCAAAACTATGGAATGTCCCCTCCTTAGTAAATGAGTAATAATTTGTTAGGCCTTTAGCAGCCCATTTCTTAAATCCACCATCAGATCTGTTTGGAATAAATTCAGTGCCAAACGCACACCATCACAGTAGTTTAATTGAGTCATTTAAATTACAAGTTTCTACAATTTCCTGCCAGGTTCTCAATAGTATATTTAACCAAGGGTTGCTTATGTTCAGCTGTTTATTTAAAAGTTCATTATCTGCAATCGTAGCTTCGATAGGTATCCCTTAAAGTAACGCATTTTCTATTTCTCTCCAACGTGCGGAATAAGCTGGGGTACTCAAGCAGATCAATGGCCTCAACTGTGCTGCTAAGTAATATTCTCTTAAGGAGGGGAGACCCATACCCCCGCTCTCTTTGCTTAGTTGTAGGGTTTTAAACCTGATCCTGGGTTTTTTCCCCTGCCATAAGTACCTGGATATCATCCTATCCCATTCTATGAATTGTTTAGTTGGTATTGACACTGGAAGACTTTGGAAAAGACAGAGCAATCTCGGCAGAATATTCATTTTAATGGACTCCACTCTGGAACTTAGACTCAAGAAAGGGATAACATTCCAACGCAAAATATCAGATTTCAACTGGGAATTTAAGGGGTTATAATTCGAATCAAATAATTTTGTGATATCCTTTGTTAAGTTTACCCCAAGATATCTGATTGATTCTGCATCCCATTTCATTTTGTATTTGCTTCTGATGTAATTAGGTGGGTTATAATTAAAGGTGATTACCTGTGTTTTTTATATATTAAGTTTATATCCTGAGTACATTCCATATTGTTCTAGCAGGTTCATAAGTTTTGGAAGTGACTGGGTGGGTTGTGATAAATATATCAGTACATCGTCCGCGAATAAGGTCAATTTATTTTCTCCTGATGGCATATTAATTCCTTTAATGTCTGTATTTTGTCTAATCCATTGGGCCATGGGCTCAATAAATAGAGAGAAGAGGAGAGGTGAGGCACAGCAGCCTTGTCTAGTTCCTCTTTCAAGAATGAATGGATTAGATAGGTCACCATTAATTTTTATTTTTGCAGAAGGTTTTTCATATAGGGCTTCAAATACTTCAATAATAGATTTATGAAAGCCAAATCTTTCTAAAACTTTATACAAAAAAGACCACCTGACCGAATCAAAAGCCTTCTCGGCATCTAGGCTAATAATGGCTGTTTCTGTTCCTTGTTCAATAATCCGATCAATAATATGCAAAGTTCTCCTAATATTGTCCTGTGTTTGTCTTTGTCTTACAAAACCAGTTTGGTCAAGGTGAATTAGTTCTGGTAGTATATTTTCAATTCTTTTGGACATTATAGTTGTAAATAATTTATAGTCTATATTCAATACACTAATTGGCCGGTAATTGCTGCACTCCAACTTATCTTTTCCATCTTTTGGTATCACAGAGATAATGGCATATCTCCAGGACGCCGTAATTTCTTTCTTCTTCAACACCCTGTTAAAAGTTCTCAATAGTACTGGAGTCAATAATTCTTTCATAGTCCTGTACCACTCAGATGTGAAACCATCTGCGCCCGGCGACTTTCCTGTTTTCAATTTACTTATTGCTGCATTTAATTCTCCTATTTCTATATCAGACAATAGTTTGTCATTTTGTTCATTAGTAATGGTAGGTAAATTAAGAGTGGCTAAAAATGATTCAAACTGAAGGTCATTATTCGTTTTTGGTTGGGAGTACAACGATTTATAAAACATTTCAAAACTTTGCTGTATTGTCTCTGTATGTGTCTCAATGTTCCCAGAGAGGGGATTTCTTATTTTGTGTATTGAATTTTCCGCTTGTTGTTTGCGTAATTTGTAAGATAGGAATTTGAGAGATTTTCCACCAGCTTGTTAACAACGTTGTTTTGTAAATAACAGAATTTTCTGTATTTCTAAAGTATTGATTTCATCTATTTCCTTTTTTATTTTATTCATTTTTAGTCTGGTTTCCTTATTTAGAGTCTCCACATGGTCTCTTTGTAATTCCTTTATTTTCTCTTCCAGGTTAATGAGCCTTTCCTTTCTGAGTTTCTTTTCATACGATGAGATAGCTATTATTTTCCCTCGGAGTACTGCTTTGAGTGCATCCCAGAGCACAGATGGCGTCACCTCGCCATTATCATTTAGCTCCAGATATGTTTTAATTTCTTTTCTAATTTTTTCCTTAATCTGTGGGTTGTTTAGAAGATTTGAATTCAGGCGCCAAGGTAAGGATCTTGGGTTATTGTCTAAATTTATTGACATGTAAATAGGACTATGGTCAGATAAGCCAATCGGACCAATATCACATTGCCCTATTCTGTGAAAGTCCTTACTAAAGGTGAAAAAATAATCTATTCTGGAGTAGACTGCATGAGATGAGGAGAAGTGGGTAAAATCTCGGCCAGACGGATAGAATTCTTTCCAAACATCGATAATTCCTACTTCTTTCAGCAAAGCATGCTTTTCGGCTCCCTCGACTACCCCATAAATCCGTATATTTTCACGTCTAGACCGGCTCTCTTGATCGGTTATTTTAGCATCTAGCGAGTTATGTAGCTTTAGCATTTCTGCTAAAATATCCTCAGTGTTTTGGACTCGTTCCTCGACTTTCATTATTCGCTCTTCTGCCTCGTCTAGTCTTACGTTAGTCTTTAAAATTTCTCCCTTAATGTCCTCGAACTGTTGCTTGTTGTCCTGGCGAAAGCTCCTCAGCTCCCGCAGGATCAAGTTCAGATCTGCCTTCTCCTCACTCAGCATTACATTAGCCCGTTTGCTAGTGGTGGTCTGCATGTCGCCTCGTGGTCGTTCGTCATCATCTGTTTCTGACTGCTGAGTCCCCCTCCTACCCTTCTGCCTGGTATCCATCGTTACCCCCTTTTTTTTTAAGTCTTTAAAGATGAAATTTTGCTTTTTTGGAGGTAGTTCAATAACTTTTTAAGGAGTGCAATCGGGAGCTCCTCAACTAAGCTGCCATCTTGTCTGTATCCAACCCGGAAGTTGGCAGTAACAACTTCTATCCCCTGCCCGAAGTCTTCACACAGAAGGAAATGCCAGTCACAGTGGAGAACATGATCACATCCAAGGATCTGGCTAAGTGGCTCTACCTGTCAAAGGTGCGCATCTCAAGCGTCAAGGCTAATGTTGGCTTGTTGATTGGCACCAACGCACCCAGGGTATTGGAACCCTGGGAGGTCATCGATAGCCGCGACAATGGGCCCTATGCCATCAGGACAGTACTTGGATGGGTAGTCAATGGCCCACTGAGTGGAAGCAGTGGCGCGCTAGCATCCTCCGCCACAGTGAACTGCATCTCTCTTCAGACACTGGAACAAATGCTTGTAAGTCAGTACAACCACGACTTCAATGAAAGGGCTGTGGAGGGAAAGGAAATGTCCAGAGATGACATCAGGTTTATGGAGACCATGGAACAATCAGCCAAGCAAGGATGGAAAGTACTGCCTGAAGTTTCCTTTCAAGAAGAAAGAGGTGTCTTTGCCCAACAACATCACCGTGGTGAAGCAAAGGATACAGAGCCTGAGGAGAAGGTTCCTTAATAGCAAAGGTTTGCAGCAGGAGTATGCTGAATATGTGAATGGCCTTATCAGCAACACCTATGCAGAACCCGTGCAGCTGAAGAAGCTTCAAGGCAAACCTGGTAGCGTCTGGTACATTCCCCATCACTCAGTCCACCACACAAGGAAAGGTACCCTTCAGGTCGTGTTCGATTGTGGTGCCACTTACCAAGGAGCATGCCTAAACAAAGAGCTCCTACAAGGGCCTAACCTCACAAGCTCATTACTGGGGGTCCTGCTACGCTTCAGAGAGGAACCTGTGGCGTTTATGGGTGACATACTGTACAGGCAATGTTCCATCAAGTGAAGGTCACAGAGGAAGGCAGAGACTTTCTCCGGTTTCTGTGGTGGCCGAATGGAGACATCACGCAGGAGCTGAGGCACTATAGGATGACTTTGCACTTGTTTGGTGCTGTTCAACACCAGTTGAAGGAGAGGAGTTAACATTTGTACTGTCAAATACTGATCCAGCATGGATAAAGTGGGCATTAAACTCATTTACCATGGCTGTTTTATTCTTAATTTCAGTCTCAAGGCATTCTGAAAGGCTTGAAATAGAGACTGGGCCTGAAAGATTTTATTAACTTCCAGAATTTGGAGGGATTAGTAAAATCCTTTGTAACAGATTTCAAAATGTACGCCGATTTGGATTTCCTGATATATGAAGTGCATTTGTTTCTAAGGGCCCTGAATGAGGTCCAGTCAGCAGAGGAATTTGATGATCTAGCCTGAGCCCAAGCTTTATTTCTTTGGCGAATTAGCCTTGCCAGGTCATCTGAATACCAGGGATTGTCCCTACCACTGATTCTGAATTTTTTTAACGGGGACATGTTTATTAGTGATTGACAAAATATTGATTGGAAATATTCCCAAGCCAAGTCAACGTCAGGAATCAGGGTAATTCTATTTAGATCACTAGCATGCAGATCATGCAATAAAGCTTGCGCTGTAAATTTTTTTTTTTAAATAATTAATTATTACTAAAATTACTTTTAAATAATTGTAAAAAATTGGTAGTTTATCTATGTGAGAATTGATTCATCACAAATCTGAACTTAGAGCAAAAAATAAATATTAGGTTGCTATCAGTATGCGGGGCGCTCAGTCGACACAATACAAGAGGTCTATAAGGTCGCTCTCTGTAAGGAATTCTGCATGTTGGCACTGCTCTGCTATTGGTTGTGTTTAAAAAAATAATAAAATGGCGCTTTTATGCTTTTATTTGTTTTGTCTGTGTAGGTAGCCATGGGGGATGGGGGATGGGGGGGGGGGGGTGAGAGGAAATTTTTGGAGGGTTTGTGATAACAGTGAGCAAGTGGGAAGGCAAAAGCAAGAGAGACATTAAGTGCAGGGAAAAGAGGATAGAGAGACAGATCAGTGGGGATTGATGACTTCAGTAGAGTGGTAATACCATAGAGACAGTATGAGTCACTGAGCACATTCTCCAGATCTCTGCCTCCTACCTGAATACATTGACTCCTTCTCTTTCCATCTCCATCTTACACACATGCACATCCTCTCCACTCCTCCTGTCTCTCCAACTCACATATCAACTCATACAGCTACATATTTTTTCGCTGTCAGACACACACACTCACACACACACACACACTCACACACATTGACACTCAAAAGCACACGCGCACACACACAGAACATTACATTTACATCCATTCATTCTTTGTGTCTCTACAACCTTTCTCTAATCTTAACTACAACCATAACCATAACAATGCATGCCTTACATAAACCCTGACCTTAAGCCTGGGCCACTCTGCCTGCGTGAGCGGCGCTGTTGCGTCGTGTCTCACGCTGCTGCTGCTCTACCGCCACAGTCCGGTCACACATCTCACGAGTGAGCAGCAGCCCTGCCGCAAGCTCTTCCTTCCAGGCCGTTGTCTTTACACAACTTTCCTCACCAAAACTACCTCGAAATAATATATTTCATTTCATTATAAACGTGATTTATATTTTGTATTGACAGTAGGGGAAGCATGCTTGAGCGTTATGAATCATACAAATAACTTAATTAGGTGATGATAATATTAAGATACACAACAAATCCTTCTGAATTGGTCTTGCTCATTTTGAAGGCACTTTCGAGGTAACTGTGGATATCAGGATGTGGAATGTGCTTTCAAAAGCAATCTAATTTACATTATTTGACACTTAAACAATTTGAATGGGTGCCAAACGACCATAAAAAGACCATACGTTCATTTTGCCACGACGGCCAACTTTTTTTTTCCTTTACCAATGGGCAGTGGCGGCTTGTGAACTGGCAATAGGGGAAACTCGAACAATCCCTAATTAATGATTGGTCATGACCTGTTTTAAATCATTCATTTAAATTACCATTACAGAAACTTTGAAAACTCTCAACATTATCAGATGTGGGCAGTTTTCATTTACAACGCATACCAATTACGACTCCGGACTTCTCACGCTTTTCTTTACTTAGCGGTTGGGAGCAATGCATGTGTTCCATGATCGTTTAAATGACATAAAATGATTTGAAACATCTGACTTTATGCAATTGCATTGCTTCCAACCTCTCCATGCACAAGGACTTCAATTCTGCGCAAGAATCACTTGCATATGTGTTGATTAAATTTGCCACTTTTCTCGCCTGGATTCTATCAAAATCACCCTGAATCACCTAAGTGGAGTCTAAACTATTTGCCAAACCTCCTAATTTAGTATCATCTGCAAATTTAACTAATTTGCTCTCAATATTCCTATCCTATTCCAATATTCCTAAAGTCATTAATGTAGATAAGGAACAGCAGGAGTCCCAACAACAATCCTTGAGGGACTCCACTCCCCACTATACCTAGCTGAGATGAGATTCCACTGACCACCACTCTTTATGTTCTGTACTGTAACCAGTTTTGAATCCACTCCAGTATACTTCCTGTCACTCCAATGGAGCCATTTTAAAAATTAGTCTCTTATGCGGTCCTGTATCAAATGCTTTCTGAAAATCCAAGTATATGATGTCATAAGCCCGGTTCTGGTCATAAGTCTCGGTGGCTTCTTCAAAGAATTCCAGAGGGTTTGTCAGACATGACCTTCCCTTAGGGAAACAATGTTGGCTATCCCTCAAGATATTATTACGTTCAAGAAATAATTCTAGCTCGTCTTTTATGATAGATTCCACTATTGGAAGATATGGAATGGAAGATAAACTGACTGGCCTGTAATTTCCTGGCCCAATACGGTCCCCTTCCTTGTATATTGGTATTATATTACCCTGCTTCTGGGGCAATACTTATTAGACCAATTTACTCCCTCTGTACATTCTACAAAAATGAGCCATAAGACTACTTTATAATGTCAGGTTTAATGCCCCCACTAATCAACTGTTTCTTAAGTCATTTGTGCTGAAATTCCCAGACCTGGTAAAATTAAAAACTGCACAAGTCATATTTAATGCACAAAATAATATTTTACCAGGTAACATCCAAAAGCTGTTTCAAGAGAGGGAAGGTATTTCAAATTATGACCTAAGAGGAAAACTCAAATTACAAACCCAAAACCAGTGAAGTTGGCATGTTATGTAAATCGTAGATAAAAACAGAATACAATGATTTGCAAATCCTTTTCAACTTGTATTCAGTTGAATACACTGCAAAGACAAGATGTTTATTGTTCAAACTGAGAAACTTTTTTTTTGTTGCAAATATTCATTAACTTAGAATTTACAGGCAGCAACACATTGCAAAAAAGTTGGCATAGGGGCCTTTTTACCACTGTGTTACATCGCCTTTCCTTTTAACGACACTCAGTGAACGTTTGGTAACTGAGGAGACCAATTTTTGAAGCTTTCCAGGTGGAACTCTTTCCCTTTCTTGCTTGATGTACAGCTTAAGTTATTCAACAGTCCAGGGTCTCCGTTGTCATATTTAACGCTTCATAATGCGCCACACATTTTCAATGGGAGACAGGTCTGGACTACAGGCAGGCCAGTCTAGTACCCGCACTCTTTTACTACGGAGTCATGCTGTTGTAACACGTGCAGAATGTGGCGTGGCATTGTCTTGCTGAAATAAGCAGGGGTGTCCATGAAAAAGACGTTGCTTGGATGGCAACATATGTTGCTCCAAAACCTGTATGTACCTTTCAGCATTAATGGTGCCTTCACATAAGTGTAAGTTGCCCATACCTTGGGCACTAATACACCCCCATACCATCACAGATGCTGGCTTTTGAACTTTGCGCCTATAACGGTCCGGATGGTTCTTTTCCTCTTTGGTCCGGAGGACACTGTGGAAACATTTTTTATTGATTCATTTAATTATTATTAATTGCTTATCCTTGCTTGCTCATATTCTGTTTTAGTTCACAACTTCATAGGCCTAGAGTGTGTGTGTGCTTGCATATTTCTGATTCAGCAGGGGCCTGCATAACTCTACTAGTGAGTCATGACATGTAGCCTATCTAAAGTCATGACAACTTGAATGTCTGTACCAAGGGCAAGATGTTTTTCTCTTTCTCTAAGTTTATGTGTTCATAGAAAGCTCCGGAATCCATAACAAGATAAGCTGGAGCCAGAGCTGAGTTAGAAGGCAGGTGCTCTCCTCCCTGGCAAGATGTGTGTGTATCCCCAGACAACTCGACGTGGTTACGTACCAACTTGACTCGGTTGCGTGTGACGCAAGGCTCGCGTGATGTGTAAATCAGCACGGGGGGAGGAGAACGCCATGGAGTATTCCTACAAATACCAGAGAACTTTAATTGTGTATCCTCCATTCTGACTTGACTTTGTATGGGGATCCTTTTTTGCAAAAAAGTAAACGGACTTTGGCTTAGATATTAACTTTGCCATCAGTCTCCGACTGATTTTTTTTTCCTGAGTCGTCTTGAGTTTTCTCTCGTGAAAGTAATACTTGGAATGTAAAATCAAAATTCCTTTTACATTGGGGGCTTGTCCGGGATTCCAATATCCCACCTGCACTCCCTGGAGAATCAGCGCCGACTGAAAACCGTGCGCACGGTCGTCCAGGGGACGTTGTGGTAAGACTTCAGCCCAGGCCGCTTGAGATGGCCCTTTTGGGGTGTGTAGGAGGTCAGAAACGGGGGGTTCTCCAAACAATGAGTGGAGGTGCGGGTGAGTGACGGAATTTTTACTGAATTCGGCTTAGTTGTTGTGACGCAGAGAAAGTAATATTGCCAATTATGGGACTGATGAACAGTAAAGAGGTTGCTGTGGTTGTTGTTGTAAGGACTGCTGTTCTGGGACTGATGATGAGGAAGTGTGACTGAGACTGGGCAATTTGTTGAAAGTTGACATAATGGTTCAGGGAATCATTGTGGGTCTGAGACTGAGGAGTGTGTTGAATGCTGACATAATGATTCTGGGAATCATTGTGAGCAAAGGAATTTGGGTTCAGTTGAAATAGAGCATTGTTTGTGTATGTTATCGAAGCAACAATGGTGTCAGATCATAAGAAAATTTAAGCCTTGGATCTTTTCCAATGTGAATGAATGTGAGAGAGGAAAGTGCACTAAGGTATGTGTGTGTCCTGAGCTCAGACTGCGTGTGCGTATGTGGAAATCAATGTGAATGAACCTAACTCAGTGTCTGTAAACAACTGCATTGCAGGCATATTTGTTAGTTCTGTCTTTGTTAGATTGAATCTATTCCATGAAGTGCATATAGATGTTTTCAATAAAATTGGCATTCATTTGAGAATAAGTTAAGGTGCCAGATGATTAGCTAAAATTTACAGTATTTTATGGACTCCTTACTGTAATTACAGGATTGGTAAAAAGTGAAAATTCTGAAAAAAAAGTGTATATTAGCAGAGCAAATTTGTAGGAGTTAAGCCATTTTTAATGACTGTGTATTTGTAAAAGGACAAAGTTGCAGAAGTAAGCAGAATAAATTTTCCTTATGAAACCGAGCAAAAGTCGCCATTTCTTGATAAAATAAATGCTAACCCTTCCTAAATGATCGGTACTTATAAACAGAGGGAAGTTCAGATGAAGTAACAATTGAATGTAAATTATACAAATATGGACAAGTGTTTCTAATGTTGTGGCTAACTGAATTTCTTTAAGATGCAGGACAAAGTGAATATTTAAATGCTTTAATATTTGGCGGTAGTTATACATTGCAGAGAAAACTACCAGTGATATCCTCAATGAGCATGATGTGATTACACTATTTGAATTTGTAAAATATTTTAAAGAGCTAGAAAATCTAAGCACTTTTCCGTAGATAATCAGGCTGTGTGAGATTGGTGTGATAGAAGCACATCTCTGAAAAGAAAATGAAGTGAAAGTGAACAAGAATAACACAGTGTGTTCAAAATTTGCCAAAGTACTGTGTAACACTGTATACAATAAGAGACTGTGTGCCAAATTCAATTTAGAGGTTTTTCTATCAAGCATTAAAAAATTAATTTGCAATTGCTATCTGAAGGAAAGAAATAAGGTAAAATGATTAGAAAAGTGCCAGTAAATACAAAATATAATATGAAATTTAATGGTACATATTAAATTGATAAAAAAAAAAAAAAAATCAAATGAAGTATTGTTGGATTAGAGAATCATGGATCTTTCGAGGGGGAAGCTCTAAGTGGAACAAATGTGACTGAAAGTTTCCCTGACCAAAGAAATGCAATTAAAATTCTTTTCTTCATTTAGAACAGGAATTGTCAACGAGTGTCTCCATGGCAAAGGAACTGAGTGGACTGATAACCTTAATATGTTTATTTAACTTTTACTTTAACTTACTTTTACTTTAACTTTAACTTTTTCGGAAGTGTCCGAACCAGTTGAATTAAAACAAAATTGTTCATTATTGTTTGTCTCTAACTCCTCTTGGAACCTTTCCACAGAGAGCACTGCTGAAGAGAAGAAATGAAAATAACCTTGGGTAAAAGTGATAAAGCTGGCCAGCTGGATATGTTTTAGCTTAAAAGTTTACCTTCTGAAATAGAGTTGGGGAAATACAATCTGAAGTAGTAACACGAGACTAAATTCAAAAGTCAACTAGTAACGTGATCACATATTACTTTGCTTGCGATTTCTACATTTATTTTTGATTAAGTGAGTCAAATAAAAGGTACTGACTGAAAGGACCTTCATGTGCCAGGAGCCCAAAGTGAAAACTAATATTATATATGTAGCCATTTTTGTGAATAAAAAATATTACAATTTTTTTGCTAATTGTAACATGGTCTAAAGTGATTCCTCCCGGTTCTGCTGATGATGAGGGGAAATGTAAGAATGGTTGGGGCTAATAAGCCCTGACTGTGTATTTCCTCCATGCTTTTAGCGGAACCCTAGACTGAGGTGGATTGCTTAATCACAATTCATTGAGAGGGAAAAAAATATATAAAAATGTATTCTCCATTGTGTTAAAGAAGTCCTATCTAATAATACTGCATGTCCTGGACTCAGGGACACCCCACTATCAAATCCTGATATTGAATACTTTGTTGATGGTTGGGCGTCAGGAGTCGATAAGGGCAACCCATGTGTTGGATTTGCTGTCTGTACTCATGATGGCTCTGCACCGCAAACATGTTGATCAGTTTGGCTGAGGCCTTTGCTGACATAGAAACAAGGGCAGCAGTCAAACACACTCTTGTGGGGCGATTACACTAATCTGAAGTGTCAATATTCATCTGACCTGCTGTGAGCAGATCCCCCATAAGAAAAATGTCAATGGGCATCACATGGAACACAATACACTGATGGCAGGTGGGTAGGACCCTATGGAAAGCCTATATTACCAACATCCCTCTTCCATATTGCTGTAGATTTGGTGCATGGACAGTGCCATGTACCAAGAGGAGGGACTAAGGGGTTCATAGATCAAAGTACAACATGACGAAGTTATAAAACACAGGACACACGGGGAAGCATAGTAGTACAGTAGGGGGCAATCCCTACACCCCCTGGGCCATTCCACACATTTCATACATTTAACACTGTGTGAAGCGAGAAGAAGTGATGTGTTATTATTGATGTGACCTTTGCTAAATGAGGTAGAAGCTATAGATGCAATCACAGTAGCAAAAATCCTGAGTAGGGAAATTGAGAGCCTAGGTGGGGGATTCTAAAAGCATTCTATCGTGATAATGGGCCAGAATTTAGACATGAAGAACTGGCTTGTTTGGGAGTAAAATTGGGAATAGAATTGAAAAAACATTATGCATATCATCCACAATTAGCAGGATTGGCAGAAAGGACTAATAGAACCCTGAAAGAAAAACTGCGCAAAGCCATGGCAGAAACTAAATGGAACTAGGTAGCATGTCTGCCATAAGTATTAACTAGCATGAGGATAACCCCACAAGCAGGGATTGGGGTTGTCACCTTATGAAGTAGTACATGGGAAACCTTTTGAGTTCGTACATTTACTGAAGAGAACACAAGTAGAAGAAACGAAAAGCGAGATTCGAAATGTGCTTCCTCCCAGATCAGTAGCGGAGCTGCCACCCAGTGAGATAAAGCCTGGAGATTGGATCCTGGTGCGGAGTGCCGGAAAAGAAAATGGGAGTGGAGTGAACCGGCATGGAAGGGTCCATTTCAAGTGCTCCTAACCACACTGACAGCAATAAAAATCCAGGAGAGGGAGACGTGGAGACATCAGTCACATTGTAAAGGTGGTATCTCCTCCTCCAGCAGGTGTATAGGTACATCTGGGTGAGTCAGGATAGACTTGGAGGGAGTCCGGCTTCAAAGGAGGGCGTGGCATATAGAGCCCATCCGTCTCAAACCCGGTGAAGAGTTTATTTACGCTCCAAGTCAGTAGAGACTCCAGACTTATTCATATTACAAAAAAAAAAGAGGTTTAATAAAATGTCTTATCTCTCCCTGTGTCTGTTCATTTTTAATGTGCAGTGTCTACTGCACGTAATGGATTAGTTTCAATCGACCCCAGTTTACCCCCACTTTATATAGTCGATGTGTCAAAGGAAATGGCACAGGGTTTGTGGGAGTATCCCAGGGGTGCCAGGGGAAACTATTGATTTTGAGTGGGTATCCACAAACAAGCGACGGGAACAATTCAGAATGACTAACCGCTGTGGGGGAAGGGTTAGCATCTGGGAAGCCATTTCCCTATGATGAAATTAAATTGTTTGCATTAAAGGCTGCACCGACGAGTGCTTGGAAAACCCTAATTGTAAATGATACACCAATTTCTTTTCTATGTGACACGGGGGCATGTTGAACTGTTATCAGAAAAGTAAGTGCAATTTTTCCACATCGGCTCCGCACTAATGTGACACAAACTTGTGCTGCGAATGGGGCAACGGGACAGAGTAGCAACAGAGGAACTCAAATTTGAGGATCCTGAGGGGATTGCTACACTCTGCTCTGTAATTGTGTCCGCACAGCGCCCAGTAAACCACCTGGGGAGGGACGTAATGTCTAAACTGGGGCTCGGGGTGGTTCCTACAGGTCCTACTATGTGGGAGGCAATGCGCGTGTTCGAAGGAAACGAACAGGGTGAGATTGCGGGGATCAGATGGTGGTTCTGGGAACCGGACCCCCAGCAATCTACTAAGCGTTGCAATTTGCAGATTTGCCCCCCCGCAAGCCGATTACAGCAATGTTGCAAATAGTGCTGGGGAGAGGACTGAAGACCCCCGTGTCTGGTGAAGTATGAATTGACATATTGCCATGGTACTATCTAATCGGCATGTTTGTCGCATGCAAGTTGAGGGCAACACGTGGTACGTGGGTGACAGCCCACACCTAGCAGAGGGGCGATAGAGACGACCTCTGAACAGGCGAGGCTGGTGAAATGGTCAAAGCGAATGCGCTAGTCAGCGAGTGGTGTTTCTGTGATCAGTGGGCTCTGAAAAGGAGACACTGGGAAGCAGAAAGCAGAGTTCTTAACCTGGGGGAGCCCGGGTGGAGATCTCTGTGGAAAGGGATCAAGCCGGGGACTGCGCCCTTTCAAAGGATCTAAGTGGTCAAAATCATGTGTCCAAATTGGAATAGCAGGATGCTACTTCTGCTTATTGTATCTGTCGACAGCAGCACAGGGGGGGATCTGTCAGCTTATTGGGCCAGTGTGTGTACCTATATACCAGCTAATGATGAGGCAGGAGGGGTGATTGATCAAGACTTGCAACGTTTGGAAGACATATCTGATGCACAACAGCGAGATCTCGCACCAGCAGTGGCAATTTCTTGGTGGGACTGGCTTCTGTCTGGGGGTTGGAAAATGGGAATTACATCTGTAATGAGTCTTGTAGTTGGGGAATTTGCAGTACTGCTCTTTTGCAGTTGCTGTGGAATTCCCATAATTAAAGGAATGATATCAAGAGTATTGAGTACTAATCCAGAGTATCAGATGTTTCTATTACAGGACAACAATGAGATGTATACTCTGCCCGAGGAGCTTAAGGAATCATACAACGATGTAATTGAGTTGGAGGGTTTGTTTGAACCAAAGGATGGACTGTAATGGTAAAATGATGAAACATCTTCCCCGTGAATGAATCACATGCTGAAAATTGAGAGAAGTGGCATGCTGGCGGATAATCAATTATAAACAGGGGGGAAATGTGGAAACATTTTTTATTGATTCATTTAATTATTATTAATTGCTTATCCTTGCTTGCTCATATTCTGTTTTAGTTCACAACTTCATAGGCCTAGAGTGTGTGTGTGCTTGCATATTTCTGATTTCTGATTTCTGTGCTTGCATATTTCTGATTTCTGATTTCTGATTTCTCTAAATTTATGTGTTCATAGAAAGCTCCGGAATCCATAACAAGATAAGCTGGAGCCAGAGCTGAGAGAGAAGGCAGGTGCTCTCCTCCCTGGCAAGATGTGTGTGTATCCCCAGACAACTTGACGTGGTTACGTACCAACTTGACTCAGTTGCGTGTGACGCAAGGCTCGCGTGATGCGTAAATCAGCACGGGGGGAGGAGAATGCCATGGAGTATTCCTACAAATACCAGAGAACTTTCTAATTGTGTATCCTCCATTCTGACTTGACTTTGTATGGGGATCCTTTTTTGCAAAAAAGTAAACGGACTTTGGCTTGGATATTAACTTATCCATATAAGTGATATATAAGATATAACAGTCTCCGACTGATTTTTTTTCCAGAGTCGTCTTGAGTTTTCTCTCGTGAAAGTAATACTTGGAATGTAAAATCAAAATTCCTTTAACAACACAACGTCCGCAGTTTCCAAAAACAATTTGAAATGTTGACTCATCAGACCACAGAACACTTTTCCACTTTGCATCAGTCCATCTTAGATGAGCTTGGGCCCAGCGAAGCCAGCAGCGTTTCTTGGTGCTGTTGATAAATGGCTTTCGCTTTGCATTGTTGAGTTTTAACTTGCACTTGCAGATGTAGCGACAAACTGTAGTTACTGACAGTGGTTTTCTGAAGTGTTCCTGAGCCCATGTGGTGATGTCCTTTACACACTGATGTCGGTTTTTGATGCAGTACCGCCTGAGGGATCGAAGGCCACGAGCATTCAATGTTGGTTTTCGGCCTTGTCGCTTACGTGCAGTGATTTCTCCAGATTCTCTGAACCTTTTGACGATATTACGGACCGTAGATGATGAAATCCCTACATTTCTTGCAATAGCTTGTTGAGGAATGTTGTTTTTAAACTGTTCGACAATCAGATCACGCATTTGTTCACTAAGTGGTGACCCTCGCCACATCCTTGTTTGTGAATGACTGAAGATTTCAGGGAAGCTGCTTTTATACCCAATCATGGCACCCACCTGTTCCCAATTAGCCCGTTCACCTGTGGGATGTTCCAAATAAGTGTTTGATGAGCATTCCTCAACTCTCTCAGTCTTTTTTGCCACTTGTGCCAGCTTTTTTGAAAAATGTTGCAGGCATCAAATTCCAAATGAGCTAATATTTGCAAAAAATTACAAAGTTTATCTGTTTGAACATTAAGTAACTTGTATTTGCAGTGTATTCAATTGAATATAGGTTGAAAAGGATTTGCAAATCATTGAATTCTGTTTTTATTTACGATTTACACAGCATTCACTGGTTTTGGGTTTTGTAAAACAACAGTGTTAGAACCACCCTCAAAAGTATGTGTATTTCTGTTTGTGGGGTTATTTTGTGGAACGGATTAGACGATGATGTTAAACTCAGTAATAATGTTAATCAGTTCAAAAGGAAGTTTCGAAAAAGCGTGTTTGAAATGTATAACAAGGAGGAGGAGAAAAATTGATGTGAATTGCTGAGATGATTGTGGGGAGGGGGGGATTCTGAGAGTGTCTAGTGTTGGTTTCAGATGTTTGAATCCGTACTGTGGTGTCTGGGGGTTGGAAATGGATAAGCTCTGATTCTTCCATCCCCTTTTCAAACTCTTTTGTTGATTGTTGTTTGATTGAGGTTGTTATATTGGCTGTTATCACTGGTTTTCTGTAGTTTTGTTTTGTTGTGCATAATTGGTGTTTTGGTTTGAAATAAATCTTCGAATTGGATTGCTTCCAATCATCTTGCATTTCTCCAGTTTCTAAAGACCTGAAGTTTGAAGATGATCTCACAAATTCTCAACAGAATAACTATTTAAGGTGTCAGCAATATCCTTATTATCATATAGCAGCGATCCATCTTTATTCTTTATGCACTTAACCTCCACTTTGGCTTTCCCTTTTCTGCTAAAGAACTGAAAGAAACACTTTGTTTAGTTTTTGCCCCCTCTGCAACTTGCCTTTAATATTGGTATTATATTGCCCTGTTTCCAATCATTTGGCATTTCTCCAGTTTCTAAAGACCATCTGAAGATGGCAGATAGCGGCTTAAAGATGATCTCACCAACTTCCCTGAGAACTCTAGGATATAAGCCATCAGGACCTGCCACCTTATCTGCCTTTAGTTAATGCAACTTGTCTAATACTTCGTTATCCCTTATCTCAATTTCTGCTAAATAATCTTGAGCATTTAACATGCCCTCTGGCCGAATAAAGACCCACTCTGAGGTAAAATTCTCAACAAAGTAACTGTTTAAGGCATCCGCAACATCATATAGCAGTGATCGATTTTTATTCTTTATGCACTTACCCTACTCTTTAACTTTCCTTTTTCTGCTACAGAACTGAAAGAAGCCCTTAGGGTTAGTTTTTGCCCCCTCTGCAATTTGTCTTTCATACAGTCCTCTCGCATTCCTCAGCTCTTTTTTGACCACAGCCCACATTTTACAGTATTCAGCCTTGTTATCCTTTATGAACATCTTATAAGATTCTTCTCCCTCAAACTCCTATGAATAGCTGTGGTCATCCACTGAGGATTCCGCTTTTTCAGCTTACTTTTGGACACCTTTGGAATGAATTTGCATTGAGAATCATGTAAAACCTCCTTAAATCTTTCCCACAACTCATTTACCGACTCACAGTCCAGGAGTGTCTCCCATTTTATTTCGCTTAGATATGAGAGCATCCTGTCAAAGTTTGCTCACCTAAAATTGAAAATTTTGGTTTTCCAAGACACCTTTTGAACTTGCCATGAAACATCAAAATTAACAGTAGAGTGATCACTAGTCCCAAGTGGCTCCAGTATCTCAACATTGTAAATTCTATCAGGGTCATTACAGAGCACTAAATCTAAAATTGCTGCCTCTCATGTAGGTTTATTAACATGCTGCACCAAACAATTGTCATTTATAACATCTAGAAATTCTTTCTCCCCTTCACCCTGTCCTTTCACCATTTCGCAATTGATACCAGGGTATTTGAAGTCTCCCATAATAATAGTCCCTGCTCCTCTACAAGCTTGCCTAAGCCTCTTAAAGAGCATTTAATTGTCAATACTGTCCAAAGCTGGCAGTCGATTGCATACTCCTATGTTTAAACCTGTCTCGGGCTTGCAATGAGCCTGACCCAGATATCTTCACAGGGCAAGAAATGTTCAATTTCAGGAATTTCTTGCACATTTATGTTTTCATTCATATAGACTGCTACACCCCCTCCTCGACTATTACATCTATCCTTCCTAAAGAGCTCATAACCTTCTATGTTATATTCATCTCCATCCTCTTCACATTGCCATGTCTCTGTAATCCCAACTATGTCATATCACAACAGCCTCAAGTTCTGGACATTTATTTTTATGCTTCTTGTATTTAAATAAAAACATTTCTGGTTATTATGAATGCTCTTCCCCTTCGATTTCCCAGATGCCTGCCGCTCCAAGCCCCACACCACGCTTTTTTGCTTTAAAAATATATCATCAATCGTGCATGTAACGCCTTCAGCTTCCATCAGGGCAATCTGCATTTCCCTATGTAAAACACTCTCTACCTCTCAGCCCCCCAGGTCCCTAGTTTAAATAACCTTGTGCTACCCTCAACATTAGCTGACCCCGTGCAAATGTACCCCTCTGGTTCAGGTGTAGCCCGTCAGGCTTGAACAGGTCACCCCTGTCCCAGAAGTTGTTCCAGTGCTCCATAAACCTGTACCCCTCTTTTCCACATCAGGTTTGTAGCCACGTGTTAAACCTCCAGATAAAATTCTGCTTCCTTCTGCTTGCACGTGGTACCTGTAGAATCCGGGAGAAAACAACTGTGGAGGATCTGCTCCTAAGCTTTTCAGCTAATCCCACAAATTTGTCTTGCAGAACCTCAAACCTACCCTAACCTTTGTCATTTGTCCCAACATGGACCATGCCCTCTGGATCCCTCCCCGCTCTGGCCAGGATGCTCCAGGAGGTCTCCTACCCGGGCACCAAGCAGGCAACACACCATACGAGACTCCTTGTCGCAAACAGACTAAGTTGTCTATTCCTCTAATAATAATAGTGAGTCCCCCACTATCACTGGCTTTTTTCTGAGGGGAAGAGGCTAAGATCGTGCCCTGATGCTCATCCATCCCCCCTCTCTCAGGGTCAGGGGCCCAGACGAGTTCCTTCAAGGGCCGGAATCGGTTGGACACCTCAACCACTGGAGGAGCTGTCGCTGTACGGCATGTAGGCCCTTTCCTGCACTGACGTCCTGCAGTCACCCAACTTTCTCTACCTGCCTGCTCTGGGGTCTAAGCCAATCGGATACTGATGCAAGAAAAAAATATACACCATTTTGTGAACTACAGGAATTCAAGACATTGATGTTTTATGTCACCATGAATGTGGATAGGAAAATGCTTGATAACTATTTTAGTGAATAATAATGCAAGCTAAGGGACAGTAGTTCTACTAATTGATCCTCGCAATTAAATTAATTAACACAAATGAATTAGGAAGCAAATGAGAATGCGTTTAGAGAAGTAATGTGCTTTAAGGCAAGATGAGAGCAAGGCTATAATCCCTGAAATGGCAAGTCACGAATGGAAGAGGTGAAAATGGCAAGATTGAAACAAAATCCAGCTTAAATAGCGGTCTTCAGGACTGAGGTTTAAGAAGCTTTGTCCCAGGCTTTCACAGTAAGGCATGACTATCTTTTTCCTAGCCTGCCTAATTAAATAAGTATCCATGAGATAGAGATCATGATCCTTCTTTGAGTCAAGGATAAAGTTTAAACAATATTTCACATTATGCACTACTGTTACACCAGTGACAAATATTGCATATCTTACCCTCACAAGTATACAGCCACTCCAAATGAACCCCTTTTCCAGTTCTGTGAAATTAAGCATTAGGTTTTGGTGTGAAACCTTCATGGGCAGCTAGCCATCTTACTGATACTAAAATAGCTGCTTCCCTGTGCATCACAGCTGGGGCGACTGCAGCAAATAGCAACTGTGAAAACACTATTTAGAGCACTCCAAGATACACGTGCAAAGGTGTGCTGGGCCAGGTATGGAAGAGGGCAATAACCGAAGCCATTTCATAATGCTTGTTCCTGTGTTTGGTTCATTTGAAGAGAGCAGGTTAATCTGTTTGACTGCACGAGAAATTGCCATGACCAGTTCTTCTGCAGAAGTGGAAAATTTATTGCGTTCCCATCTTGATTGTGATTGACATAGTGATGTTGTCACCTCCTGCCTGATGATTTGTCTTAGGCTATACTAGTCTATGTCGTCAGTTTTCATAGCTGGAATGACCAGTAGATATGCAGTGCAGCTCCTGCAGGGCAGAAAATGCCATTCATGTACTGGAGCGATTGGTTGTTCCAGTGAAGGAAGGTGAATAATGGAAGAATTTTCACTGCAACGGCAATGAATGTAAGTGAGATATTATTATTTTTGCAGCATCATGAGCAGGATGCGTATATACGACAGAAGGTCCAAGAGTGAATCATGACACCCACCAGCGAATGTTAGCAACTTTTATAAACAGTAAAGAGTAGAAACAGCCTCAGACTAATTAGGTTAATAAATATCTAAAAAACCTTACTGATGGTATATGTATTCTACATCTTTTGGTTGCTTTTAATGGAGCTAACATAGAATTGTTGGTAAATGTAACAATTAATAATACAAGTATTCGTGTTTTATTATTTTATTTTTTTTAATTAAACCTTTATTTCACCAGGTAAGACTCACTGAGATTTAAAATCTCTTTTTAAAGAGTGACCTGGCCAAGAGGGCAGCAAAAATAAAAAGAACACACATAAGTTTCATACAAGGACAGTGACACAGATATCAAAACATTTAAAAATAAGAATACATACATAAAAAAGTAAATTGGGCACATAGACAGTTTCTCATGCTTTCACATTCTAAATCCTTTAAAATTGAACCAAAAGCATTGATAGAAATCAGTTCTGACAATCTCCAGTCCTTTTGAAGGATGTTCCAGGCAGAGGGGGCATCATATTTAAAAGCTTTTTTTCCAAGCTTCGTGCGAGCATGTGGAACAGTCAAATGCAAAATATCTTGAGAACGGAGGTTGTAATGGCCTTCACTTCGAAAAAGATAAGTCGACAGGTAAGAAGGGACCAGCCCAAGGAGTGTTTTATAAATAAAATTCAACCAATGTGTACGCCTACGTACATACAGTGATGGCCACTCAGCCTCAGAATACAAAGTACAGTGATGGGTGAGATGTTTAAGACCAGTAACAAACCGCAGGACACAGTGATAGACAGTATCAAGGGACCGTAAACATTGAGCAGAAGCGTTCATATATAATAAGTCACCATAATCTAGCAAAGGCAGGAAAGTAGCTGTTAAGAAAGTAGGGTAAGAGACGCCAGGTGCGGGAACTCAGGAATTTATTACAAAAAACCAAGGCAGGGCAGGAGAAAAACAAAAAGGGGGCGCTCAGGCCAAACAAAACACCGTGCCACACAAACACTGAATGGGGAGAACTAAGGCACGGGACTAGAGAATAACTAAGGAAAGGCACTTCCGGCCGAAACAAAACCACCGTGCATAAGCACTGAACAGAATAAACTAAGGGCACAGAAACTAGACTGGGGCACAGGCACTGGGAAAAACGTGGCTGGAGATGTTGTTCGGAAGTAGATGGCTAGAGAGCTGCCGAATAGCTCACTCGGTTAAGGCACTGCGCTGCAGTGCAGAGTTTCGCGGGTTCGAGCCCCGGCGTACCCACCGGTAGGGGTCGGCAGCTTTTTCAGAGTAGCGCACAATTGGCGATTGCGCTACAGGGTTTGAAATTGGGAAGAGACTGCCGGATTTGGGTATTTAATAACAGCTTTGTTCGTTGCTCCTCCTCGCCTCCTGTTAGCCAGACGGGCACTCGTCAGGAAGACTCTGGGTTTGTTCACATCTGGGTATCCTCCGCCCTTGTTCGGAACTTACGAGAATTCAACCAATGAGTGTATAAGAATCAGTGGCTGACGGACACGTACTTCGGAGGAGAGCCGTGAGCTGTCCTCACTATCCTGAGTTGGCAGCAAGGGGTCGCATAAGAGCAAGCTTTGTACATAGTTCACTAATTGGGCATTCCAGATTCGGGTGGGATTTGAGATGCCAAATTTATTAAAAAAAAAAAAAAAAAAAAGAAGACGGCTAGGAGGGTCAGGGGACTCGGAAGAAGACGACATCGCAATGAGCGCACAGCTCGGGATGGATCAGGTGACTCGGACGAAACATCACGGAGGACAGCACACAACTCAGAATGGGTCCAGAGACTCGGACGGGGGCATCACAGAGGACAGCACAGCTCGGAAAGGGGCCGGTGACTCGGACAGGAACATCACGGGAAACAGCACACATCTCAGAGTGGGTCAGGTGACTCGGACGGGGGCATCACAGAGGACAGCACACAGCTCGGAATGGGTCAGGTGACTGGGACAGAACCATCAAGAAGGACAGCACAGCTCGGAATGGGTCCGGCGACTCGGACAGGAACATCACAGGAAACAGCACACATCTCGGAGTGGGTCAGGTGACTCAGAAGGGCATCTCTGAAAACGGCTCATCTCGGAGCGGGTCAGGTGACTCGGAAGGGAATCTCGGGAAACAGCTCATCTCGGAGCGGGTCAGGTGACTCGGACGGAACATCATGGAGGACAGTACAGCTCGGAATGGGTCCGGTGACTCGGACAGGAACATCACGGGAAGCAGCACACATCTCCGAGTGGGTCAGGTGACTCGGACGGGGGCATCACAGAGGACAGCGCACAGCTCGGAATGGGTCAGGTGACTGGGACAGAACCATCACGAAGGACAGCACAGCTCGGAATGGGTCCGGCGACTCGGACAGGAACATCACGGGAAACGGCACACATCTCGGAGTGGGTCAGGTGACTGGGGCAGAAACATCACGGAGAACAGCAGGCACAGGGGACTCGGAGATCCAGCTGGTGCAGAATGGTACATAGCACAGCGGCACCGGGAACTCGGGAAATCCAGCTGGCCAAGAATGGTTCAGGAAGCGCAGCTGATACTGAAGGCTCGGGCGAATGCCAATCACGACTGGGCGCTGCCCGCACAGCGTCCAGGCCCCGGAACACACGCATTTCACAGTGAGTGCGTGGAAACTCAGAATAAGGCATAGGCAAGGTGTGCAACGTAAAGTCCCGTCTGGCCTCAGTGCCTGCTGCATGGAAATATAAAGGGACACACACAGCTCGACAACAGGTATTGAAAATAATGCAAATTAACAAGGGGTAGTCACACGAGGGAAACTCAATTACAAAGAACGAAAAAACATTAACACAAAGACGCTGATCACAAGACTCCCCCTCAACGGGACAAATAAACTGAATAAAAAGACTCCTAAGTGAAAAGGATAAGAGCCAGAATAGATAATAAAGATGCAGAGGTTCTGCAGAAAGCATAGCTAAGCCAGTAAGGAAACGAGATACGGAAACAAGAATAGAGCGAATGCAGAGAGGTAATTAGTCAATTAGTAAGTGCAGCTGTACAATCCCAGGTGCTCGTTAGTGGATTAGTATTATATACAATATTGGTTTTGGTTAGTAATTTTAACAAAACAAACTGTTAGTAATTGTTGGTAACATAGCAACAGCAAGGGGAAATAGTAAACGAGACAGAAGGAAGGTTGAAACCCAGAATCCATTAAATCACCCGAAATACTGTCTTAAAGGAATTTTGGTTTTATATTCCCAGTATTACCTTCACAAGAGAAAACTCAAGACGACTCAGGAAAAAATCAGTCGGAGGCAGAGAAGTTAATATCCAAGCCAAAGTCCGTTTACTTTTTTGCAAAAAAGGATCCCCACATACAGAAGTTCAGGTCAAGATGGATGATACACAGTTAGAAAGTTCTCTGGTATTTGTAGGAATACTCCATGGCGTTCTCCTCCCCGCGTGCTGATTTGCACATCACGCGAGCCTTGCGTCACACGCAACTGAGTCAAGTTGGTACGTAACCACGTCAAGTTGTCTAAGGATACACACACACACACATCTTGCCAGGGAGGAGAGCACCTGCCTTCTCTCTCAGCTCTGGCTCCAGCTTATCTTGTTATGGATTCCGGAGCTTTCTATGAACACATAAACTTAGAGAAAAAGAAAAACATCTTGCCCTTGGTACAGACATTCAAGTTGTCATGACTTTAGATAGGCTACATGTCATGACTCACTAGTAGAGTTATGCAGGCCCCTGCTAAATCAGAAATATGCAAGCACACACACACTCTAGGCCTATAAAGTTGTGAACTAAAACAGAATATGGGCAAGCAAGGATAAGCAATTAATAATAATTAAATGAATCAATAAAAAATGTTTCCACATTTCCCCCCTGTTTATAATTGATTATCCGCCAGCATGCCACTTCTCTCAATTTTCAGCATGTGATTCATTCACGGGGAAGATGTTTCATCATATTACCATTACAGTCCATCCTTTGGTTTAAACAAACCCCTTTACTCAATTACATCATTGTATGATTCCTTAAGCTCCTCGGGCAGAGTATACATCTCATTGTTGTCCTGTAATAGAAACATCTGATACTCTGGATTAGTACTCAATACTCTTGATATCATTCCTTTAATTATGGGAATTCCACAGCAACTGCAAAAGAGCAGTACTGCAAATTCCCCAACTACAAGACTCATTACAGATGTAATTCCCATTTTCCAACCCCCAGACAGAAGCCAGTCCCACCAAGAAATTGCCACTGCTGGTGCGAGATCTCGCTGTTGTGCATCAGATATGTCTTCCAAACGTTGCAAGGCTTGATCAATCACCCCTCCTGCCTCATTATTAGCTGGTATATAGGTACACACACTGACCCAATAAGCTGACAGATCCCCCCCTGTGCTGCTGTCGACAGATACAATAAGCAGAAGTAGCATCCTGCTATTCCAATTTGGAGACATGTTTTTGACCACTTAGATCCTTTGAAAACTCCGATTCATGGCGCAGTCCCCGGCTTGATCCCTTTCCACAGAGATCTCCACCCAGGCTCCCCCAGATTCATAACTCTGCTTTCTGCTTCCCGGTGTCTTCTTTTCAGAGCCCACCGATCACAGAAACACCACCCGCTGACTGGCGCATTCGCTTTCACAGTTTCACCAGCCTCACCTGTTCACAGAGGTCATCTCCATCGCCCCTCTGCTAGGTGTGGGCTGTCACCCACGTACCACGTGTTGCCCTCAACTTGCATGCGACAAACATGCCGATTAGATAGTACCATGGAAATATGTCAATTTATACTTCATCAGACACGGGGGTCTTCAGTCCTCTCCCCAGCACTATTTGCAACATTGCTGTAATCGGCTTGCGAGGGGGCAAATCTGCAAATTGCAAGGCTTAGTAGATTGCTGGGGGTCCGGTTCCCAGAACCACCATCTGATCCCCGCAATCTCACCCTGTTTGTTTCCTTCGAACACGCGCATTGCCTCCCACGTAGTAGGACCTGTAGGAACCACCCCGAGCCCCAGTTTAGACATTACGTCCCTCCCCAGGAGGTTTACTGGGCGTTGTGTGGACACTTACAGAGCAGAGTGTAGCAATCCCCTCAGGATCCTCAAATTTGAGTTCCTCTGTTGCTACGCTGTCCCGTTGCCCCATTCGCAGCACAAGTTTGTGTCACATTAGTGCTGAGCCGATGTGGAAAAATAGCACTTACTTTTCTGATAACAGTTCAACATGCCCCCGTGTCACATAGAAAAGAAATTGGTGTATCATTTACAATTAGGGTTTTCTAAGCACTCGTCGGTGCAGCCTTTAATGCAAACAATTTCATTTCATCATAGGGAAATGGCTCCCCAGATGCTAACCCTTCCCCCACGGTGGTTAGTCATTCTGAATTGTTCCCGTCGCTTGTTTGTGGATACCCACACAAAATCAACAGTTTCCCCTGGCACCCCTAGGTTACCCCACAAACCCTCTACCATTTCCTTTGACACATCGACAATATTAAGTAGGGGTAAACTGGGGTCTATTGAAACTAATCCATTACGTGCAGTAGACACTGCCATGGCGCATTTAACTATACTGTTCACATTCATTGTAGGCGCAACATATGTTTAAGAATGAACAGACACAGGGAGAGATAAGCCATTTTATTAAACCCCCTTTTTTTTTAATGAATAAGTCCGGAGTGTCTACGGACTTGGAGCGTAAATAAACTCTTCACCGGGTTTGAGACGGACGGGCTTTACATGCCACGCCCCCCTTTGTAGCCGGACTCCCTCCAACTCTATCCTGACTCACCCAGATGTACCTACACACCCGCTGGAGGAGGAGATGCCACCTTACAATGTGACTGATGTATCCACGCCTCCCTCTCCTGGATTTTTACTGCAGTCGGTGTGGTCAGGAGCACTTGATATGGACCGTTCCATGCCGGCTCACTTCCGCTTTTTTCCGACACTCCGCACCAGGATCCAATCTCCAGGCTTTATCTCACGAGGCGGCGATTCCGCTACTGATCTAGAAGGAAGCATATTTCGCATGTCACGTTTGTTAGTCAACATTCTATTCATATACTCTGGCAGAGTCGTTTCTTCTACTTGTGTTCTCTTCAGTAAATGTACTAACTCAAAAGGTTTCCCGTGTACTACTTCATAAGGTCACAACCCCAATCCCCGCTTGTGGGGTTATCCTCATGCTATTTAATACTTATGGCAGACATGCTACCCAGTTCCATTTAGTTTCTGCCATGGCTTTGCGCAGTTTTGCTTTCAGGGTTCTATTACACTTTCTGCCAATCCTGCTAATTGTGGATGATATGCATAATGTTTTTTCAATTCTATTCCCAATTTTACTCCCAAACAAGCCAGTTCTTCATTTCTAAATTCTGGCCCATTATCACTATAGAATGCTTTTAGAATCCCCCACCTAGGCTCTCAATTTTCCTACTCAGGATTTTTGCTACTGTGATTGCATCTTTAGCTTCTACCTCATTTAGCAAAGGTCACATCAATAATAACACATCACTTCTTCTCGCTTCACACAGTGTTAAATGTATGAAATGTGTGGAATGGCCCAGGGGGTGTAGGGATTGCCCCCTTCTGTACTACTACGCTTCCCCGTGTGTCCTGTGTGTTATAACTTCGTCATGTTGTACTTTGATCTATTAACCCTTTAGTCCCCCTCTTGATACATGGCACTGCCCATGCACCAAATCTACAGCAATATGGAAGAGGGATGTTGGTAATATAGGCTTTCCATAGGGTCCTCACTTCATTTTCTTTTCAGAGATGTGCTTCTAGCATACCAATCTCACACAGCCTGATTATCTACAGAAAAGTGCTTTGATTTTCTAGCTCTTTAAAATATTTTACAAATTCAAATAGTGTAATCACATCATGCTCATAGAGGATATCACTGGTAGTTTTCTCTGCAATGTATTACTACCGCCAAATATTAGAGCATTTAAATATTCACTTTGTCCTGCATCTTAAAGGAATTCAGTTAGCCACAACATTAGAAACACTTGTCCATGTTTGTATAATTTACATTCAATTGTTACTTCATCTAAACTTCCCTCTGTTTATAAGTACCGATCATTTAAGAGGGGTTAGCATTTATTTTATCAAGAAATGGCGACTTTTGCTCGGTTTCATAAGGAAAATTTATTCTGGGTACTTCTGCAACTTTGTCCTTTTACGAATACACAGTCATTAAAAATGGCTTAACTCCTACAAATTTGCTCTGCTAATATACACTTTTTTTTCAGAATTTTCAATTTTTACCAATCCTGTAATTACAGTAAGGAGTCCATAAAATACTGTAAATATTAGCTAATCAACTGGCACCTTAACTTATTCTCAAATCAATGCCAATTTTATTGAAAACATCTATATGCACTTCATGGAATAGATTCAATCTAACAAAGACAGAACTAACAAATATGCCAGCAATGCAGTTGTTTACAGACACTGAGTTAGGTTCATTCACATTGATTTCCACATACGCACATGCAGTCTGAGCTCAGGACACACACATACCTTAGTGCACTTTCCTCTCTCACATTCATTCACATTGGAAAAGATCCAAGGCTTAAATTTTCTTATGATCTGACACCATTGTTGCTTCGATAACATACACAAACAATGCTCTATTTCAACTGAACCCAAATTCCTTTGCTCACAATGATTCCCAGAATCATTATGTCAGCATTCAACACACTCCTCAGTCTCAGACCCACAATGATTCCCTGAACCATTATGTCAACTTTCAAAAAATTGCCCAGTCTCAGTCAACGCTTAGTCATCATCAGTCCCAGAACAGCAGTCCTTACAACAACAACCACAGCAACCTCTTTACTGTTCATCAGTCCCATAATTGGCAATATTACTTTCTCTGCCTCACAACAACTAAGCCGAATTCAGAAAAAATTCCGTCACTCACCCGCACCTCCACTCATTGTTTGGAGAACCCCCCATTTCTGACCTCCTACACACCCCAAAAGGGCCATCTCAAGCGGCCTGGGCTGAGGTCTTACCACAACGTCCCCTGGACGACCGTGCGCACGGTTTTTAGTCGGCGCTGATTCTCCAGGGAGTGCACGTGAGATATTGGAATTCCGGACGTAGCCCCCAATGTTAAAGGACTTTTGGTTTTATATTCCCAGTATTACCTTCACAAGAGAAAACTCAAGACGACTCAGGAAAAAATCAGTCGGAGGCAGAGAAGTTAATATCCAAGCCAAAGTCCGTTTACTTTTTTGCAAAAAAGGATCCCCACATACAGAAGTTCAGGTCAAGATGGAGGATACACAGTTAGAAAGTTCTCTGGCATTTGTAGGAATACTCCATGGTGTTCTCCTCCCCCTGTGCTGATTTACGCATCACGCGAGCCTTGCGTCACACGCAACTGAGTCAAGTTGGTACGTAACCACGTCAAGTTGTCTAGGGATACACACACATCTTGCCAGGGAGGAGAGCACCAGCCTTCTCTCTCAGCTCTGGCTCCAGCTTATCTTGTTATGGATTCCGGAGCTTTCTATGAACACATAAACTTAGAGAAAGAGAAAAACATCTTGCCCTTGGTACAGACATTCAAGTTGTCATGACTTTAGATAGGCTACATGTCATGACTCACTAGTAGAGTTATGCAGGCCCCTGCTAAATCAGAAATATGCAAGCACACACACACTCTAGGCCTATGAAGTTGTGAACTAAAACAGAATATGAGCAAGCAAGGATAAGCAATTAATAATAATTAAATGAATCAATAAAAAATGTTTCCACAAGTGTCACAATCAATTCAGACAAAAACCGACGGACTATGACGTGACCGGGGAAAAAGCAAAGACAGTACCTGGGTAAGACAAGGACAGGAATAATACCAGGGAAATCTAAAATGTGCAACACTAGACATCAGACTCACATCACAGAATTAATAAACCTAAAATTAAAACTAACCAAAAACACACAGAACCACGAAACCTTACAGTAGCTGACACAAGATATTTCCTAGCTGGAAAGGAGAAGCAGGATTTATTTCTAAAGTAAAAGCCAAGCTTTACCTTAAGCTTAATGATTAGATTTGCAATATGGGACTTAAAAGTTAGCTGACGATCAATAAGAATGCCTAAATACTTGTAACTTGAAACAAGTTCAATTACTCTTCCTTGAGCAGTGATTATGTTTGGAAGATTTGTTGGTATTTCACTACTGTTAGAAAACGCCATGAGTTTAGTTTTTTTCTGTATTCAATACCAATTTGCATGACGCATGAATTTGCGTGTTTGCATGACGGTGACAGTTTTTTCTTTTGGCTTTATTGTAGCCTTAAATCCACAATCAAGTTTTTGTTTAACACTTTATACACATTATTTCCTTAAGCTTATGCTAAACAGAATGTTCAGAGTAAAGGAGGAGTTCTTATCGGCTATCCAGCAGTCATTTTCATCATGGAAATTAGTTCAGAAATCACACTGTGAAAAACTGCACTCTGGAGGGAACCTGTGCATACAATACTGGAGAAAGTTTTACAGAAGTTAGAAAAAAGTTAATTGTCAAAATAAAGTTGGAAGCATGGTGGCCATTTCGAACAAACAAATGAATCAAAAAATATATGTGGACAACTAAATCCTCAATGAAACCTGCATACCAAATTTGACAAACATCCTTACAGCAGTGAACAGGAATAAGATGTGACAACCTGGCAGCCATTTTGAATGCATGTATAAGATTAACCCTATAAAACCTCCATCAAATGTAGCTACTGTTATCAAATTGGAAGAACTTCAGGCCAATTTGAAATGGTAAAGGAGATCCCAAGGTATTCAACAATCCCAGTTTGTATGTCCTGCTGACTTTTAGGAAAATTTGTCTCAAAGGATGTACAAGATCTAGATATTTTCCATTTGATGTATGCTGTGGTCATAAAAAACATGGTGTCCTGGGTTTGAATATTCTCTTAATATAAGTTTGGCGTAGCTTCAATGGAGCATTGCAACCAGCAGATACAGAATATCCCACGGAAATTCTCCTACTATATGAAATCATTTTTTTTTCTGATTTTGAACATAATTAAGGGGGAAAATAAATGAAAAGTGAGAGTTTAAGGGGTTTAAAAACTACATCCTGCGCATTTACACTTGAGGGGAGAACCTGTAAACAAAATATGAGAAAGACATATTGAGCAGTTTTATGGGAATAGTGACAACTAACTCCAGTAAAAATTCAAGATGGAGGCATGCCGACCATTTAACATGGTGACCTGGCAGCCAGCGTGTAGGTGGGGTAAAGCACACACACACACACACACAGACACACACACACACACACACACACACACACACACACACACACAGTTTGCCCAAAAATCTAAATTCACTCATCATCTACTCACCCCAAGGCTAATCGAAGGGTCTGTGAATTTCTTCCTTCCTCAAAATACTTTTGGAGTTACAAATAGAAACAGCCTTGCAGACAAATCTAAATCAACTGAAGTCACTGGTGACCACGCTTTCGAGCGTAAAAAAACAACATTTCAATCAGGAGAGACTCAAGTGAAACCAGGGGCCTCATTTATCAAAAAGGGTGTAAAAGTGCAACTAAATTTCACTTACAGTGAAAATTCAGAAATGGCGTACACACAAAATATTTACACCCTTTTCAGATCTATCAAACTGTGCGTACGCACAGCCTCAGCAATTTCCATTGATAAATCACACCGGACCCAAGAAAAGTGAGGATGCGAACGCGCCGCATATCCCACCCTCTACACGCCCAGACACAACCATGTATGGTCAATGCAAATGAGCATCTGCATGTAAAGTAGCCATGTGCGCTCTGGGGATTTGTGGAGTGACGTCAGTGGAAGACGGTGAAGCATGGATGGGAATCGTGGAAAGAAGCTAAACTTCTCAGAGAGTGAGAAACCCGTGCTTGTGCAGGCGAGGAAAAAAGTCCTCTTCGGCAGGTACTTGTACTAATTCTGTATGATCATTTCGTCTTGTGGTTTATTTAGGAACACGAACAGAAAACTAAGAACACGTAGAGAATCACAACAGAAATAAACACATAATGTTGGACCAAACAAGAAGAAGCATAAAACCCCTGAGTGCTGCAGTCACAAGTCTTACATTGGCAACAAAAAAAAATAAAAAAACCACACACCTTCCTGTCGAATCTTTTGTCAAATGCAGTAGGTGTGTGTTTGGTTTCAGTTGCATAGAGGGACAAAAATTACAATGTCGTGTTTGATATACTTTGATATATATTTCATATGTTTGATATGTTTGATATATATCTATTTCTGTCTCAACTTGTGGATATCAAATGTACGAGGAATGAAATATGAGTTCTTATTCTTGCAATACTGAAAACTAAACACAACTTTGCAAGACTGAAACTGAGAAACTTGTAAGCTACACACACATTCTTTATGTCAACATGAGGGGTGAGAGATGGGGGGGGGGGGGGGTGTGGCTTCACAACCACTTTATCACCGCAGCTCATGCCCATAGTCTCTGTTGAAAACCCTCATGAAGGGGTGGGGGCTGTGGGTCTGGGTCCTCATGCTGGGGTGGAGGGAGGCCCAGTGGCAGCGCAACCCCACGCCTCACAGCCACATTGTGCAGGATGGCACAACCCCACATGATCCTGCTGACCTTTCTCGGGTGGTAGTGGAGCCTACCGCCCAACGCATGCAGGCAGAGCCAAGGGTTTTTCAGGAACCTGATGGCGCGCTCCAGGAGGTAGTGCGCACACGCATCGACCTCATAACGCTGGAATTCCTGAATTCCCTGTGAATCCGGGATAGGCGCTAGCAGCTACTCTCTCAGGAAGTAGCCACTATCACCTGTAAGTCACAAGGATGGGGTGAGTATCAGCCTTGAATTGATGATAATAAGCAGCAGCTTACAATGAATGAGTATACTGTGTACCCTACATGCACTCACCAAGTAGTCACGCCGTCACGCGCAGCGCCTGCCCCCAGTCTCGCCCCCACACTCCTGTGCGTCAGGATGAATGAATCGTGTAGAGCCAGGCCACCGTGCCACTACATTCGTTATGAGAATGTCGGCGTCATATATGATTTCAGAGATGCCAAGGCTTACGCCTTAGGTGTGAGTCTCTCCTCTTAATGGCATTTACGTTCCTGTGCCATAGTCAGCAATTATTTAATCAAAGCGCACTGCAGAAATTCACTTGCGGAATTTCAGTCATTGTGCATGTGGCAAAGTAGCAGACGGCGGAGTCATCGGAGGAGGGGAATAATTTCTAGGACAAGAGTCTTCTATATTTTTTTCTTTTTTTATTTTTCCAAACGTGCAAATATTTACAGTGAAACAGGGAATAAACACGCAACACCAAAAAAAAAACAAAACATTTTTTCATAACAAAAATAAATCAGAATGGGTTCTTTGGCTATGTCAGTATGACCCTTCCAAACCACTTCCGCAAAACTAGAGCTCTTTCCTATTAGCTCACCCCTTCACTACTGAGTCCATGAGCCTAATAAAGTGTGGAATACTGTGAGGCCCGACCCACTTGACTGCTCCAAAATATCACTCATAAATTATAATACCATTGTTGCATAATAATAATAATAATAGAAAATAAATGAATAAGCAAAGACAATTAAAACAAACATACACAACCATTTCCAGAACCCCCTCACCATTCTGCCCAGTGAAATTTGTAATTTACATTATTTAATAATTGAATTGCATAAATACGTTTTAAATGGTCTTATTTCATCAAAACAATTTAAACCATCATGAAACACATGCATTGTTTCCCATTCCTGAGTAGAGAGGCACGGGAAGTCCGGAGTCATAATCGCTTTCCATGTTACTTGTGATGATTTGCACCTTTTGACAAGTGAAACAAAAACTTCAGTGCACAAGGATTTTAATTCCGCGTGAGAATCTCATTAAGCATTCAATTAATCATTGCGGACTACAGTGAATAAGCCTAAAAAATGCATGAGACCGACGCCGAATGCGTGACACTTGGCATCTCTGTGATTTAGGTATTGGTCATAAGCACATTTTTGCGATTCACATATACGTATTCATTCACCGATGAAGGCCTAATCATGATGTGAGTGCAGTCAATGGATCCAATTACATTAGGAAAACCGGACTTTGCTGTGGCTTTGATTGTTCTTTTAAATAGGCTATAATCTGCGCTCCTCTCTCCCTCGCACACTGCAATTCTCTGACTCAGCAGCTGCGTCGCCAATTCCTCCTGTTCTTCAAAAAGGGTGTAAATCTAGGTATGCCATCCCCAAAATTGGTGTAAAAGTCCAAACTTTTTTACGTCAGGTTTGGGTTTGATAGATCCCAAATTTGGTGGAGAAAAGTGAATACACAAAAACGGTGGAAAAAGGTGTATCCACAATGATAAATGAGGCCTCAGGAAATATTTATTATACGTTGAGCATAAGTGGATGAAACACATGCTTAGAATGAGACCAGTCTTTGGCGCTTGGACTCTTCGAAAAGACAGAGCAGGAGCACGGCTCAGAGCAGCAGCAGGAAAATCCCCCGAAGAGGCCAGACACTGGTGGCCATGGTGGCTGAAGGCTGACGAAACTGGAGCGGCAGTACAGAAGGTGGTGATGGTCAAATGAACCCTCATGAATCACTGAGGCTTTTCACTCCATTGCTTCACCAAAAGGTTCAGTACTCAAGGCCTCAATGAAACATTGAATGCCGCCATCTGCTGGGCAAAACAACATATGACAGTCAATGAACAGTACCATGACCTGAGCGGAAATGGATGAAAAGCTTTTGTGTGCAGTAACAATAAACAGCAGATATATTTCTATAGCATGTGCATGTGTAAGTATATGGACATAATTGTGTAAGTAGCTATATTTGTTCATAATTAAATAGCAATGAAACAATCACGATCCTTTGCTTTTTTAAATCATTTTTATTCAGAAACACAAATACAGGAGTGACATTACTGAAAAAAACTAAATAACTGACACTCCCACGTCAATGTCCAACAATGGGGAAAATAATATGTAACTCACAACAACTGTCCAACATACTACACCTCTCCATCTTATACAAACGCCGACAACACCCACAGTTTGGCGTGAGATTCAAGGCGTATTTATGAGGAGGCGATACGTTGAATGAACCAATGATGTACTCTCCACAAAACGAGGCCTCGTTTGTCGTCAGTCATGTGATTTTTACGCTAACGACGCAAGCCTCGAATTGGGGCTTCATCTGCCACGCCCCTTTTTACACGACACAGGCTCCGGCGCCTCGCTTCAAATGTCACATCACTAACAGAAGGTCTGACAAGAGCAGGGTGGTGTAGGGGAAGAGTAGGGCAAGTGAATGGCAGCATGAGCAAATTAGGGTAGAGAGAAATGACATTTTTTTAAAAGACAGCAGCAGAACAATTGGCTAGCCATGCGAATATGGTGTGCCACGGCTGGATAGAGGAGATCAGCTGCTACACCAGCTGCTAGCACAATTGACAGCCCCAGACAGTGACGGCAGAGATTTACGAGAGAGCATGCATGAATGATAGGAAAATAAATGGTGTTGAAGTGCGCAAGAGAGTCTTCCTGATTGAATTTTTGCGAAGCTCCATTTAATAAACACAAAATGCCTCCATACTACTCGTGAGGCATCATTCAAGTGTCCATAAGCTCCAACATTCAAATTTGACTTGAAAACATGTCTTTTCACCATGTTTTTAGCCTTATTATCCAATGTAGCCACTTAGCTAGGAGCTGTGTTTATCTTCAAGGAAGAAGTTGACCTAGCTACAGTGGTCGACAAGGTCAAATATGCTGCAACGGCCCTAAATATCTCCAATTGGAGAAACGCACTGCAGCTTTGAGTGTTTGTATTTGCTGACTGAACGCACATTTGGTGTACAACTGGACCAAATGGTGGGACCTGTATGCAGAATTTGTTGAAGCTGCACTCAGTAGTGTTTTTGGACTTGCAATAACAAGTAATTCAGCAGGAAGACCAGCCATTTTGAATATGCAAGTGAGGCGAAAACCAAAACTTGCCCACAAAATTCGTGAAAGATTCATCCACCCATATTATGTTTATAGTGGTAACAAGCTTTTGAGTAAAAATTCAAGATGGAGGACTGGTGGCCATTTTGAATATGTAAATGAGACAAATAAGATCACATGGTGCACAACTACACAGCATGGGGAATCTGTATGCTGTTTTCGGTTAAAGATTCTCAAGGTAGTTGTCTTGGAATAGCAATGACAGATTCATTTAACATGGCAACCTGGCAGCCATTTTGAATGAGCAAATAAGGCAAAAGATTTACAGACCATGCATGATGGACCTCAAACCACGTGTGGCCTGTGGGTTTGGCGCGCTCATTGTTTTCTCTCTCCCTCATCTCCCTCTTTCGCTCTTACCTGCTTTCCATCCTTCCCCGTATTGCTTACATTGCTTAATTGGGGTGGGATTTGCCAGAAATTGAGAGCAGGCAGATGCATAGATACCTGGGGGCCTCGTGGCGGGTGACCTATTGAATTTAGCTGCTTACGTGTTGGACTGCAGCAGTGTTTTGGGTGCTGTTTGTGGCATAATTGTGTTGCCGAGTGATTGCTAACAGCGCCATTGCGTATATTTTCAAAACATCGTTTGGAGTGCCTAGATTGACGCGTAGATGAGCGTACAGCGACTCTGGTGAATGCGTGAAGTGGAGGAATACGGTTTATTTACCTAACGACGAGACTGCGAAAAAAAGAGGCTACAGCCCATCTGATTGTCAGCTGCTGTTCTCTTGATGTGTATGAATGTGCAGATGCTGCTTTTAGATATTGTTTTTTTTGTTTTGTTTCTTTCTTAATTTTATTTATTTATTTTTTTCCCCCCTAGCTGGTGGGCTGATAGAGATTTGTGTTAGTAAACTGATTGTAGCTACCGGCTAGTGGGGTTTATTATTTCTTCTTTTTGTTGTTAATTTATAAATTTCTTTTTTTGGGTTTGTTTTATTCCCCCTCCCCTGGTAATGGCCTTATACACTAATACACCAGTTTCGTGGTTTCCTTAATGTGTCACTTATTTGTAACAGATGTGTGCAGTGTAATGCTGTGAAGTGCGTATTTTTTTGTAAATAGCTCACGGAGCGTGGTTGTAGTGTTGTGCAGATTGAGTACTATTCATGCCCACTTTAAAGTGGTGCGCCCTAGCTCACGTGTGGAATTGAAACTGAGGCCTGGTCAAGCCTGTATTTCAGTGGCTCACCCACCTATGGCTTATCCCTGTTTTTTTAATGGATTGAGTCGTGTACTATTTATTGACAACTAAACGCGACTCGCTTTTGATGAAAGACAAAATAAAGATTCTATTTTTATGTAAATTTTTTTAAAAGTCAAGCCTGTGCGTGTTTCTTGTTAGAATTGAGTCCCCTTGCTTTGCCTGGTCTTGTCTAAGGGGTGGCGTGGTCAGCATAGCCCATAACAGTACGGCGGGAGGCCAACAATTTGGCGAAATCGGCAGGACATTAGTGACGTTGGGTTACTTTATTTAGCAGCGCCTGTGTGTTTGTGGGTGTGCGAGAGGATACGTAAACGTGTGCAGAGAACAGCAGCTGGCAATAAGATGAGTGACGAAGAGGGGTCTGCGGCGGAGTTACAGCGGCTGCGACAACGTTTGGAGCAGCTTCAGGCCGAAAATGAGAGACTTTCCGGGGGAGGGACAGCGGGCAATGCTAGTAGCAGTGCTACTGGTACCCAGCCTGTTCGACGGGAGCAAGCATTCTTTATACCTAGAGAGCGGCGGTGCCCAAAGTTTTCTGGCTCTGCAATTGCAGGGTCTTTGCCTGTTGAGGAATGGATTGCAGAAGCACAAAGTTGCATTCGGGCGACGTATATGTCTAATTTTGATAAGGCTTTATTTTTGTTTGATCATTTAGAGGGCGAAGCCCGAAACGAGATAAAGTACCGTCCTATAGCCACACGTGAAAACCCTGAGCTGATAATTGAAGTCTTAAAGGAAGTATATGGGTGTGATAAATTGTATGTATACTGGCAACAGCGCTTCTTTAACAGAAAGCAAAAGGAGAATGAGAGTTTGTTTGAGTTTTCTCATGCTTTAATGGAATTGTTGGATAAAGTAAAACAGTCAAATGAGGATGCCATCAGAAACCCGGATATTGTTTTGAGAGACCAGTTTTGTGAAAATGTCTGTGATCCCATGTTACGCAGGGAACTTAAGAAATTGGTGCGAGCAGATAGTGGATTGACTCTTTTGGCTGCACGGAAAGAAGCAATAAGGTGGGTGCAAGAAGGTCAGTCCAACCGAGATCGAAGTTACCGTGTCCCAGGTATAAGCAGAGAAGCTCAAGTGGTGTCGCAATGTGTTACAGCTCCTCAGTCATTGGAATTTATTGAATTAAAAGACTTAGTCCTTAAGCAACAATCCCAGTTGGATATGCTCGTAAGGCAGTTAGGACACCCTTGTGGTGGATCTCGGGCCCCTCTACCACATCGGGGTGGGCGATATAAACGTGCCCCTAATGGTCAGCCCATCTGTCTACGGTGTGATCAACCAGGTCATATAGCTCGCTACTGTCAGGCAGCTCCCTCCACTAATCCTAGCAGGTCAGCTTCCCAGTTGGCCCCTGATATCCCCCCTATCCAAAAACAAGGCTTAGACCTGGCTAGCCAATCGGGAAACTAGTAACCCCCAGTGTGCAGAGCCACATACTGCGAGGGGATGTGTCTGGCTCAATGCATTTTCAATCATACGATAAGTTAGCCAGAACCTGCCCTGTATTGTCTTTTTTAATGGGAGATGTACCAGTTCCCTGCTTGATCAATACTGGGTCAATGGTGACCACCATCACCGAGAGTTTTTTTCAAAAACATTTCCATCATCTACAAAAGAAAGACTGTAAATGGCTTGGGCTGAAGGCTGCTAATGGTTTAGATATCTCCTATATTGGGTATATAGAGTTGGATGTGGGGGTATTAGGACAGTGTATTCCGGGGAGGGGAATCTTAATTGTCAAAGACCCAGAGAATAATACTCTTAAAGATCGCAAGCTTGTAACACCAGGGATACTGGGGATGAACGTAATTGGGGAGTGCTATCAGGTTTTTAAACAACATTGGTCACAGCTCTTTCACTCCCCTCTTGTGAAATCGGCGGCACCAGCAGCCCGACATGCCTTGAGACGCTGTGAACAGATTCAGGCCATTGTAAATGCATCAAAGCCATTCAAAGTGAAAGTCCAGGGGAAAATGCCAGTGTGTCTTGAGGCAGGAGCCTTGACTATGGTCCCAGTTACATGCCCCCAGCTTGAGTCTGCAGAGTTTTTGCTGGAGCCCTTGGGGCTTTGATGAAGAGCAGTTGCCCGAAGGTTTACTGGTGTCCCCTACCCTGGTGCCGGCTAAAAGGGTTTCCTACATGCACCTGTAGTTAATGTTGGTAAAACAAGGGTATAGTTGTCCCCACGTAGTCCTATTGGCACTGTACAAATTGTGGCAGCAGCTGAAGCAGGAACAGCTGCCTCCATAGTAATAGACCCTTCATGGGAAGAGTGTCAAGCTTATGTCTCCACACAGGAGGTGGCTGAGTGCTGCAGTGTTCCCGAGCCCATGGTGCTAGACTTTCCGGGGTTGTCCCAGCAACAAGCTGCTGAAGCCAGGGTTCTCTTCGTCCAGTACAGCAACATCTTTTCTCAAGGGGACGGAGATCTAGGATGTACGTCTTTAATCAGCCATGAGATCCCTCTGCTGGACAATGCTCCTGTTCAGCAGCCATACCGAAGAATTCCACCCTCCCAGTATGAAACCGTGAAGGCACATATTCAGCAGCTTCTAGATAGTAAAGTTATTAGGGAAAGTAGCAGTCCCTATTCTTCTCCCATAGCCTTGGTGACTAAGAAGGATGGAAGTTTGCGTCTCTGAGTAGATTACAGGCAGTTGAACGCAAAAACTCGCCGCGATACATACCCCCTCCCTCGTATAGAAGAATCTTTGGATGCACTTTCAGGAGCGAAATGGTTTTCCACTCTGGACCTTGCAAGTGGATACAATCAGGTCCCAAAGGCAGAGCAAGATAAACAGAAAACTGCTTTCTGTACCCCATTCGGCTTGTTTGAGTTTAACAGAATGGCGTTTAGTCTATGTAATGCGCCCGGAACGTTTCAGCGCTTGATGGAGCGCATGTTTGGCGATTGCAGCTACCAGTCCGTTTTGCTGTATCTGGACGACGTGATTGTCTTTTCCACCACCGTCCAGCAGCATTTGGAAAGGCTGGGAGAGGTGTTTTCTCGTTTGCAAAAACAGGGACTGAAGGTGAAATTGTCAAAATGCCATTTTTTTCAGCACCAGGTCAGTTACTTGGGGCATGTGGTTTCTGCTTAGGGAGTTGCCACGGATCCCGCTAAGATCGAGGTGGTTAAGGAGTGGAGACGCCCTGGACACCTGGCCGAATTACGATCTTTTCTTGGCTTCGCCAGCTATTACCGGCGCTTCGTTGAGGGTAGGAAGACTCAGTGGGCCTCGTAGGAAGGGCAAGACCCCCCAGATTTCTCTGGCATCAACTTGGGATGAAGAGTGTGAGCAAGCCTTTCTGTCTTTGAAGGAGCGACTCACCTCGGCTGCAGTACTGGCATATGCTGACTTTAAGAAGCCTTTTATATTGGAGGTAGATGCCAGTTATGGGGGCCTTGGTGCAGTCCTCTCCCAAGAACATGAGGGGAGAGTACGTCCAGTCGCATTTGCTAGTCGGGGACTTACAGCTGCTGAAAGAAATATGGAGAACTATAGCTCCATGAAGCTTGAGCTACTTGCGGTAAAATGGGCAGTAACGGAAAAGTTCCGTGAATATTTGCTGGGGAACCATTTCACAATTTTCACAGACAATAACCCTCTGAGCCATCTACACACGGCAGAACTGGGTGCAATTGAACAGCGGTGGGCCTCTCAGCTGGCGTCATTTAATTTTACCCTTAGATATCAGCCGGGCAAGCGCAATCAGAACGCGGACGCACTCTCTCGTCAGTATCTGGAACGTTTTACATTTGGGACAGAGGTCCCCGCTCTGGGGGCATTGACTAGGCTCGGTCCGGTGTCTGCCATAGAGGGCAAGTGTGGGGAGGTGGTGGCCTTACCTGGGCGTACACCTCAGGATCTCTGCTTGCTCCAGGAGGCTGATCCAGTCATCGGGCCCTTGAGGAAGTATTACCAAGAAGGACGATGGCCAGCTGCAGCGGAACGTGAAATATTACCCAAGTCCAGCAGAGCCTTGCTCCGACAATGGGACCGCCTAGTCGACGAGGAAGGAGTTCTGTATCATCTGATTCACACCCCAGGGGGAGGTCCGGAGACTGTTCAGCTACTGCTGCCCCAGTGCCTGCAAGCAGAAGTCCTGCGGAGTGTTCACGACGAGCAAGGGCATCAAGGCACGGAAAGAACACTCCAGCTACTTCGAAGCCGCTGTTTTTGGCCTAGTATGACTAAAGATGCTGAACAGTGGTGCCAGCAGTGCCAGCGATGCGTTTTGGGGAAGGCCGTCCAGCCTAAAGTTCGTAAGTATTGGAGCTCGATGCAAGCCACTTGACCAAATGAAATCTTGGCTCTTGACTTCACTTTGCTTGAGCCGGCCAGTGATGGGCGAGAGAATGTTTTGATTCTCACAGACATATTTACGAAGTATACGTAGGCTGTTCCTACCAAAGATCAGAAAGCTCCCACGGTGGCCAAAGCCTTGGTACAGCAGTGGTTCCATAGGTTTGGTCCCCCAGCTCGTATACACTCCGACCGGGGGCGGACTTTTGAGAGCCTGCTGATCCAGCAATTGTGTCAGATGTATGGCATACAAAAGAGCCGCACCACTCCCTACCACCTTCAAGGGAATGGTCAGTGTGAGCGGTTCAACCGCACACTCCATGACTTGCTGCGTACCTTACCGGAGACGGAGTAGCGTCGTTAGCCATACCATCTGCCTCAGCTTATCTTCGCTTATAATACTACTCCACACCAGACGACAGGGCATACTCCATATTATCTGATGTTTGGGCACCATCCAAGACTGCCAGTTGATTTCTTGCTTAGTACTAGGGAGGCTGCTCCATATACCAGCACCCTAGAAGAATGGGTTGAAAAGCACCAGCAAAGTGTCAGGATGATCCATGAACATGTTAGACAATGATCAGAAGAACTGGCCCACAGGCGGAACCAGAATCATAATGACCAGGTAAACGATGACGGCTTCCAAGAAGGGGATTTGATTTATCTGCGGAACCACCCACCTGGGAGAAATAAAATCCAGGACTACTGGAACTCTGTGGTCTTTCGAGTTGTACGCTGCCCTTCTGGAACAGGAGCAGTATACACGATGATTCCTGCAGATGCGGGTGGACCTGTCCGACAGGTGCATCGTTCTGAGATGCGTGCCGTCCCTGCAGGATTGCAGCCTGGACCAGGTGGTGTCCCTCATCTCCCTCTTTCGCTCTTACCTGCTTTCCCTCCTTCCCCGTATTGCTTACGTTACTTATTTGGGGTGGGATTTGCCAGAAATTGAGAGCAGGCAGATGCATAGATACCTGGGGTCCTCGTGGGGGGTGACCTATTGAAGTTAGCTGCTTACGTGTTGGACTGCAACAGTGTTTTGGGTGCTGTTTGTAGCATAATTGTGTTGCCGAGTGATTGCTAACAGCGCCATTGCGTATTTTTTCGAAACATTGTTTGGAGTGCCAAGAATGACGCGTTGATGAGCGTACAGCGACTCTGGTGAATGCGTGAAGTGGAGGAATACAGTTTATTTACCTAACTACTAGACTGCGAAAAAAAGAGGCTACAGCCCATCTGATTGTCAGCTGCTGTTCTCTTGATGTGTATGAATGTGCAGGTGCTGCTTTTAGATATTGTTTTTTGTTTTGTTTCTTTCTAAATTTAATTTTTTTTTTTTTCCCCCCTAGCTGGTGGGCTGATAGAGATTTGTGTTAGTAAACTGATTGTATTTGTGTTAGTAAACTGATTGTAGCTACCGGCTAGTGGGGTTTATTATTTCTTCTTTTTGTTGTTAATTTATAAATTTCTTTTTTTGGGTTTGTTTTATTCCCCCTCCCCTGGTAATGGCCTTATAGACTAATACACCAGTTTCGTGGTTTCCTTAATGTGTCACTTATTTGTAACAGATGTGTGCAGTGTAATGCTGTGAAGTGCGTATTTTTTTGTAAATAGCTCACGGAGCGTGGTTGGAGTGTTATGCAGATTGAGTTTGTACTATTCATGCCCACTTTAAAGTGGTGCACCCTAGCTCTCGTGTGGAATTGAAACTGAGGCCTGGTCAAGCCTGTATTTCAGTGGCTCACCCACCTCTGGCTTATCCCTGTTTTTTTAATGGATTGAGTCGTGTACTATTTATTGACAACTAAACGCGACTCGCTTTTGATGAAAGACAAAATAAAGATTCTATTTTTATGTAAATATTTTTTAAAGTCAAGCCTGTGCGTGTTTCTTGTTAGAATTGAGTCCCCTTGCTTTGCCTGGTCTTGTCTAAGGGGTGGCGTGGTCAGCATAGCCCATAACAGTACGGCGGGAGGCCAACACACGGATGACTAGCAATTTCATTGGCTCACCATTGAAAAGACGGCTGGCTAAAATAACTTTTTGTGAAAGTCAGAGAGGTATTGAATCGGAGAGCTTTGGCCTTCATTCCATTCAAGGGATTATTCCCCGGATTCCAGAATTCAAGGTCTTATAACAAAGACTCCGGGGTTGATTAGGAGCATCAAGTGTGTAATTGCATCGCTACAACTACACCATTTGTGGACGAGGATGACAGGAGAATTATTTCCCTAGTGAAGAAAAATTCCTTCACAAGAGTGAGCAAGCTCAAAATCGCCCTCCAGAAGGTAGGTAAGAGTATCTGAATCTAAATCAGGAATCAAGTGTAAAGGGTTTACTTCAAAATTTAAATCATTGCTGAGCTTCAAAAGCAGGAAGATCAAGCCACGGTTAAATAAACTTTTAACCATTAAAGAAACCTTTTGTAAATTGCGGGTTCGATGTGTGGTGGTAGGTTCAGTCTTGATGAGAATAAACAGCAGGATGGACCCAGCAGGATATCTTTCTTATGCAGCATTTTACTGTTTTTCCACATTTCAGCCACTCTACAACCCTCACTTCCTATCTTCACTTCCCAGTTCTTCATCTCATAAGTCTGAAGTGACCAATAAGAAGCTAAAATGACTTAGAAAGAAGTGAAGGTGTTTTACAATCACGGTAGATTAATCAAATTAGATAAGCTGTTTTAAACCATGCTGATGCAAATATTTTAACATGTAAATGTGTAAATAATCATTCTGAACATAAATTTGTAAAAGGCAATTATTCTGAACAACATAAAATAAATGTGTTTTTCACTAGGTAACCAAAATGTATGAAATAACTTCACTTATAAACCTTACACATTCATGATGCAACATCTGCCTCCGTGGATCGGTGAAGCATGATGGAGGTAGTGTTATGGCGAGGCCTTGTATGGCTGGCAGCAGAACTGATGACCTCTTGATCTAAGTGACTGTTGTACAGCAGGATTCATTCCATTTTGTATAGAGCAATTTCATCTCCTCAGATTCACCCAAAAGCTTCAAATCTCAGTGGACAGCATTTCACAGTGCACAAGCACAATGACCTGAGGCATACTACAAAAGCAGCCCAATGGCTTTCTGTTGTGATTCTGCTCTTTTGGTTTTGGTAGTTCTGCTGTGCCATGATCCCTATCCTAGTTTAGGTTTTGTGCCTGGCCTTGCCATGATTACTGATTCTTGTGTTTAGTGACCACTGCCTTTGTCTGACCATTCTTAGGATTATGTATTGTGTTTTTGGTATTTTAGATTTCCTTGTTTTATTATTTTTCATGTTTTAGTTTATTAGCTATCATGCCATGCTTTGCACTTTGTCTTCCCTGTCTTGTCATGTGTGTATCTTTGCTCACGGTCCCTTGTCTTGTGTGCCACTCATTCAGGTGAATTATTGGTTTCTGGGTTTCAATCTTCTTTCATTATCTCGTGTTCTTCCTTCCTCTCTCTCTTACTAACACATACAACAGTTTATTGTTTTTGCTAATTACTAACCCACACTAACCTTGTATATTTGGACTAACTTACTAACAAGCACTCGGGATTGTATAGCTGCACTTACTAATTGACTAATGATCTCTCAGCAGTCGCCCAATTCTAGTCTCCGCCTCTTTGCCTATCCCTAATTATCTCTGCTGTTATTTTCTGTGGATTCCACATTTACTTTGCGCTTTCCTTTCTTTTTACTATGCACTTTAGTACTCCTTGACCGGTGCTGTTCTGTTCATAGGTTTGTCTTGTGATCCCTGTCTGCATTTTGGCTACAGCCAAATTCACGTAATTAGTTTATTCCTCATGTGTCTCTCCCTGATCATTGTCTCCATTGATTGCACCTGTTCTCCCTGATCATGTGTTCTTCTGGATGTGTATATAAGATGTCTGTTTGGTTCACTTTCTTGTCAGATCGTTCTTCCGTGTTACCTGTGCTACGCTTCTCTCGCCTTGTTTCATTGTGATTTATCTTTCGGACTGGACCGTCCTTGATATCGAGCTTTGCCTATTCCCTGTACTTTTGCCGCATTGTTTTTTTTTACCTCTTGTCTGACTACGATTTTTGTGATTGGTGTCCTGTGTATGACTCTGGATTTCGCCCTTTGGATTCTGATTTTGGATTGCGGACTTTGTACTGTTGCCAGCTCTGTTGGGGGGTTTCCCCCTTCAGAAATAAAGCCTCCTTTAGCATTTTACTGGAGTTTGCTCTTGGTTCATTGCGTAAAACCTAACATTTTAAGCAATGGCTGACCTGAATCTAAATGAGTAAGCAGTTGACGGCAAAACGCCCCAAGAACTCCCCTTTTGAAAATTTCCCAAATGGTTTGTGCTATATTTTGGGTAAAACTCTTAAATTAAACCTGAGGTCTGCACTTTAATATCTTGATTGTTTCATTCCAAATCCTTCATGGTGGTGAATAGAGCCAAATTATATCACTGTCTGTCTTGTGTACAACCTGACCTTATGTACAGCCAGTGAAGTGTTAGATACAGCATAAAGGTACAGTCAGTACTTTGATGGTACTGTACAAAAGGGGTACAGGGGTACATGTCAAACAATTCACATGTAGGTAGATTGCCTGCTTTTCAAGTATATTTTTATTCACTTGCGTAATTAGAAACAACCCTAAAGCTATTGTCACAAACTTTTGCTGTCTAACAGAGGGACTTTTATAAAACAAGTGCACTCATTTATACCTGGTGAAGCCAGGTCTAAATAACTAGTTTCAAAACCATCTGAGAATCTGCTCACCGAGCCCACGTTCTGTTACATAAATCTAAAATCGTGGCGTTCAGAGCCAGATCAAGATAAAAATACAGTATGTCTTTCTCAAATGTTGGTAAGTATAGTGCATATGCAACAAAACACTTATTGTTGGTTGTTGAGGCATTGCAATGGCTACCTTTGAGTTACGGATGCTGTATTGCAGAGGGCAGCAGGCAGCTGCTGAGAGGTTACTGCAGGAGATGTGATCAAACAGCCCCTGAATGTGCTGACACGGCGCAGCCAATCCTGTCTCCAACGCTCAGAGCTCTTAGGCCGAAAATGATTACTGACTCTGAACTGCATTAACACTGAATGATACTGTCACAGATCTGAGCGATAAGCAGCAGGCTCCAAAATATGGGGCCCTGAGTCAAGCAAACAGACTGCAGTCACTTCGTTTTCACACGGAGATCGATCCCTTGCAGGATATTTATAGTGCGCTCGCATCCAGAGCTGTTGCAGGAGACCTGTGTGTGGGAGAGTGTGGATGAGTACTTCATAATCCATCTTTCAATTATTGCCATAAGGAGTGCCGTGGGAGAAAAACAAAAACTTGAAGCCAGTTTATCCTAAGGTTTCATACAGCTTTCACGCCTGATTTAGCTTTATTTCGTATTTTGTACTTTTTTCCTAAAAGGTACTGCTGTTCAAGGCTCTTGGGTTCACAGGAGCTGTGTCACGATTACTGCGCATGCTCAAAACTGTGAATTAAGAGAATCCACTCGACTGCAAGTCAAAATCTATTTCCATCCTCGCTAATCCATCATTTTGCATTGTATGTTTACATTTTAGTTACTTTGCCATTATGCTTTTTATACTAAGGAGTTAACTATGGAAATTCAAGGATTGAAAGCACTATTTTAGCGCTTCAGCTGAAGCATATGAAGAATGTATCCTCATTTTAAATTGCCAATAATTTCTTGGTGGTTGGAAAACCTCAAAGCTCAGCAATGATTTTCATTCTTCATATCCTTCGGCTAAGCGCTTTGAATCCTCAAATTTCCATCAAAAACTCCTTACTATTAGTATAATGCCTGAATAATGAAAATATATAAATACAATGCCAAACAAAAACGTTATGGCAGGGACGGCCCTAAGCGATTTGGTGCCCTAGGTGTAATGGCCGCTAGAATATATAGGCCAAGCGCAACGACCAGAGAGAAAGGGAGGAGCACGAACACAGAGAATAATACAGACCAAATGAAAGTAGTCGCGCTTCCAAAGGACGTGTAATAGTCCAAACCATGGAAGCAAAGTGAGATAGAAAAAGGGAAAAGAAACTCCAAAATAATTAGAAGATAGAAAGTCATATAAAACCTGACTACAGATATCTTTGGCTATAGTGTGTCTCTACAAACAGACACTCTAGCAAAGAGCGGTGGCAAAAATCTGGCTTACATAGAGTCCAGGGAAGCGCCTGCCTAGTTCAATCAGCCAGCTGGGTAAAGAATCCGATTGAACAGGAATTCGATATCTTCCAGGGACGAGAGCCACAAAGAAAAGTCCAAAACACACGCACATACATCCAGAACATGACAGGAACCCCCCCAAATGGACGGCCCCAGATGTTCCAAAAGAGCCCCAAACACAGAACTCCGAAATAAGGGTGGGACCCAAGAGATCCCGAGAAGGGACCCAGCAACACTCTTCAGGACACTAAACTCTCTGGCCAACCTGATAAGCGGGTGCAAACGGCGCCTCCTATCAGCGGAAACCTTCCATTGATGCACCGCCATGGGGACAAACAAACAGCCAGACGGCTCCCCACCAGAACCATGGTCGAGTCGCAAGGCCTCCTGCACAACAGATTCAGTATCCCACTGCATGGGAGCCACAATCCGAGCCGCCGGAAAAAAAAGGGCACAGAAATGGGATCACGGCCAGAGCGGTCAATAGTCCGTAACAAGGCGCCAGGTTTGATGTTTTTGGAGCTGGGGTGAAAAGTTAACTTAAAGTCAAAGCAATTGAAAAACAACGTCAATCTTACCTGCCGGGAGTGACGTTGCATAATCCGCGGGACACACTGGAGATTCCTGTGATCTATCCAAACCACAAACGGATGTTCAACCCCTCCAACCAATGGCGCCACTCTTCGAACGCCAATTTAATTGCTAACAACTCCCAGTCACCCATACTGTAGTTTTGTTCAACCAGTGACAACAACCGGGAGAAGTAGGCGCATGGATGCAGCTTTTTTTGTCCCGAAGGGGGCGCTGGGACAAAATGGCACCCACCCCGACCTCTGAAGTGTCAGCCTCCACCACAAATGCGAGGGAAGGGTCCGGCAAAATGACAATAGGTTCAGAGCTAAGTTGTTTTTTCAACTCTTGAAAAGCAGCCTCCGCTGCTGGAGACCAAGCAAATGACGAGGAGGCATTCCTCTTAGAAAACGCAATGATGGAGGCAGCCACAGCGCTAAAATTGTGAATTAACCTCCTATAAAAAGGATAATAGTCAGGGAATAGTTTGATCTCACAATTGTAATCAAGATGTGGAGGCAAAGACGAAACTGGTTGTTTGCCAAAATCCTCCCCGAGATCAACATAATCATCTTAAACGTAGGGAGGTAAACCAAGGTTCACCGCGGCTCCTGCACAGCAATCTTGTTCAGAACCCGACGCCTCCCCCATGGGTAGAAATTCGGGGTGACTTGCCAGAATCTCCCAACAGTGAGACCTACAGTCAGATCGCCACTGGACGATTGGATTGTCTTGACTGCCCCAAAAGATCTGTGGTCTATGCTTAAGCAACCACGAATGACCTAAAAGCACAGGACTAACCAGGGAATTGATTAAGAAAAAACTAATTTTCTCTGAATGACCACCAAAAGGGATAAACATAGTCAAAAAATCAGGGACCTCAATTATAAGCCTGTCTGCCAACGATCGACCATCCAAAGCTTTGATCGAGAGCAAATGTGAAAGAGAGCTGATGGGAATGGAATGTTTTCTAGCCCACTCCGCTTCCATAAAACAATCAACAGCCCCCAAATCCAAAAAGGCTTTAACCCATATTCTCCTATTACCCAAAGTCAACTTTACTGAAATAAGAGTTCAAACGGGAGGTCCAGTCTACCCCTCTAGTGCCACCCCTACCGCCAGAGGGGCTTCCCTTCTCCCTTGAAGCTCGAGGCAGCTTGGACGGATATGTCCCGGTTCGCTATTTGTCTGTGAACAGGCTTACGAGCTTACGTGATTCTTCATTCGAGAACCGTGAGGGTTGCGCTTTAAAAAATATTTCACATTAAGCAATAAAATCTTTACATTTTCCTGCCTCGCCTCCATATCTTTGGGCTAACTGGAGTTTAGGCTCTCGGGGAAGGAGTACTGATTGTGCTTGTGAAATTTAAATTTCAGTCTCTTGCTGCAGTGATGATTTTTTGAATTTTAAATCTTTAGTGGCAAAATTATTGGAATTAGAGAGATCACTGCTTCCCTACCGGTTTGCGATGGCGTTTCTGATGATATGGTTTCTTCCACAACACACAAAAACCAGTTCGAATCCCTTTCTTCTATATCTCTGAGTGAACTAGCCAAATTAGTTGTTACTTCCAAATCATCTACTTTTATCTTGGATCCCATCCCCACAAAGCTAATAAAAGAGCTTCAGCCCATTCTCGGCGGCCGAATTCTTCACATAATTAATTCTTCTCCTATTTCAGGTATTGTTCCCACTTCATTTAAGATGGCAGAAATCAAGCCGCTGCTTAGAAAACCAAATTTGGATCCCACAGTCTCAGCCAATTATAGGCCAATCTCAAACCTCCCATTTTTATCTAAGATCCTTGAAAAATGTGTCGCCCAACAGCTCTCATCTTTCCTGCAAACTAATGAGGTATTTGACAGTTTTCAGTCTGCCTATAGAAAGCATCATAGCACTAAAACAGCTCTCACTATTCTAGTAAATGATCTACTTCTCCCCATGGATAGTGGCCACATCTCTGTTCTCGTCCTTCTCGATTTAAGTGCCACGTTTAATACTGTAGACCACCACATTCTTCTTCGTTGGTTAGAAAAATTAGTTTGCATTTCTGGACCTGACCTTTCCTGGTTTAAGTCTTATCTGTCGGATAGATTTCAGTTCGTCCAGGTAAATAACAAATGTTCAGAGTATTCTAAGGTTAACTTTGAAACAGAGGTATGTAATCAAGGGGTCAGAAAGTAAAAATCCTACCATGTTTTCATTCCACCCGTAAACTCCTGCCAGCAGATTTCACTTGTTAGTTTTACCTCCCAGCTGAAGAATAGTGCCAACTGACAGGTCTTTTGTGGCTGGATCAATATTCTGGGATGGACTTTTACTTTCTAAACCTGGATTATACACCTATGCTTTGGAATACCACAAGGATCTGTTCTGGGCCCTGCTTTTATTCTCTATACATGCTTCCCCTTGGAAATATCATAAGTGGACTTGATGATAAATACCATTGTTATGCAGACGACACGCAGCTCTATATATCCTTTAAGCCGGGTGAAAATGATCTGGTTACTAGATTAGCGATGTGTCTTAACGCTGTTAAAGCTTGGATGACGCAAAATTCTCTTTCACTAAACCCAGATAAGACAGAAATATTGGTACTGGGTCCCAATCTCTTAGAGACTCATTCATTAAGTTCTCTCTTAACTTAGATGGCCTCTCCGTTTCTGCCGAAGCTGTCGTTAAAAACCTTGGGGTGACTGTTGATTCAGAACTCTCTTTCCTAGGTCACGTCAGCAATATCATTCAAGAGGCTTTTTTCCATCTTCGAAACATATCTAAACTCAGAAAAATGTTGTCCTTTCAGGACGCTGAAAAAATTGTTCACGCATTTGTGTCCTCTCAGCTGGACTATTGTAATGTCTCACTGGCTCGGCCCTGAAACGTCTTCAATTAGTGCTGAATGCTGCAGCTAGGGTACTGACTAGGACTAAGAAATATGATCACATTCGCCCAGTGCTCAAAAATTAGCTGCCTGTAAAATTCAGAATTGAGTGCAAAATACTACTACTAACTTACAAAGCTTTAAATGACTTGGCCCCAGAATATCTTTGCGGTCTTCTCATTCCTTACTCCCCACCAAGATTACTTCGTTCACAAGGAGCTGAATACTTGAAAATTCCAAATATATCTAGAATTACAATTGGAGGCAGAGCATTCTCTTGTAAAACCCCACACAGCTCGACCAACGACGGAGGAGCCAGGGGCGAAGGTTTATGCGTGTGGAATCCAGCTGTTATGAGGCAATGGAACGTGTCAATTAAATCTTTTATGCCGGTGTCCCGCCTTGGACCCAGTTTGAGACTTACCTGAGATGTTCTCAATAGTTCTCCGTTCGAAAACGGGGCTATGCCAAAATCACGGAATCATCTAACTTAATGTCGTGCTGCGAATAATTCCAGGTGCACATTGGGACACACGCAGCAACTGAAAACGTCAGATTTATCAGTGATTTAAGCAAACTAAGCATAACGATTACAATTTTACTCTCGCTTCAAATCTGACTCCATAATAAATTTAGAATACAAAATTTGGTTATATCCTCGCTAAGTGGCTGACTCTAAATTAGAATTAGAATGGATAGTTTTGAAACAGCATGCGTGAATCTCAGGGCAGTTACGCACCCGAACTCTGTCTGCGAAAACCATTGTCACTGAGCAAAAACACCCCCTAGGGTTAAAATAGGTGTCATTGCCTGGTCTAATTCGACAATACTTCCATTGGATAGAGGAGACTGTCACGGTAGCAACATCAGGCAAATGGCTCTGAGTATGAACGTACCACGAACCTAGGTTTATGTATATCAAAGGGCCCCTTAGAAAGATTAACCAATAGCTAAATCTTAAGAGCCGATAATTTCATAACCCCTTAATAGGTAGAACCCAGTCTCAATCTAACTTAGAAGTATCGCTACCTACACATGTCTTGGTAGGAGTCTCCCCTTAAGTCCCAACCGCAACAAGGCCAGAAAGAATATACAATGAGAACACGCAAGCTGGAAAAGGAATAACAATAATTTATTCACCAGGTAGGCAAAAGCTTAAGTCAAACAGATTAATGTCAAATCAATTATAAAGTACACACATAGAGAATGAGCGAAAGGTCATACCTGGCGAAAAGGCTACACACTAGGCCGTCGTGCAAAGTCCGAATTGCCAAAACTTCACGAAGCTAAAAATACGCACGGACGGAAGTGTGGGAAGTCGAATGCGAACTTCCCAGACTAGGTCGTCACTCTCAGATTTAAGGTTGGTGGCGCCTTTGATCAGGCCGCACAGATGGCCCAAATCGGAATTTAGACTTCCCCCTCCGGAGGAAATAAGGAAACATTTACTATCTCAAAGGAGACAATAAAAGTTCTTAGATCTGCGCAAGGACCCTTAGACAGACCTCAGGGAGGGGTCGCAAGGCACTTCTGTAAAGGGGGAGAGATGAGTGTAAATACCTCAAGAGATAACTCTGGTTAAGGACAAATCATTGCTGGGGAACAGAAACTATGTTTTCTTGAAATATGGCGGATATGAAATACAACTCATTCAACTCCTTGAATTTAGCTGAAGAGATGCATACCAAACATGATTACATAGAGGATTATGATGATGTAACTATTAAGAATTTTCTTCCCAACAGACCCATTCCCCATGAGATTTACATCACTATTACTTCAGGTATAATACAGTAATTCAGTGATGATATGAGGGCAATTAAAACAGTGTAACAGTGGGTTTTGTGTGAATTAAAATTCTTAAATCAGAACAGTTACAGTGATGAAATAAAAGGGTGCAGTGACAGGGTGTCCAGAAGAGGTCACTATGGCACCAATAGGGCAGAGAGCACAGGTCACACCCTGCTGTGAGAGGAATTCCTTGCAACAACCAAACCATGTGCTCCCTCCCCCGTCTTTGATGCGCTCAATCACCCATGTTGAAGTGTCCAGCTCCAGGCCCCCTTATCTCAGTGGTCGAATTGGGGGTGTCGCTGTAGAGGATGTCTGGACCCTGATAACTTTTACTGCCCCACTGTTCCCAGCCATGCCTGACTGGAGACGATGCCGGCTGTGGTGGAAGTGTAGGTTTTTATGCCTTTATTACGCCACTATGTTAAGAACAGGCACTTTTGATCGCATGTCCATGTTACCTCCTGGCTTCCCTCTTACACTCTTACAAAGTCCCAATTTTATGGAACAATCTCCCAAGACAAATTCGGGCTTCAGACACACTCTCTGTCTTCAAGAGCAGGCTGAAAACTTACCTTTTTAGTCAAGCCTGTGATTAGTTCATGATAACTTATGTATAAACATTTATTTGGCTCTGCTGGGGCTGACTACAACCTTGTTTTATGATAGGTTCACAAGATATTGGAAGTCAGTGTTGAGTAAATCCATGTGGAACCGGTGGCACTGAGCATGCATTAACAGAGCCATTAGGGCTTGCCACAGCCTTAGTCACTGGGGGGGTCCATATGGTACTGGTAGTAGTGTTGAGCAAATCCACGTGGAACCGGTGGCACTGAGCATGCATTAACGGTGCCAGTGGGGCTTGCTACAGCCTTAGTCACTGGGGAGGTCCATATAGTACTGGTGGTAGTGTTAAGGAAATCCATGTGGAACCACTGGCACTGAGCATGCATTTACGGTGTCAGTGGGGCTTGCTACAGCCTTAGTCACTGGGGTCATATGGTACTAGCGTTTAGAAAATCAAAGGTGATCTTGCAGCCTGGTGTAAGTGTAGGGCCTCTGTGCTGCAGGAAGTGGATGGAGGGGTGTGGACTGTTTCCTAACCAGTCAGCTCCTAAATTCTTACTTCGCACATGACACAGGACTGTATTTTTATTAATATGCAGTAATTTTATCCAGTGCCTCACCCCACTTTTTTCTGTGTCTTTTCCAAGGATCTTTCCCTCCACTACCCTGAGTCCTGGACCTCCGAGCCCTGTCCCTCACCATGAGCGCTGCTGTCCTGATTCGGTCCTGATCCAGTTCTGCTCCATCCTCGGCATGCCACTGTATACATGGACTTTAATGGAACTCTATTGCCATTTTATCCTATTTTGATTTATCTTGTTATTAATTAGCTAGCCGGCGGAGGATGGGCTTCCCCACTATAGTCAGGTTCCTCGTGAGATTTCTTTCCACTTGGGAGTTTTTTTCTCACCACTGTTTGAGGATTTTTCTCCCTACTGGGAGTTTTTTTTTTTTTTGCCTCATTTGCTGTAGTGGGGAATAGGCTGGGCACTGCCCTTTCATTTATTTAATCTCTCACTGTAAGGCCTCTTTGTGATAGTCTCTGTGAAAAGCGCTATCCAAATGAATTAAATGGAATATAGCCTTATGTAGCCAGATTTTCTTACAGATCACAAACACTCACAAACAGGAATAAAAACCAGAATTACAAAAACAGTAATATGAGTGGTATAAAACTATACATATGATATAAATAATTACAACCCCATTTCTGAAAAAGTTGGTATGCTGTGTAAAATATGAATAAAAACAGAATGAAATGATTTTCAAATCATTTGAACTTAATGTTATTTGAAAATAGTACAAAGACTAAGGAGACCAACTGCTGTAGTTCAAATAGCAAAATGTTTTCCCATTCTTGCTTATGTAGGATTTCGACTGCTGACACCTCCTTTGTCATATTTTTCACTTCACCATGTACCAAATATTCTCAGTGGGTGAAAGATCTGGAATGCAGGCAGACCATTTTAGCACCCAGACTCTTTTACTACCGAGCCATGTTGTAGTACAAGAAGAGTATGGTGTTTGATGGTGTTGCTGAAATGAGCTAGGTCTTTCCGCAAAAAAGGCATCTGGATGGCAGTAAGTGTTGCACCTGTATTAATCGTTCACCATTAATGCACAAGTTACCTATGTCAAGTGTACTAATGAACCCCCATACTATCATGGATGCTGGCTTTTGAATTGTTTGCTGAAAACAAGCTGGATAGCCATATCCTCTTAAGCCCAGAGGGCGTGGCGTCCATGATTTCCAAACAGAATTTCGGATTTTGATTAGTCAAACCTCAGGGCAGTTTTAGCCTTTGCCTCAATATATTTTAAATGAGCTCGGGATCAGAGAAGAAAGCAGTGTTTCTGGGTCTTGTTTATACATGGCTTAATGTCTGCATGGCAGAGTTTTGACTTGCACCTGGTGATGCAGTGACAAATTGTGTTTACTCACATGGTTGTACAGAAGGATTCCATGCAGTAATTTCCTCCACAGAACTATGACTCTTTAATGGATTGCCGCAAAAGGACCTGAAAATCACAGGCATTCAAAATTGGATTTTGGCCTTGTCCCACATGTACAGAGATTGTTCAGAGTCCTAGGAATCTTTTATTGATATTATCTCCAAAATCTTTGCAATTTTAAGTTGAAAATGTTATTCTGTAACTGTTGAACCATTTCCCCATGCAGTCTTTCACAGAGTGGTTAAGTCATATTTACTTAAGACTTTTTATACCATTCATGTAACTGAACTGTCGCTAAATTATCTAATTAGCAGTGAGATGTTCTGCCAGTTGTCTTTTCAAAGCATCATTCAACTTTTGCAGTCTTTTATTGTCCCATCCCAACTCTTTTAAAACATATTGCTGTCAGCAAAGTCTAAACTAGGCCCACGCTGTCGGCGGCCGAAAGCAAGGGGTTTATCCCTGAAATTCCCTGATCCTCAAAGCCCCTTTATTAGAGTCCCCTTTACTAGACCTACAAATCTGAGGTCTGTGTAAGTAATTGTTCCAGAGATATGGTTAAAAAAACAGATTTTTTCAATATATAGCGCAACCTAGTGGCAAACCTAGGAGTGCATACGTGCCCAAAATCTAATCAGTTCATCCTCTCTACCATATCTACCCATATGCTAAAAATGAGAAGCCAATGTAAAGTATTTTGTGAGTTATTGCGCTAACGGCTAAAATCTGCAAATGCGGCGGGTGGGTGGGGCGAAATCATGATATCCCCAAAACTCGCATTTGGAGGATATAATGAGCAGATATTTTTCAAAAAACAATTCAATTAATCAGTTTTAACATTTGATGCTTTGTATTGTCCCATTTAAAAATAAAGGACTTAATATAGGATTTTAATTGATTTGCAAATCATTGCATTCTGTTTTATTTACATTTAACACAGTGTCCCAGGAAATGGGGTTGAGTAATAAATAAGTAAATATAAAAACGATAAATACAATATAAACATTCTAAACAACAGAAGTAAATACAGGGTTTTCCCAAGCTTTCTGGAGGGTTTAGGCATTGTGGTGGCTTTTTGTCGGTACTGTTGTTGTTAGTAACTTGAAACACAAAAAAAAAATGCTCATGATCATTTTTAGCCCGCTTGGCTTCTAGGCCAGTCAGCTTCTGCTGTGGTTAGATGCCTTTGCGAAGGTCTGTTGTAAATCCGTAAACGTTTTGCCTTGTCAGCACTCTAACACTTTCAGTTTTTCACAGATCCTTTTCATATTTCATACGCATGTATATGGGATGAAAATCTGGGCCGATTTTGGCCATATCTGGCCAAGCGGGTGCAGTGGCTTTGCCACTATTTTTATTTTAACTATGGGGAAAATCAGGAGTTATGACTATATCTCAGGGGCAAAAAAGTATGTTGTGCACAGTTCTGCAAGTTACCGTGGATGACAGACTGAAGTATCACAATAAAAAGACTAAAACTCCCAAGCCTAGCTACATTAATGCCACAGACAACCCTTGATACTCATTGTAAAATACTGCACTTATACTGTACTTGTCCATTTACAATAAATACTTTATATTCTTGACATGCTATTCTGGTTTAGTGAATAAAACCTCCATTTTTAAATAGCTTATTTCAGGAAACAATGTGGTGTCTTTTATCTCCAGAATAGTAAAGAAAACACAACACAATTTTTCTGTCTTTACATTGTCTTACAATGTACACCCTACACTGTAGGGGAAACCCTGATGCATCGAGCATTCGTGGCAAAATATCTATTAAATGAGCTTTCCTCGCAGATGACACATGCTTATTCCTCATTATTCACAGTGGTGTTCTTAAGTGTAATTCGCATCTTTGCATTGACTTTGAATGTTATCTGTTGTGCGAAAAATTTGTTTCGCGTCTGGTGTGAAAGCAACATTACGGGAACATTGGAGAATGTATTTCTGGAGGTTGAAGCCACCTTGCTCTGCGCATTCCACTTCTGTGGAAAAACACGACTGCAGTGCATTGCGGTTACGGCACTACAATGTAGCGTACATTGCTTGCTCACTCGATTCCGCTGGGCATTGTGGGTATTTTATAGTCCACTAAATAATGGATGAGAAGAATTCGAACAACACTACAAAATGGCAGACACACTATATAGTGCACCACATCCGTGATAGGGGGTGATTTCGAACACAGCTAGTGAGTGAGTCAGTGAGTGAGTGAGAGGCGCCTACCATTCGCCACGGGGATCGACGTTTGTTTAAAAGCCATATGCTACCGTTGCTCCGCAATGCTCAGAGCCTTCAAGGCCATAAACAAAGTCGAGCACTCAACACCACTAACTGCCACAGCAAACCGCGCGCACAGACAACTTATTTGGATCGATCCACTCTATGACAGCATTATGACATATGACAACAACCTTGTCCTTAAGCATATATGTGACACGCTGTCATCACCATCTAGTCTCGATCCAGCATAATATATTATACATTAGTATACCGTTGTCTAACTGTCAGAATGTTGCAATATATTGAAATATGTATCAATAAAATACAAATGAGAAGTATCTATGAACTGAATATATTGAATTTGAACACATTTCTTTAAGTCTTTTTAATATCATTTAAAAATTATAGTAGTTTCAGGCCTTTTCAATATTACAAAAATGATAATGAATTTGTGAATAGAAAGAGCATTTCTTTGTATCCATCCAGTATAAAATACCTGGGCCAACAACAATCTTGTAAACTTAATACAAACATTAGGATATGGCCTGGCAGCCTTAGTAACCAGTTTTGAAATGCAATCACATCCTCTTTGTTAGTCGTTCAGTAGAAATGATAGGATTGTAATAAAATTGGGCAGTGAGGAGAAATACCCGGATATCTATACATTACAATTATGATTTATTTGTGATAAAGCCTCAGCTTCCATGACTAGGGCTAGTCTAGCCTAGCTACGTTAGCATTTCGCTGGTGGACCAATAGTAACAGTAGCTCTCAACATAATGTAATAATACACAAATACATCCAAAATCTGTAGTTAAATCTTACCAGAAAAAGATAATTCCACGGGATCTCTCGTTCAGCATCCATATGCTGTGCAAAAATCTGGCATCTTCGGTGTAGATTTAAGTTTCAGCGCTCAGCTGCTGTGAATACAAAGTTGTATTTTGGTAGTAAAACCGGCATTTTAGAGTATCCGGACATCCTGGATCATAGCTAAATTTGTGCCGTTTATAACATATCAAACCGCTTGGAAATCAGTCGAAAATTAAGCGAGCAATGATTTGTAGAAATTGTTTGATACTTCATACTCCAATAGAGGTACGTACACAGTGGGGCTTCCACTAACCCTGTACTAACATGGTCGCCCGGTAGGCACGCCTCTCCACCGCTCATGCGACGTCTATGTACCGGTCTATGATGCCTTATGAAATGACGCTGTAATGGGGCTTGGGGCTGCCTGTCAGCCCCACATGCCAACAAATTCAGGCTACCTCCACTAATACAGCCAACACTCTGAACATGCGTAGGGGTGAGCCGCCTCAATTGTAACATTTTTCACTTTTCTCTCTTTTACTAAGAGATTCTTTTACCTCCTATGTAATGTTTTCTGGAAAAGCACCAACACATCTGCTATCATAAACCACTTAAAGTTTTTCAATTGATAAAACAGGGCTTGAGTAATATAACTGAAAGGAGACTCTGTCCAGTGTTACAACTGAAGCGCATTTGAGTCTTAAATGTAACCGCAGAAGTTACAATTGTAACACTGCTAAAACGTAGGATTAAACTCATCGTTTTCAGGTCAAATCAATTATATTTCTTTCAGGCAACTGTTTAACGTTTCTTTAGCACCAATAATGTGATAAGAATGTCCTATCAATGTCCTATCATTCCTATCAGAATCAGATGATTAGCTTCGAAGTTACATCCCGGACATGACACATTACAGATTTCCCAGAAATTTGTCGCTTTTTGGCCTAAAACATGAGAAATTACAAAATTATTTTCAAAATTGTTGTTCCTGACACATCGGATGATACGTCGGATGAAATCGGATGACTAGTTTTGAAGTTATAGCCCGGACACGACACATTACAGATTTCCCACGAATTTGTCGCTTTTTGCCCCACAACGTGAGAAATTACAAAATTATTTTCAAAATTGTTTTGCATGACACACCTCAATTTGGTTTTACTACACGGTGCCAAATATGATCAGAGTCGGATGATTAGTTTCGAAGTTATAGCCCGGAAACAACACATCACAGATCTCCCACAAATTTGTCGCGTTTTGGCCCAAAAAGTGAGAAATTACAAAATTATTTCAAAATTGTTTTTCATGACACACCTTTATGTGGTTTTACCCCTCGATGCCAAATATGATCTGAATCGGATGATTAGTTTGAAAGTTATAGCCCGGACACGACACATAACAGATTTCCCACAAATTTGTCGCTTTTTGCCCCAAAACGTGGGATATTACAAAATTATTTTCAAAATTGTTTTCATGACACACCTTTATAAGGTTTAACACCTCGATGCCAAATATGATCAGAATCTGATGATTATTTTCGAAGTTACAGCCCGGACACGAAACATTACAGATTTCCCACGAATTTGTCGCTTTTGGCCCCACAACATGGGAAATTACAAAATTATTTTCAAAATTCTTATACAAGACACACCTTTATGTGGTTTGACACCTCGATGCCAAATGTGATCATAATCGGATGATCAGTTTCAAAGTTAAAGCCAGGACACGACACATAACAGATTTCCCACAAATTTGTCTCTTTTTGCCCCACAACGTGGGGAATTACAAAATTATTTTCAAAATTGTTTTGCATGACACACCTTTACTTGGTTTTACAGCTCGGTGCCAAACATGATCAGAATTGGATGATTAGTTTCGAAGTTACGGCCCGGAAACGACACGTTACAGATTTCCCACAAATTTGTCGCTTTATGGCCCAAAACGTGAGAAATTACAAATTAATTTTCAAAATTGTTTATCATGACACACCTTTATGTGGTTTTACACCTCGATGCCAAATATGATCAGAATCGGATGATTAATTTCGAAATTATAGCCCGGACACGACACATTACAGATCTCCCACAAATTTGTCGCTTTTTGCCCCAAAACGTGGAAAAATTACAAAATTTTTTTCGAAATTGTTTTTCATGACACACCTTTATGTGGTTTTACACCTCAATGCCAAATATGATCAGAATCGGATGATTATTTTCGAAGTTATAGCCCGGAAACAACACATTACAGATCTCCCACTAATTTGTCGCTTTTTGCCCCAAAACGGGGGACAGAATCGGATGATTGCTTTCAAAGATATAGCCCAGACACGACACATTACAGATTTTCAACGAATTTGTCGCGTTTTGCCCGAAAATGTGGGAAATTACAAATTAATTTTCAAAATTGTTTTTTACGACAAATCTTTATGTGGTTTTACAACTCAATGCCAAATATGATCAGAATCGGATGATTAATTTAAAAGTTATAGCCCAGACACGACACATAACAGATTTCCCAAAAATTTGTCGCTTTTTGCCCCACAACGTGAGAAATTACAAAATTATTTTCAAAATTGTTTTGCATGACACACCTCAATTTGGTTTTACTACACGGTGCCAAATATGATCAGAGTCGGATGATTAGTTTCGAAGTTATAGCCCGGAAACAACAGATCACAGATCTCCCACAAATTTGTCGCATTTTGGCCCAAAACGTGAGAAATTACAAAATTATTTCAAAATTGTTTTTCATGACACACCTTTATGTGGTTTTACCCCTCGATGCCAAATATGATCTGAATCGGATGATTAGTTTGAAAGTTATAGCCCGGACACGACACATAAGAGATTTCCCACAAATTTGTCGCTTTTTGCCCCAAAACGTGAGAAATTACAACATTATTTTCAAAATTGTTTTCCATGACACACCTTGATATGGTTTTACCCCTCGATGCCAAATATGATCTGAATCGGATGATTAGTTTGAAAGTTATAGCCCAGACACGACACATAACAGATTTCCCACAAATTTGTCGCTTTTTGCCCCAAAACGTGAAAAATTACAAAATGTTTTTCAGAATCATTTTTCATGACACACCTTTATGTGGTTTTACACCTCGATGCCAAATATGATCAGAATCGAATGATTATTTTCGAGTTATAGCCCAGAAACAACACATTACAGATCTCCCACAAATTTATCGCTTTTTGCCCGAAAACGGGGGACATTACGAAATTATTTTCGAAATTGTTTTTCATGACACACCTTAATGTGGTCTTACACCTCAATGCCAAATATGATCAGAACCGAATGATTAGTTTCGAAGTTATAGCCCGGACACAACACATTACAGATTTCCCACAAATTTGTCTCTTTTTGCCCCAAAACAGGGGACATTACGAAATTATTTTCAAATTGTTTTCATGACACACCTTTATGTGGTTTTACACCTCGATGCCAAATATGATCAGAATTGGATGATTATTTTCAAAGTTACGGCCCGGAAACGGCACGTTACAGATTTCCCACAAATTTGTCGCTTTTTGCCCCAAAACGGGGGACAGAATCGGATGATTGCTTTCAAAGATATGGCCCAGACACGACACAGCACAGATTTCCAACGAATTTGTCGCTTTTTGCCCCACAACGTGAGAAATTACAAAATTATTTTCAAAATTGTTTAGCATGACACACCTCAATTTGGTTTGACTACACGGTGCCAAATATGATCAGAATCGGATGATTAGTTTCGAAGTTATAGCCTGGAAAAAACACATCACAGATCTCCCACAAATTTGTCGCTTTTTGCACCAAAACAAGGGACATTACGAAATTATTTTCGAAATTGTTTTTCATGACACACCTTTATGTGGTTTTACACCTCGATGCCAAATATGATCTGAATCGGATGATTAGTTTCAAAGTTATAGCCCGGACACGACACATAACAGATTTCCCACAAATATGTCGCTTTTTGCCCCAAAACGTGAAAAATTACAAAATTATTTTCAAAATTGTTTACCATGACACACCTTTATTTGGTTTTACACCAAGATGCCAAATATGATCTGAATCGGATGATTAGTTTCAAAGTTATAGCCCGGACACGACACATAACAGATTTCCCACAAATTTGTCGCTTTTTGCCCCAAAACGTGAGAAATTACAAAATTATTTTCAAAATTGTTTTCCATGACACCTTTATTTGGTTTTACACCAAGATGCCAAATATGATCTGAATCGGATGATTAGTTTCAAAGTTATAGCCCGGACACGACAGATAACAGATCTCCCAGAAATTTGTTGCTTTTTGGCCCAAAACGTGAAAAATTTCAAAATTTTTTTCAGAATTGTTTTGCATGACACACCTTTATTTGGTTTTACAGCTCAATGTCAAATATGATCAGAATCGGATGATTAGTTTCGACGTCACTGCCCGGATACGACACGTTTCAGATTTCCCACAAATTTGTCGTTTATGGCCCAAAACGTGAAAAATTACAAAAATTTCTTCAGAATTGTTTGTCATGACCTACCTTTATGTGGTTTAACACCTCGATGCCAAATATGATCAGAATCAGATGATTAGTTTCGAGTTATAGCCCAGAAACAACACATTACAGATCTCCCACAGATTTGTCGATTTTTGCCCCACAACATGGGGAATTACAGAATTATTTTCAAAATTGTTTTTCATGACACACCTTTATGTGGATTTACACTTCAATGAAAAATATGATCAGCATAGGATGATTATTTTCGAAGTTATAGCCCGGAAACAACACATTACAGATTTCCCACAAATTTCTCGCTTTTTGCCCCAAAACGTGAAAAATTACATAAATATTTTCAAATTGTTTTTCATGACACACCTTCATCTGGTCTTACACCACGATGCCAAATATGATCAGAATCAGATGATTAGTTTCAAAGTTATAGCCGGGACACAACACATAACAGATTTCCCACAAATTTGCTGCTTTTTGGCCCAAAATGTGAGAAATTACAAAATTATTTTCAAAATTGTTTTACATGACACTCCATTATTTGGTTTTACTGCTCGGTGCCAAATATGATCAGAATCGGATGATTAGTTTTGAAGTTAGGGCCCGGAAATGACACATTACAGATTTCCCACAAATTTGTCACTTTATGGCCCAAAACATGAGAAATTACAAAATTATTTTCAAAATTGTTTATCATGACACACTTTTATGTGGTTTTACACCTCGATGCCAAATATGATCAGAATCGGATGATTGGTTTCAAAGTTATAGCCCGGACACAACACATAACAGATTTCCCAGAAATTTGTCTCTTTTTGCGCCAAAACGTGAAAAATTACAAAAAAATTTTCAGAATTGTTTTTCATGATACACCTTTATGTGGTTTTACACCTCGATGCCAAATATGATTAGAATCAGATGATTATTTTCGAAGTTATAGCCTGTACACGACACATTACAGATGTCCCACAAATTTGTCGCGTTTTGGCCCCAAACGTGAGAAATTACAAAATTATTTTCAAAATTGTTTTGCATGACACCTTTATTTGGTTTTACACCACGATGCCAAATATGATCTGAATCGGATGATTAGTTTCAAAGTTATAGCCCGGACACGACAGAAACAGATCTCCCACAAATTTGTTGCTTTTTGGCCCAAAACATGAGAAATTACAAAATTATTTTCAAAATTGTTTATCATGACACACTTTTATGTGGTTTTACACCTCGATGCCAAATATGATCAGAATCGGATGATTGGTTTCAAAGTTATAGCCCGGACACGACACATAACAGATTTCCCAGAAATTTGTCTCTTTTTGGCCCAAAACGTGAGAAATTACAAAATTATTTTCAAAATTGTTTTGCATGACACACCTTTATTTGCTTTTCCTGCTCGGTGCCAAATATGATCAGAATCGGATGATTAGTGTGAAGTTATAGTCCGGACACGATACATTACAGATCTCCCACAAATTTGTCGCTTTTTGCGCCAAAACGTGAAAAATTACAAAAATTTTTTCAGAATTGTTTTTCATGATACACCTTTATGTGGTTTTACACCTCGATGCCAAATATGATCAGAATCGGATGATTATTTTCGAGTTATAGCCCAGAAACAACACATTACAGATCTCCCACAAATTTGTAGCTTTTTGCCCCAAAACGGGGGATATTACAAAATTATTTTCAAAACTGTTTTTCATGACCGACCTTTATGTGGTTTTACACCTCGATGCCAAACATGTTCAGAATCAGATGATTATTTTCGAAGTTATAGCCTGTACACGACACATTACAGATTTCCCACAAATTTTTTGCGTTTTGGCCCAAAACATGAGAAATTACAAAATTATTTTCAAAATTGTTTTGCATGACACACCTTTATTTGGTTTTACAGCTTGGTGCCAAATATGATCAGAATTCTGCTTTTTCTCGAAATGACACAGCGTCTATTTAAAAGGTCACTGTGTCCACATACTTTGGCCTATCATCAAATGCTTGACCTCCTTTGAACCCTGAGACCTTGTAGAATGTATAGGAATGGTCAAAATAACTGTGATTTACTGTCAAAGAGGAACAGAGGGTAGAATTTTTTTTTTTCTACCATGCGGATTTTTACATCTCTGGAAATGACCCCATTACAGCACTCTAAGTCACTTATTTCCCCATGGAAACACAACTCTGGCCCACTCCCAGGTCTTTTGAAGCCAATTGTCAGAGGAAATGACTATACAATGAACTATGACCCTAAGAGAGCCATTTTTGTGTGGTAATACTCATGCGTTTTGCAGAGTGTCCATTTGGAGACTCCAAAAGGACCTTTGGATGCTCTAAATAAAGCTCTAAATAAAGCTTGATTGCATGAACCCCTTGGTCTAGAAACATGACCTTGGTCTCAAATGAAAGACAACCATCTGTAGTATCTTACTTATATCTGGATTTGTTAGTAAAAGTTGTGTCATGGTATTACAGAGGCCTTATTTCACATAAAACTATTTTTGCCACTGCACCCACGATTTTCTATAGAAAAAAGGACAGACAAAGTGATGAAGTGCAAATGAGTAGTTGTAAAAGAGGATCCCCTCCCCCTGCACTCTCACCTTACTACTCTCCTTTACAAAAAAAAGACTATTGGAATACCATAAAATTTACCACCAAAAACTATAGTATTACTGTTGTAATTGTATGGTTTTTTGGACTGCACTATGGTGATTTTAGTATTATTATTGAAATATTGTAGTGCTACCAAAGCTGATATAAGAACACTTCAGAAAAGAAAAAACTATTGCAAACCATAGCTGGTGAAATGTACAATAGAACACCATAACCACACTTTAGAACACTATACAATTCTTATAGTTCACTATAGTAACTCTTCAGTTCACTTTCGTAAGGGCTTCCCCAGGCAACCCAATTCACGTTCTACACACACAGCATGCTACACATCATTGGAAACTGCTCATCATGCATTGTAATTATGTTAGGATAAAAGCATCGTTTTGTTTGTATAGATATAATGATTAGGCTACGCACCATTCAAAATCGGGTTTCTTCCCTTCCATGAAATGAATGAACACTCAGATTTCACTTATTTCGATTTCTTTTATTTCTTCCTCAATATAACTTTCTCTCTTTTCCTCTTCCTTTGCCCCTTATTTCTTCGCGAGGTTTGTTTTTCCTTGTCGTGAGGTATTTTTGACCAAAATACGAAAGTTTTGGGGAGGCGCAAGACAAGGCTATAATCCAGCTTTTTTACGCACAGACTTGCAGCGAGAATAGCGCACTCAATCTCCCAGATTTCCCGAGGCAGTGAGGGGAAGTGCTATATGTCGTTGGAAAGGTCTCCTCATGCATATGGTGTCTACCTAACCGTGAGAGTCTAACAAACACAGCTAGCTGTGTCTTTCCGCTGAAAATAACGCAGAACTATTCAAAATGTGTCATTTTTTACCGGAGAAAAGTTGGAGTTTGTTTTTTTTTATAACGAAACTGTTTTGTTTGAGTTGGATAGTGCATCTACCAATCGTAATATCAGCAAAACACGGTGGATATTCGAATTTGCTGGGTTCTTACTGATATTTCAAGACCAAGCATGCCAGGGTCGGATACAGGCTTCGGATGTAAACATCGGTTTAAAGGTAAGATGACGCGATTCAAAAGGGAGTTTCGGGGGGTGTTTTAAAACATGACGCAGTGACGTAATTTGACCGTCTTAGCAAACAAAACGTCTTATTTCACTGTAACCTATGTTTATAAGGATTCCCAAGACTCTCACCTTTCAAACGATATACGCTGTTACTATGTTTTGTAACAATGGGTTGCGTTCCAATTCGTTTACCGTTCTTTTCGATTATCGTGCGAGGCCCTTTGGGTCGCTACCGGGTCGTCTGCTGGGTAACAGGTTATATCCCGGACATGACACATTACAGATTTCCCACAAATTTGTCGCTTTCTGGCCAAAAACGTGAGAAATTACAAAATTATTTTCAAAATTGTTTTTCATGACACATCGAATGACACGTCGGATGAAATCGGATGGTAAGTTTTGAAATTATAGTCTAGACACGACACATTACAGATTTCCAACGAATTTGTCGCTTTTTGCCCTAAAATGTGGGTAATTACAAATTAATTTTCAAAATTGTTTTTTTATGAGAAATGTTTATGTGGCTTTACACCTCAATGACAAATATGATCAGAATCGGATGATTAGTTTCAAAGTTATAGCCCGGACACGACACATTACAGATTTCCCACAAATTTGTCTCTTTTTGCCCCACAACGTGGGGAATTACAAAATTATTTTCAAAATTGTTTTGCATGACACAGCTTTATTTGGTTTTACAGCTCGGTGCCAAATATGATCAGAATCGGATGATTAGTTTCGAAGTTACGGCCCGGAAACGTCACGTTACAGATCTCCCACAAATTTGTAGCTTTTTGCCCCAAAACGGGGGACATGACGAAATTATTTTCGAAATTGTTTTTCATGACACACCTTTATGTGGTTTTACACCTCGATGCCAAATATGTTCAGAATCGGATGATTGGTTTCAAAGATATAGCCCAGACACGACACATTACAGATTTCCCACAAATTTGTTGCTTTATGGCCCAAAACGGGAAAAATTACAAAAATTTTTTCAGAATTGTTTTTCATGACCTACCTTTATGTGGTTTTACACCTCGATGCCAAATATGATCAGAATCGGATGATTATTTTCGAGTTATAGCCCAGAAACAACACATTACAGATCTCCCACGAATTTTGTCGCTTTTTGCCCCAAAACGGGGGACATTACGAAATTATTTTCAAAATTGTTTTTCATGACACATGTGGTTTTACACCTCGTTGCCAAATATGATCAGAATCGGATGATTACTTTCAAAGTTATAGCCCGGACACGACACATAACAGATTTCCCACAAATTTGTCTCTTTTTGGCCCAAAACGTGAGAAATTACAAAATTGTTTTCAAAATTGTTTTCCATGACACACCTTAATGTAGTTTTACACCTGGATGCCAAATATGATCAGAATCGGATGGTTAGTTTCGAAGTTATAGCCCGGACATGACACATTACAGATTTCCCACAAATTTCTCGCTTTTGGCCCCAAAATGTGGGATATTACAACATTATTTTCAAAACTGTTTTTCATGACCGACCTTTATGTGGTTTTACACCTCGATGCCAAACATGTTCAGAATCAGATGATTAGTTTCAAAGTTATAGCCCGTGCACAACAGATAACAGATCTCCCACAAATTTATCGCGTTTTGGTCCAAAACATAAGAAATTGCAAAATTATTTTAAAAATTGTTTTTCATGACACACCTTTATGTGGTTTTACACCTTGCTGCCAAATATGACCAGAACCGGATGATTAGATTCGAAGTGATAGCCCGGACACGAAACATTACAGATTTCCCACAAATTTGTCGCTTTATGGCCCAAAACTTGAAAAATTGCAAAATTATTTTCAAAATATTTTTGTATGACACACCTTTATGTGGTTTTTCACCTCAATGCCAAATATTATCAGAATCGGATAATTAGTTTCAAAGTTATAGCCCGGAAACGACACATTACAGATTTCCCACAAATTTGTCGCTTTTTGCCCCAAAACGGGGGACATTACGATATTATTTTCGAAATTGTTTTTCATGACACACTTTTGTGTGGTTTAATACCTCGATGCCAAATATGATCAGAATCAGATGATTATTTGCGTAGTTATTGCCCGGAAAAAACACATTACAGATTTCTCACAAATTTGTCGCTTTTTGGCCCAAAATGTGAGAAATTGCAAAATTATTTTCAAAAATGTTTTTCATGACCGACCTTTATGTGGTTTTACACCTCGCTGCCAAATATGATCAGAATCGGATGATTAGCTTCGAAGTTATATCCCAGACATGACACATTACAGATTTCCCACAAATTTGTCGCTTTCTGGCCAAAAACGTGAGAAATTACAAAATTATTTTCAAAATTGTTTTTTATGACTTATCGGATGACACGTCGGATGAAATCGGATGATAAATTTGAAGTTATAGCCTGGACACGACACATTACAGATTTCCAACGAATTTGTCGCTTTTTGCCCTAAAATGTGGGAAATTACACATGAATTTTCAAAATTGTTTTTCATGACACACCTTTATGTGGTTTTACACCTCAATGCCAAATATGATCAGAATCGGATGATTAGTGTCAAAGTTATAGCCCGGACACGACACATTACAGATTTCCCACAAATTTGTCTCTTTTTGCCCCATAACGTGGGGAATTACAAAATTATTTTCAAAATTGTTTTGCATGACACAGCTTTATTTGGTTTTACAGCTCGGTGCCAAATATGATCAGAATCGGATGATTAGTTTCGAAGTTACGGCCCGGAAACGTCACGTTACAGATCTCCCACAAATTTGTAGCTTTTTGCCCCAAAACGGGGGACATTACGAAATTATTTTCGAAATTGTTTTTCATGACACACCTTTATTTGGTTTTACACCTCGATGCCAAATATGTTCAGAATCGGATGATTGGATTCAAAGATATAGCCCAGACACGACACATTACAGATTTCCCACAAATTTGTTGCTTTTTGGCCCAAAATGTGAGAAATTACATTTTTTTCAAAATAGTTGTGCATGACACACCTTTATTTGGTTTAACACCTCGATGCCAAATATGATCAGAATCAGATGATTATTTGCGAAGTTATTGCCCGTAAAAAACACATTACAGATTTCTCACAAATTTGTTGCATTTTGGCCCAAAATGTGAGAAATTACAAAATTATTTTCAAAATTGTTTTTCATGTTACATCAGATGACACATCAGATAAAATCAGATGATCACTTTTGAAGTTATAGCCCAGACACGACAAGTTACAGATTTCCCACGAATTTGTCGCTTTTTGCCCCAAAACATGGAAAATTACAAAATTTTTTTCAAAATTGTTTTTCATGACATATCGAATGAAATGGGATGATAAATTTTGAATATATAGCCTGGACACGACACATTACGGATTTCCCACAAATTTGTCGCTTTTTGCCCTAAAATGTGGGAAATTACAAAATTATTTCAAAATTGTTTGTAATTTATGACACTCCTTTATGTGGTTTTACACCTCAAAGCCAAATCTTATCAGAATCGGTTGATTTGCTTTTTGCCCCAAAATGTGAAAAATAACAAAATTATTTTCAAAATTTTTTTGCATGACAACCTTTATTTTACTTAACAGCTCGGTGCCAAATATGATCAGAAACGACTGATTAGCTACGAAGTCACAGCCCGGAAACGACACGTAACAGGTTTCTCACAAATTTGTCGCTTTATGGCCCAAAACGTGAGAAATTACAAAATTATTTTCAAAATTGTTTTTCATGACACATGTTTATGTAGTTTTACACCTCGCTGCCAAATATGATCAGAATCAGATGATTAGTTTCAAAATTATAGCCCAAACAGGAAAATTACAGATTTCCCACGAATTTGTCGCTTTTTGCCCCACAAGGTTGGAAACTACAAAATTATTTTCAAAATTGTTCATCATGACACACCTTTTTGTGGTTTTACACCTCGATGCCAAATATGATCAGAATCGGATGATTAGTTTCAAAGTTAAAGCCCGGAAACGACACATTACAGATTTCCCACAAATTTGTCGCTTTTTGCCCCAAAACGGGGGACATTACTAAATTATTTTCGAAATTGTTTTTCATGACACACTTTTATGTGGTTTAACACCTCGATGCCAAATATGATCAGAATCGGATGATTATTTGCGAAGTTATTGCCCGGAAAAAACACATTACAGATTTCTCACAAATTTGTCGCTTTTTGGCCCAAAATGTGCGAAATTGCAAAATTATTTTCAAAATAGTTGTGCATGACACACCTTTATTTGGTTTTACAGCTCGATGCCAAATATGATCAGAATCGGATGATTAGTTTCGAAGTTAGGGCCCGGAAACGACACGTTACAGATTTCCCACAAATTTGTCGCTTTATGGCCCAAAACGTGAAAAATTACAAAATTTTTTTCGAAATTGTTTTTCATGACCTACCTTAATGTGGTTTTACACCTCGATGCCAAGTATGATCAGAATCGGATGATTATTTTCGAGTTATAGCCCAGAAACAACACATTACAGATCTCCCACGAATTTTGTCGCTTTTTGCCCTAAACGAGGGACATTACGAAATTATTTTCGAAATTGTTTTTTCATGACACACCTTTATGTGGTTTTACACCTCGTTGCCAAATATGATCAGAATCGGATGATTACGTCAAAGTTATAGCCCAGACACGACACATAACAGATTTCCTGACACACCTTTATTTGGTTTTACACCTCGCTGCCAAATATAATCAGAATCGGATGATTAGTTTCGAAGTTATAGCCCGGACATGACACATTACAGATTTCCCACGAATTTATCGCTTTTGGCCCCAAAATGTGGGATATTACAACATTATTTTCAAAACTGTTTTTTTAGGACCGACCTTTATGTGGTTTTACACCTCGATGCCAAACATGTTCAGAATCAGATGATTAGTTTCAAAGTTATAGCCCGGACACCACACATTACAGATTTTTCACAAATTTGTCGCGTTTTGGTCCAAAACATAAGAAATTACAAAATTATTTTCAAAATTGTTTTGCATGACACACCTTTATTTGGTTTTACAGCTCAGTGCCCAATATGATCAGAATCGGATGATTAGTTTCGACGTCATGGCCCAGAAACGACACGTTACAGATTTCCCACAAATTTGTCGCTTTTTGCCCCAAAACGTGGAAAATGACAAAATTTTTTTCAAAATTGTTTTTCATAACACATCAGATGAAATGGGATGATAAGTTTTGAATATATAGCCTGGTCACGACACATTACAGATTTCCTACAAATTTGTCGCTTTTTGCCCCACAACGTGGGAAACTACAAAATTATTTTCAGAATTGTTTTTCATGACACACCTTAATGTGGTCTTACACCTCGATGCCAAATATGATCAGAATCGGATGATAAGTTTCAAAATTATAGCCCGGACAAGACACATTTCAGATTTCCCACAAATTTGTCGCTTTGAGCTCCGAAACCAGCAAAATTACAAAATTATTTTCAAATTGTTTTTCATGACACACCTTAATGTGGTCTTACACCTCAATGCCAAATATGATCAGAACCGAATGATTAGTTTCGAAGTTATAGCCCGGACACGACACATTACAGATTTCCCACAAATTTGTCTCTTTTTGCCCCAAAACGGGGGACATTACGAAATTATTTTCGAAATCGTTTTTCATGACACACCTTTATGTGGTTTTACACCTCGATGCCAAATATGATCAGAATTGGATGATTATTTTCAAAGTTACGGCCCGGAAACGGCACGTTACAGATTTCCCACAAATTTGTCGCTTTTTGCCCCAAAACGGGGGACAGAATCGGATGATTGCTTTCAAAGATATAGCCCAGACACGACACATTACAGATTTCCAACGAATTTGTCGCTTTTTGCCCCACAACGTGAGAAATTACAAAATTATTTTCAAAATTGTTTTGCATGACACACCTCAATTTGGTTTTACTACACGGTGCCAAATATGATCAGAATCGGATGATTAGTTTCGAAGTTAGGGCCCGGAAACGACAAGTTACAGATTTCCCACAAATTTGTCGCTTTATGGCCCAAAACGTGAAAAATTACAAAATTTTTTTCGAAATTGTTTTTCATGACCTACCTTAATGTGGTTTTACACCTCGATGCCAAGTATGATCAGAATCGGATGATTATTTTCGAGTTACAGCCCAGAAACAACACATTACAGATCTCCCACGAATTTTGTCGCTTTTTGCCCTAAACGAGGGACATTACGAAATTATTTTCGAAATTGTTTTTTCATGACACACCTTTATGTGGTTTTACACCTCGTTGCCAAATATGATCAGAATCGGATGATTACGTCAAAGTTATAGCCCAGACACGACACATAACAGATTTCCTGACACACCTTTATTTGGTTTTACACCTCGCTGCCAAATATAATCAGAATCGGATGATTAGTTTCGAAGTTATAGCCCGGACATGACACATTACAGATTTCCCACGAATTTATCGCTTTTGGCCCCAAAATGTGGGATATTACAACATTATTTTCAAAACTGTTTTTTTAGGACCGACCTTTATGTGGTTTTACACCTCGATGCCAAACATGTTCAGAATCAGATGATTAGTTTCAAAGTTATAGCCCGGACACCACACATTACAGATTTTCCACAAATTTGTCGCGTTTTGGTCCAAAACATAAGAAATTACAAAATTATTTTCAAAATTGTTTTGCATGACACACCTTTATTTGGTTTTACAGCTCAGTGCCCAATATGATCAGAATCGGATGATTAGTTTCGACGTCATGGCCCAGAAACGACACGTTACAGATTTCCCACAAATTTGTCGCTTTTTGCCCCAAAACGTGGAAAATGACAAAATTTTTTTCAAAATTGTTTTTCATAACACATCAGATGAAATGGGATGATAAGTTTTGAATATATAGCCTGGTCACGACACATTACAGATTTCCTACAAATTTGTCGCTTTTTGCCCCACAACGTGGGAAACTACAAAATTATTTTCAGAATTGTTTTTCATGACACACCTTAATGTGGTCTTACACCTCGATGCCAAATATGATCAGAATCGGATGATAAGTTTCAAAATTATAGCCCGTACAAGACACATTTCAGATTTCCCACAAATTTGTCGCTTTGAGCTCCGAAACCAGCAAAATTACAAAATTATTTTCAAATTGTTTTTCATGACACACCTTAATGTGGTCTTACACCTCAATGCCAAATATGATCAGAACCAAATGATTAGTTTCGAAGTTATAGCCCGGACACGACACATTACAGATTTCCCACAAATTTGTCTCTTTTTGCCCCAAAACGGGGGACATTACGAAATTATTTTCGAAATCGTTTTTCATGACACACCTTTATGTGGTTTTACACCTCGATGCCAAATATGATCAGAATTGGATGATTATTTTCAAAGTTACGGCCCGGAAACGGCACGTTACAGATTTCCCACAAATTTGTCGCTTTTTGCCCCAAAACGGGGGACAGAATCGGATGATTGCTTTCAAAGATATAGCCCAGACACGACACATTACAGATTTCCAACGAATTTGTCGCTTTTTGCCCCACAACGTGAGAAATTACAAAATTATTTTCAAAATTGTTTTGCATGACACACCTCAATTTGGTTTTACTACACGGTGCCAAATATGATCAGAATCGGATGATTAGTTTCGAAGTTATAGCCTGGAAACAACACATCACAGATCTCCCACAAATTTGTCGCTTTTTGCACCAAAACAAGGGACATTACGAAATTATTTTCGAAATTGTTTTTCATGACACACCTTTATGTGGTTTTACACCTCGATGCCAAATATGATCTGAATCGGATGATTAGTTCTATTTCATCCCTGCTGACCGCCAGAGGGCGGTGCTTAAAGCACTGAATATTCCCCTTCGCGCATGCGTAGTGCGAGTATGTATACCAACAATGTCACCTGTGACCTGCAGGTGACCCAAAGAAGATTATATCTTCCGGTGTCACCTGAGGATCGTTTCTTATTTTCTTCTCGCGCGTAGTTTGCTTGCTTGGAAAGCAATGAGTCTATTGCTTTACTACTAAATTCCGTTGCTAGTAGTTCCGCGACCATTGTCGGTCGGAGCAGCGATTGTTCGCCCTCCAGGAACTGCGACGGCGATCTTTCTCTGGTTGAGAGAGACTTTACGTTACTTTGCTGCGTTTGTTAATTACTTATCGGTGACGGTTGCGTTCGCGCATCCTTATCCCGACGTTTTAATGTAGTCTGTCGAGCTGACTTCGTTAGCTGGCTGGCGGGTTGCGTCAGCGTTTCCCGGTGTCCAGCGTGGATAATTATTAGCGGTAGCGCTTGCATAGCTACACCTTCAAGTGAGTTGCATTAGCCTCTGTTGGGACAGGCTGCGTAGGCGCTGCCTCCCCCCAGCATATGGTCTGTTTTTGTGTTTGTGCTGTGTCCCGACGCTTAATTTAGTCGGTCGAGCTGACATCGTTTGCTGGCTGGCGGGTTGCGTGAGCGTTTCCCGGTGTCCAGCGGATAATTATTAGCGGTAGCGCTTGCATAGCTACACCTGCGGGTGAGTTTGCATTAGCCTCTGCTGGTTCAGGCTGCGTGGGCGCTGCCTCCCCCCAGCATATGGTTTGTTTATATGTTTGTGCTGCGCCCCGACATTTAATTTAGTCGGTCGAGCTGACTTTGTTTGCTGGCTGGCGGGTTGCGTGAGCGTTTCCCGGTGTCCAGCGTGAATAATTATTAGCAGTAACGCTTGCATGGCTACACCTTCAGGTGAGTTTGCATTAGCCTCTGCTGGTTCAGGCTGCGTGGGCGCTGCCTCCCCCCAGCATATGGTCTGTTTTTGTGTTTGTGCTGTGTGCCGACGTTTAATTTAGTCGGTCAAGCTGACTTTGTTGCTGGCTGGCGGGTTGCGTGAGCGTTTCCCGGTGTCCAGTGTGGATAATTATTATCAGTAACGCTTGCATAGCTACACCTGCTGGTGAGTTTGCATTAACGTCTGTTGGTTCAGGCTGCGTGGGCGCTGCCTCCCCCCAGCATATGATTTGTTTATATGTTTGTGCTGCGCCCCGACGTTTAATTTAGTCGGTCAAGCTGACTTTGTTTGCTGGCTGGCGGGTTGCGTAAGCGTTTCCCGGTGTCCAGCGTGAGTAATTATTAGCGGTAACGCTTGCATAGCTACACCTGCTGGTGAGTTTGCATTAACCTCTGTTGGTAGAGGCTGCGTGCGCGCTGCCTCCTCCCAGCATATGGTTTGTGTTTTGCTTTGTGCTGTGTCCCGATTTGGATTTGTTACTGAGCCCCTGCTGGTATAGGCAGCGTACGCGCTCCCTCCCTCCAGCTTACGGCGTCCATACTCGGTTTGTCCATAGCGTTCGCGCTCAGGTTATCCGAGGAGTATTCATTAAATACCAGCTGGGTTCCTTACCCGGTATAGGTAGCGTACGCGCTCCCTCCCTCCGGCTTACGGTGTCCATACTCTGTTTGTCCATAGCGTTCGCGCTCAGGTTACCCGAGGAGTATTCATTAAATACCAGCTGGGTTCCTTACTCGGTATAGGCAGCGTACGCGCTCCCTCCCTCCGGCTTACGGTGTCCATACTCGGTTTGTCCTTAGCGTTCGCGCTCAGGTTATCCGAGAAATATTCATTAAATACCAGCTGGGTTCCTTACTCGGTATAGGCAGCGTACGCGCTCCCTCCCTCCAGTGCAAGCCCCTGTAGCATACTAGCGGGAGCGTCTGGGCTTATTTGGACAGGTGAGTGTCGTGTAAGCCTCCAGCGCCACCACAATGGATGACTCCCATTTCTGTACATCATGTGAGGCTCCTCTACAGCCAGAGGACGGCCATGACCTATGCCCCGCATGCCTCGGTCCTGAGCACCTGCGGGAGGCGCCGTCAGACAACCCCTGCATGAACTGCAGTTACTTGCCTTGGGCGGTGAGGGCTGCCAGTCGGGCGCAGGTGGAACATCAAGGGGATGAAAGTGACCTCCCCCCATCAGGCCAGTCTCCCCCGGCCTGTTAGAGACGCTCTAAGCGGCGGGCTGCGGCTACAGCAGTCGCACCCTCCAGGAAGAGGGCGAAATCTGCTCAAAAAGAGACAAGGAAGCAGGCTCTCATCTAAAGTCGATCAGCTGTCTGCTGAGCTGGCCCAGGTCAGGCCCATGCTCAGAGACTGCCAGCCTGATGCCCCATTGCAAGGTGATTTGACACCCTCTCCTCCAATGCCAGTGCTGGTACCTGAGGAGGATACATTTTCCCTGGCAGCTTCGGCTACCTACTTCCACGGTTATGGGACAGATTCGTAAAATGGGGGTTCCCAGGCATCTGAGCGGGGCGCCCACTCCTCGGCTCCGAGTTCAGTGGCTGAGTTGGGGGATGGCTCCATGCGGGCAATCATGCGCATGGCTTTAGATCGACTGCACATGCATGTACCACAGCAGGCAGAAGCTGCACCTGCTAGTGCCCTCTTCAGGCGCAGGCCAGCCCCCACTACCTTCGTTATTCCCCACTCTAAGGACTATCTGAAGGAGCTGCAGGCCTGTTGGAGACCTTCTCACAAGGCCTTATGATGCTGGAGCACGTGCTTGCCGCATGGGGAGCTCTTTGTCGAATCTCACGTTGGCGCTCTCAGCTTCACTGCAGGAGGGCAACGTGGCTGCTGATTCTGTCACTTTTTGTGATGCCTCACTGGAGGCATTCGGCCTTCTGTCCAGGGAACTTGGACGGATGATGTCCATCCTGGTTCAGGCTCGTCGCCAGGCTTGGCTATCTCAGTCAAACTTGACAGAGGCATCCAGGAGACTCCTTCGCAGTCTCCCCATGGAACCGGGAGAGATATTTGGTCCTGCAGCCCAGGAAGCACTGGAAAGGACCATCCAGGCTGTGCAAACCAGGCAGCGGCTTGCGGGCCTTAGGCGGATGCCTCTTCTTGATAGGCCTCCTGCCAGCAGAACGAGGGGTTCCTCGGCTGCTTCTCACACCCGCTTACCACGGCCGACCCACTCCACTGGCCGTCGTGTTGCCCAGCGTCCCATGCGGAGACCAGCTTGGGACTTTCGTGGCCCTGCCCGCCTGTCCACCCCCCCTCCACCCCCCCCCCCCCCCTTAGGGGCCGGGGGGCCAGACATTGAGGCCGTGGGGCCGGCGGTCGGATATTTTTCACATCAGCTCCAACAGTGGGCTGCTCATACTTCAGACCCGTGGGTGGTTGCCACCTTGACCCACGGGTACAAGCTTCAATTCCGCCGCCGGCCCCTCACTTCTGGCCGGGTCAAAATGGCCTCTATCAGCGACCCGGCAAAGGCTCGCGTGTTGGGCCAGTAGTTATCCACCCTCCTGGCCAAAGGCGCCATCGAGCCCGTGGACCCTCTGTCGCGTCCCCGGGGGTACTATTCAACATACTTCCTAGTGACGAAACAGACTGGCGGATTTCGCCCAATCTTGGACCTCAGAGGGCTGAACATATTTATGAAGGTCATCCCTTTCCACATGTTGACCACTGCAGATGTCCTGCAAACTGTGGCACAGGGAGAATGGTTTACGTCCATTGACCTCAAGGACGCTTACTTCCGTGTCCCCATCACTCAAAAACATCGGCGGTTTCTCCGCTTTGCCTACCGAGACCGCCACTGGCAGTTCAGGTTGCTACCCTTTGGGCTCTCCCTCTCTCCAAGGGTCTTCACGAGGTGTGTTGCCGCAGCCCTTGCGCCTCTACAGTCTCAAGGCTTGAAAATTCTCCCATACCTGGATGACTGGCTGGTCTGTCCACCATCCCATGCTCAGGTGTCCAGTGATACAGCATGTCTCCTGTCCCACGTGGCCTGCCTCGGACTCGAGGTGAATATGGGAAAGAGTTGCCTGGTGCCATCTCAGGCTACAACTTTCATTGGGATTGCATTGGACAGTGTAGCCATGATAGCCAGACCGCCCCCCGCTGTGTGGGCGACACCCTTCACCTTCTTGCCCTGTTCCAAGAGGGCCACTGGCTGACCTTCCTTGCATTTCCTCGCCTTGTGGGCGAACTAACGTCCATTTCAGCTGTGGTTCCGCTGAGCTTGCTGGCACTACGCCCCCTGCTGAGGTGGCTGAACAGCTTCCACTTGGATGCCAAGCGACACTGGCACAGGAAGCTCAGGGTGTCACAAAGGTGTCTCCTTGCCTTGGCTCACCCGGCACTCAGGCACTTTCTGCCACACCTGAGGGGCAAGCATGTCCTCGTAAGGTCAGACACATCAACCGTATATCATATAAATCATCAGGGCAGGACCAAGTCTGCGCGGTCGCTGCGACTGACAGAAGAGCTCCTCATGTGGGCGGCCCCCCCGTCTGATCAGCCTTCGGGCAATGTATCTATCGGGAGAGCGGAGCAACCTGACAGACTCCCTCTCCCGTCAAAAACTCCGTCAGGAGTGTGGCGCCTCCACCCGGAAATGGTCAGCACTATTTGGAGCCTCTTCGGCAGAGTGGACGTGGACCTCTTCGCTTCAGAAGTCTCTACCCACTGTCCTCTGTGGTTCTCCTTAGCCGAGACAACCAGTCCCTCGGGCCAGGACGCATTGGCCCACCCTTGGCCGGACGGCCTCCTGTATGCCTTACCCCCGCTTCCTCTGATTCGGTCGGTACTTCAGAGGATCCTTCAGGGGGGTCGCAGTGTCCTCCTTGTGGCTCCCTTCTGGCCAGGGAGGAGCTGGTTCCCACTGCTGCACGGACTCTGTCGCGGTGTACCGTAGCGCCTTCCCGACAGGAGGGATCTCCTGTCCCAGCTGGCGGGGCGGATCTGGCACCCCAATCCACGATGCCTCCAACTGTCTGTTTGGCTGCTGGAGGGCCCGAGTTGCTGTTTAGCTCCTGTGCGGACCCTGTCGAATACACCATATTGAATACTAGAGCGCCGTCCACTCGTCTTCAATATGAGAATAGATGGAAACTGTTTTCCGACTGGTGTACAAGTCGGGATGAGGACCCTGTGCGCTGCTCTGTGCCAACTATTTTTGACCTCTTCAGTCTCTTCTGGATGAAGGTCGGTCTCATTCGACGTTGAAAGTGTACGTAGCGGCAATATCTTGTGGTCATGTGAGGATTGACAATGGCACTGTGGGGAGCCATAGTTTGGTGTTCCTCTTCTTGAAGGGGGCTCAGAGATTACATCCTCTGAGTGCCCCAAGAGCTCCAGCATGGGATCTCCCCTGGTACTGGATGCACTAAGCCGGCCCCCATTTGAACCCTTGACACAAGCGGAGCTGAAGTGGTGTCTTGTAAGACTGCGTTCCTTCTGGCCATTTGCTCTGCAAAGCGTGTCAGCGAGCTGCATGCCCTGTCTGTCAGTGACTCGTGTTTGAGGTGGAACTCTGATGGCTCAGGGGTCACTCTGTGGCCGAACACAGCGTTTCTCCCTAAAGTGTTGGCTCACGCTCACCGCAACCAGCCTATTCGGCTGGCTCGGTTTGACCCTTCTCCAAGGGAGAGTGGGGATGAGCCTGAACTGTTATGTCTAGCGCGGGCTCTGAAGGCCTACACTGCAGCTACTGTATGCATTCGAAGGTCTGAACAACTTTTTCTCTGCTACGGTGGCCCTAACAGGAGTTGCGCCATCTCCAAGCAGCGTGTGTCCCACTGGATTATTAATGTCATCACCCATGCCTATCGGACGAGTAACCGTCCCCTTCCACCTGGCGTGAGGTGCCACTCTACCAGGAGTGTTGCTACTTCATGGGCTGCCCTGAGGGGAGTGTCCTTGGAGGACATTTGTGCCGCAGCTTCATGGTTGTCACCGGACACGTTCTCCAGGTTCTACAGGGTGAACGTCGCCACACCCCACCCCTTAGCCGTGGTTCTGCGGCCGGGGTCTTCTGACTTTTTGCACACTGAAGGTCCGTGATTCGGATTCTTCGTGACCTTGTTGGTATAAGTCATTCAGTGCTTTAAGCACCGCCCTCTGGCGGTCAGCAGGGATGAAATAGAACGAAAGTTACGAATGTAACTACGGTTCTATGAATCCCGAATGACCGCCAGAGCTCTCTGTCACTCAGAATCCTCGTGTGCTCGCGAGAAGATTCTGTAAGAAACGATCCTCAGGTGACACCGGAAGATATAATCTTCTTTGGGTCACCTGCAGGTCACAGGTGACATTGTTGGTATACATACTCGCACTACGCATGCGCGAAGGGGAATATTCAGTGCTTTAAGCACCGCCCTCTGGCGGTCATTCGGGATTCATAGAACCGTAGTTACATTCGTAACTTTCGTTTCAAAGTTATAGCCCGGACACGACACATAACGGATTTCCCACAAATATGTCGCTTTTTGCCCCAAAACGTGAAAAATTACAAAATTATTTTCAAAATTGTTTACCATGACACACCTTTATTTGGTTTTACACCAAGATGCCAAATATGATCTGAATCGGATGATTAGTTTCAAGGTTATAGCCCGGACACGACACATAACAGATTTTCCACAAATTTGTCGCTTTTTGCCCCAAAACGTGAGAAATTACAAAATTATTTTCAAAATTGTTTTCCATGACACCTTTATTTGGTTTTACACCACGATGCCAAATACGATCTGAATCGGATGATTAGTTTCAAAGTTATAGCCCGGACACGACAGATAAAAGATCTCCCAGAAATTTGTTGCTTTTTGGCCCAAAACGTGAAAAATTACAAAATTTTTTTCAGAGTTGTTTTGCATGACACACCTTTATTTGGTTTTACAGCTCAATGTCAAATATGATCAGAATCGGATGATTAGTTTCGACGTCACTGCCTGGATACGACTCGTTTCAGATTTCCCACAAATTTGTCGCTTTATGGCCCAAAACGTGAAAAATTACAAAAATTTCTTCAGAATTGTTTGTCATGACCTACCTTTATGTGGTTTAACACCTCGATGCCAAATATGATCAGAATCAGATGATTAGTTTCGAGTTATAGCCCAGAAACAACACATTACAGATCTCCCACAGATTTGTCGATTTTTGCCCCACAACATGGGGAATTACAGAATTTTTTTCAAAATTGTTTTTCATGACACACCTTTATGTGGATTTACACTTCAATGAAAAATATGATCAGCATAGGATGATTATTTTCGAAGTTATAGCCCGGAAACAACACATTACAGATTTCCCACAAATTTCTCGCTTTTTGCCCCAAAACGTGAAAAATTACATAAATATTTTCAAATTGTTTTTCATGACGCACCTTCATCTGGTCTTACACCTTGATGCCAAATATGATCAGAATCAGATGATTAGTTTCAAAGTTAGAGCCGGGACACAACACATTACAGATTTCCCACAAATTTGCTGCTTTTTGGCCCAAAATGTGAGAAATTACAAAATTATTTTCAAAATTGTTTTACATGACACTCCATTATTTGGTTTTACTGCTCGGTGCCAAATATGATCAGAATCGGATGATTAGTTTCGAAGTTAGGGCCCGGAAATGACACATTACAGATTTCCCACAAATTTGTCACTTTATGGCCCAAAACATGAGAAATTACAAAATTATTTTCAAAATTGTTTATCATGACACACTTTTATGTGGTTTTACACCTCGATGCCAAATATGATCAGAATCGGATGATTGGTTTCAAAGTTATAGCCCGGACACGACACATTACAGATCTCCCACAAATTTGTCTCTTTTTGCGCCAAAACGTGAAAAATTACAAAAAATTTTTCAGAATTGTTTTTCATGATACACCTTTATGTGGTTTTACACCTCGATGCCAAATATGATTAGAATCGGACGATTATTTTCGAGTTATAGCCCAGAAACAACACATTACAGATCTCCCACAAATTTGTAGCTTTTTGCCCCAAAACGGGGGATATTACAAAATTATTTTCAAAACTGTTTTTCCTGACCGACCTTTATGTGGATTTACTCCTCGATGCCAAACATGTTCAGAATCAGATGATTATTTTCGAAGTTATAGCCTGTACACGACACATTACAGATTTCCCACAAATTTGTCGCTTTTTGCCCCAAAACGGGGGACATTACTAAATTATTTTCGAAATTGTTTTTCATGACACCCTTTTATGTGGTTTAACACCTCGATGCCAAATATGATCAGAATCGGATGATTATTTGCGAAGTTATTGCCCGGAAAAAACACATTACAGATTCCTCACAAATTTGTCGCTTTTTGGCCCAAAATGTGCGAAATTGCAAAATTATTTTCAAAATAGTTGTGCATGACACACCTTTATTTGGTTTTACAGCTCGATGCCAAATATGATCAGAATCGGATGATTAGTTTCGAAGTTAGGGCCTGGAAACGACACGTTACAGATTTCCCACAAATTTGTCGCTTTATGGCCCAAAACGTGAAAAATTACAAAATTTTTTTCGAAATTGTTTTTCATGACCTACCTTAATGTGGTTTTACACCTCGCTGCCAAGTATGATCAGAATCGGATGATTATTTTCGAGTTATAGCCCAGAAACAACACATTACAGATCTCCCACGAATTTTGTCGCTTTTTGCCCTAAACGGGGGACATTACGAAATTATTTTCGAAATTGTTTTTTCATGACACACCTTTATGTGGTTTTACACCTCGTTGCCAAATATGATCAGAATCGGATGATTACGTCAAAGTTATAGCCCAGACACGACACATAACAGATTTCCTGACACACCTTTATTTGGTTTTACACCTCGCTGCCAAATATAATCAGAATCGGATGATTAGTTTCGAAGTTATAGCCCGGACATGACACATTACAGATTTCCCACGAATTTATCGCTTTTGGCCCCAAAATGTGGGATATTACAACATTATTTTCAAAACTGTTTTTTTAGGACCGACCTTTATGTGGTTTTACACCTCGATGCCAAACATGTTCAGAATCAGATGATTAGTTTCAAAGTTATAGCCCGGACACCACACATTACAGATTTTCCACAAATTTGTCGCGTTTTGGTCCAAAACATAAGAAATTACAAAATTATTTTCAAAATTGTTTTGCATGACACACCTTTATTTGGTTTTACAGCTCAGTGCCCAATATGATCAGAATCGGATGATTAGTTTCGACGTCATGGCCCAGAAACGACACGTTACAGATTTCCCACAAATTTGTCGCTTTTTGCCCCAAAACGTGGAAAATGACAAAATTTTTTTCAAAATTGTTTTTCATAACACATCAGATGAAATTGGATGATAAGTTTTGAATATATAGCCTGGTCACGACACATTACAGATTTCCTACAAATTTGTCGCTTTTTGCCCCACAACGTGGGAAACTACAAAATTATTTTCAGAATTTTTTTTTTCATGACACACCTTAATGTGGTCTTACACCTCGATGCCAAATATGATCAGAATCGGATGATAAGTTTCAAAATTATAGCCCGGACAAGACACATTTCAGATTTCCCACAAATTTGTCGCTTTGAGCTCCGAAACCAGCAAAATTACAAAATTATTTTCAAATTGTTTTTCATGACACACCTAAATGTGGTCTTACACCTCAATGCCAAATATGATCAGAACCGAATGATTAGTTTCGAAGTTATAGCCCGGACACGACACATTACAGATTTCCCACAAATTTGTCGCTTTTTGCACCAAAACAAGGGACATTACGAAATTATTTTCGAAATCGTTTTTCATGACACACCTTTATGTGGTTTTACACCTCGATGCCAAATATGATCAGAATTGGATGATTATTTTCAAAGTTACGGCCCGGAAACGGCACGTTACAGATTTCCCACAAATTTGTCGCTTTTTGCCCCAAAACGGGGGACAGAATCGGATGATTGCTTTCAAAGATATAGCCCAGACACGACACATTACAGATTTCCAACGAATTTGTCGCTTTTTGCCCCACAACGTGAGAAATTACAAAATTATTTTCAAAATTGTTTTGCATGACACACCTCAATTTGGTTTTACTACACGGTGCCAAATATGATCAGAATCGGATGATTAGTTTCGAAGTTATAGCCCGTACACGACAGATAACAGATCTCCCACAAATTTATCGCGTTTGGTCCAAAACATAAGAAATTGCAAAATTATTTTCAAAATTGTTTTTCATGACACACCTTTATGTGGTTTTACACCTTGCTGCCAAATATGATCAGAACCGGATGATTAGATTCGAAGTGATAGCCCGGACACGACACATTACAGATTTCCCACAAATTTGTCTCTTTTTGCCCCATAACGTGGGGAATTACAAAATTATTTTCAAAATTGTTTTGCATGACACAGCTTTATTTGGTTTTACAGCTCGGTGCCAAATATGATCAGAATCGGATGATTAGTTTCGAAGTTACGGCCCGGAAACGTCACGTTACAGATCTCCCACAAATTTGTAGCTTTTTGCCCCAAAACGGGGGACATTACGAAATTATTTTCGAAATTGTTTTTCATGACACACCTTTATGTGGTTTTACACCTCGATGCCAAATATGTTCAGAATCGGATGATTGGATTCAAAGATATAGCCCAGACACGACACATTACAGATTTCCCACAAATTTGTTGCTTTTTGGCCCAAAATGTGAGAAATTACATTTTTTTCAAAATAGTTGTGCATGACACACCTTTATTTGGTTTAACACCTCGATGCCAAATATGATCAGAATCAGATGATTACTTGCGAAGTTATTGCCCGTAAAAAACACATTACAGATTTCTCACAAATTTGTTGCATTTTGGCCCAAAATGTGAGAAATTACAAAATTATTTTCAAAATTGTTTTTCATGTTACATCAGATGACACATCAGATAAAATCAGATGATCACTTGTGAAGTTATAGCCCAGACACGACAAGTTACAGATTTCCCACGAATTTGTCGCTTTTTGCCCCAAAACATGGAAAATTACAAAAATTTTTTCAAAATTGTTTTTCATGACATATCGAATGAAATGGGATGATAAATTTTGAATATATAGCCTGGACACGACACATTACGGATTTCCCACAAATTTGTCGCTTTTTGCCCTAAAATGTGGGAAATTACAAAATTATTTCAAAATTGTTTGTATTGTCAAAATTGTCATGACACACTTTTATGTGGTTTAACACCTCGATGCCAAATATGATCAGAATCGGATGATTATTTGCGAAGTTATTGCCCGGAAAAAACACATTACAGATTTCTCACAAATTTGTCGCTTTTTGGCCCAAAATGTGCGAAATTGCAAAATTATTTTCAAAATAGTTGTGCATGACACACCTTTATTTGGTTTTACAGCTCGATGCCAAATATGATCAGAATCGGATGATTAGTTTCGAAGTTAGGGCCCGGAAACGACACGTTACAGATTTCCCACAAATTTGTCGCTTTATGGCCCAAAACGTGAAAAATTACAAAATTTTTTTCGAAATTGTTTTTCATGACCTACCTTAATGTGGTTTTACACCTCGATGCCAAGTATGATCAGAATCGGATGATTATTTTCGAGTTATAGCCCAGAAACAACACATTACAGATCTCCCACGAATTTTGTCGCTTTTTGCCCTAAACGGGGGACATTACGAAATTATTTTCGAAATTGTTTTTTCATGACACACCTTTATGTGGTTTTACACCTCGTTGCCAAATATGATCAGAATCGGATGATTACGTCAAAGTTATAGCCCAGACACGACACATAACAGATTTCCTGACACACCTTTATTTGGTTTTGCACCTCGCTGCCAAATATAATCAGAATCGGATGATTAGTTTCGAAGTTATAGCCCGGACATGACACATTACAGATTTCTTACGAATTTATCGCTTTTGGCCCCAAAATGTGGGATATTACAACATTATTTTCAAAACTGTTTTTTTAGGACCGACCTTTATGTGGTTTTACACCTCGATGCCAAACATGTTCAGAATCAGATGATTAGTTTCAAAGTTATAGCCCGGACACCACACATTACAGATTTTCCACAAATTTGTCGCGTTTTGGTCCAAAACATAAGAAATTACAAAATTATTTTCAAAATTGTTTTGCATGACACACCTTTATTTGGTTTTACAGCTCAGTGCCCAATATGATCAGAATCGGATGATTAGTTTCGACGTCATGGCCCAGAAACGACACGTTACAGATTTCCCACAAATTTGTCGCTTTTTGCCCCAAAACGTGGAAAATGACAAAATTTTTTTCAAAATTGTTTTTCATAACACATCAGATGAAATGGGATGATAAGTTTTGAATATATAGCCTGGTCACGACACATTACAGATTTCCTACAAATTTGTCGCTTTTTGCCCCACAACGTGGGAAACTACAAAATTATTTTCAGAATTGTTTTTCATGACACACCTTAATGTGGTCTTACACCTCGATGCCAAATATGATCAGAATCAGATGATAAGTTTCAAAATTATAGCCCGTACAAGACACATTTCAGATTTCCCACAAATTTGTCGCTTTGAGCTCCGAAACCAGCAAAATTACAAAATTATTTTCAAATTGTTTTTCATGACACACCTTAATGTGGTCTTACACCTCAATGCCAAATATGATCAGAACCGAATGATTAGTTTCGAAGTTATAGCCCGGACACGACACATTACAGATTTCCCACAAATTTGTCTCTTTTTGCCCCAAAACGGGGGACATTACGAAATTATTTTCGAAATCGTTTTTCATGACACACCTTTATGTGGTTTTACACCTCGATGCCAAATATGATCAGAATTGGATGATTATTTTCAAAGTTACGGCCCGGAAATGGCACGTTACAGATTTCCCACAAATTTGTCGCTTTTTGCCCCAAAACGGGGGACAGAATCGGATGATTGCTTTCAAAGATATAGCCCAGACACGACACATTACAGATTTCCAACGAATTTGTCGCTTTTTGCCCCACAACGTGAGAAATTACAAAATTATTTTCAAAATTGTTTTGCATGACACACCTCAATTTGGTTTTACTACACGGTGCCAAATATGATCAGAATCAGATGATTAGTTTCAAAGTTATAGCCCGGACACCACACATTACAGATTTCCAACGAATTTGTCGCTTTTTGCCCCACAACGTGAGAAATTACAAAATTATTTTCAAAATTGTTTTGCATGACACACCTCAATTTGGTTTTACTACACGGTGCCAAATATGATCAGAATCGGATGATTAGTTTCGAAGTTATAGCCTGGAAACAACACATCACAGATCTCCCACAAATTTGTCGCTTTTTGCACCAAAACAAGGGACATTACGAAATTATTTTCGAAATTGTTTTTCATGACACACCTTTATGTGGTTTTACACCTCGATGCCAAATATGATCTGAATCGGATGATTAGTTTCAAAGTTATAGCCCGGACACGACACATAACGGATTTCCCACAAATATGTCGCTTTTTGCCCCAAAACGTGAAAAATTACAAAATTATTTTCAAAATTGTTTACCATGACACAGCTTTATTTGGTTTTACACCTCGATGCCAAATATGATCTGAATCGGATGATTAGTTTCAAAGTTATAGCCCGGACACGACACATAACGGATTTCCCACAAATATGTAGCTTTTTGCCCCAAAACGTGAAATATTACAAAATTATTTTCAAAATAGTTGTGCATGACACACCTTTATGTGGTTTTACACCTCGATGCCAAATATGATCTGAATCGGATGATTAGTTTCAAAGTTATAGCCCGGACACGACACATAACAGATTTCCCACAAATTTGTCGCTTTTTGCCCCAAAATGTGAGAACTTACAAAATTATTTTCAAAATTGTTTTCCGTGACACCTTTATTGGGTTTTACACCACGATGCCAAATATGATCTGAATCGGATGATTAGTTTCAAAGTTATAGCCCGGACACGACAGATAACAGATCTCTCAGAAATTTGTTGCTTTTTGGCCCAAAACGTGAAAAATTACAAAATTTTTTTCAGAGTTGTTTTGCATGACACACCTTTATTTGGTTTTACTGCTCGGTGCCAAATATGATCAGAATCGGATGATTAGTTTCGAAGTTAGGGCCCGGAAATGACACATTACAGATTTCCCACAAATTTGTCACTTTATGGCCCAAAACATGAGAAATTACAAAATTATTTTCAAAATTGTTTATCATGACACACTTTTATGTGGTTTTACACCTCGATGCCAAATATGATCAGAATCGGATGATTGGTTTCAAAGTTATAGCCCGGACACGACACATTACAGATCTCCCACAAATTTGTCTCTTTTTGCGCCAAAACGTGAAAAATTACAAAAAATTTTTCAGAATTGTTTTTCATGATACACCTTTATGTGGTTTTACACCTCGATGCCAAATATGATTTGAATCGGATGATTATTTTCGAGTTATAGCCCAGAAACAACACATTACAGATCTCCCACAAATTTGTAGCTTTTTGCCCCAAAACGGGGGATATTACAAAATTATTTTCAAAACTGTTTTTCCTGACCGACCTTTATGTGGTTTTACACCTCGATGCCAAACATGTTCAGAATCAGATGATTATTTTCGAAGTTATAGCCTGTACACGACACATTACAGATTTCCCACAAATTTGTCGCGTTTTGGCCCAAAACGTGAGAAATTACAAAATTATTTTCAAAATTGTTTTGCATGACACCTTTATTTGGTTTTACACCACGATGCCAAATATGATCTGAATTGGATGATTAGTTTCAAAGTTATAGCCCGGACACGACAGATAACAGATCTCCCACAAATTTGTTGCTTTTTGGCCCAAAACGTGAAAAATTACAAAATTTTTTTCAGAATTGTTTTGCATGACACACCTTTATTTGGTTTTACAGCTCAATGTCAAATATGATCAGAATCGGATGATTAGTTTCGACGTCACGGCCCGGAAACGACACGTTACAGATTTCCCACAAATTTGTCGCTTTATGGCCCAAAACGTGAAAAATTACAAAAATTTCTTCAGAATTGTTTGTCATGACCTACCTTTATGTGGTTTTACACCTCGATGCCAAATATGATCAGAATCGGATGATTAGTTTCGAGTTATAGCCCAGAAACAACACATTACAGATCTCCCACAGATTTGTCGATTTTTGCCCCACAACATGGGGAATTACAGAATTATTTTCAAAATTGTTTTTCATGACACACCTTTATGTGGATTTACACTTCAATGAAAAATATGATCAGCATAGGATGATTATTTTCGAAGTTATAGCCCGGAAACAACACATTACAGATTTCCCACAAATTTCTCGCTTTTTGCCCCAAAACGTGAAAAATTACATAAATATTTTCAAATTGTTTTTCATGACACACCTTTATCTGGTCTTACACCTTGATGCCAAATATGATCAGAATCAGATGATTAGTTTCAAAGTTATAGCCGGGACACGACACATTACAGATTTCCCACAAATTTGCTGCTTTTTGGCCCAAAATGTGAGAAATTACAAAATTATTTTCAAAATTGTTTTACATGACACTCCTTTATTTGGTTTTACTGCTCGGTGCCAAATATGATCAGAATCGGATGATTAGTTTCGAAGTTAGGGCCCGGACACGACACATTACAGATTTCCCACAAATTTGTCACTTTATGGCCCAAAACATGAGAAATTACAAAATTATTTTCAAAATTGTTTATCATGACACACTTTTATGTGGTTTTACACCTCGATGCCAAATATGATCAGAATCGGATGATTGGTTTCAAAGTTATAGCCCGGACACGACACATAACAGATTTCCCAGAAATTTGTCTCTTTTTGGCCCAAAACGTGAGAAATTACAAAATTATTTTCAAAATTGTTTTGCATGACACACCTTTATTTGCTTTTCCTGCTCGGTGCCAAATATGATCAGAATCGGATGATTAGTGTGAAGTTATAGTCCGGACACGATACATTACAGATCTCCCACAAATTTGTCGCTTTTTGCGCCAAAACGTGAAAAATTACAAAAATTTTTTCAGAATTGTTTTTCATGATACACCTTTATGTGGTTTTACACCTCGATGCCAAATATGATCAGAATCGGATGATTATTTTCGAGTTATAGCCCAGAAACAACACATTACAGATCTCCCACAAATTTGTAGCTTTTTGCCCCAAAACGGGGGATATTACAAAATTATTTTCAAAACTGTTTTTCATGACCGACCTTTATGTGGTTTTACACCTCGATGCCAAACATGTTCAGAATCAGATGATTATTTTCGAAGTTATAGCCTGTACACGACACATTACAGATTTCCCACAAATTTGTCGCGTTTTGGCCCAAAATGTGAGAAATTACAAAATTATTTTCAAAATTGTTTTGCATGACACACCTTTATTTGGTTTTACAGCTCGGTGCCAAATATGATCAGAATTCTGTTTTTTCTCGAAATGACACAGCGTCTATTTAAAAGGTCACTGTGTCCACATACTTTGGCCTATCATCAAATGCTTGACCTCCTTTGAACCCTGAGACCTTGTAGAATGTATAGGAATGGTCAAAATAACTGTGATTTACTGTCAAAGAGGAACAGAGGGTAGAATTTTTTTTTTTCTACCATGCGGATTTTTACATCTCTGGAAATGACCCCATTACAGCACTCTAAGTCACTTATTTCCCCATGGAAACACAACTCTGGCCCACTCCCAGGTCTTTTGAAGCCAAGTGTCAGAGGAAATGACTATACAATGAACTATGACCCTAAGAGAGCCATTTTTGTGTGGTAATACTCATGCGTTTTGCAGAGTGTCCATTTGGAGACTCCAAAAGGACCTTTGGATGCTCTAAATAAAGCTTGATTGCATGAACCCCTTGGTCTAGAAACATGACCTTGGTCTCAAATGAAAGACAACCATCTGTAGTATCTTACTTATATCTGGATTTGTTAGTAAAAGTTGTGTCATGGTATTACAGAGGCCTTATTTCACATAAAACTATTTTTGCCACTGCACCCACGATTTTCTATAGAAAAAAGGACAGACAAAGTGATGAAGTGCAAATGAGTAGTTGTAAAAGAGGATCCCCTCCCCCTGCACTCTCACCTTACTACTCTCCTTTACAAAAAAAAGACTATTGGAATACCATAAAATTTACCACCAAAAACTATAGTATTACTGTTGTAATTGTATGGTTTTTTGGCCTGCACTATGGTGATTTTAGTATTATTATTGAAATATTGTAGTGCTACCATAGCTGATATTATAACACTTCAGAAAAAAAAAACTATTGCAAACCATAGCTGGTGAAATGTACAATAGAACACCATAACCACACTTTAGAACACTATACAATTCTTATAGTTCACTATAGTAACTCTTCAGTTCATTTTCGTAAGGGCTTCACCAGGCAACCCAATTCACGTTCTACACACACAGCATGCTACACATCATTGGAAACTCCTCATCATGCATTGTAATTATGTTAGGATAAAAGCATCGTTTTGTTTGTATAGACATAATGATTAGGCTACGCACCATTCAAAATCGGGTTTCTTCCCTTCCATGAAATGAATGAACACTCAGATTTCACTTATTTCGATTTCTTTTATTTCTTCCTCAATATAACTTTCTCTCTTTTCCTCTTCCTTTGCCCCTTATTCCTTCGCGAGGTTTGTTGTTCCTTGTCGTGAGGTATTTTTGACCAAAATACGAAAGTTTTGGGGAGGCGCAAGACAAGGCTATAATCCAGCTTTTTTACGCACAGACTTGCAGCGAGAATAGCACACTCAATCTCCCAGATTTCCCGAGGCAGTGAGGGGAAGTGCTATATGTCGTTGGAAAGGTCTCCTCATGCATATGGTGTCTACCTAACCGTGAGAGTCTAACAAACACAGCTAGCTGTGTCTTTCCGCTGAAAATAACGCAGAACTATTCAAAATGTGTCATTTTTTACCGGAGAAAAGTTGGAGTTTGTTTTTTTTTATAACGAAACTGTTTTGTTTGAGTTGGATAGTGCATCTACCAATCGTAATATCAGCAAAACACGGTGGATATTCGAATTTGCTGGGTTCTTACTGATATTTCAAGACCAAGCATGCCAGGGTCGGATACAGGCTTCGGATGTAAACATCGGTTTAAAGGTAAGATGACGCGATTCAAAAGGGAGTTTCGGGGGGTGTTTTAAAACATGACGCAGTGACGTAATTTGACCGTCTTAGCAAACAAAACGTCTTATTTCACTGTAACCTATGTTTATAAGGATTCCCAAGACTCTCACCTTTCAAACGATATACGCTGTTACTATGTTTTGTAACAATGGGTTGCGTTCCAATTCGTTTACCGTTCTTTTCGATTATCGTGCGAGGCCCTTTGGGTCGCTACCGGGTCGTCTGCTGGGTAACAGGTTATATCCCGGACATGACACATTACAGATTTCCCACAAATTTGTCGCTTTCTGGCCAAAAACGTGAGAAATTACAAAATTATTTTCAAAATTGTTTTTCATGACACATCGGATGACACGTCGGATGAAATCGGATGGTAAGTTTTGAAATTATAGTCTAGACACGACACATTACAGATTTCCAACGAATTTGTCGCTTTTTGCCCTAAAATGTGGGTAATCACAAATTAATTTTCAAAATTGTTTTTTTATGAGAAATGTTCATGTGGCTTTACACCTCAATGACAAATATGATCAGAACCGGATGATTAGTTTCAAAGTTATAGCCCGGACACGACACATTACAGATTTCCCACAAATTTGTCTCTTTTTGCCCCACAACGTGGGGAATTACAAAATTATTTTCAAAATTGTTTTGCATGACACAGCTTTATTTGGTTTTACAGCTCGGTACCAAATATGATCAGAATCGGATGATTAGTTTCGAAGTTACAGCCCGGAAACGTCACGTTAAAGATCTCCCACAAATTTGTAGCTTATTGCCCCAAAACGGGGGACATGACGAAATTATTTTCGAAATTGTTTTTCATGACACACCTTTATGTGGTTTTACACCTCGATGCCAAATATGTTCAGAATCGGATGATTGGTTTCAAAGATATAGCCCAGACACGACACATTACAGATTTCCCACAAATTTGTTGCTTTATGGCCCAAAACGGGAAAAATTACAAAAATTTTTTCAGAATTGTTTTTCATGACCTACCTTTATGTGGTTTTACACCTCGATGCCAAATATGATCAGAATCGGATGATTATTTTCGAGTTATAGCCCAGAAACAACACATTACAGATCTCCCACGAATTTTGTCGCTTTTTGCCCCAAAACGGGGGACATTACGAAATTATTTTCAAAATTGTTTTTCATGACACATGTGGTTTTACACCTCGTTGCCAAATATGATCAGAATCGGATGATTACTTTCAAAGTTATAGCCCGGACACGACACATAACAGATTTCCCACAAATTTGTCTCTTTTTGGCCCAAAACGTGAGAAATTACAAAATTGTTTTCCATGACACACTTTAATGTGGTTTTACACCTGGATGCCAAATATGATCAGAATCGGATGGTTAGTTTCGAAGTTATAGCCCGGACATGACACATTACAGATTTCCCACGAATTTCTCGCTTTTGGCCCCAAAATGTGGGATATTACAACATTATTTTCAAAACTGTTTTTCATGACCGACCTTTATGTGGTTTTACACCTCGATGCCAAACATGTTCAGAATCAGATGATTAGTTTCAAAGTTATAGCCCGTACACGACAGATAACAGATCTCCCACAAATTTATCACGTTTGGTCCAAAACATAAGAAATTGCAAAATTATTTTCAAAATTGTTTTTCATGACACACCTTTATGTGGTTTTACACCTTGCTGCCAAATATGATCAGAACCGGATGATTAGATTCGAAGTGATAGCCCGGACACGACACATTACAGATTTCCCACAAATTTGTCTCTTTTTGCCCCATAACGTGGGGAATTACAAAATTATTTTCAAAATTGTTTTGCATGACACAGCTTTATTTGGTTTTACAGCTCGGTGCCAAATATGATCAGAATCGGATGATTAGTTTCGAAGTTATGGCCCGGAAACGTCACGTTACAGATCTCCCACAAATTTGTAGCTTTTTGCCCCAAAACGGGGGACATTACGAAATTATTTTCGAAATTGTTTTTCATGACACACCTTTATGTGGTTTTACACCTCGATGCCAAATATGTTCAGAATCGGATGATTGGATTCAAAGATATAGCCCAGACACGACACATTACAGATTTCCCACAAATTTGTTGCTTTTTGGCCCAAAATGTGAGAAATTACATTTTTTTCAAAATAGTTGTGCATGACACACCTTTATTTGGTTTAACACCTCGATGCCAAATATGATCAGAATCAGATGATTACTTGCGAAGTTATTGCCCGTAAAAAACACATTACAGATTTCTCACAAATTTGTTGCATTTTGGCCCAAAATGTGAGAAATTACAAAATTATTTTCAAAATTGTTTTTCATGTTACATCAGATGACACATCAGATAAAATCAGATGATCACTTGTGAAGTTATAGCCCAGACACGACAAGTTACAGATTTCCCACGAATTTGTCGCTTTTTGCCCCAAAACATGGAAAATTACAAAAATTTTTTCAAAATTGTTTTTCATGACATATCGAATGAAATGGGATGATAAATTTTGAATATATAGCCTGGACACGACACATTACGGATTTCCCACAAATTTGTCGCTTTTTGCCCTAAAATGTGGGAAATTACAAAATTATTTCAAAATTGTTTGTAATTTATGACACTCCTTTATGTGGTTTTACACCTCAAAGCCAAATCTTATCAGAATCGGTTGATTTGCTTTTTGCCCCAAAATGAGAAAAATAACAAAATTATTTTCAAAATTTTTTTGCATGACAACTTTTATTTTACTTAACAGCTCGGTGCCAAATATGATCAGAAACGACTGATTAGTTACGAAGTTACAGCCCGGAAACGACACGTAACAGGTTTCTCACAAATTTGTCGCTTTATGGCCCAAAACGTGAGAAATTACAAAATTATTTTCAAAATTTGCTTTTCAAGACACATGTTTATGTGGTTTTACACCTCGCTGCCAAATATGATCAGAATCAGATGATTAGTTTCAAAATTATAGCCCAAACAGGAAAATTACAGATTTCCCACGAATTTGTCGCTTTTTGCCCCACAAGGTTGGAAACTACAAAATTATTTTCAAAATTGTTCATCATGACACACCTTTTTGTGGTTTTACACCTCGATGCCAAATATGATCAGAATCGGATGATTAGTTTCAAAGTTAAAGCCCGGAAACGACACATTACAGATTTCCCACAAATTTGTCGCTTTTTGCCCCAAAACGGGGGACATTACGAAATTATTTTCGCAATTGTTTTTCATGACACACTTTTATGTGGTTTAACACCTCGATGCCAAATATGATCAGAATCGGATGATTATTTGCGAAGTTATTGCCCGGAAAAAACACATTACAGATTTCTCACAAATTTGTCGCTTTTTGGCCCAAAATGTGTGAAATTGCAAAATTATTTTCAGAATAGTTGTGCATGACACACCTTTATTTGGTTTTACAGCTCGATGCCAAATATGATCAGAATCGGATGATTAGTTTCGAAGTTAGGGCCCGGAAACGACACGTTACAGATTTCCCACAAATTTGTCGCTTTATGGCCCAAAACGTGAAAAATTACAAAATTTTTTTCGAAATTGTTTTTCATGACCTACCTTAATGTGGTTTTACACCTCGATGCCAAGTATGATCAGAATCGGATGATTATTTTCGAGTTATAGCCCAGAAACAACACATTACAGATCTCCAACGAATTTTGTCGCTTTTTGCCCCAAAACGGGGGACATTACGAAATTATTTTCGAAATTGTTTTTTCATGACACACCTTTATGTGGTTTTACACCTCGTTGCCAAATATGATCAGAATCGGATGATTACGTCAAAGTTATAGCCCAGACACGACACATAACAGATTTCCTGACACACCTTTATTTGGTTTTACACCTCGCTGCCAAATATAATCAGAATCGGATGATTAGTTTCGAAGTTATAGCCCGGACATGACACATTACAGATTTCCCACGAATTTCTCGCTTTTGGCCCCAAAATGTGGGATATTACAACATTATTTTCAAAAATGTTTTTTTAGGACCGACCTTTATGTGGTTTTACACCTCGATGCCAAACATGTTCAGAATCAGATGATTAGTTTCAAAGTTATAGCCCGGACACCACACATTACAGATTTTCCACAAATTTGTCGCGTTTTGGTCCAAAACATAAGAAATTACAAAATTATTTTCAAAATTGTTTTGCATGACACACCTTTATTTGGTTTTACAGCTCGGTGCCCAATATGATCAGAATCGGATGATTAGTTTCGACGTCATGGCCCGGAAACGACACGTTACAGATTTCCCACAAATTTGTCGCTTTTTGCCCCAAAACGTGGAAAATGACAAAATTTTTTTCAAAATTGTTTTTCATAACACATCAGATGAAATGGGATGATAAGTTTCAAAATTATAGCCCGGACAAGACACATTTCAGATTTCCCACAAATTTGTCGCTTTGAGCTCCGAAACCAGCAAAATTACAATATTATTTTCAAATTGTTTTTCATGACACACCTTTATGTGGTTTTACACCTCAATGGCAAATATGTTCAGAATTGGATAATTGGTTTCAAAGTTATAGCCCAGACACGACACATTACAGATTTCCCACAAATTTGTTGCTTTTTGGCCCAAAATGTGAGAAATTACAAAATAATTTTCAAAATTGTTATTCGTTACACACTTTTATGTGGTTATACAGCTCAATGCCAAATATGATCAGAACCGGTTGATTAGTTTCGAAGTTATAGCCCGGACACGACACATTACAGATTTCCTACGAATTTGTCGCTTTTTGCCCCACAACGTGGGAAACTACAAAATTATTTTCTAAATTGTTTATCATGACACACCTTTTTGTGGTTTTACACCTCCGCAAAATATGATCAGAATAGGATGATTACTTTCAAAGTTATAGCCCGGACCTGACACATTACAGATTTCCCACAAATTTGTCACTTTTTGCCCCAAAATGTGAGAAATTACAAAATTATTTTCAAAATTGTTTTCCATGACACACCTTTATGTGGTTTTACACCTCTATGCCAAATATGATCAGAATCGGATGATAAGTTTCAAAATTATAGCCCGGACACGACACATTACAGATTTCCCACAAATTTGTCGCTTTTTGCCCCACAACATGGGAAATTACAAAATTATTTTCAAAATTGTTTTTCATGACACACCTTTATGTGGTTTTAAACCTCGATGCTAAATATGATCAGAATCGGATGATTAGTTTCGAAGTTACAACCCGGACACGACACATTACAGATTTCCTACGAATTTGTCGCTTTTTGCCCCACAACGTGAGAAATTACTTAATGATTTTCAATTTTTTTTTTCATGACACACCTTTATGTGGTTTTACACCTCGATGCCAAATATAATCAGAATCGGATGATTAGTTTCGAAGTTATAGCCCGGACACAACACATTACAGTTTTCCCACAAATATGTCGCTATTTGGCCCAAAACGTGAGTAATTACAAAATTATTTTCAAAATTGTTTTTCATGACACACCTTCATGTGGTTTTTCACCTCAATACTAAATATGATCAGAATCGGATGATTAGTTTCGAAGTTATAGCCCGGACAAGACACATTACAGATTTCCAACAAAATTTGTCGCTTTTTGCCCCAAAACGTGGGATATTACAAAATTATTTATAAAATTGTTTTTCATGACACACCTTTATGTGGTTTTTCACCTCAATACTAAATATGATCAGAATCGGATGATTAGTTTCAAAGTTATAGCCTGGACAAGACACATTACAGAGTTCCCACAAATTTGTCGCGTTTTTGCCCAAAAATGTGGGATATTGCAAAATTATTTCCAAAATTGTTTTTCATGACAAACCTTTATGTTACCATCTCCCCAACACCAGGCCAATGAGTCGTTAACATCTCCCCTACACCAGGCCAACGACCTGTCCCCATCTCCCCTACACCAGGCCTACGAACCATTCCCATCTCTTCTTCACCAGGCCTATCAGCCTTTACCATCTCCCCGACACCAGGCCAACAACCTGTTCCAATCTCCCCCACACCAGGCCTACCAGCCGGTACCATCTCCTCTACACCAGGCCAAAGAGCCGTTACCATCTCCCCTACACAAGGCCGACTAGCCGTTACAATCTCCCCTTCGGCAGTCCAACGAGCCGTTATCATCTCCCCAACAACAGGCCTACGACCTATTACCATCTTCCCTACATCAGGCCTATGAGCCGTTACCGTCTCCCCTTCACCAGGCCAGCGAGCTGTTACCATCTCCCCTTCACCAGGCCAACAAGCCGTTACCATCTCCCCTGCACGAGGCCAACCAGCCGTTACCATCTCCTCTACATCAGGCCTATGAGCCCTTTCCAATCTCCCCAACACCAAGCCAACAAGCCATTACCATGTCCCCTAGACCCGGCCTATGAGCAGTTACCATCTCCCCCTTACCAGGCCAACGAGCTGTTTCCATCTCTCCTACACAAGGACTACGAGCCGGTACCATCTCCCCTACACCAGATCTACGAGCTGTTACCATCTTCCCTACAACTTGTCTACAAGGCGGAACCATCTTCCCTACACCAGGCCAACGAGCCGGTACCATCTCCCCAACACAAGGCCTACAAGCCGTTACCATCTCCCCTACAACAGGGCTCCGAGACGTAACCATCTACCCTATATCAGGCCTACGAGCCGGTACCATCTTCCCTACACCAGGCAAACGAGCCATTACCATCTCCCCTACACAAGACCTACAAGCTGTAAACATCTCCCCTACACCAGGCCAAAGATCTGTTACCATCTCTCCTTCACCAGGCCAATGAGCCATTACCATCTCCCCTTTACAAAGTCAAGAAGCGGGAAACATATCCCCTACACCAGGCCTACGAGCCGTTACCATCTCCCCTCATCCGGGCTTACGAGCAGTTCCCATCTATCCTTCACCAGCACACAAGCCGTTTCCATCTCCCATACACAAGGCCAATGAGCCATGACCAACTCCCCTACACCAGGGGTATGACCTGTTGCCAATCTCCCCTACATCAGGCATACGAGCCGTTACCATCTCCCCTACATCAGGCCTATGCCCCGTTACCATCTCCTCTTCACCAGGTCAACGAGCTGTTACCATCTCACCTTCACCAGGCCACCGAGCTGTTACCACCTCACGTACACCAGGCCAACAAGCCGTAACCAGCTCTCCATACACCAGGCCTACAAGCAGTTACTATCTCCTCTACACCAGGTCTATGAGCCGTTCCCATCTCCCCTTCACCAGGCCAACAAGCCGTTGCCATCTCCCGTACACCAGGCCTACAAGCCGTTACGATCTCCCCTACACCAGGCCTACAAGCCGTTACCATCTCCCCTGCACCGGGCCAATGAGCCGTTACCATCTCCCCTACACCAGGCCTACAAGCCGTTACGATCTCCCCTACACCAGGCCTACAAGCCGTTACCATCTCCCCTGCACCAGGCCAATGAGCCGTTACCATCTCCCCTACACCAGGCCTACAAGCTGTTACCATCTCCCCTTCTCCAGGCCAGCGAGACATTAACATCACCCGTACACTGGGCCAGCGAGCTGTTGACATCTCCCCAACACCAGGTCTACGAGCCGTTAGCCTCTCCCCTACACCAGGCCTGGGAGCCGTTACCCTCTCCCCTACACCAGGCCAACGAGCCGTTACCATCTCCCCTAAACCAGGCCTACGAGCCGTAACCAACTCGCCTACACAAGGGCTTCGAGCCGTTACCTTCTCACCTTCACCAGGCCAACGAGCTGTTACCATCTCCCCTTTATCAGGCCAAAGAACTGTAACCATCTCCCCTACACCAGGCCAACGAGCCATTACCATCTCCCCAACACCAGGCCTATGAGCTGTTACCATCTCCCGTACACCAGGCCTATGTGCCGTTAACATCTGCCCAACACCAGGCCTACGAGCCGTTACCATCTCCCCGACACCAGACCTACGAGTCGTTACCATCTCCCCTACACCAGGCCTACGACCCAGGACCATCTCCCCTTCACCAGGTCATCGAGCCGTTACCATGTCCCCTTCACCAGGCCAACGAGCCGTTACCATCTCCCCTACATAAGGCGTATGAGCCGTTACCTTCTCCCCTACACCAGGCCTATGAGCCGTTACCTTCTCCCCTACACCAGGCCTACGAGCCGTTACCATCTCCCCTACACCAGACCAACGAGTCGTTACCATCTCCCCTACACCAGGCCTACGACCCAGTACCATCTCCCCTTCACCAGGTCATCGAGCCGTTACCATGTCCCCTTCACCAGGCCAACGAGCCGTCACCATCTCCCCTTCATCAGGGCTACGAGCTGTTACAATGTCCCCGACACAAGGCTTATGAGCCGTTACCATTTACGCTACACCAGGCCAACGGGCCATTACCATCTCCCCTTCACCAGACTAACGAGCTGTTCCCATCTCCACTTCACCAGGCCTACGACCCGGTACCATGTCCCCTTCACCAGGCCAACAAGCCGTCACCATCTCCCCTTCATCATGGCTACGAGCCGTTACAATGTCCCCTACACCAGGCTTATGAGCTGTTACCATTTACGCTACACCAGGCTGACGAGCCATTACCATCTCCCCTACACCAGGGCAATTAGCCGTTACCATCACCCCTACACCAGGGCTACCAGCCGTCACCATCTCCCCAACACCAGGCCTACGAGCTGTTACTATCTCCCCTACACCAAGCCAACCAGCCGTGACCATCTCATCAACACCAGGACTATGAGCCGTTACCATCTCCCATTCACCAGGTCAAAGAGCTGTTTTTTTCGCCCCTACACCAAGCCAACGAGCCGTTACCATCCCCCCTACACCAGGCCTATGAGCCGTTACCATGTTCCCTTCACCAGGCCAACGAGCCGTTACCATCTCCCATACTGCAGGGCTACAAGCCATCACCATCTCCCCTACACGAGCCCTACGAGCTGTTACTATGTCCCCTTCACTAGGCCAAAGAGCTATTACCATCTACCATACAACCAAGCCGAAGAGCCGGTATCGTCTCCCCAACACCAGGCCAACTGGCCGTTACCATCTCCCCTTCTCCAGGCTAACAAGACAATATCATCACCCCAACACTGGGCCAACGAGCCGTTACCATCTCTCCTTCACCAAGCCAACGAGACTACCACCTCCTCTTCACCAGGCCAGCGAGCCATAACCATCTCCCCTACTCCAGGGCTATCAGCCATTACCATTTCCCCTAGACCAGATATACGAGCCGTTACCATCTCTCCTACACAATGCATACGAGCCGTTACCATCTCCCCATACGCCAGGCCAACTAGCCATTACCATCTCCTCTACACCAGGCCTATGAGCTGTTACCATATCCCCTTCACCAGGCTAACGACCCGTTGCCATCTCCCCTACACCAGGCTTACGAGCCGTTACAATCTCCCCTACACCAGGCCTGCGAGCCGTAACCAACTGACCTACACGAGGGCTTCGAGCCGTGACCATTTCCCCTACACCAGACCTATGAGCCGTTACCATCTTCTCTTCAACAGGCCAAAGAGCCATTACCAACTCCCCTACACCAGGCCTATGAGCCGTTACGATCTTACGTACACCAGGCCTATGAGCCGTTACCATCTCCCCTACACAATGCATACGAGCCGTTACCATCTCCCCATATGCCAGGCCAACTAACCATTACCATCTCCCCTTCACCAGGCCAACGAGCCGTTGCCATCTCCCCTACTCCAGGCCTATTAGCCATTACCATCTCCCCTACACCAGGCTTACGAGCCGTTACCATCTCCCCTACGCCTGGAGAACGAGCCGTTACCATCTCCCTTACACCAGGCCTACGAGCCGTGACCATCTCCCCTGCACCAGGCCGTTGAGCCGTTACCATCTTCCCTACACCAGGCCAACGAGCCGTTTACATCTCCCCAACACCAGGTCTACGAGCCGTTTCCATCTCCCCTAACACCAGACCAACGAGCCTTTACCATCTTCCCTACACAAGGCCTACGAGCCATTACCAACTCCCCTAAACCAGGCCTACGAGCCGTAACCAACTCACCTCCACTAGGGCTTCGAGCCGTTTACATTTCCCCTACACCAGGCTTACGAGCCGTTACCATCTCCCCTACACCAGGCCAACGAGCCGTTGTATCTCCCGTACACCAGGCCTACGAGCCGTTACCATCTCCCCTACACCAGGCTTACGAGCCGTTACCATCTCCCCTACACCAGGCCAACGAGCCGTTGCATCTCCCGTACACCAGGCCTACGAGCCGTTACCATCTCCCCTACACAAGGCCTACGAGCCATTACCAACTCTCCTAAACCAGGCCTACGAGCCGTAACCAACTCACCTCCACTAGGGCTTCGAGCCGTTTCCATTTCCCCTACACCAGGCTTACGAGCCGTTACCATCTCCCCTACACCAGGCCAACGAGCCGTTGCATCTCCCGTACACCAGGCCTACGAGCCGTTACCATCTCCCCTACACCAGGCTTACGAGCCGTTACCATCTCCCCTACGCCTGGACAACGAGCCATCACCATCTCCCCTACGCCTGGACAATGAGCCGTTGCATCTCCCGTACACCAGGCCAACGAGCCGTTACCATCTCCACTACAGAAGGCCTACGAGCCATTATCACCTCCCCTAAACCAGGCCTACGAGCCGTAACCAACTCGACTACACTAGGGCTTCGAGCCGTTACAATTTCCCCTACACCAGGCCTACATGCCTGTACCATCTTCCCTACACCAGGCCAACGATCCGTTGCATCTCTTGTGCACCAGGCCTACGAGCCATTACCAGCTCCCCTACGCCTGGACAACAAGCCATTACCATCTCCCCTACACCTGGACAACGAGCCGTTGCATCTCCCGTACACCAGGCCTATGAGCCGTTACCATCTCCATAACACCAGGCTTACGAGCCATTACCATCTCTCCTACGCCTGGACAACAAGCCATTACCATCTCCCCTACGCCTGGACAACGAGCCGTAACCAACTCACCTCCACTAGGGCTTCGAGCCGTTTCCATTTCCCCTACACCAGACCTATGAGCCGTTACCATCTTCTCTTCAACAGGCCAACGAGCTGTTACCAACTCCCCTACACCAGGCTTACGAGCCGTTACCATCTCCCCTACACCAGGCCAACGAGCCGTTGCATCTCCCGTACACCAGGCCTACGAGCCGTTACCATCTCCCCTACACCAGGCTTACGAGCTGTTACCATCTCCCCTACGCCTGGACAACGAGCCATTACCATCTCCCCTACGCCTGGAGAATGAGCCGTTGCATCTCCCGTACACCAGGCCAACGAGCCGTTACCATCTCCACTACAGAAGGCCTACGAGCCATTATCATCTCCCCTAAACCAGGCCTACGAGCCGTAACCAACTCGACTACACTAGGGCTTCGAGCCGTTACAATTTCCCCTACACCAGGCCTACATGCCTGTACCATCTTCCCTACACCAGGCCAACGATCCGTTGCATCTCCCGTGCACCAGGCCTACGAGCCGTTACCAGCTCCCCTACGCCTGGACAACAAGCCATTACCATCTCCCCTACACCTGGACAACGAGCCGTTGCATCTCCCGTACACCAGGCCTATGAGCCGTTACCATCTCCATAACACCAGGCTTACGAGCCATTACCATCTCTCCTACGCCTGGACAACGAGCCATTACCATCTCCCCTACGCCTGGACAACGAGCCATTACCATCTCCCCTCCACCAGGCCTTCGAGCCGTTACCATCTCCCCTTCACCAGACCAACGAGCCGTTACCATCTCCACTACAGAAGGCCTAAGAGCCATTATCATCTCCCCTAACCCAGGCCTACGAGCCGTAACCAACTCGCCTACACTAGGGCTTCGAGCTGTTACAATTTCCCCTACAGCAGGCCTACGTGCTGGTACCATCTTCCCGACACCAGGCCAACGAGCCGTTACCATCTCCCTTACACAAAATCTACGAGCCGTAAACATTCCCCCAACACCAGGCCAACGATCCGTTTCCATCTCCCCTTCACCAGGCCAACGAGCCAATACCATCTCCCCTACAACAGGCCTATGAGCCGTTACCATCTCCATAACACCAGACCAATGACTCGTTACCATCTCCCCTACACCAGGCCCACGAGCTGTTACCATCTTCCCTTCACCTGGCCAATGAGCCGTGACCATCTCCCTTAAACCAGGCCAACGAGCCGTTACAATCTCCCCTACACCAGGCCTACGACCCGGTACCATCTCCCCTTCACCAGGCCAACGATTGGTTACCAACTCCCCTACACCAGGCCAACGAGCCGTTACCATCTCTGTGGAAACATTTTATATTGATTCATTTAATTATGATTAATTGCTTATCCTTGCTTGCTAATATTATGTTTTAGTTCACAACTTCATAGGCCTAGAGTGTGTGTGTGTGCTTACATATTTCTGATTTAGCAGGGGCCTGCATAACTGTACTAGTGTGTCACTTGTTATGGCCCCAATTTGTTATTACATTTACAACACAACAGCAACAGCAAGGGATGACAGACGCAGTTTTAAAAACTTAAACACATTTAATGAACAGACAACTAAACAACTAACAACGCTACTGACCAAGATTGATTAACAAGACAAAAAAACTGAAATATTTACAGTCCCTTTTAGGTGGGGTGGCTTGGTGATGTCCTTCCTGGGTGAGATAAATGCTCTATGGGGCAAAAATCCACAAAAGAAACTTCACAGGTCTTGAACAGAATGACAGGTCTGGTCACATGTATCCTTCTTCTTGCAATTTCTCCTACCCCTTTACTGTCTCAATTCTCCCCTTTATATACTCTTTTGCAGACCCCTCCCACCTTTTAGACCTTTTTTTTCTTTTCTCTGGGACTTGTTTCAGACATGCCCAAAACATGCCCAAACCTAGCTCCAGTCTGAGGTTAACAAAAAAAAGGTAAATACTGCCACCCAGTGACCTATATTCACATTACACATGACATGTAGCCTATCAAAAGTCATGACAACTTGAATGTCAGTACAAAGGACAAGATGTTTTTCTCTTTCTCTAAGTTTATGTGTTTATAGAAAGCTCCGGAACCCATAACAAGATAAGCTGGAGCCAGAGCTGAGAGAGAAGGCAGGTGCTCTCCTCCCTGGCTAGATGTGTGTGTATCCCGAGACAACTTGACGTGGTTACGTACCGACTTGACGCTGTTGCGTGCGACGGCAAAGGCTTGCGTGATGTATAAATCTGCACAAGGGAAGGAGAACGCCATGGAGTATTCCTACAAATACCAGAGAACTTTCTATTTGTGTTTCCTCCTCCATTTTGCTGACTTGACTTTGTATGGGGATCCTTTTTTGCAAAAAATTAAACGGACGTTGGCTTGGATATTAACTACTCTGTCTCCGACTGATTTTTTCTCTGGGTTGTCTTAGTTTCTTTTTGCGAAGGTAATACCAGGAATGTGAAATCAAAGTTCTTTTAGCAATCTCTCAAACACCTGGGCAATTAGCCATTACCATCGCCCCTACACCAGGGCTACCAGCCGTCACCATCTCCCCAACACCAGGCCTAAAAGCTCTTACTATCTACCCTACACCAAGCCAACGAGCCGTTACCATCTCCCCAACACCAGGCCAACAAGCCGTTACCATCTCCCCTTCTTCAGGCCAACGAGACGTTACCATCACCCCTACACCGGGCCAATGAGCCGTTACCATCTCTCCTACACCCGGTCTATGAGCCGTTACCATGTTCCCTTCACCAGGCCAACGAGCCGTTACCACGCCCCCCACACCAGGGCTACGAGCCGTCACCATCTCCCCTACACCAGCCCTACGAGCTGTTACTATCTCCCCTTCACCAGGCCATTGAGCCAATACCATCTACTCAACAACAGGCCGAAGAGCCGGTATCGTCTCCCCAACACCAGACCATCGAGCCGTTACCATCTTTCCTTCTCCAGGCCAACGAGACGTTACCATCACCGCTACACCGGGACAACGAGCCGTTACCATCTCTCCTACAACCGGCCAACGAGCCGTTACCATCTCCCCTACACCAGGCCTTTGAGCCGTTACCGTCTCCCCTTCACCAGGCCAACGAGCCGTTACCATCTCCCCTCCACCAGGCCAATGATCCGTTACCATCTCCCCTACACCAGGCATACGAGCCGTAACCATCTCCCCTACGCCAGGCCAAAAAGCCGTTACCATCTCCCCTCCACCAGGCCAATGATCCGTTACCATCTCCCCTACACCAGGCATACGAGCCGTAACCATCTCCCCTACGCCAGGCCAAAAAGCCGTGACCATCACCTCTACACCAGGGCAATTAGCCGTTACCATCACCCCTACACCAAGCCAACCAGCCGTGACCATCTCACCAACACCAGGACTATGAGCCGTTACCATCTCCCATTCACCAGGTCAAAGAGCTGTTTTTTTCGCCCCTACACCAAGCCAACGAGCTGTTACCATCCCCCCTACACCAGGCCTATGAGCCGTTACCATGTTCCCTTCACCAGGCCAACGAGCCGTTACCATCTCCCCTACACCAGGGCAATTGGCCGTTACCATCACCCCTACACCAGGGCTACCAGCGGTCACCATCTCCTCAACAACAGGCCTATGAGCTGTAACTATCTCCCCTACACCAAGCCAACCAGCCGTGACCATCTCCCAAACACCAAGACTAGGACCTGTTACCATCTCCCATTCACCAGGTCAAAGAGCTGATTTTTCTCCCCTACACCAAGCCAACGAGCCGTTACCATCTCCCCTACACCAGGCCTATGAGCCATTACCATGTTTTCTTCACCAAGCCAACGAGCCGTTACCATCTCCCATACTGCAGGGCTACAAGCCATCACCATCTCCCCTACACGAGCCCTACGAGCTGTTACTATGTCCCCTTCACTAGGCCAAAGAGCTATTACCATCTACCATACACCAAGCCGAAGAGCCAGTATCGTCTCCCCAACACCAGGCCAATTGGCCGTTACCATCTCCCCTTCTCCAGGCTAACGAGACAATATCATCACCCCAACACTGGGCCAACGAGCCTTTACCATCTCTCCTTCACCAAGCCAACGAGACTACCACCTCCTCTTCACCAGGCCAGCGAGCCGTAACTATCTCCCCTACTCCAGGGCTATCAGCCATTACCATTTCCCCTAGACCAGATATACGAGCCGTTACCATCTCTCCTACACAATGCATACGAGCCGTTACCATCTCTCCATACGCCAGGCCAACTAGCCATTACCATCTCCTCTACACCAGGCCTATGAGCTGTTACCATATCCCCTTCACCAGGCCAACGACCCGTTGCCATCTCCCCTACACCAGGCTTACGAGCCGTTACGATCTCCCCTACACCAGGCCTGCGAGCCGTAACCAACTGACCTACACGAGGGCTTCGAGCCGTGACCATTTCCCCTACACCAGATCTATGAGCCGTTACCATCTTCTCTTCAACAGGTCAAAGAGCCGTTACCAACTCCCCTACACCAGGCCTATGAGCCGTTACGATCTTACGTACACCAGGCCTATGAGCCGTTACCATCTCCCCTACACAATGCATACGAGCCGTTACCATCTCCCCATATGCCAGGCCAACTAACCATTACCATCTCCCCTTCACCAGGCCAACGAGCCGTTGCCATCTCCCCTACTCCAGGCCTATGAGCCATTACCATCTCCCCTACACCAGGCATATGAGCCGTTACCATCTCCCATACGCCTGGAGAACGAGCCGTTACCATCTCCCCTACACCAGGCCTACGAGCCGTGACCATCTCCCCTAACACCAGACCAACGAGCCTTTACCATCTTCCCTACACAAGGCCTACGAGCCATTACCAACTCCCCTAAACCAGGCCTACGAGCCGTAACCAACTCACCTCCACTAGGGCTTCGAGCCGTTTCCATTTCCCCTACACCAGACCTATGAGCCGTTACCATCTTCTCTTCAACAGGCCAACGAGCTGTTACCAACTCCCCTACACCAGGCTTACAAGCCGTTACCATCTCCCCTACACCAGGCCAACGAGCCGTTGCATCTCCCGTACACCAGGCCTACGAGCCGTTACCATCTCCCCTACACCAGGCTTACGAGCCGTTACCAACTCCCCTACGCCTAGACAATGAGCCGTTGCATCTCCCGTACACCAGGCCAACGAGCCGTTACCATCTCCACTACAGAAGGCCTACGAGCCATTATCATCTCCCCTAAACCAGGCCTACGAGCCGTAACCAACTCGACTACACTAGGGCTTCGAGCCGTTACAATTTCCCCTACACCAGGCCTACGTGCCTGTACCATCTTCCCTACACCAGGCCAACGATCCGTTGCATCTCCCGTGCACCAGGCCTACGAGCCGTTACCAGCTCCCCTACGCCTGAACAACAAGCCATTACCATCTCCCCTACACCTGGACAACGAGCCGTTGCATCTCCCGTACACAAGGCCTACGAGCCGTTACCATCTCTCCTACACCAGGCTTACGAGCCATTACCATCTCCCCTACGCCTGGACAACGAGCCATTACCATCTCCCCTACGCCTGGACAACGAGCCATTACCATCTCCCCTCCACCAGGCCTTCGAGCCGTTACCATCTCCCCTTCACCAGACCAACGAGCCGTTACCATCTCCACTACAGAAGGCCTAAGAGCCATTATCATCTCCCCCAACCCAGGCCTGCGAGCCGTAACCAACTCGCCTACACTAGGGCTTCGAGCTGTTACAATTTCCCCTACACCAGGCCTACGTGCTGGTACCATCTTCCCTACACCAGGCTAACAAGCCGTTACCATCTCCCCTACACAAAATCTACGAGCCGTAAACATTCCCCCAACACCAGGCCAACGATCCGTTTCCATCTCCCCTTCACCAGGCCAACGAGCCAATACCATCTCCCCTACAACAGGCCTATGAGCCGTTACCATCTCCATAACACCAGACCAATGACTCGTTACCATCTCCCCTACACCAGGCCCACGAGCTGTTACCATCTTCCCTTCACCTGGCCAACGAGCCGTTACCATCTCTGTGGAAACATTTTATATTGATTCATTTAATGATTATTAATTGCTTATCCTTGCTTGCTAATATTATGTTTTAGTTCACAACTTCATAAGCCTAGAGTGTGTGTGTGTGCTTACATATTTCTGATTTAGCAGGGGCCTGCATAACTGTACTAGTGTGTCACTTGTTATGGCCCCAATTTGTTATTACATTTACAACACAACAGCAACAGCAAGGGATGACAGACGCAGTTTTAAAAACTTAAACACATTTAATGAACAGACAACTAAACAACTAACAACGCTACTGACCAAGATTGATTAACAAGAAAAAAACAGAAATATTTACAGTCCCTTTTTGGTGGGGTGGCTTGGTGATGTCCTTCCTGGGTGAGATAAATGCTCTATGGGGCAAAAATCCACAAAAGAAACTTCACAGGTCTTGAACAGAATGACAGGTCTGGTCACATGTATCCTTCTTCTTGCAATTTCTACTACCCCTTTACTGTCTCAATTCTCCCCTTTATATACTCTTTTGCAGACCCCTCCCACCTTTTAGACCTTTTTTTTCTTTTCTCTGGGACTTGTTTCAGACATGCCCAAAAGATGCCCAAACCTAGCTCCAGTCTGAGGTTAACAAAAAAAAGGTAAATACTGCCACCCAGTGACCTATATTCACATTACACATGACATGTAGCCTATCAAAAGTCATGACAACTTGAATGTCAGTACAAAGGACAAGATGTTTTTCTCTTTCTCTAAGTTTATGTGTTTATAGAAAGCTCCGGAACCCATAACAAGATAAGCTGGAGCCAGAGCTGAGAGAGAAGGCAGGTGCTCTCCTCCCTGGCTAGATGTGTGTGTATCCCGAGACAACTTGACGTGGTTACGTACCGACTTGACGCTGTTGCGTGCGACGGCAAAGGCTTGCGTGATGTATAAATCTGCACAAGGGAAGGAGAACGCCATGGAGTATTCCTACAAATACCAGAGAACTTTCTATTTGTGTTTCCTCCTCCATTTTGCTGACTTGACTTTGTATGGGGATCCTTTTTTGCAAAAAATTAAACGGACGTTGGCTTGGATATTAACTACTCTGTCTCCGACTGATTTTTTCTCTGGGTTGTCTTAGTTTCTTTTTGCGAAGGTAATACCAGGAATGTGAAATCAAAGTTCTTTTAACAATCTCTCAAACACCTGGGCAATTAGCCATTACCATCGCCCCTACACCAGGGCTACCAGCCGTCACCATCTCCCCAACACCAGGCCTAAAAGCTCTTACTATCTCCCCTACACCAAGCCAACGAGCCGTTACCATCTCCCCAACACCAGGCCAACAAGCCGTTACCATCTCCCCTTCTCCAGGCCAACGAGACGTTACCATCACCCCTACACCGGGCCAACGAGCCGTTACCATGTTCCCTTCACCAGGCCAACGAGGCGTTACCACGCCCCCTACACCAGGGCTACGAGCCGTCACCATCTCCCCTACACCAGCCCTACGAGCTGTTACTATCTCCCCTTCACCAGGCCAAAGAGCCAATACCATCTACTCAACAACAGGCTGAAGAGCCGGTATCGTCTTCCCAACACCAGACCATCGAGCCGTTACCATCTTCCCTTCTCCAGGCCAACGAGACGTTACCATCACCGCTACACCGGGACCACGAGCCGTTACCATCTCTCCTACAACCGGCCAACGAGCCGTTACCATCTCCCCTACACCAGGCCTTTGAGCAGTTACCGTCTCCCCTTCACCAGGCCAACGAGCCGTTACCGTCTCCCCTTCACCAGGCCAACGAGCCGTTACCATCTCCCCTCCACCAGGCCAATGATCCGTTACCATCTCCCCTACACCAGGCATACGAGCCGTAACCATCTCCCCTACGCCAGGCCAAAAAGCCGTTACCATCACCTCTACACCAGGACTATGAGCCGTTACCATCTGCCATTCACCAGGCCTATAAGCCGTTACCATGTTCCCTTCACCAGGCCTACGAGCCGTTACCATCTCCCCTATACCAGGCTTAGGAGCCCTGACCATCTCCCCAACACCAGACCTATGAGCCGTTTCCATCTGCCCTACACCAGGCCTATAAACCGAAACCATCTCCCCTTCACCAGGCCAACGAGCCGTTACCATCTCCCCTACACATTGCCTATGAGCGGTTACCATCTCCCCTACACCAGGCATACGAGCCGTAACCATCTCCCCTACGCCAGGCCAAAAAGCCGTTACCATCACCTCTACACCAGGACTATGAGCCGTTACCATCTCCCATTCACCAGGCCTATGAGCCGTTACTATGTTCCCTTCACCAGGCCAACGAGCCGTTACCATCTCCCCTACACCAGGGCTACGAGCCGTGACCATCTCCCCTACACCAGGCCTATGAGCCGTTACTATGTTCCCTTCACCAGGCCAACGAGCCGTTACCATCTCCCCTACACCAGGGCTACAAGCCGTCACCATCTCCCCTACACCAGCCCTACAAGCTGTTACTATCTCCCCTTCACCAGGCAAGAGAGCCAATACCATCTAGCTTACACTAGGTCGAAGAGCCGGTATTGTCTCCCCAACACCAGGCTAACGAGCCGTTACCATCGCCCCTTCTCCAGGCAAACGAGCCAGTACCATCTCCCTTCCACTAGGCCAATGAACCGTGACCATCTCCCCGACACCAGGCATACAAGCCGTTACCATCTCCCGCACACATAGCCTATGAGCGGTTACCATCTCCTCTACACCAGGCATACGAGCCGTAACCATCTCTCCTACGCCAGGCTATTGAGCCGTTACCATCACCTCTACACCAGGCCTCGGGCCGTTACCATCACCCCTATACCAGGCCAACGAGCCGTTACCATCTCCCCTACACCAGGCCTACGCGCAGGAACCATCTCCCCTTCACCAGGTTAACGAGCCGTTACCATCTCCCCTACACCTGGCCTACGAGCCGTTACCATCTCCCCCATACCAGACTTAGGAGCCCTGACCATCTCCCCAACACCAGGCCTATGAGCCGTTTCCATCTGCCCTACACCAGGCCTATAAACCGTAACCATCTCCCCTTCACCAGGCCAACGACCCGTTACCATCTCCCCGACATCTCTCCTACACCAGGCATACGAGCCGGAACCATTTCCCCTACGCCAGGCTAATAAGCCGTTATCATCACCTCTACACCTGGCCAACAAGCTGTTAACATCTCCCCTAAACCAGGCCTACGAGCCGTAACCAACTCGCCTACACTAGGGCTTCGAGCCTTTACAATTTCCCCTACACCAGGCTTACGTGCCGGTACCATCTTCCCTACACCAGGCCAACGAGCCGTTGCCATCTCCCCTAAACCAGCCCAACGAGCCGTTACCATCTCCCCTACACCAGGCCTACATGCCGTTTCCATGTCCCTTACGCCAGGCCAACAAGCTGTAACCATCTCCCCTATACCTGGCCTATGATTCTTTATCCTCTCCTACACCAGGCATAGGAGCCGTCACCATCTCCCTTACGCCAGGCCAACGAGCCGTTACCATCTCAACTACGCCAGGCCAATAAGCCTTTATCATCTCATTTATACCAGGCCTACCAGCCGTTACCATCTCCCCTACGCCAGGCTAACGAGCCGTTACCATCTCCCCTGCACCAGGCTTAAGAGCAATAACAATCTCCCCTTTCCCAGGCCTACGAGCCGTTACCATCTCCCCTATTCCAGGCTTAGGAGCCCTGACCATCTCCCCAACACCAGGCCTACGAACTGTTTCCATCTCCCCTTCGCCAGGCCAACGAGCCATTACCATCTCCCCTACACCAGGACTACAAGCCGTTACCATTTTTCCTACACCAAGCCTATGAGCCGTTTCCATCTGCCCTACACCAAGCCTACAACCCGGTACCATCTCCCCTTCACCAGGCCTATGAACCGTTACCATCTCCCCTTCACCAGGCCAACGAGCCGTTACCATCTCCCCTATACCAGGCCTACAACCCGGTACCATCTCCCCTTCACCAGGCCAACAAGCCGTTACCATCTCCCCTACACCAGGCCTACAACCCGGTACCATCTCCCCTTCACCAGGACAACGAGCGGTTACCATCTCCCCTAAATCAGGGCTATGAGCCGTTACAATGTCCCATACACCAGGCCAATGAGCCGTTACGATTTCCCCATCACCAGGCTAATGAGCCGTTACCATCTCCCCTACACCAGGGCAACGAGTCGTTACCATCTCCCCAACACCAGATCAATAAGCTGTTACAATCTTTTCACCAGCCAACAAGCCGTTACCATCTCCCATACACCTGGCCAATTAGCCGTTACCATCTCCCTTACACCAGGCCTACAAGCCATTACCATCTCCCCTTCACCAGCCTAAAGAGCCGTGACCATCTCCCCTACACCAGCCTAACGAGCCGCTACTATCTCCCCTACACCAGGCCTACATGCCGTTTCCATCTCCCCTACACCAGGCCAAAGAGCCGTTACTATCTCTCCCAAACCAGGCCTACGTGCCGTTACCATCTCCCCTACACCAGGCCTACAAGACTTTACCATCTCCTCTACACCAGGCATAGGAGCCGTTATCATCTCCCCTACGCCAGGCCAACGAGCCGTTACCATCTCCCCTACGCCAGGCCAATAAGCCGTTACCATCTCCTCTACACCCGGCCTACGAGCTGTGATCATCTCCCCTACACCAGGCCTACGAACTGTGTCCATCTACCCTTCGCCAGGGCAACGAGCCATTACCATCTCCCCTACACCAGGCCTACAAGCCGTTTCCATTTGCCCTACTCTAGGCCTATGAGTTGTTACCATCTCCCCTACACCAGGGCTATGAACCGTTACTATCTCCCCTTCACAAGGCCAATGACCTGTTACCATCTCCCCTACACCAGGCGTACGTGCCGTTACCATCTCCCCTACACCAGGGCAACGAGCTGTTACCATCTCCCCTACCGCAGGCTTATGACCCGTTACCATCACTCCTACACCAGGACAATGATCTGTTACCATCTCCCGTTCACCAGGCCAATGAGCCATTACCATCTCCCCTACAACAGGCCTAAGAGCCGTTACCATCTCCCCTACACCAGGCCTACGAGCTGTGACCATCTCCCTTTCGCCAGGCCAGCGAGCCGTTACCATTTCCCCAACACCAGACCGACGAGCCGTTACCATCTCCCCTATACCAGGCCTCGGAGCCGTTACCATCTCACCTACACCTGGCCTACGAGTTGTCACCATCTCCCGTACACCAGGCCTATGAACCGTTACCATCTTTCCTACACCAGGCCTACGAGCCGTTACCATCTCTCCTACACCAGGCCTACGAGCCGTTACCATCTCCCCAACACCAGGCCTACGAGCTTTTACTATCTCCCCTATACCAAGCCAACGAGCCGTTATCATCTCCCTAACACCAGGACTATGAGCTGTCACCATCCCCCATGCACAAGGTCAAAGAGCTGTTATTATCTCCCCAACACCAGGCCAACGAGCTGTTACCATCTTCCCTATACCAGACCTACGAGCCGTCACCATCTTTCCTGCACCAGCCCTACGAGCTGTTACTATCTCCTCTTCACCAGGCCAAAGAGCCATTACCATCTACCCTACACCAGGCCGAAGAGCCGTTACTGTCCCACCAACACCAGGCCAACAAGCCGTGACCATCTCCCCTTCTCCAGGCCAGTGAGACATTACCATCACCCCTAGACCAGGACTATGAGCCGTCACCATCTCCCATTCACCATGTCACGGAGCTGTTATTATCTCCCCGACACCAGGCCAATGAGCTGTTACCATCTTCCCTACACCAGACCTACGAGCTGTCACCATCTATCCTACACCAGCCCTACGAGCTGTTACTCTCTCCTCTTCACCAGGCCAAAGAGCCATTGCCGTCTCCCCAACACCAGACCAACAAGCCGTGACCATCTCCCCTTCTCCAGGCCAGTGAGACGTTACCATCACCCCTACACCGGGCCAATGAGCCGTTACCATCTCTTCTACAACAGGCTAACAAGCCGTTACCATCTCCCCTTCAACAGGCCTACGAGCCGTTAACATCTCCTATACACCAGGTTAATGAGCCGTGACCATCTCCCCTACACCGGGTGTACGAAAAGTAACCATCTCCCGAACACCACGCCAACGAGCCGTTACCATCTCCTGTACACCAGGCCTATGAGCCGTTACCATCTTCCCTTCACCTGGCTAATGAGCCGTGACCATCTCCCCTACACCAGGCCAACGACCCATTACCGTCTCCCCGACACCAGGCCTACAACCCGGTACCATCTCCCCTTCACCAGGTCAACGAGTCATTACCATCTCCCTTACACCAGTCCTATGAGCCTTTACCATGTCCCCTTCACCAGGCCAACGAGCGATTACCATCTCTCATACATCAGGGCTATGAGCCGTTACAATGTCGCCTACACCAGGCCAAAGAGCCGTTACGATTTCCCCATCACCAGGCTAATGAGCTGTTACCATCTCCCCTAGACCAGGCCAATGAGTCGTTACCAACTCCCCTACACCAGGCCAATTAGCTGTTTCCATCTCCCTTACACGAGGGCTACGAGCCGTTACCATGTCCCCAAAACGACGCCTACGAGCTGATACCATCTCCCCTACACAAGTCCTACGAGCCGTTACGAGTTTTCCTTCACCAGGCTAATGAGCCTTTCCCATCTCCTTTACACAAGTCCTATGAGCCTTTACCATCTCCCCTACACCAGGACTACAAGCGATTACCATCTCCCTTTCACCAGGCTAATGAGCCGTTGCCATCTCCCCTAAACCAGCCCAACGAGCCGTTACCATCTCCCCTACACCAGGCCTACATGCCGTTTTCATGTCCCTTACACCAGGCGAACAAGCTGTCACCATCTCCCCTATACCAGGCCTACGAGCTGTTGCCCTCTCCCCTACACGAAGTAAAGGAGCCGTTACCATCTCCATTACGCCAGGCCAACGAGCCATTACCATCTCCACTACGCCAGACCAATAAGTCGTTATCATCTCATTTATACCAGGCCTACGAGCCGTTACCATCTCCACTGCACCAGGCTTAAGAGCAATTACAATCTCCCCTTCACCAGGCCAAAGAGCTGTTACCATCTCCCCTACACCTGGCCTACGAGCCGTTACCATCTCCCCTATACCAGGCTTAGGAGCCCTGACCATCTCCCCTACACCAGGCCTATGAACTGTTTCCATCTCCCCTTCGCCAGGCCAACGAGCCATTACCATCTCCCCTACACCAGGACTACAAGCCGTTACCATTTTCCCTACACCAGGCCAATGAGCCGTTTCCATCTGCCCTACACCAGGCCTATGAGTTATTACCATTTCCCCTTCACCAGGCCAACGATCCGTTATCATGTCCCCTACACCAGGCCTACAACCCCGTACCATCTCCCCTTCACCAGGTCAACGAGTGTTTACCATCTCCCCTACACCAGTCCGATGAGCCTTTACCATGTCCCCTTCACCAGGCCAAAGAGCAGTTACCATCTCCCCTAAATCAGGGCTACGAGCCGTTACAATGTCCCATACACTAGGCCAACGAGCCGATACGATTTCCCCATCACCAGGCTAATGAGCCGTTACCATCTCCCCTTCACCAGGCCAACGAGTCGTTACCATCTCCCCTACACCAGGTCAATAAGCTGTTACAATCTTTTCACCAGCCAACAAGCCGTTACCATCTCCCATACACCTGGCCAATTAGCCGTTACCATCTCCCTTACACCAGGGCTACGAGCCGATACCATGTCCCCGAAACAACGCCTATGAGCCGTTACCATCTTCCCTACACCAGGCCAACGAGCCGATTCCATCTGCTCTACACAAGTCCTACGAGCCGTTACGATTTCCTCTTCACCAGGCTAATTAGCCGTTACCATCCCCCCTACACCAGGCCAAAGAGCCGTTGCCATCTCCCCCAAACCAGGCCTACGTGCCGTTACCGTCTCCCCTACAGCAGGCCTACAAGCCATTACCATCTCCCCTTCACCATCCTAAAGAGCCGTTACCATCTCCCCAACACCACCCCAACGAGCCGTTACTATCTCCCCTACACCAGGCTTACATGCCGTTTCCATCTCTCCTAGACCAGGTCAAAGACCCGTTACCATCTTCCCCAAACCAGGCCTACGTGCAGTTACCATCTCCCCTACACCAGGCCTACAAGCCATTACCATCTCCCCTACACCAGGCATAGGAGCTGTTACCATCTCCTCTACACCAGGCATAGGAGCCGTTACCATCTCCTCTACACCAGGCCTACGAGCCGTTACCATCTCCTCTACGCCAGGCTAACGAGCCGTTACCATCTCCCGTACACCAGGCCTACGAGCAATAACAATCTCCCCTTCACCAGGCTAACAAGCCGTTACCATCTCCTCTACACCTGGCCTACGAGCCGTTACCATCTCCCCTATACCAGGACTACAATCAGTTACCATCTCCCCAACACCAGCCCAACGAGCCGTTACTATCTCCCCTACACCAGGCTTACATGCCGTTTCCATCTCCCCTAGACCAGGTCAAAGACCCGTTACCATCTCCCCCAAACCAGGCCTACGTGCCGTTACCATCTCCCCTACACCAGGCCTACAAGCCGTTACCATCTCCCCTACACCAGGCATAGGAGCGGTTACCATCTCCTCTACACCAGGCATAGGAGCCGTTACCATCTCCTCTACACCAGGCCTACGAGCCGTTACCATCTCCTCTACACCTGGCCTACGAGCCGTTACCATCTCCCCTATACCAGGACTACAATCCGTTACCATTTTCCCTACACCATGCCTATGAGCCGTTTCCATCTGCCCTACACCAGGCCTATGAGTTGTTACCACCTCCCCTACACCAGGCCTACGAACCGTTACCATCTCCCCTTCACCAGGCCAACGAGCCGTTACCATCTCCCCTACACCAGGCCTACAACCCGGTACCATCTCCGCTTCACCAGGTCAACGAGTGTTTACCATCTCCCCTACACCAGTCCTATGAGCCGTTACCATGTCCCCTTCACCAGGCCAACGAGCAGTTACCATCTCCCCTAAATCAGGGCTATGAACCGTTACAATGTCCCATACACTAGGCCAACGAGCCGATACGATTTGCCCATCACCAGGCTAATGAGCCGTTACCATCTCCCCTACACCAGGCCAATAAGCTGTTACAATCTTTTCACCAGCCAACAAGCCGTTACCATCTCCCAAACACCAGGCCAATTAGCCGTTACCATCTCCCTTGCACCAGGGCTACGAGCCGTTTCCATATCCCCGAAACAACACCTACGAGCCGTTACCATCTTCCCAACACCAGGCCAACGAGCCGATTCCATCTGCTCTACACAAGTCCTACGAGCCGTGACGATTTCCCCTTCACCAGGCTAATGAGCCGTTACCATCTCCCCTACACCAGGCCAATGAGCCGTTACCATCTCTCCTACACCAGGACAACGAGCCGTTACCATCTCCTCTACAACAGGCCTACGAGCCGTTACCATCTCCTCTTCAACAGGCCTACGAGCCGTTACCATCTCCCCTACACCAGGTCTATGAGCCGTAACCATCTCCCCTTCGCCAGGCCAACGAGCCGTTACCATCCCCTCTACAACAGTTCTACAAGCCGTTACCATCTCCTCTACACCAGGCCTAAGAGCCCTTACCACCTCTCCTTCGCCAGGCCAATGAGCTGTTACCATCTTACCTACACCTGACCTACGAGCCATCACCATCTTTCCTACACCAGCCCTACGAGCTGTTACTATCTCCTCTTCACCAGGTCAAAGAGCCATTACCATCTACCCTACACAAGGCCGAAGAGCCGTTACCGTCTCCCCAACACCAGGCCAACGAGCCGTTACCATCGCCCCTACTCCAGGGCTATCAGCCATTTCCATCTCCCCTGTATTTATTTATGTATTTTTATATATTAAGCTTTGACAGAAGTCAGGAAATGATCGCACAGGTGTCAAGGCACCTATTGTGAGGCAATCATCCCACAACATTTACAGACAATTGAACAATGAGAAGATTAAAAAAAAAAACATATATATATATATATATATATATACACACATATACACACATACATATATATATATATATATATATATGGCTATATATATATATACAGTGGTGCTTGAAAGTTTGTGAACCCTTTAGAATTTTCTAGATTTCTGCATGAATATGACCTAAAACATCAGATTTTCACGCAAGGCTTAAAAGTAGATAAAGAGAACCCAGTTAAACAAATGAGACAAAAATATTATACTCAGTCATTTATTTATTGAGGAAAATGATCCAATATTACATATCTGTGAGTGGCAAAAGTATGTGAACCTTTGCTTTCAGTATCTGGTGTGACCCCCTTGTGTAGCAATAACTGCAACTTAATATTTCCGGTAATTGTTGATTAGTCCTGTACATCAGCTTGGAGAAATTTTAGCCCATTCCTTAGTACAGAACAGCTTCAACTCTGGGATGTTGGCGGGTTTCCTCACATGAAATGCTCGCTTCAGGTCCTTCCACAATATTTCGATTGGATGAAGGTCAGGACTTTGATTGGCCATTCCAAAACATTAACTTTATTTTTCTTTAACCATTCTTTGGTAGAACGACTTGTGTGCTGAGGGTCACTGTCTTGTTGCATGACCCACCTTCTCTTGAGATTCAGTTCATGGACAGATGTCCTGACATTTTCATTTAGTATTTGCAGGTATAATTCAGAATTCATTGTTCGATCAATCATGGCAAGCTGTCCTGGCCCAGATGCAGCAAAACGGGCCCAAACCATGATACTACCACCACCATGTTTCACAGATGGGATAAGGTTCTTATGCTGGAATGCAGTGTTTTCCTTTCTCCAAACATAACGCTTCTCATTTAAAACAAAAAGTTCTATTTTGGTCTCATCTGTCCACAAAACATTTTTCCAACAGCCCTCTGGTTTGTTCACGTGATCTTTAGCAAATTGCAGACAAGCAGCAATGTTCTTTTGGAGAGCAGTGGCTTTCTCCTTGCAACCCTGCCATGCACACCATTGTTGTTCAGTGTTCTGCTAATGGTGAACTCATGAACATGAACATCAGCGAGTGCGAGGGAGGCCATCAGTTGCTTAGAAGTTGCCCTGGGGTCCCTTGTGACCTCGCCGACTATTACACGCCTTGCTCTTGGAGTGATCTTTGTTGGTCGACCACTCCTGGGGAGGGTAACGATGGTCTTGTATTTCCTCCATTTGTACACAATCTGTCTGACTGTGGACTGGTGGAGTCCAAACTCTTTAGAGATGGTTTTGTAACCTTTTCCAGCCTGATGAGCATCAACAACGCTTTTTCTGAGGTCCTCAGAAATCTCCTTCGTTCCTGCCATGATACACTTCTACAAACATGTGTTGTAAAGATCAGACTTTGATAGATCCCTGATCTTTAAAGTAAACAGGGTGCCCACTCACACCTGATTGTCATCCCATTGATTGAAAACACCTGACTCTAATTTTACCTTCAAATGAATCACTAATCCTAGAGGTTCACATACTTTTGCCACTCACAGATATGTAATATTGGATCATTTTCCTCAATAAATAAATGACTACGTATAATATTTTTCTCTCATTTGTTTAACTAGATTTTCTTTTTTCTACTTTTAAGACTTGTGTGAAAATCTGATGTTGTTTTAGGTCATATTTATACAGAAATATAGAAAATTTTAAAGGGTTCACAAACTTTCAAGCGCCACTGTATGTATATATATATATATATATATATATTAGGGGTGGCACGGTTCACAAAAGTGGTGGTTCGGTACGTATTGCGGTTTGAGGTCTGCAGTTCGGTACGTATTGCAGTTTTTTTTTTTATATAAGTACTCTATATTTGGGCATATACTATTTACCTTAAGTTACCATAGTTTTTAAGCATTTAAGAGAGGTTAAAATTATAGTTAGAATGAAATAGTCATGCACAAACTAAGTTTGAATTGACATAAGCATATTTTCTGAAAAATCTCTGATGAAAAGCCAGGTAGTACTTTGAAACAGCAAGAAGTAAGACATGGATGATTTCAACAGCTTTTTTTTTATTTACTACAGTATTTATACAAAGTGTCAGGAGCGTTTGCTGCCATGTTGTGGCATATTTGAAGCATTCCCACGATTGTACGGCATTCGTGCTTTACAATGCTTGCATACCGTGACGATTTTGTCAATTGATTTTTTGCCGGCGTCATCGTATGTAATGGGAAAACCAAAATGTTCCCACACACCTGATTTGAATGACGCGGGGGCATCCTCAATGTACGAGATGTCTTCTCCACTGTCACTTGCCATATTTGCACTTGTCGTCCACACTCCGCTGTCACTTCAATTCTTTCGCGTTAAAGACAACCACGTGGTTTCATACGGGCATTCTCTTTTTTTTTTTTGCGAACCGAAGTCCACACGCGTATTGCACCGCAACAGGCGTATCGTTCGGTTCGGTTTTTTTCCCAGGACCGTGCTAAGCCTAATATATATATATATAAATACATTCATACACACATACACATATAGTAACAAGTCGACATGGTCTACAACATCCCCCGCCAATCGTGCACATCTGATTTTCGAATTCAATCAAGGCCTTTATGGTCTGAAGCTACACACCAAATTTGGTTAATGTATCTGTAGTAGTTTCTGAGTAAAGCTGTCCCCTTTATCTCGGACGGACGGACGCCCACACGGACGGACGGACGGACGGACGGAGGTCAAACCTATATCCCCCTCCCACTTCGTGTTGGCGGGGGATAAAAATATATTAGCAGGTTTGAAACTGAGCTCAGTATTTTTTTCATCTTTTAATAACACTGGATGAACTTTGCATATGTAATCAAAGGAATACATATGTGTACAAGAACATTTTGTTATAAATATTTTTTTGTAAAATATGTTAAAATATTTACATTGGAGCTATATTGCATTAGTTTTGAATTATTCAAAATACAGGCATTACAGGCATATACAATATCTCTACAATCATTTTTAGTAAGATATAAAGGTTAACAATTATAGTCCCCTTTGATAATCATATGCACTAAGTTGAAAAAACAAGTCAAGGGCAATAACTCCGTCAAAAATCGCTGCACGGTTCTAATTTTTAAACTCCACCTAGGGAACCATGTCATAAAGCCACATGCAAAATTTGGTTTTCCTATCTATCATAGTTTCCGAGTAAACTTGTCCCCTTTTCGGACGGATGGACGGACGGACGCACACACGGACGGACGGACGGACAGAGGTCAAACCTATATCCCCCTCACTTTCGTGGCGGGGGATAATAATTAAATAAGACAGTTTAGTGTAAGTGTAAGTAACATCAGAGGGACAGATGACAACCTGAACAATGACATTTGCCAACCCATGTACATGAATCATCAGAAGAAAAATAGTAGTTGATCTATTCTTTATAAAAATGAAATAGCTTCGATTTAAAAGCAGCTGTAGTATCAGAAATGTGATATCAGACTGGCTTTCCACTGTTATGGCCCCAATTTGTTATTACAATTTACGACACAACAGCTACAGCAACAGCAAGGGATGACAGAAACAGTTTTAAAAACTGTTACACATCTAATTAACAGACAAAGACTAATACTAACCTACAACTAATAACCAAGATTGATTAACAACAAAACAACAGAAATATTTACAGTCCCTTGTTTGTTGGGGTGGCTTGGTGATGACCTGGGTAAGGAAAATGCTCAAACATAGGCAAAAATCCACTAAAGAAACTTCACAGGTCTTGAACAGAATGACAGGTCTGGTCACATGTATCCCTCTTCCTGCAATTTCTCCTACTACTTGACTGTCTCAATTCTTTTCCTTATACACTCTTTTGCAGACCCCACCCACATTTAGACCTTTTTTTTTTTAAATTTACGGGGACTTTCCCCAGACATGCCCAGGACATGTCTAAACATAACTCCAGTCTGGGCTGAGACCAGGATGATAAAGCACCATCGACAGCAACTCTTTGTTTACGATTGGATAAGTACGACGTAATCCACTTTAAAAGATTTCCATGAAATCCGTATGTCTGGAGTTTATATAAAAGTAAGTCATGGGGGATGGAGTCGAAAGCAGATGAAAAGTCTAAATATGAAATATCAATTTTTCCGGACTGATCTAAGCATTAGCCAACATTGTGAAATACCTGGATTAACTGAGTTGTTGTCGACCTACCCTTCACAAAACTATGTTGCAGGTGATGAAGAACAGGCACTACATGAGGGTAGACAAAATTAAGTATGCACCTTTCCAGCACCTTGCTACAAATGCACATTAATGATACCGTTCAAAAATTAATAACTCTTGAAGAATCCCAAGAAACGCATTGGTGTCGTGGTAAGAAAATCACTGAGAACGTCCAAATACTGATTGTACTTGAAAGTACATGCATTTTTTAATTTATTCCATAGTTTGCAAAATTTTGCCTACAACGCTGGAGTATTGCATTTTTTAGCAAGTTTCCGTGTGGATTGTACCAGGCGTACTAGCCGTTACCATCTCCCCTACACCATGCATACGAGCCGTTACCATCTCCCATACGCCAGGCCAACGAGCCGTTACCATCTCCCCCAAACCAGGCCTACGAGCCGGTACCGTCTCCCCTACACCAGGCCTACAAGCCATTACCATCTCCCCTTCACCAGGCTAATGAGCCGTTACCATCTCCCCTACACCAGGCCAACGAGCCGTTACCATCTCCCCCAAACCAGGCCTACGAGCCGGTACCATCTCCCCTACACCAGGCCTACAAGCCATTACCATCTCCCCTTCACCAAGCAAATGAGCCGTTACCATCTCCCCAACACCAGCCCAACGAACCGTAACCATCTCCCCTATACCTGGCCTACGAGCCGTTACCATCTACCCTACACCAGGCATAGGAGCCGTTACCATCTCCCCAACGCCAAGCCAACGAGCCGTTACCATCACCCCTACACCAGGCCAAGAGCCATTACCATCTCCCCTTCACCAGGCTAACGAGCCGTTACCATCGCCCCTACACCATGCCAACAAGCCGTTACCATCTCCCCTACACCAGGCCTAAGGGCCGTTACCATCTCACCTACAGCAGGGCTACGAGCAGTTACCATCTCCCCTTCACCAGGCCAACGATCTGTTACCATCTCCCCTTCACCAGGCCAACGAGCCATTACAATCTCCCCTACAGCAGGCCTACGAGCCGATATCATCTCCCTCCACCAGCGCTACGAGCCGTTACTATCTCGCCAACACCAGGCCAATGAGCCGTTACCATCTTCTCTTCACCAGGTCAACGAGCCGTTACGATCTCCCATACACCAGGTCTACGAGCCGTTACCATGTCCCCTACACCAAACCTATGAGCCGTTACCATTTACCCTACACCAAACCTATGAGCCGTTACCATTTACCCTACACCAGACCAATGACCCATTACCATCTCCTCTTCACCAGGCTAATGAGCCGTTAACATCTCCCCTACACAAGGTCTACGAGCCATTACCATCTCCCCTACACCAGGCATACGAGCCGTGACCATCTCCCCTCCACCAGGCCTATGAGCCGTTACCATCTTCTCTTCAAAAGGACAACGAGCCGTTACTATCTCCCCTACACCAGACATACAAGCTGTTACCATCTCCCTTACACATAGCTTATGAGCGGTTACCACCTCCTCTACACCAGGCCTACGAGCCATTACCATCTCCACTACACCAGGCCTACGTGCCGTGACCATCTCACCTAAAAAGGGCTACGAGCCATTACCATCTCCCCTACTCCAGGTTTACGAGCCGGTACCATCTCCCCAAAAGCAGGAAAATGAGCCGTTACCATCTCCCCAACAGCAGGCCTTTGCTCGGTTACCATCTCCTCTACACCAGGGCAATAATCCGTTACGATCTCCCATACACGGGGCTATGAACCATTACCATGTCCCCTACACCAGGCAGATGAGCCGTTACCATTTACTCTACACCAGGCCAATGAGCTGTTACCATCCCCCCTGTAACGGAGCTGCTGGCCCGTTACTGGGTCGAGCGATTAATGAACTCTGTCCGGAATTCCCTGTCAGTTACGTGCCTGTGACTGCGTTTGTTCGTTGACGAAAGCAGGGACAAGCGTCTTTTTAATATATGGCATGCATATGAACGTGTAGGGCTAAGTTTTTAAAAACTGTTCTAACTTTACGCTCACCATTAGCTTGGCCAACTAATGGGAGAGGGTGAAGCTATAGTCAACATAATCTAGCCACAGTTTTTACTTTGTTCCAAATGTTTCAATGCAGTGCTAAAAGCAGAGAAACAAAACGCTTGCTACCTGTTTGTTCGATCCGACAGCGGGATGGTGACTTCCGGGGTGGACGGGAAACCAAACCGAGCACTCGTACACCCATGCATATGTAAGCGGTAAACTGTGAAGTGGAATATTCCAGCTCACGGAATGAGCAGAAAATACTATATAGTACTCAGTTTGCTGCAATAATAATTGTTTGTTTTTATGCTGGAAATATAATGATTCGGATATGTCTGACTGAATGCTTAAATTAAGTATTGTACTGCATAGCGGATTGCAAATGTTTTGGTTTATCCCATTAAGGGGAAAAGTATTTAAAGGGCTGCCAAGCATTCATTTGTGGTTTTTTTGGTTGGGCAGAAGGTTGGTTCTGCAGTGGTTTATTTTTTTTAAAAGATGGCGATTATTGGACCCATTAGAAAAAAAAGTGAACTGTTATTTGTTTTCATTTAATTTTTTTTTTCCCCTTGAAAGTCTATCTTAGTTTTTTTTGATTGCTTGCACTGTAAATAGCCCTCACCTTCACCTGCACCTTTGGGGAAAATAAAATACAATTGTTGGCACATACTTTGTTTTGACTCCATTTTTGGATTTGGACCTTGGCTGCTTCGGGTTCCCCTTACATTGTGGTGTCAGAAGTGGGATTGGTAACGCCGTGGAAGCCACCACCAAGTAAAATGCCACCCAAAGGAAGGCAAGAGAAGGCTGAGGAGCAGAGTGCCGAAGCTGCAAGTACTTCAGGTGACTCAGCAGCTAGAGGAGAAGCAGGGGGCTCAGAGGGTCTTGTGGCAGAGTTGACGGGCCTGGTGAAAATTCTCCTCCAAAGTCAGACTGCCCGGGATGAGCGAATGGAGAAGGAGGCGGTGCGTCAGGAACAGCGCTGGAAAAGTATGCAGCATCAGTTCCAGCTACTGCAACAGCAGGTGGGACGAGGTCACTGGGAAGGAGAGGAGTTTGAGGCGGAAGACATAAGCGGGGACTCGGTAACGCCTTCACGTGGGATGGCATTACAGAGGGGTCCAACGGCTGATTTCAAAGCTCCCAAGCTCCACCCACTTAACAAGGATGATGACATCGAGCATTTCCTCACAACTTTTGAGAGGATTGCAGCAGCTTGTCGCTGGCCAGCAGATGAATGGGCCGTGCGGTTAGTGCCTTTATTGACTGGTAAAGCACGGAGTGCCTATGTGGCAATGGACATTACTGACACTTGTAATTATGACCATGTGAAGAGGGCCATACTGAAGAAGTATGAAATCAATGCGGAAACCTACAGGCGACGCTTCCGGTCCATGTACGTCCAACCCGATGAGACGCCACGTGAGCTGTATGGGCGACTAAAAGAGCTGTTTTCAAAATGGGCCAAGCCAGAGCAGCGCACTGTTCAAGAAATCTCGGAACTCCTAATCTTGGAGCAGTTCATGCGAATGGTGAACCCAGAGATGGAGGTTTGGATCCGTGAGCATGATCCGAAAACTGCTTGGGAGGCAGCAGACTTGGCAGAAATTTTCATCTCCGCTAGGAGAGGAGCCAGAGGGGGCAGCTGTGAATGGTGGAAGCAAGGGCCCAGAAGTAAGTCTGTTGGGGGTGTTGTGGGAGATGGTCATGCCCAAAATAAGCCTAACTTTTGTAGTAAGCCTGCTGATACTGGTACAAAATGGGAGGTAAAATGTTTTTACTGTGGTGAATTGGGGCACACCAAACCTCACTGCCCAGCTAGGAGGAGCAAGCCCACTAATGTATGCTATGTGCCTAGGCCATCTGCACCCAGGTTGGGGGTTACCTCTGGTGAGCACATGGTTAGGGTCCTCATTAATGGAGTAGCTGCGCAGGCCTTGGTGGACACTGGGAGTACTCAGACACTGGTGTTGGATAGTTTGGTCCCCAAGGAGGAGTGGCAAGATCAGGCCCAGGTTAGAGTGCGTTGTGTCCATGGGACTGAAAAAGTTTACCCAACTACAGAGGTGTACCTGACTGTTGAAGGCCAGACCTTTTTTCTGCCTGTAGCTCTCACATCCCAGTTGCCCTATCCTGTTGTTTTAGGCCAGGACATTCCCATTCTCTGGGACTTACTGCCAAAGATCAAAACCTGCAATGTTGTTACAAGAGCCAGGAGTGCTGCTGAGGGGTTTAAGGCTTTACCCTTTTATGGGGAGGAGATTGAGGCTGGACAGCAGAAAATGCGGAAAACTAGGAGGGAAAGGAGATTGGCAAAAATGACAGGTGGTGCTGAGGTGGTTGTGCCCAACAGTCTGCCAGAACCAGATTTGGGTCTTGACTTTCAGATACCAGAGGATATTAAAGCCCTGCAGGAAAGTGACATGACTCTAAAGCCCTGGTTTCAGAAGGTGACGATGATTGATGGGGTCAAGCAGGGGAGATCGGACTGCTTAGCAGATGAGTATTACATTTTGAAAAATGGCATTCTGTATCAGGTAAAGGGTGGTGTGGAAGCGCTGGTAGTGCCAGCCTCATTGAGGCATACAGTTATGACTCTGGGACATTCAATTCCATGGGCAGGTCATTTAGGGAAACATAAAACGTTAGTAAGGATCGCAAGCCGATTTACCTGGCCTTTGTTGTACACTGATGTAACAGAGTTTTGTAAGACTTGCACGGAGTGCCAGTTAACGTCTGGTAGGGGGGTAGCACCAGCTCCTTTGCAGCCTTTACCAATTGTTGACACCCCTTTTAATAAAATAGGGATGGACATAGTTGGGCCCCTAGCTAGGAGCAAAAGTGGAAATTGTTATATATTGGTTATGTGTGACTACGCTACCGAATACCCTGAGGCTTTTCCCCTTAGGAATGTCAAAGCTAGGCAGGTGGCAAATTGTCTTCTCCAATTGTTCTCACGAGTTGGTGTACCTAGGGAGATAATCACTGATCAGGGAACCAACTTTCTTTCTGAGCTCCTGAAACAGGTTTATAAGCTATTGGGTATAAAGGGTATCAAGACCTCTCCTTATCACCCCCAAACAGACGGACTTGTTGAACGCTTCAATCAGACGCTAAAAAGTATGTTGCGCAAGTTTGTTGCTGGTGCTGGTACAGACTGGGACCAATGGTTGCCATACCTGCTCTTTGCATATAGAGAAGTGCCTCAAGCTTCTACGGGATTCTCTCCCTTCGAATTGCTCTATGGGCACCAGGTGCGGGGCCATTTGGATCTACTACGAGAGCTCTGGGCAGGAGAAAAAAGGGAGAGCAAGAACGTGGTAGCATACGTGGTCCAGATGAGGCAGAGGCTGGAGGAGATGACAACACTGGCTCAGGAGAACATGAGAAGGGCCCAACGGAACCAGAAAACCTGGTATGACCGACAAGCCAGAGACCGGTCCTTTGAACCAGGACAGGAGGTAATGCTTTTGCTTCCTACCAATGAGAGCAAGCTTTTGGCAAAGTGGCACGGTCCATATGAGGTCCTACGTAAAACAGGGCCGGTCACCTATGAGATTTCAATGCCAGAGAGAGGGAAGAAAAAACAGACTTTCCACATTAATCTGTTAAAGGAGTTTCGTTCCAGGCAGGAGCCAGTGAAGACCCAGCTCTTTGTTCGGGCAGTGGGTGAAGAGGAGGAGCCAGCAGAGCAGTATTTCCCCACAAACAGCCAGCCGCAGACACTGGATTTATCCCACCTTAATCCCCAACAGAGAGAGCAGCTGCAAGAGCTACTGGACCCTGAGCTGTTTCAAGAAAAGCCTGGCTACACTACCCTGATAAAACATCATGTACACCTCAAGGAAGATGCACCGGCAAGGCAGAAATCCTATAGGATTCCAGAACGCCTTCTCCCTGTGCTAGAGCAAGAGCTGGAAACCATGCAGTCCCTGGGAGTGATCGAACCCTCGGAAAGTGAGTGGTGCAGTCCCATCGTGCTCGTTCCCAAAAAGGATGGATCCATCCGATTCTGCGTCGATTTCCGTCAGGTAAATGCCCTGTCAAAATTTGACCCGTATCCTATGCCACGCATAGATGAGTTGGTGGAAAGGCTGGGGAAGGCCAGATATATTTCCACGTTGGACTTGAGCAAGGGCTACTGGCAAGTACCATTGACAGAGGAAACTAGGAAGCTCACGGCTTTTCGAACCCCCTTGGGGTTGTTCCATTTTACGGTTATGCCCTTTGGCCTGCAGGGGGCACCGGCAACGTTCCAGCGCTTGATGGATAAGGTGCTGCGGGACACCAGAGACTTTTCGGCGGCTTACCTGGATGATGTGGTCATCTTCAGCACAACATGGGAAGAACACCTGGACCACTTGCGTCAAGTACTGCAGAGAATCAAGTCGGCAGGTCTCACCATCAATCCCCAGAAATGTGCTTTGGCTAAAAAGGAGGTGAGATACTTGGGTTTTGTAATTGGTGATGGGGTCATCCGTCCTCAACTCGAGAAGGTTGAGGCGATTCGGTCCTGCAGTCCTCCAACAACCAAAAGAAGGTGAGAGCATTCTTGGGCTTAGTGGGGTGGTATAGGAAATTCATTCCTAACTTTTCCACTCGAGCTGCTGTCTTAACAGATCTAACCAGGAACAGTGCCCCAACCAAAGTATTATGGACCGAGAGCTGTGACCGGGCGTTCCAGGACTTGAAGGAGGCGCTGTGCCGAGACACAGTATTGCAGAGCCCGGACTTCAGCAAACCATTCATTCTGCAGACTGATGCCTCCGGTGTGGGGCTAGGAGCTGTTCTACTGCAGGGTGAGGAAGGAGAGCGTAAACCCATTGCTTTCCTGAGCAGAAAGATGTTTCCCAGGGAGACTAGATACTCAACGGTGGAGAAAGAGTGTCTGGCCGTAAAGTGGGCGCTGGACTCTTTCCGCTACTATCTCCTTGGACGTCACTTCACGCTGGAGACAGACCATCGAGCCTTACAATGGCTGCATCGGATGCGTGACTCCAATGCACGTATCACACGGTGGTACCTGTCCATCCAGCCATTTAACTTCACTGTATACTACAGGACTGGGTCCACCAACCAGGTGGCAGACTTCCTGTCTCGCATGCCGGAGGACTCTTAAACTGACATGAAGATGGGAGTGAATGATTGGGGGTGCAGACCCCTTTCTCCGACTGCAGAAGGGGGAGGAAATGTAACGGAGCTGCTGGCCCGTTACTGGGTCGAGCGATTAATGAACTCTGTCCGGAATTCCCTGTCAGTTACGTGCCTGTGACTGCGTTTGTTCGTTGACGAAAGCAGGGACAAGCGTCTTTTTAATATATGGCATGCATATGAACGTGTAGGGCTAAGTTTTTAAAAACTGTTCTAACTTTACGCTCACCATTAGCTTGGCCAACTAATGGGAGAGGGTGAAGCTATAGTCAACATAATCTAGCCACAGTTTTTACTTTGTTCCAAATGTTTTAATGCAGTGCTAAAAGCAGAGAAACAAAACGCTTGCTACCTGTTTGTTCGATCCGACAGCGGGATGGTGACTTCCGGGGTGGACGGGAAACCAAACCGAGCACTCGTACACCCATGCATATGTAAGCGGTAAACTGTGAAGTGGAATATTCCAGCTCACGGAATGAGCAGAAAATACTATATAGTACTCAGTTTGCTGCAATAATAATTGTTTGTTTTTATGCTGGAAATATAATGATTCGGATATGTCTGACTGAATGCTTAAATTAAGTATTGTACTGCATAGCGGATTGCAAATGTTTTGGTTTATCCCATTAAGGGGAAAAGTATTTAAAGGGCTGCCAAGCATTCATTTGTGGTTTTTTTGGTTGGGCAGAAGGTTGGTTCTGCAGTGGTTTATTTTTTTTAAAAGATGGCGATTATTGGACCCATTAGAAAAAAAAGTGAACTGTTATTTGTTTTCATTTAATTTTTTTTTTCCCCTTGAAAGTCTATCGTAATTTTTTTTGATTGCTTGCACTGTAAATAGCCCTCACCTTCACCTGCACCTTTGGGGAAAATAAAATACAATTGTTGGCACATACTTTGTTTTGACTCCATTTTTGGATTTGGACCTTGGCTGCTTCGGGTTCCCCTTACACCCCCTTCACCAGGCTAACGAGCCGTTACCATCTCCACTTCACCAAGCCAACGAGCCGTTACCATCTCTTCACCAGCCAACAAGCCGTTAACATCTCCAGTACACCAGGCAAATTAGCCGTTACCATCTCCCATACACCAGAGCTACGAGATGTTACCATCTCCCCTTCACCAGGCCAAGAAGCCGTTACCATCTCCCCTACACCAAGCCTACGAGCTGTTACCATCTCACCTTCGCCAGGCCAACAAGCCATTACCATCTCCCCTACACCAAGCCTACGAGCTGTCACCATCTCACCTTCGCCAGGCCAACGAGCAGTTACCATCTCCACTATGCCAGGCCTTCGAGCCGTTGCCATCTCCCCAACACCAAGGCAATGAGCCTTTACCATCTTCTCTTCGCGAGGCCGACAAGCAGTCACGATGTCCCATACACCAGGGCTATGAGCCATTACCATTTCCCCTACACCAGGCTAAAAAGCCCTTACCATCTCCCCTACACCAGGCCAATGAGCCGTTGCAATCTCCGCTACACCAGGTCTTTCGAGCCGCTACTATCTCCCCTACACCATGCCAATGAGCCGTTACAATCTCCTCTACACCAGGCCAACTAGTCGTACCATCTCCCCTACACCAGGCATATGAGCTGTTACAATCTTGTCACCAGCTAACAAGCCATTACCATCTCCTTTACACCAGAGCTACGAGCAGTTACCATCTCCCCTAAACCATGCCAACGAGCCGTTACGATCTCCCCTACACCAGGCCAACAAGCCGATACCATCTCCCCTCCTCAAGTCCTACAAGCTGTTACCATCACCCCGAAACAGGCCTATGAGGCGTTATCATCTCCCTTTCAACAGGACAACGAGCCGTTACCATTTCCCCTAAACCAGCCCGACGAGCCGTAACAGTCTCCTCTACACCAGGCCTACGAGCCGTTACCCTCTCCCGAACGCCAAGGCAATGAGCCTTTACCATCTCCCTTTCACGAGGCCTATGTGCCGATACCATCTCCCCTTCACCAGGCATACGAGTTGTTACCATCTCCCCTTCACCAGGCCAACGAGCCGTTACCATCTCCCCTACACCAGGCCAACGAGCTGTTACCATCTCCCCTACACCAGGCCAACGAGCTGTTACCATCTCCCCTAGACCAGGCCTATGAGCCGTTAACATCTCTTCACCAGCCAACAAACCATTACCATCTCCCATACAACAGGCCAATTAGCCGTTATCATCTCCCCTACACCAGACATACGAGCCATTACCATGTCCCATACACAAGGCCTATGAGCCGTTACCATATCCCCTTCACCAGGCCAACGAGCCATTACCATCTCCTCTACACCAGGGCTACGAGCCATTACCATCTCCCCGACACCAGGCATACGAGCCGTTACAATCTCCCCTACATCAGGGCTACCAGCCATTACCATCTCCCCAACACCAGGACAATGAGCCGTTACCATCTTCTCTTCACCAGGCCAACGAGTCGTTACGATTTCCCATACATTAGGGCTACGAGCCGTGACCATGTCCCCTACACCAAACCTATGAGCCGTTACCATTTACTCTACACCAGGCCAATGAGCTGTTACCATCCCCCCTTCACCAGGCTAACGAGCCGTTACCATCTCCACTTCACCAAGCCAACGAGCCGTTACCATCTCTTCACCAGCCAACAAGCCGTTAACATCTCCAATACACCAGGCAAATTAGCCGTTACCATCTCCCATACACCAGAGCTACGAGATGTTACCATCTGCCCTTCACCAGGCCAAGAAGCCCTTACCATCTCCCCTACACCAGACCTACGAGCTGTAACCATCTCCCCTACACCAGGCTTGCGAGCCGTTACCCTCTCCCCTACGCCAGGCCAACGAGCCTTGACCATCTTCCCTACACCAAGCCTACGAGCTGTTACCATCTCCCCTACAAATGGCCTACGAGCCGTTAACTACACTAGGCATAGTAGCCTTTACCATCTCCCATACGCCAGGCCAACGAGCCGTTACCATCTCCCATACACCAGGCCTATGAGCCATTACCATCTCCCCTTCACCAGGCTAACGAGCCGTTACCATCTCCCCTACACCAGGCCAACAAGCCGTTACTATCTCCCCTCCACCAGGCCTACGTGCCGATACCATCTCCTCTACACCAGGGCTACGAGCCTTACCATCTCCCCTACACCAGGTCTACGAGCTGGTACCATCTCCCCTACACCAGGCCAACGAGCCGTTACCATCTCCCCTCAACCAGGCCTATGAGCCGTAACAATCTCCCCTGCAGCAGGCTAACGATCCGTTACCATCTCCACTTCACCAGGCCAACGAGCTGTTACCATCTCCTCTACAGCAGGCCTAGGAGCCGTTACCATCTCCCCTACAGCAGGCCTACGAGCCGTTACCATCTCCCCTACACCAAGGCTACGAGCCGTTACCATCTCCCCAACACCAGGCCAATGAGCCGTTACCATCTGTGAATGGTAGGATTCCATGTGAATGGAATATGTGAATCATGTTGGATTCCTTCGGCCAAATGTTGTTAGTAGAACTCGAGGTCACAAATGGAAATTGACCAAAGGTTAATTTAGCACTGATATTCAGAAATATTTCTTCACCCAAAGGGTAATTTCAATGTGGAATAGCCTACCTGACCATATTGTTGAGGCAGAGACCTTGGGGGTTTTCAAGAGCAGGCTTGACCTAAAGTTAGATACCATTGAGTCATTTAGCATGTGAAGGGATATATTCACAATAGTATAAAGAAACTCGCAAGCTTAGTTGGGCTGAAAGGCCTGTTCTTGCCATTCATGTCATGTTATGTTATGTTATCTTCTCTTCACCAGGCTAACGAGCCGTTACGATCTCCCATACACCAGAGCTACGAGCGGTTACCATGTCCCCTACACCGAGCCGATGAGCCGTTACCATCTCCCCTTCACCAGGCCAATGACCCGTGCCCATCTCCCCTACAGCAGGCCTACGAGCTGTTACTATCTCTCCTACACAAGTACTACGAGCCGTTACCATCTCCCATAACCAGGCCTATGAGCCGTTACCATCTACCCTTCAACACGCCAACGAGCCGTTACCATCTCCCCTACACCAGGCCTAAGAGCCGTTACCATCTCCCCTACACCAGGCTTAGGAGCCATTACCATCTCCCCTTCACCAGGCTAACGAGCCGTTACCATCTTCCCTACACCAGGTCAACGAGCCGTTACCATCTCCCCTACACCAGGTCTACGTGCCATTACCATCTCCCCTACAACAGGGTTACGAGCCGTTATCATCTCCCATACACCAGGCCTACGAGCCGGTACAATCTCCCCTACACCAGGCTAACGAGCCGTTACCAACTCCCCTTCACGAGGTCTACGAGCCGGTGCCCTCTCCCCTACGCCAGGCCAACGAGCCGATACCATCTCCCCTAAACCAGGCCTACGTGCCGTTTCCATCTCCCCTACACCAGGGCTAAAAGCTGTTACCATCTTCCCTACACCAGGTCTAAGAGCCGGTACCATCTCCCCTACACCAGGCCAACAGGTCGTTACCTTCTCCGCTACAGCAGGCCAATGAGCCGTTACCATCTCCCATACACCAGGCCAATGAGCCGCTACCATCTCTTCACCAGCTAACAAGCCGTTACCATCTCTAATACACCAGGCCAATTAGCCGTTACCATCACCCCCACACCAGGGCTACGAGTCGTTACCATTGCCCCCAAACCACACCTAAGAGCCGTTACCATCTCGGCTTCACCAGGCCAACGAGCCGTTATCATCTCCCCTTCACAATTCCAACGAGCTGTTACCAACTCCCTTCACCAGGCCTATGAGCTGTTACCATCTATCCTACACCAGGTCTACGAGCCGGTACCATCTCACCTCAATTTGGCCAATGAGCCATTACCATCTCCCCTACACCAGGCCAATGAGCCGTTACCATCTCACCTAAACTTGGCCAATGAGCCGTTACCATCTCCCCTACACCAGGCCAATGAGCCGTTACCCTCTCCCCTACACCAGGCCAATGAGCCGTTACCATCTCCCATTCACCAGGCCAACGAGCCGTTACCATCTCCCCTTTTGCAGGCCAACGAGCCGTTACCATATTTTCTTCCTAAGGCCGACGAGCCGTTACGATGTCCCATACACTAGGGCTACGAGCCATTACCATCTCCCCTACACCAGGCATACTAGCCGTTACCATCTCCCCTACACAAGGCCTTTGAGCTTTTACCATCTCCCCTACACCAGGCATACGAGCCGTTACCATCTCCCCTACACAAGGCCTTTGAGCTTTTACCATTTCCCCTTCACCAGGCCAACGAGCTGTGACCATCTCCACTACACCTAGCCTACAAGCCGTTACCATCACCCCTACACTAGGCATAGGAGCCGTTACCATCACCCGCACACCAAGCCAACTATCCGTTACCATCTCCCCTTCACCAGGCCAACGAGCCGTTACCATCTCCGCTACGCCAGGCCAGCGAGCCGTTACCATCTCCACTTCACCTGGCTAACGAGCCGTTACCATCTCCCCTAAACCAGACCAACAAGCTGTAACAATCTCCCCTACACCAAGCCTACGTGCCATTACCATCTCACTTACACCAGGGCTACGAGCTGTCACCATTTCCCCTACACCAGGTCTACGAGCCGGTACAATCCCCCCTACACCAGGCCAAGGAGACGTTACCATCTCACCTAAACTAGGCCTATGAGCCGTTACCATCTCCCCAACACCAGGCCAATGAGCCATTACCATCTCCTCTACACCAGGCATATGAGCCGTTACCATCTCCCCTACACCAGGCCTATGAGCCATTACCATCTCCCCTACTGCAGGCCAACGAGCTGTTACAATCTCCCCTACACTAGGCCTACGAGCCATTACCATCTCCCCTTCACAAGGCTAACAAGCTGTTACCATCTCCCCTTCATCAGGCCAACGGGCCATTACCATCTCTCCTACAGTAGGCCTACGAGCCGTTACCATTCCCCTACACCAGGGCTACGAGCCGTTACCATCTCCCCAAGACCAGGCCAATGAGCTGTTTCCATCTTCTCTTCACCAGGCCAAAGAGCCGTTACCATCTCCCATTCTACAGGTTAAGAGCCGTTACCATCTCCTCTACACCAGGCCAACGAGCCGATACCATCTCCCCTAAACCAGGCCTATGAGCCGTTACAATCTCCCCTACACCAGGTTAACGATCCGTTACGATCTCCCCTTCACCAGGCCAACGAGCCGTTGCCATCTCCCCTACAGCAGGCCTACGAGCCGTTACCATCTCCCCTACACCAGGGCTACGGGCCTTTACCATCTCCCCAACACCAGGCCAATGAGCCGTTACCATCTGTGAATGTCAGGATTCCATGGAAATGGAACATGTGAATCATGTAGGATTCCTTCGGCCGAGTGTTGTTAGTAGAAGTCGGGGTCACAAATGTAAGTTGACCAAAGGTTAATTTAGCACTGATATTCGGAAATATTTCTTCACCCAAAGGGTAATTCCATTGTGGAAAAGCTTACATGACCATGTGGTTGAGGCAGAGACCTTGGGGTTTTAAAGAGCAGGCTTGACCTAAAGCTACATACCATTGAGTCATTTAGTATTTGAAGGGATATATTCACAATAGTATAAAGAAACTCGCAAGCTTAGTTGGGCTGCGAGGCCTGTTCTTGCCATTCATGTTATGTTATGTTATGTTATCTTCTCTTCACCAGGCTAACGAGCCGTTACGATCTCCCATACACCAAGCCTACGAGCCGGTACCATCTGCCCTACACCAGGCTAATGAGCCGTTACCATCTCCCTTACACCAGGTCTACAAGCCGGTACCCTCTCCTCTATACAAGGCCAACAAGCCGTTACTATCTCCCCTACACCAGGGCTACGAGCCGTTACCATCTCCCCTACACCAGGCCTACGAGCCGTTACCATCTCCAATACGGCAGGCCCACGAGCTGTTACCATCTCCCCTACTGCAGGCCAACGGGCCGTTACCATCTCCCTTACATCAGGGCTACGAGCCTTTACAATCGCCCCTACACTAGGCCTACGAGCCATTACCATCTCCCCTTCACCAGGCTAACACGCCATTACCATCTCCCCTTCACTAGGCTAATGGGCCGTTACCATCTCTCCTATAGCAGGCCTACGAGCCGTTACCATCTCCCCCACACCAGGGCTACGAGCCGTTACCATCTCCCCTACACCAGGCCAACGAGTTGTTACCATCTGCCCTACACCAGGCCAATGAGCTGATACAATCTTTTCACCAGCCAACAAGCCGTTACCATCTCCCATACACCAGGCCAATTAGCCGTTACCATCTGCCTTATACCAGCGCTACGATCAGTTCTTATCTCCCCTAAACCACGCCAACGAGCAGTTACCATCTCCCCTACACCAGGGCCAACGAGCCGATACCATCTCCCCTACACAAGTCCTACGAGCCGTTACCATCTCCCCGAAACAGGGCTATGAGCCGTTACCATCTCACCTTCACCAGGCTAACGGGCCATTACCAACTCCCCTACACCAGCCATATGAGCCGTTAACATCTCCCCAACACCAGGCCTACGAGCTGTTACCATCTCCCCAAGCCAGGCCAACGAGCCGTTACCATCTCCTCTACACCAGGCCAACGAGCCGATACCATCTCCCCTAAACCAGGCCTATGAGCCGTTACAATCTCCCCTACACCAGGTTAACGATCCGTTACCATCTCCCCTTCACCAGGCCAACGAGCCGTTGCCATCTCCCCTACAGCAGGCCTACGAGCCGTTACCATCTCCCCTACACCAGGGCTACGGGCCTTTACCATCTCCCCAACACCAGGCCAATGAGCCGTTAGCATCTATGAATGTCAGGATTCCATGGAAATGGAACATGTGAATCATGTAGGATTCCTTCGGCCGAGTGTTGTTAGTAGAAGTCGGGGTCACAAATGTAAGTTGACCAAAGGTTAATTTAGCACTGATATTCGGAAATATTTCTTCACCCAAAGGGTAATTCCATTGTGGAAAAGCTTACATGACCATGTGGTTGAGGCAGAGACCTTGGGGTTTTAAAGAGCAGGCTTGACCTAAAGCTACATACCATTGAGTCATTTAGTATTTGAAGGGATATATTCACAATAGTATAAAGAAACTCGCAAGCTTAGTTGGGCTGCGAGGCCTGTTCTTGCCATTCATGTTATGTTATGTTATGTTATCTTCTCTTCACCAGGCTAACGAGCCGTTACGATCTCCCATACACCAAGCCTACGAGCCGGTACCATCTCCCCTACACCAGGCCAATGAGCCGTTACCATCTCCCTTACACCAGGTCTACAAGCCGGTACCCTCTCCTCTATACAAGGCCAACAAGCCGTTACTATCTCCCCTACACCAGGGCTACGAGCCGTTACCATCTCACCTACACCAGGCCTACGAGCCTTTACCATCTCCAATACGGCAGGCCCACGAGCTGTTACCATCTCCCCTACTGCAGGCCAACGTGCCGTTACCATGTCCCTTACATCAGGGCTACGAGCCTTTACAATCGCCCCTACACTAGGCCTACGAGCCATTACCATCTCCCCTTCACCAGGCTAACACGCCGTTACCATCTCCCCTTCACTAGGCCAATGGGCCGTTACCATCTCTCCTATAGCAGGCCTACGAGCCGTTACCATCTCCTCCACACCAGGGCTACGAGCCGTTACCATCTCCCCTACACCAGGCCAACGAGTCGTTACCATCTGCCCTACACCAGGCCAATGAGCTGATACAATCTTTTCACCAGCCAACAAGCCGTTATCATCTCCCATACACCAGGCCAATTAGCCGTTACCATCTGCCTTATACCAGCGCTACGATCAGTTCTTATCTCCCCTAAACCACGCCAACGAGCAGTTACCATCTCCCCTACACCAGGGCCAACGAGCCGATACCATCTCCCCTACACAAGTCCTACGAGCCGTTACCATCTCCCCGAAACAGGGCTATGAGCCGTTACCATCTCACCTTCACCAGGCTAACGGGCCATTACCAACTCCCCTACACCAGCCATATGAGCCGTTAACATCTCCCCAACACCAGGCCTACGAGCTGTTACCATCTCCCCAAGCCAGGCCAACGAGCCGTTACCATCTCATCTACACCAGGCCTACGAGCCATCACCATCTCTCCTTCGCCAGGCTGACGAGCTGTTACCATATCCCCTACACCAGGCCAAAGAACCCATACCATCTCCGCGACACCAGGTCTAGGAGCCGGTTCCATCTCCCCTCACACCATGCCATTGAGCCATTACCATCTCCCCAACAGGAGGCAAATGAGCCGCTACAATCTCCCGTGCACCAGGCCAACGATCCGTTACCATCTCCCCTTCACCAGGCCAGCGAGCCCTTACCATCTCCCCTATTGCAGGCCAACGAACCGTTTCCATCTCCCTTACACCAGGGCTACGATCCGTTACCATCTCCCCAACACCAGGCCAATGAGCCGTTACCATCTCCCCAACACCAGGGCTACGAGCCGTTACCATCTACCCTACACCAGGCCAATGAGCCGTTACCATCTCCCCTACGCCCTGCGAAAGAGTCGTTACTATCTCCCCTACAATATGCCATGATCCGTTACCATCTGCCCTTCACAACGCCTACGAGCCGTTACCATCTCCCTACACCAGGCCTACGAGCCCATCCCATTTCCTCGACACCACGCCTATGATCCGTTACCATCTTTTCTTCACCTGGCAAACCAGCCGTTACAATCGCTTCTACACCAGGCTAACGAGTCGTTACGATCTCCCATACACCAGGCTAATTCGCTTTTACCATCTCCCTTACACCAGGGCCAGGAGCGGTTACCATCTCCGCTAAACCACGCCAACGAGCCGTTACCATCGCCCCTACACCAGGCCAACGAGCTAGAACCATCTCCCCTCCACAAGTCCTACGAGCTGTTACCATCTCCCCGAAACAGGCCTATGAGCCGTTACCATCTCCCCTTCATCAGGCCAACGAGCCGTTACCATTTCCCCTACACCTGGCCAACGAGTCGTTACCATCTCCCCTAAACCAGGCCAATGAGTTGCTACCATCTCTTCACCAGCCAACAAGCTGTAACCATCTCCCATACACCAGGCCAATTTGCCGTTACCATCTCCTCCACACCAGGGCTACGAGTCATTACCATCTCTCCTAAACCACGCCTAAGAGCCGATTCCATCTCCACTACACCAGGCATATGAGCCGTTACGATCTCCCCTACGCCAGGCCAACGAGCCGTTACAATCTCCCCAACACCAGGCCTAAGAGCCGTGACCATCTCACCAACACCTGGCCAACGAGACGTTACCATCTCCACTACACCAGGCCTTCAAGCTGTCACCATCTCCCCTTCACCAGGCCAACAAGGTGTTACCATCTCCCCTTCACTAGGCCAACGAGCTGTTACCATCTCCCCTTCACCAGGCTTACCAGCTGTTTCCATCTCCCCTTCACCAGGCCAAGGATCTGTTACCGTCTCCCCTATACCTGGTCTACTAGCCTTTACCATCTCCACTACACCAGGCTAAGAAGCCGTAACGATCCCCCCTACGCCTGGCCAACGAGCCCTTACAATCTCCCCTTCGCCAGGCTAACGAGTTGTTACCATTTCCTCGACACCAGGCCAACGAGCCGTTACTATCTCCGCTACACCAGGCCTGCGAGCCTTTACCATCTCCCCAACACCAGGGCGACAAGCAGTTACCATCTCCCCAACACCAGGACTACGAGCCAGTACCATCTCCCCTACAGCATGCCAATGAGCCATTACAATCTCCCCTACAGCAGGCAAATGAGCCTTTACAATCTCCAGTACACCAGGCCAACGAACCGTTACCATCTCCCCTTCACCAGGCCAAGGAGCCGTTACCATCTCCCTTATTGCAGGCCAACAAGCCGTTACCATCTCCCTTACACCAGGGCTACGAGCCATTACCATCTCCCCGAGACTAGACATACGAGCCATTACCATCTCCACGACACCAGGCATACGAGCCGTTACCATCTCCCATACACCAGGCCTATGAGACGTGACCATCTCCCCTACACCAGGTATACGAGCCATTACCATCTCCCCCATGCCAGGCCAACGAGCCTTTACCATCTCCGCTTCACCAGGCCAACGAGCTGTTACCATCTCCCCTACACCTGGCCTACGAACCATTACAATCTCCCCAATACCAGGCATAGGAGCAGTTACCATCTCCGCTAAGCCAGGCCAATGAGCCGTTACCATCTCCGCCTAGCCAGGCCAACGAGTCGTAACCATCTCCCATTCACCAGGCTAACGAGCCGTTACAATCTCCCCTACACCAGGCCAAGAAGCTGAAACCAACTCCCCTATACGAGGCCTACGTGCCATGACAATCTCACCTACACCAAGGCTACGAGATGTTTCCATCTCCCCTACACCAGGTCTACGAGCCGGTACCATCCCCCCTACACTAGGCCAACGAGCCGTTACCATCTCACCTAAACCAGGCCTATGAGCCGTTACCATCTCCCCTCCACCAGGCCAACGAGCAGTTACCATCTCCCAAACACCAGGCCAATGAGCCGTTACCATCTCCTCTACACCAGGCATTTGAACACTAACCATCTCCCCTACACCAGACCAACGATCCGTGACCATCTTCTGTTCACCAGGCTAACGAGCCGTTACCATCTCCGCTACACCAGGGCTACAAACCATAACCATCTCCCCAACACCAAGCCAATGACCTTTTACTAACTTCTCTTCACCAGGCCAACGAGCCGTTACAATCTCCCAAACACCAGGGCTATGAGCTGTAACCATCTCTTCTTCATCAGGCTAATAAGCCGTTTCCATCTCCTCTACACCTGGCTTACGAGTCGTTCCCATCTCCCCCACACCAGGCCAATGAGCCGCTACCATCTCTTCACCAGCCAAGAAGCCGTTACCATCTCCCATACACCAGGCCAATTTGCAGTTACCATCTCCTCCACACCAGGGCTACGAGCTGTTACCATCTCCCCTGAACCACGCCTAAGAGCAGTTATCATCTCCACTACGCCAGGCCAACGAGCCGTTACAATCTCCCCAACACCAGGCCTAAGAGCCCTTACTATCTCACCCACGCCTGGCCAACGAGACGTTACCATCTCCCCTAAACCAGGCCTACAAGCTGTTACCATCTCCACTTCACCAGGCCAACAAGCTGTTATCATCTCCCCTTCACCAGGCCAACAAGCTGTTATCATCTCCCCTTCACCAGGCCAACGAGCTGTTACCATCTCCCCTTCACCAAGCCTACGAGCTGTTACCATCTCCCCTTCACCAGGCCAACTAGCTGTTACCGTCTCCCCTACACCTGGCCTACTAGCCGTCACCATCCCCCCTACACCAGGCTTAGGAGCTGTAACCATCCCCCCTACGCCAGGCCAACGAGCCGTGACCATCTCCCCTTCACAACGCCAAAGAGCTGTTACTATCTCCCCGACAACAGGCCTACGAGCCGTTACCATCTCCCTACACCAGGCCTACGAGCCCATACCATTTTCCCGACACCACGCCTATGATCCGTTACCATCTTCTCTTCACCAGGCCGACTATCCGTTATCATCGCTTCTACACCAGCCAACAAGCCATTACCATCTCCCATACACCAGGCCAATTTCCCGTTACCATCTCCTCCACACCAGGGCTACAAGCCGTTACCATCTCCCCTAAACCACGCCTAAGAGCCGTTACAATCTCCAATACACCAGGCATACGAGCCGTTACCATCTCCCCAACGCCAGGCCAATGAGCCGTTACAATCTCCCCAACACCAGGCCTAAGAGCCGTTACCATCTCACCCACGCCTGGCCAACGAGACGTTACCATCTCCCCTACACCAGTCCTACAAGCTGTTACCATCTTCCCTTCACCAGGCCAACAAGCTGTTACAATCTCACCTTCACGAGGCCAACGAGCTGTTACCATCTCTCCTTCACCAGGCCTACGAGCTGTTACCATCTCCCCTTCACAAGGCCAACGAGCTGATACCGTCTCCCCTACACCTGGCCTTCTAGCCGTTACCATCTCCCCAACACTAGGCTTAGGAGCCGTAACCATCCCCCCTATGCCAGGCCAACGAGCCGCTACCATCTCTCCACCGCCAGGCTAACAAGCTGTTACCATATCCCCTACAACAGGGCGACAAGCCGTTACCATCTCCCCAACACCGGGTCTACGAGCCAGTACCATCTCCCCTACACCATGCCAATGAGCCATTACAATCTCTCCTACAGCAGGCAAATGAGCCGTTACAATCTCCAGTACACCAGGCCAACGAACCGTTACCATCTCCCCTTCACCAGGCCAAAGAGCCGTTACCATCTCCCCTACTATAGGCCAAGGAGCCATTACCATCTCCCCTACACCAGGTTTTACGAGCCGTTACCATCTCCCCAACACCAGGCCGATAAGTCGTTACCATCTTCTCTTCAGCAGGCCGACGAGCAGTTACGATGTCCCATACACCAGGGCTACGAGCCGTTACCATCGCCCCTACTATAGGCGAAGGAGCCATTACCATCTCCCCTACACCAGGTTTTACGAGCCGTTACCATCTCCCCAACACCAGGCCTATAAGCCGTTACCATCTTCTCTTCACCAGGCCGACGAGCAGTTACGATGTCCCATACACCAGGGCTACGAGCCATAACCATCTCCCTTACACCAATCATACGAGCCGTTACCATCTCCCATACACCAGGCCTATCAGCCGTTACCATCGCCCCTACACCAGGTATACGAGCCATTACCATCTCCCCTACGCCAAGCCACAAGCTGTACCATCTCCCATTCAACAGGCCAACGAGCTGTTACCATGTCCCCTACACCTGGCCTACGAACTGTTACAAACTCCCCTATACCAGGCATAGGAGCAGTTTCCATCTCCGCTACACCAGGCCAACGAGCCGTTACCATCTCTGCTACGCCAGGCCACAAGCCGTTACCATCTCCCCTTCACCAGGCCAACGAGCTATTACCATGTCCCCTACACCTGGCCTACAAACTGTTACAAACTCCCCTATACCAGGCATAGGAGCAGTTACCATCTCCGCTACGCCAGGCCAACGAGCCGATACCATCTCCGCTACGCCAGGCCAACGAGCTGTTACCATCTCCGCTACGCCAGGCCAACGAGCCATTACAATCTCCCCTTCACCAGGCTAACAAGCCGTTACAATCTCCCCTACACCAGGCCAACAAGCTGTAACCATCCACCTTACACTGGGCCAAAGAGCCGTTACCATCTCCCCTACTATAGGCCAAGGAGCCATTACCATCTCCCCTACACCAGGTTTTACGAGCCGTTACCATCTCCCCAACACCAGGCCGATAAGTCGTTACCATCTTCTCTTCAGCAGGCCGACGAGCAGTTACGATGTCCCATACACCAGGGCTACGAGCCATAACAATCTCCCCTACACCAATCATACGAGCCGTTACCATCTCCCATACACCAGGCCTATCAGCCGTTACCATCGCCCCTACTATAGGCGAAGGAGCCATTACCATCTCCCCTACACCAGGTTTTACGAGCCGTTACCATCTCCCCAACACCAGGCCGATAAGCCGTTACCATCTTCTCTTCACCAGGCCGACGAGCAGTTACGATGTCCCATACACCAGGGCTACGAGCCATAACCATCTCCCTTACACCAATCATACGAGCCGTTACCATCTCCCATACACCAGGCCTATCAGCCGTTACCATCGCCCCTACACCAGGTATACGAGCCATTACCATCTCCCCTACGCCAAGCCACAAGCTGTACCATCTCCCATTCAACAGGCCAACGAGCTGTTACCATGTCCCCTACACCTGGCCTACGAACTGTTACAAACTCCCGTATACCAGGCATAGGAGCAGTTTCCATCTCCGCTACACCAGGCCAACGAGCCGTTACCATCTCTGCTACGCCAGGCCACAAGCCGTTACCATCTCCCCTTCACCAGGCCAACGAGCTATTACCATGTCCCCTACACCTGGCCTACAAACTGTTACAAACTCCCCTATACCAGGCATAGGAGCAGTTACCATCTCCGCTACGCCAGGCCAACGAGCCGATACCATCTCCGCTACGCCAGGCCAACGAGCTGTTACCATCTCCGCTACGCCAGGCCAACGAGCCATTACAATCTCCCCTTCACCAGGCTAACAAGCCGTTACAATCTCCCCTACACCAGGCCAACAAGCTGTAACCATCCACCTTACACTGGGCCAAAGAGCCGTTACCATTTCCCCTACACAAGGCCAACGAGCCGTTACCATCTCCCCAACACCAGGCCAATGAACCATTACCATCTCCTCTACACCAGGCATATGAACCGTAACCATCTCCCATACACTGGGCATATGGGCCTTTACCATCTCCCCAACACCAGGCCTACGACCTGTTACCATCTCCCCAAGCCAGGCCAACGAGCCGTAACCAACTCTTCTACACCAGGCCTACGAGCCATTACCATCTCCCTACACCAGGCCTACGAGCCCATACCATTTTCCCGACACCACGCCTATGATCCGTTACCATCTTCTCTTCACCAGGCCGACTATTCGTTATCATCGCTTCTACACCAGCCAACAAGCCATTACCATCTCCCATACACCAGGCCAATTTCCCGTTACCATCTCCTCCACACCAGGGCTACAAGCCGTTACCATCTCCCCTAAACCACGCCTAAGAGCCGTTACAATCTCCAATACACCAGGCATACGAGCCGTTACCATCTCCCCAACGCCAGGCCAATGAGCCGTTACAATCTCCCCAACACCAGGCCTAAGAGCCGTTACCATCTCACCCACGCCTGGCCAACGAGACGTTACCATCTCCCCTACACCAGTCCTACAAGCTGTTACCATCTTCCCTTCACCAGGCCAACAAGCTGTTACAATCTCACCTTCACGAGGCCAACGAGCTGTTACCATCTCTCCTTCACCAGGCCTACGAGCTGTTACCATCTCCCCTTCACAAGGCCAACGAGCTGATACCGTCTCCCCTACACCTGGCCTACTAGCCGTTACCATCTCCCCAACACTAGGCTTAGGAGCCGTAACCATCACCCCTATGCCAGGCCAACGAGCCGCTACCATCTCTCCACCGCCAGGCTAACAAGCTGTTACCATATCCCCTACAACAGGGCGACAAGCCGTTACCATCTCCCCAACACCGGGTCTACGAGCCAGTACCATCTCCCCTACACCATGCCAATGAGCCATTACAATCTCTCCTACAGCAGGCAAATGAGCCGTTACAATCTCCAGTACACCAGGCTAACGAACCGTTACCATCTCCCCTTCACCAGGCCAAAGAGCCGTTACCATCTCCCCTACTATAGGCCAAGGAGCCATTACCATCTCCCCTACACCAGGTTTTACGAGCCGTTACCATCTCCCCAACACCAGGCCGATAAGCCGTTACCATCTTCTCTTCAGCAGGCCGACGAGCAGTTACCATGTCCCATACACCAGGGCTACGAGCCATAACAATCTCCCCTACACCAATCATACGAGCCGTTACCATCTCCCATACACCAGGCCTATCAGCCGTTACCATCGCCCCTACTATAGGCGAAGGAGCCATTACCATCTCCCCTACACCAGGTTTTACGAGCCGTTACCATCTCCCCAACACCAGGCCGATAAGCCGTTACCATCTTCTCTTCACCAGGCCGACGAGCAATTACGATGTCCCATACACCAGGGCTACGAGCCATAACCATCTCCCTTACACCAATCATACGAGCCGTTACCATCTCCCATACACCAGGCCTATCAGCCGTTACCATCGCCCCTACACCAGGTATACGAGCCATTACCATCTCCCCTACGCCAAGCCACAAGCTGTACCATCTCCCATTCAACAGGCCAACGAGCTGTTACCATGTCCCCTACACCTGGCCTACGAACTGTTACAAACTCCCCTATACCAGGCATAGGAGCAGTTTCCATCTCCGCTACACCAGGCCAACGAGCCGTTACCATCTCTGCTACGCCAGGCCACAAGCCGTTACCATCTCCCCTTCACCAGGCCAACGAGCTATTACCATGTCCCCTACACCTGGCCTACAAACTGTTACAAACTCCCCTTTACCAGGCATAGGAGCAGTTACCATCTCCGCTACGCCAGGCCAACGAGCCAATACCATCTCCGCTACGCCAGGCCAACGAGCTGTTACCATCTCCGCTACGCCAGGCCAACGAGCCGTTACAATCTCCCCTTCACCAGGCTAACGAGCCGTTACAATCTCCCCTACACCAAGCCAACAAGCTGTAACCATCCCCCTTACACTGGGCCATAGAGTCGTTACCATCTCCCCTACAACAGGCCAACGAGCCGTTACCATCTCCCCAACACCAGGCCAATGAACCATTACCATCTCCTCTACACCAGGCATATGAACCGTAACCATCTCCCATACACTGGGCATATGGGCCTTTACCATCTCCCCAACACCAGGCCTACGACCTGTTACCATCTCCCCAAGCCAGGCCAACGAGCCGTAACCAACTCTTCTACACCAGGCCTACGAGCCATTAACATCTCCCTACACCAGGCCTACGATAACATACCATTTTCCCGACACCACGCCTATGATCCGTTACCATCTTCTCTTCACCAGGCCGACTATCCTTTATCATCGCTTCTACACCAGCCAACAAGCCATTACCATCTCCCATACACCAGGCCAATTTCCCGTTACCATCTCCTCCACACCAGGGCTACAAGCCGTTACCATCTCCCCTAAACCACGCCAAAGAGCCGTTACAATCTCCAATACACCAGGCATACGAGCCGTTACCATCTCACCCACGCCTGGCCAACGAGACGTTACCATCTCCCCTACACCAGTCCTACAAGCTGTTACCATCTTCCCTTCACCAGGCCAACAAGCTGTTACAATCTCACCTTCACGAGGCCAACGAGCTGTTACCATCTCTCCTTCACCAGGCCTACGAGCTGTTACCATCTCCCCTTCACAAGGCCAACGAGCTGATACCGTCTCCCCTACACCTGGCCTACTAGCCGTTACCATCTCCCCAACACTAGGCTTAGGAGCCGTAACCATCCCCCCTATGCCAGGCCAACGAGCCGCTACCATCTCTCCACCGCCAGGCTAACAAGCTGTTACCATATCCCCTACAACAGGGCGACAAGCCGTTACCATCTCCCCAACACCGGGTCTACGAGCCAGTACCATCTCCCCTACACCATGCCAATGAGCCATTACAATCTCTCCTACAGCAGGCAAATGAGCCGTTACAATCTCCAGTACACCAGGCCAACGAACCGTTACCATCTCCCCTTCACCAGGCCAAAGAGCCGTTACCATCTCCCCTACTATAGGCCAAGGAGCCATTACCATCTCCCCTACACCAGGTTTTACGAGCCGTTACCATCTCCCCAACACCAGGCCGATAAGCCGTTACCATCTTCTCTTCAGCAGGCCGACGAGCAGTTACGATGTCCCATACACCAGGGCTACGAGCCATAACAATCTCCCCTACACCAATCATACGAGCCATTACCATCTCCCATACACCAGGCCTATCAGCCGTTACCATCGCCCCTACTATAGGCGAAGGAGCCATTACCATCTCCCCTACACCAGGTTTTACGAGCCGTTACCATCTCCCCAACACCAGGCCGATAAGCCGTTACCATCTTCTCTTCACCAGGCCGACGAGCAGTTACGATGTCCCATACACCAGGGCTACGAGCCATAACCATCTCCCTTACACCAATCATACGAGCCGTTACCATCTCCCATACACCAGGCCTATCAGCCGTTACCATCGCCCCTACACCAGGTATACGAGCCATTACCATCTCCCCTACGCCAAGCCACAAGCTGTACCATCTCCCATTCAACAGGCCAACGAGCTGTTACCATGTCCCCTACACCTGGCCTACGAACTGTTACAAACTCCCCTATACCAGGCATAGGAGCAGTTTCCATCTCCGCTACACCAGGCCAACGAGCCGTTACCATCTCTGCTACGCCAGGCCACAAGCCGTTACCATCTCCCCTTTACCAGGCCAACGAGCTATTACCATGTCCCCTACACCTGGCCTACAAACTGTTACAAACTCCCCTATACCAGGCATAGGAGCAGTTACCATCTCCGCTACGCCAGGCCAACGAGCCGATACCATCTCCGCTACGCCAGGCCAACGAGCTGTTACCATCTCCGCTACGCCAGGCCAACGAGCCGTTACAATCTCCCCTTCACCAGGCTAACGAGCCGTTACAATCTCCCCTACACCAGGCCAACAAGCTGTAACCATCCCCCTTACACTGGGCCATAGAGCCGTTACCATCTCCCCTACACCAGGCCAACGAGCCGTTACCATCTCTGCTACGCCAGGCCACAAGCCGTTACCATCTCCCCTTCACCAGGCCAACGAGCTATTACCATGTCCCCTACACCTGGCCTACAAACTGTTACAAACTCCCCTATACCAGGCATAGGAGCAGTTACCATCTCCGCTACGCCAGGCCAACGAGCCGATACCATCTCCGCTACGCCAGGCCAACGAGCTGTTACCATCTCCGCTACGCCAGGCCAACGAGCCGTTACAATCTCCCCTTCACCAGGCTAACAAGCCGTTACAATCTCCCCTACACCAGGCCAACAAGCTGTAACCATCCCCCTTACACTGGGCCATAGAGCCGTTACCATCTCCCCTACACCAGGCCAACGAGCCGTTACCATCTCCCCAACACCAGGCCAATGAACCATTACCATCTCCTCTACACCAGGCATATGAACCGTAACCATCTCCCATACACTGGGCATATGGGCCTTTACCATCTCCCCAACACCAGGCCTACGACCTGTTACCATCTCCCCAAGCCAGGCCAACGAGCCGTAACCAACTCTTCTACACCAGGCCTACGAGCCATTACCATCTCCCTACACCAGACCTACGAGCCCATACCATTTTCCCGACACCACGCCTATGATCCGTTACCATCTTCTCTTCACCAGGCCGACTATCCGTTATCATCGCTTCTACACCAGCCAACAAGCCATTACCATCTCCCATACACCAGGCCAATTTCCCGTTACCATCTCCTCCACACCAGGGCTACAAGCCGTTACCATCTCCCCTAAACCACGCCTAAGAGCCGTTACAATCTCCAATACACCAGGCATACGAGCCGTTACCATCTCCCCAACGCCAGGCCAATGAGCCGTTACAATCTCCCCAACACCAGGCCTAAGAGCCATTACCATCTCACCCACGCCTGGCCAACGAGACGTTACCATCTCCCCTACACCAGTCCTACAAGCTGTTACCATCTTCCCTTCACCAGGCCAAAGAGCTGTTACAATCTCACCTTCACGAGGCCAACGAGCTGTTACCATCTCTCCTTCACCAGGCCTACGAGCTGTTACCATCTCCCCTTCACAAGGCCAACGAGCTGATACCGTCTCCCCTACACCTGGCCTACTAGCCGTTACCATCTCCCCAACACTAGGCTTAGGAGCCGTAACCATCCCCCCTATGCCAGGCCAACGAGCCGCTACCATCTCTCCACCGCCAGGCTAACAAGCTGTTACCATATCCCCTACAACAGGGCGACAAGCCGTTACCATCTCCCCAACACCGGGTCTACGAGCCAGTACCATCTCCCCTACACCATGCCAATGAGCCATTACAATCTCTCCTACAGCAGGCAAATGAGCCGTTACAATCTCCAGTACACCAGGCTAACGAACCGTTACCATCTCCCCTTCACCAGGCCAAAGAGCCGTTACCATCTCCCCTACTATAGGCCAAGGAGCCATTACCATCTCCCCTACACCAGGTTTTACGAGCCGTTACCATCTCCCCAACACCAGGCCGATAAGCCGTTACCATCTTCTCTTCAGCAGGCCGACGAGCAGTTACGATGTCCCATACACCAGGGCTACGAGCCATAACAATCTCCCCTACACCAATCATACGAGCTGTTACCATCTCCCATACACCAGGCCTATCAGCCGTTACCATCGCCCCTACTATAGGCGAAGGAGCCATTACCATCTCCCCTACACCAGGTTTTACGAGCCGTTACCATCTCCCCAACACCAGGCCGATAAGCCGTTACCATCTTCTCTTCACCAGGCCGACGAGCAGTTACGATGTCCCATACACCAGGGCTACGAGCCATAACCATCTCCCTTACACCAATCATACGTGCCGTTACCATCTCCCATACACCAGGCCTATCAGCCGTTACCATCGCCCCTACACCAGGTATACGAGCCATTACCATCTCCCCTACGCCAAGCCACAAGCTGTACCATCTCCCATTCAACAGGCCAACGAGCTGTTACCATGTCCCCTACACCTGGCCTACGAACTGTTACAAACTCCCCTATACCAGGCATAGGAGCAGTTTCCATCTCCGCTACACCAGGCCAACGAGCCGTTACCATCTCTGCTACGCCAGGCCACAAGCCGTTACCATCTCCCCTTCACCAGGCCAACGAGCTATGACCATGTCCCCTACACCTGGCCTACAAACTGTTACAAACTCCCCTTTACCAGGCATAGGAGCAGTTACCATCTCCGCTACGCCAGGCCAACGAGCCAATACCATCTCCGCTACGCCAGGCCAACGAGCTGTTACCATCTCCGCTACGCCAGGCCAACGAGCCGTTACAATCTCCCCTTCACCAGGCTAACGAGCCGTTACAATCTCCCCTACACCAGGCCAACAAGCTGTAACCATCCCCCTTACACTGGGCCATAGAGCCGTTACCATCTCCCCTACACCAGGCCAACGAGACGTTACCATCTCCCCAACACCAGGCCAATGAACCATTACCATCTCCTCTACACCAGGCATATGAACCGTAACCATCTCCCATACACTGGGCATATGGGCCTTTACCATCTCCCCAACACCAGGCCTACGACCTGTTACCATCTCCCCAAGCCAGGCCAACGAGCCGTAACCAACTCTTCTACACCAGGCCTACGAGCCATTAACATCTCCCTACACCAGGCCTACGAGCCCATACCATTTTCCCGACACCACGCCTATGATCCGTTACCATCTTCTCTTCACCAGGCCGACTATCCGTTATCATCGCTTCTACACCAGCCAACAAGCCATTACCATCTCCCATACACCAGGCCAATTTCCCGTTACCATCTCCTCCACACCAGGGCTACAAGCCGTTACCATCTCCCCTAAACCACGCCTAAGAGCCGTTACAATCTCCAATACACCAGGCATACGAGCCGTTACCATCTCACCCACGCCTGGCCAACGAGACGTTACCATCTCCCCTACACCAGTCCTACAAGCTGTTACCATCTTCCCTTCACCAGGCCAACAAGCTGTTACAATCTCACCTTCACGAGGCCAACGAGCTGTTACCATCTCTCCTTCACCAGGCCTACGAGCTGTTACCATCTCCCCTTCACAAGGCCAACGAGCTGATACCGTCTCCCCTACACCTGGCCTACTAGCCGTTACCATCTCCCCAACACTAGGCTTAGGAGCCGTAACCATCCCCCCTATGCCAGGCCAACGAGCCGCTACCATCTCTCCACCGCCAGGCTAACAAGCTGTTACCATATCCCCTACAACAGGGCGACAAGCCGTTACCATCTCCCCAACACCGGGTCTACGAGCCAGTACCATCTCCCCTACACCATGCCAATGAGCCATTACAATCTCTCCTACAGCAGGCAAATGAGCCGTTACAATCTCCAGTACACCAGGCCAACGAACCGTTACCATCTCCCCTTCACCAGGCCAAAGAGCCGTTACCATCTCCCCTACTATAGGCCAAGGAGCCATTACCATCTCCCCTACACCAGGTTTTACGAGCCGTTACCATCTCCCCAACACCAGGCCGATAAGCCGTTACCATCTTCTCTTCAGCAGGCCGACGAGCAGTTACGATGTCCCATACACCAGGGCTACGAGCCATAACAATCTCCCCTACACCAATCATACGAGCCATTACCATCTCCCATACACCAGGCCTATCAGCCGTTACCATCGCCCCTACTATAGGCGAAGGAGCCATTACCATCTCCCCTACACCAGGTTTTACGAGCCGTTACCATCTCCCCAACACCAGGCCGATAAGCCGTTACCATCTTCTCTTCACCAGGCCGACGAGCAGTTACGATGTCCCATACACCAGGGCTACGAGCCATAACCATCTCCCTTACACCAATCATACGAGCCGTTACCATCTCCCATACACCAGGCCTATCAGCCGTTACCATCGCCCCTACACCAGGTATACGAGCCATTACCATCTCCCCTACGCCAAGCCACAAGCTGTACCATCTCCCATTCAACAGGCCAACGAGCTGTTACCATGTCCCCTACACCTGGCCTACGAACTGTTACAAACTCCCCTATACCAGGCATAGGAGCAGTTTCCATCTCCGCTACACCAGGCCAACGAGCCCTTACCATCTCTGCTACGCCAGGCCACAAGCCGTTACCATCTCCCCTTCACCAGGCCAACGAGCTATTACCATGTCCCCTACACCTGGCCTACAAACTGTTACAAACTCCCCTATACCAGGCATAGGAGCAGTTACCATCTCCGCTACGCCAGGCCAACGAGCCGATACCATCTCCGCTACGCCAGGCCAACGAGCTGTTACCATCTCCGCTACGCCAGGCCAACGAGCCGTTACAATCTCCCCTTCACCAGGCTAACGAGCTGTTACAATCTCCCCTACACCAGGCCAACAAGCTGTAACCATCCCCCTTACACTGGGCCATAGAGCCGTTACCATCTCCCCTACACCAGGCCAACGAGCCGTTACCATCTCCCCAACACCAGGCCAATGAACCATTACCATCTCCTCTACACCAGGCATATGAACCGTAACCATCTCCCATACACTGGGCATATGGGCCTTTACCATCTCCCCAACACCAGGCCTACGACCTGTTACCATCTCCCCAAGCCAGGCCAACGAGCCGTAAGCAACTCTTCTACACCAGGCCTAGGAGCCATTACCATCTCCCTACACCAGGCCTACGAGCCCATACCATTTTCCCAACACCACGCCTATGATCCGTTACCATCTTCTCTTCACCAGGCCGACTATCCGTTATCATCGCTTCTACACCAGCCAACAAGCCATTACCATCTCCCTTACACCAGGCCACTTTCCCGTTACCATCTCCTCCGCACCAGGGCTACAAGCCGTTACCATCTCCCCTAAACCACGCCTAAGAGCCGTTACAATCTCCAATACACCAGGCATACGAGCCGTTTCCATCTCCCCAACGCCAGGCCAATGAGCCGTTACAATCTCCCCAACACCAGGCCTAAGAGCCGTTACCATCTCATCCACGCCTGGCCAACGAGACGTTACCATCTCCCCTACACCAGTCCTACAAGCTGTTACCATCTTCCCTTCACCAGGCCAACAAGCTGTTACAATCTCACCTTCACGAGGCCAACGAGCTGTTACCATCTCTCCTTCACCAGGCCTACGAGCTGTTACCATCTCCCCTTCACAAGGCCAACGAGCTGATACCGTCTCCCCTACACCTGGCCTACTAGCCGTTACCATCTCCCCAACACTAGGCTTAGGAGCCGTAACCATCCCCCCTATGCCAGGCCAACGAGCCGCTACCATCTCTCCACCGCCAGGCTAAAAAGCTGTTACCATATCCCCTACAACAGGACGACAAGCCGTTACCATCTCCCCAACACCGGGTCTACGAGCCAGTACCATCTCCCCTACACCATGCCAATGAGCCATTACAATCTCTCCTACAGCAGGCAAATGAGCCGTTACAATCTCCAGTACACCAGGCCAACGAACCGTTACCATCTCCCCTTCACCAGGCCAAAGAGCCGTTACCATCTCCCCTACTATAGGCCAAGGAGCCATTACCATCTCCCCTACACCAGGTTTTACGAGCCGTTACCATCTCCCCAACACCAGGCCGATAAGCCGTTACCATCTTCTCTTCAGCAGGCCGACGAGCAGTTACGATGTCCCATACACCAGGGCTACGAGCCATAACAATCTCCCCTACACCAATCATACGAGCCGTTACCATCTCCCATACACCAGGCCTATCAGCCGTTACCATCGCCCCTACTATAGGCGAAGGAGCCATTACCATCTCCCCTACACCAGGTTTTACGAGCCGTTACCATCTCCCCAACACCAGGCCGATAAGCCGTTACCATCTTCTCTTCACCAGGCCGACGAGCAGTTACGATGTCCCATACACCAGGGCTACGAGCCATAACCATCTCCCTTACACCAATCATACGAGCCGTTACCATCTCCCATACACCAGGCCTATCAGCCGTTACCATCGCCCCTACACCAGGTATACGAGCCATTACCATCTCCCCTACGCCAAGCCACAAGCTGTACCATCTCCCATTCAACAGGCCAACGAGCTGTTACCATGTCCCCTACACATGGCCTACGAACTGTTACAAACTCCCCTATACCAGGCATAGGAGCAGTTTCCATCTCCGCTACACCAGGCCAACGAGCCGTTACCATCTCTGCTACGCCAGGCCACAAGCCGTTACCATCTCCCCTTCACCAGGCCAACGAGCTATTACCATGTCCCCTACACCTGGCCTACAAACTGTTACAAACTCCCCTATACCAGGCATAGGAGCAGTTACCATCTCCGCTACGCCAGGCCAACGAGCCGATACCATCTCCGCTACGCCAGGCCAACGAGCTGTTACCATCTCCGCTACGCCAGGCCAACGAGCCGTTACAATCTCCCCTTCACCAGGCTAACGAGCCGTTACAATCTCCCCTACACCAGGCCAACAAGCTGTAACCATCCCCCTTACACTGGGCCATAGAGCCGTTACCATCTCCCCTACACCAGGCCAACGAGCCATTACCATCTCCCCAACACCAGGCCAATGAACCATTACCATCTCCTCTACACCAGGCATATGAACCGTAACCATCTCCCATACACTGGGCATATGGGCCTTTACCATCTCCCCAACACCAGGCCTACGACCTGTTACCATCTCCCCAAGCCAGGCCAACGAGCCGTAACCAACTCTTCTACACCAGGCCTACGAGCCATTACCATCTCCCCTTCACCAGGCTAACGAGCTGTTACCATCTCCCCTACAGCAGGCCAACGAGCCGTTACCATCTCCGCTACACCAGGCTGACGTGTCGTTACCATCTCTCCTACACTAGGGCTACATGTTGTTACCATCTCCCCAACACCAGGTGTACGAGCCGGTACAATCTCCCCTACAGGAGGCAAATGAGCCGTTACAATCTCCAGTACACAAGGCCAAGGATCTGTTACCATCTCCCCTTCACCAGGCCAACGAGCCGTTGCCATCTCCCCTATTGCAGGTCAACGAGCCGTTACCATCTCCCTTTCACCAGGGCTAAGATCCGTTACATTCTCCCAAACACCAGGCCAATGAGTCGTTACCATCTCCCCAACACCAGGTGTACGAGCCGGTACAATCTCCCCTACAGGAGGCAAATGAGCCGTTACAATCTCCAGTACACAAGGCCAAGGATCTGTTACTATCTCCCCTTCACCAGGCCAACGAGCCGTTGCCATCTCCCCTATTGCAGGTCAACGAGCCGTTACCATCTCCCTTTCACCAGGGCTAAGATCCGTTACATTCTCCCCAACACCAGGCCAATGAGCCATTACCATCTTCTCTTCCCCAGGCTGACGAGCTGTTACGATGTCCCATACACCAGGGCTACGAGCCATTAACATCTCCCCTACATTAGGCATACGAGTCGTTACCATCTCCCCTACACCAGGCCTATGAACCATTACCATCTCCCCTATACCAGGCATACGAGCCATTACCATCTCCCCTACGCAAGGCCACAGGCCGTTACCATCTCCCCTTCACCAGGCCAACGAGCTGTTACCATCTCCCCTACATCAGGCATAGGAGCCGTTACCATCTCCGCTACGCCAGGCCAACGAGCCGTTACCATCTCCCCTTCCCAGGCTAACGAGCCGTTACCATCTCCCCTACACCAGGCCAACAAGCTGTAACCATCTCAACTACAACAAGCCTACGAGCCAGTACCATCTCCCCTACACCTTGCCAATGAGCCATTACAATCCCCCCTAGAGCAGGCAAATGAGCCGTTACAATCTCCAGTACACCAGGCCAACGAACCTTACCATCTCCCCTTCACCAAGCCAAAGAGGCGTTACCATCTCCCCTACTGAAGGCCAATGAGCCGTTACCATCTCCCCTACACCAGGGGTATGAGCTGTTACCATTTCCCCAACACCAGGCTAATAAGCCTTTACCATCTTCTCTTCACCAGGCCGACGAGCAGTTACGATGTCCCATACACCAGGGAGACGAGCCATAACCATCTCCCCTACACCAGGCATACGAGCCATTACCATCTCCCATACACCAGGCCTATCAGCAGTTACCATCTCCCCTACACCAGGTATATGAGCCATTACCCTCTCCCCTACGCCAGGCCACAAGCCGTTACCATCTTCTCTTCACCAGGCCGACGAGCAGTTACGATGTCCCATACACCAGGGCTAAGAGCCATAACCATCTCCCCAACACCAGGCCAATAAGTCGTTACCATCTTCTCTTCACCAGGCCGACAAGCAGTTACGATGTCCCATGCACCAGGGCTACGAGCCATAACCATCTCCCCAACACCTGGCCTACAAACTGTTACAAACTACCCTATACCAGGCAAAGGAGCAGTTACCATCTCCGCTACACCAGGCCAACGAGCCGTTTCCATCTCCGCTACGCCAGACCAACGAGCCGTTACCATCTCCCCTACACAAGGCCAACAAGCTGCAACCATCTCCCCAACACGAGGCCTACGTGCCATTACCATCTCACCTACACCAGGGCTACGAGATGTTCCCATCTCCCCTACACCAGGTCTACAAGCCGGTACTATCCCCCCTACACTGGGCCATCGAGCCGTTACCATCTCACCTAAACCAGGCCTAAGAGCCGTGACTATGTCCCCTCCACCAGGCTAACGAGCCCATACCATCTCCCCAACACCAGGCCATTGAGCCGTTACCATCTCCTCCACACTACGCCTATGAGCCGTGACCATCTCCCATACACCAGGCATATGAGCCATTACCATCTCCCCAACACCAGGCCTACGAGCCGTTACCATCTCCCCTTCACCAGGCTCACGAGCTCTTTCCATCTCCCCTACACCATGCCAACGAGCCGTTACCAGATGGTAATGGCTCCAAAGCCTGGTGTAGGGTAGATGGTAACGGCTCGTAGGCCTGGTGTAGGGGAGATGGTAACGGCTCGTTGGCGTGTTGAAGGGGAGATGGTCACGGCTCATAGGCCTGGTTATGGGAGATGGATACGGCTCGTAGTACTTATGTAGTGGAGATGGTAACAGCTTGTAGGCCTGCTGGAGGGGAGATGGTAACGGCTCATCGGCTTGGTGTAGGAGACATGGTAACGGTTCGTAGGTCTGGTGTATGGAGGATCGTAACGGCTCGTTGGCCTGGTGAAGAGAAGATAACATAACATAACATGACATGAATGGCCAGAACAGGCCTTTCAGCCCAACTAAGCTTGTGAGTTTCTTTATACTATTGTGAATATATCCCTTCAAAAACTAAAGATGGTAATGGCTCGTTAGCCTGGTGAAGAGGAGATGGTATTGGCTCGTAGGCCTGGCGTAGGGGAGATGGTAATGGCTCGTTGACCTGGCGTAGGGGATATAATAGCTCCTATGCCTGGTGAAGGGGAGATGGTAATGGCTTGTTGGCCAAGTGTAGGGGAGATGGGAACAGCTCGTTGGCCTGGTGAAAGGGAGATGGTAACAGCTCGTAGGCCTGGTGTAGGGGAGAGGGTAATGGCTCATTGGCCCTGCTTCGGGGAGATGCTAATGGCTCGTTGGTCTGGCTTAAGGGAGATGGTAACGGCTCGTGTGCCTGGTGTAGGGGAGATGGTAACGGCTAATTAGCCTGGTGTATGGGAGATGATAACGGCTTGTTGGCTGGTGAAGAGATGGTAAAGAGTCATTGGCCTGGTGTAGGATAGATGATAACAGCTTAGCCTGACGAAGAGGAGATGGTAACGGGTCATTGGCCGTGTGTAGGGTAAATGGTAGCAGCGCATAGGCTTGGTGTAGGGGACATGGTAACGGCTCGTAGACCTGGTGTAAGGGAGATCGTAACGCTTCGTTAGCCTGGTAAAAAAAGAAGATGGTAACGGCTCATTGGCCTGGTGTTGGGGAGATGGTTACGGCTCGTAGCCCTGGTTTAGGGGAGATGGTAACGGCTTGTAGGCCTGCTGTAGGGGAGATGGTGACGGCTCGTTGGCCTGGTGAAGGGGAGATGGTAATGGATCGTTGGCCTGGTGTAGGAGAGATGGTAAAGCCTCGTTGGCCTGGTGAAGGGGAGATGGTAACGGCTCGTAGGCCTGGTGTAGGGGAGATGGTAACGGCTCTTAATCCTGATATCGGGGAGATGTTAACGGCTCATTGGCCTGGTGTAGGGGAGATGGTAACGGCTCGTTGGGCTGGTGAAGGGGAGATGGTCATGGCACATAGGCCTGGTATAGGGAGGATGGTAACAGCTCGTAGCCCTGGTTAAGGGGAGATGGTAACGGCTAATTGACCTGGTGTATGGGAGAAGATAACCCTTGTTGGCTGGTGAAGAGGTGGTAACGGCTCATTGGCCTGGTGTAGGGGAGATTATAACGGCTTGTTAGCTTGTTGAAGAGGAGATGGTATCTGGTCATGAGCCTGGTGTTGGGTAAATGGTAACAGCTCATAGGCTTGTCGTAGGGGATATGGTAACGGCTCGTAGACCTGGTGTAAGGGAGATCGTAACGGATCGTTGGCCTGGTGAAGAGAAGATGGTAACGGCTCTTTGGCCTGTTGTAGGGGAGATGGTAACGGCTCGTAGGCCTGCTGTAGGGGAGATGGTAACGGCTCGTTGGCCTGGTGAAGGGGAGATGGAAACGGATCGTTGGCCTGTTGTAGGGGAGATGGTAACGGCTCATAGGCCTGGTTTAGAGGAGATGGTAACGGTTCGTTGGCCTGGAGTAGGGGAGATGGTAACGGCTCGTGGACCTGTTGTAGGGGAGATGGTAAAGGTTACTATGCCTAGTGTAGGGGAGAAGTTAACGGCTCGTAGGCCATTTGTAGGGAAGATGGTAACAGCTTGTTGGCCTGGTTTAAAGGAGATGGTAACGGCTCGTTGGCCTTTTGAAGGGGAGATGGTAACGGCTCCTAAGACTTGTGTAGGGGAGATGGTATCGGCTCGTTGGCCTGGTGTAGGGGAGATGGAAACGGCTTGTATCCCTGGTGTAAGGCAGATGGTAACGGCTAATTGGCCTGGTGTATGGGAGATGGTAACGGCTTGTTGGCTGGTGAAAAGATTGTATTTGCTCATTGGCCTGGTGTAGGGGAGATGGTAACGATTCGTTGGCCTGGTGTAGGGGAGATGGTAACGGCTCGTAGGCCTGCTATAGGAGAGATGGTAACGGCCCGTTGGCCTGGTGAAGGGGAGATGGTAACGGCTTGTCAGCCTGGTGAAGGGGAAATGGTAATGGCTCGTAGGCCTAGTGTAGGGGAGATTGTAACGGCCTGTAGCCCTGGTGTAAGGGAGATGGTAACAGCTCGTTGGCCTGCAGTAGGGGACATGGTAACGTCTCATAGGCCAGGGGTAGGGGAGATGGTGACGGCTCATTGGCCTGGTGTTTGGGAGATGGTAACGGATTGTAGCCCTGGTGGAAGGGAGATGGTAACAGCTCGTTGTCCTGTTGAAGGGGAGATTGTAACGGCTCATTTGCCTCCTGTAGGGGAGATGGTAACGGCTCGTTGGCATGGTGTAGGGGAGATGTTACCGGCTCGTAGACCTGGTATTGGGGAGATGGAAACAGCTCATATGCCTGGTGTATGGGAGATGGTAACGGCTCATAGGCCTGGTGTAGAGGAGATGGTTACAGTTCATATGCCTGGTGAAGGGGAGATGGTAATGGCTCGTAGGCCTGGTGTAGAAGAGCTGGTAACAGCTTGTTGGCCTGGCTTGGAGATATGGTAACGATTTGTTGGCCTGGTGTATGGGAGATGGTAACGGCTCGTAGGCCTGCTATAGGAGAGATGGTCACGGCCCGTTTGCCTGGTGAAGGGGAGATGGTGACGGCTTGTTAGCCTGGTGAACGGGAGATGGTAATGGCTCGTAGGCCTAGTGTAGGGGAGATTGTAATGGCTCGAAGCCCTGGTGTAAGGGAGATGGTAACAGCTCGTTGGCCTGCAGAAGGGGAGATGGTAACGGTTCATTGGCCTGGTGTAGGGGAGATGGTAACGGCTCATATGCCTGGTTTAGAGCAGATGGTAACGGCTCATTGGCCTGGTGTTGGGGAGATGGTAACGGCTCGTTGGCCTGGTGTGGGGGGATGGTACCGGCTCGTAGACCTGGTGTCGGGGAGATGCTAACAGCTCGTAGCCCTGGTGTAGGTGAGAGGGTACCGGCACGTAGGCTTGTTGTCGGGGAGATGGTTACAGCTCGTAAGCCTGGTGAAGGGGAGATGGTAACGGCTCGTTGGCATAGCGTAGCGGAGATGGTAACGACTCGTTGGCCTGGCGTAGCGGAGATGGTAACGGCTCCTATGCCTGGTGTAGGCGATGTGGTAACGGCTCGTAGGCCAGGTGTAGGGGAGATGGTAACAGCTCGTTGGCCTGGTGAAGTGGAGATGGTAAAGGCTCGTTGGCCTTGCGTAGGGGAGATGGTAATGGTTCGTATGCCTGGTGTAGGGGAGATGGTTACGGTTCATAGGTCTGGTGTAGGGGAGATGGTAACGGCTCGTATGCCTGGTGTAGGGGAGATGTTAATTGTTCGTAGCCCTGGTGTATGGAACATCATAACGACTCGTCGGCCTGGGAAAGAGAAGATGGTAATGGCTCATTGGCCTGGTGTTGGGGAGATGGTAACGGCTTGTAGCCCTGGTGTAAGGAGATGGTAACGGCTCATTGGCCTGGTGTTTGGGAGATGGTAACGGCTCGTTGACCTGCAATAGGGGATGGGGTAATGGCCTGTGTCCTGGTGAAGGGGAGATTGTAACGGCTCATTTGCCTCCTGTAGGGGCCTACCATCTCCCCTTCGCCAGGCTGACGAGCTGTTACCATTTCCCCTACACCAGGCCAACGAGCCATTACAATCTCCGCTACACCAGGTCTACGAGCCGGTACCATCTCCCCTACACCATGCCAACGAGCCGTTACCATCTTCTCTTCCCCAGGCCGACGACCCGTTACGATGTCCCATACACCAGGGCTACGAGCAATTAACATCTCCCCTTCACCAGGCCAACGAGCCGTTACCATCTCCCTTACATCAGGGCTACGATCTGTTACCATCTCCCCAACACCAGGCCAATGAGCCATGACCGTCTCCCCTACACCAGGGCTACGAGCCGTTACCATCTCCCCAACACCAGGCCAATGAGCCGTTACCATCTTCTCTTCCCCAGGCTGACGAGAAGTTACGATGTCCCAAACACCAGGGCTATGAGCCATTACCATCTCCCCTACACCAGGCATACGAGCCGTTACCATCTCCCCCACACCAGGCCAATGAGCCGTTACCATTTTCTCTTCCCCAGGTCGACGAGCCGTTACAATGTCCTGTACACCAGGGTTCTGAGCCATTACCATCTCTCCTACACCAGACATAAGAGCCATTACCATCTCCCCTACACCAGGTATATGAACAGTAACCATCTCCCCTACACCAGGCGTACGAGCCATTACCATCTCCCCTACGCAAGGCCAACGAGCCGTTACCATCTCCCCTTCACCAGGCCAACGAGCTGTTACCATCTCCCCTACATCAGGCATAGGAGTCGTTACCATCTGCGCTACGCAAGGCCAACGAGCCGTTACCATCTCCCCTCCACCAGGCAATCGAGCTGTTACCATATCCCCTACACCTGGCCTACAAGCCGTTACCATCTCCCCTTCACTAAGCATAGGAGCCGTTACCATCTCCGCTACGCCAGGCCAACGAGCCGTTACTATGTCCCCTTCACCAGGCTAAAGAGCCGTTACCATCTCCCCTACACCAGGCCAAAGAGCTGTTACCATCTCCCCTACATCAGGCATAGGAGTCGTTACCATCTGCGCTACGCAAGGCCAACGAGCCGTTACCATCTCCCCTCCACCAGGCAATCGAGCTGTTACCATATCCCCTACACCTGGCCTACAAGCCGTTACCATCTCCCCTTCACTAAGCATAGGAGCCGTTACCATCTCCGCTACGCCAGGCCAACGAGCCGTTACTATGTCCCCTTCACCAGGCTAAAGAGCCGTTACCATCTCCCCTACACCAGGCCAAAGAGCTGTTACCAACTCCCCTACACCAGGTCTACGAGCCGGTACCATCTCTCATACTCCTGGCCAACGAGCCGTTACCATCTCATCTAAAACAGGCCTATGAGCCATTACCATCTCCACTACCTTAGGCCTACGAGCCGTTACCATCTCCGCTACACCAGGGCTACGATCCGTTACCATTTCCACAACACCAGGCCAATTAGCCGTGACCATCTCCTCAACACCAGGCATATGAGCCGTTACCATCTCCCCTTCACCAAGCCAATGAGCAATTACCATCTCCCATATATCAGGCATACCAGCCGTTACCATCTCCCCTACACCAGGGCTAGGAGCCGTTACCATCTTTCCTATACCAGACTATCGAGCCGTTACAATTTGCCCTACACCAGGTCAACGAGTCATTACCCTCTCCCCTACAGCAGGCCGACGAGCCGTTACCATCTCCCTTTCACCAGCTAACAAGTCGGTACCATCTCCCATACACCAGGCCAATGAGCCTTTACCATCTCCCCTACACCAAGGCTACGAGATGTTATCATCTCCCCTACACCAGGCCTACAAGCTGTAGCCATCTCCCCAACACTAAGCCAACGAGCCGTTACCATCTCCCCAACGCCAGGCCAATGAGCCGTTACAATCTCCCCAACACCAGGCCTAAGAGCCGTTACCATCTCACCCACGCCTGGCCAACGAGACGTTACCATCTCCCCTACACCAGTCCTACAAGCTGTTACCATCTTCCCTTCACCAGGCCAACAAGCTGTTACAATCTCACCTTCACGAGGCCAACGAGCTGTTACCATCTCTCCTTCACCAGGCCTACGAGCTGTTACCATCTCCCCTTCACAAGGCCAACGAGCTGATACCGTCTCCCCTACACCTGGCCTACTAGCCGTTACCATCTCCCCAACACTAGGCTTAGGAGCCGTAACCATCCCCCCTATGCCAGGCCAACGAGCCGCTACCATCTCTCCACCGCCAGGCTAACAAGCTGTTACCATATCCCCTACAACAGGGCGACAAGCCGTTACCATCTCCCCAACACCGGGTCTACGAGCCAGTACCATCTCCCCTACACCATGCCAATGAGCCATTACAATCTCTCCTACAGCAGGCAAATGAGCCGTTACAATCTCCAGTACACCAGGCCAACGAACCGTTACCATCTCCCCTTCACCAGGCCAAAGAGCCGTTACCATCTCCCCTACTATAGGCCAAAGAGCCATTACCATCTCCCCAACACCAGGTTTTACGAGCCGTTACCATCTCCCCAACACCAGGCCGATAAGCCGTTACCATCTTCTCTTCAGCAGGCCGACGAGCAGTTACGATGTCCCATACACCAGGGCTACGAGCCATAACAATCTCCCCTACACCAATCATACGAGCCGTTACCATCTCCCATACACCAGGCCTATCAGCCGTTACCATCGCCCCTACTATAGGCGAAGGAGCCATTACCATCTCCCCTACACCAGGTTTTACGAGCCGTTACCATCTCCCCAACACCAGGCCGATAAGCCGTTACCATCTTCTCTTCACCAGGCCGACGAGCAGTTACGATGTCCCATACACCAGGGCTACGAGCCATAACCATCTCCCTTACACCAATCATACGAGCCGTTACCATCTCCCATACACCAGGCCTATCAGCCGTTACCATCGCCCCTACACCAGGTATACGAGCCATTACCATCTCCCCTACGCCAAGCCACAAGCTGTACCATCTCCCATTCAACAGGCCAACGAGCTGTTACCATGTCCCCTACACCTGGCCTACGAACTGTTACAAACTCCCCTATACCAGGCATAGGAGCAGTTTCCATCTCCGCTACACCAGGCCAACGAGCCGTTACCATCTCTGCTACGCCAGGCCACAAGCCGTTACCATCTCCCCTTCACCAGGCCAACGAGCTATTACCATGTCCCCTACACCTGGCCTACAAACTGTTACAAACTCCCCTATACCAGGCATAGGAGCAGTTACCATCTCCGCTACGCCAGGCCAACGAGCCGATACCATCTCCGCTACGCCAGGCCAACGAGCTGTTACCATCTCCGCTACGCCAGGCCAACGAGCCGTTACAATCTCCCCTTCACCAGGCTAACGAGCCGTTACAATCTCCCCTACACCAGGCCAACAAGCTGTAACCATCCCCCTTACACTGGGCCATAGAGCCGTTACCATCTCCCCTACACCAGGCCAACGAGCCGTTACCATCTCCCCAACACCAGGCCAATGAACCATTACCATCTCCTCTACACCAGGCATATGAACCGTAACCATCTCCCATACACTGGGCATATGGGCCTTTACCATCTCCCAAACACCAGGCCTACGACCTGTTACATCTCCCCAAGCCAGGCCAACGAGCCGTAACCAACTCTTCCACACCAGGCCTACGAGCCATTACCATCTCCCCTTCACCAGGCTAACGAGCTGTTACCATCTCCCCTACAGCAGGCCAACGAGCCGTTACCATCTCCGCTACACCAGGCTGACGTGTCGTTACCATCTCTCCAACACTAGGGCTACAAGTCGTTACCATCTCCCCAACACCAGGTGTACGAGCCGGTACAATCTCCCCTACAGGAGGCAAATGAGCCGTTACAATCTCCAGTACACAAGGCCAAGGATCTGTTACCATCTCCCCTTCACCAGGCCAACGAGCCGTTGCCATCTCCCCTATTGCAAGTCAACGAGCCGTTACCATCTCCCTTTCACCAGGGCTAAGATCCCTGACACCAGGCCTAAGATCTCCTCACACCAGGGCTACGAGCCGTTACCATCTCCCCAACACCAGGCCAATGAGCCATTACCATCTTCTCTTCCCCAGGCTGACGAGCTGTTACGATGTCCCATACACCAGGGCTACGAGCCATTAACATCTCCCCTACATTAGGCATACGAGTCGTTACCATCTCCCCTACACCAGGCCTATGAGCCATTACCATCTCCCCTATACCAGGCATACGAGCCATTACCATCTCCCCTACGCAAGGCCACAGGCCGTTACCATCTCCCCTTCACCAGGCCTACGAGCTGTTACCATCTCCCCTACATCAGGCATAGGAGCCGCTACCATCTCCGCTACGCCAGGCCAACGAGCCGTTACCATCTCCCCTTCATAGGCTAACGAGCCGTTACCATCTCCCCTACACCAGGCCAACAAGCTGTAACCATCTCAACTACAACAAGCCTACGAGCCAGTACCATCTCCCCTACACCTTGCCAATGAGCCATTACAATCCCCCCTAGAGCAGGCAAATGAGCCGTTACAATCTCCAGTACACCAGGCCAACGAACCCTTACCATCTCCCCTTCACCAGGCCAAAGAGGCGTTACCATCTCCCCTACTGAAGGCCAATGAGCCGTTACCATCTCCCCTACACCAGGGGTATGAGCTGTTACCATTTCCCCAACACCAGGCCAATAAGCCGTTACCATCTTCTCTTCACCAGGCCGACGAGCAGTTATGATGTCCCATACACCAGGGAGACGAGCCATAACCATCTCCCCTACACCAGGCATACGAGCCATTACCATCTCCCATACACCAGGCCTATCAGCAGTTACCATCTCCCCTACACCAGGTATATGAGCCATTACCCTCTCCCCTACGCCAGGCCACAAGCCGTTACCATCTTCCCTTCACCAGGCCGACGAGCAGTTACGATGTCCCATACACCAGGGCTAAGAGCCATAACCATCTCCCCAACACCAGGCCAATAAGCCGTTACCATCTTCTCTTCACCAGGCCGACAAGCAGTTACGATGTCCCATACACCAGGGCTACGAGCCATAACCATCTCCCCAACACCTGGCCTACAAACTGTTACAAACTACCCTATACCAGGCAAAGGAGCAGTTACCATCTCCGCTACACCAGGCCAACGAGCCGTTTCCATCTCCGCTACGCCAGACCAACGAGCCGTTACCATCTCCCCTACACAAGGCCAACAAGCTGCAACCATCTCCCCAACACGAGGCCTACGTGCCATTACCATCTCACCTACACCAGGGCTACGAGATGTTCCCATCTCCCCTACACCAGGTCTACAAGCCGGTACTATCCCCCCTACACTGGGCCATCGAGCCGTTACCATCTCACCTAAACCAGGCCTATGAGCCGTTTCTATTTCCCCTCCACCAGGCTAACGAGCCATTACCATCTCCCCAACACCAGGCCAATGTGCCGTTACCATCTCCTCCACACTACGCCTATGAGCCGTGACCATCTCCCATACACCAGGCATATGAGCCATTACCATCTCCCCAACACCAGGCCTATGAGCCGTTACCATCTCCCCTTCACCAGGCTCCCGAGCTGTTTCCATCTCCCCTACACCATGCCAACGAGCCGTTACCAGATGGTAATAGCTCCAAAGCCTGGTGTAGGGTAGATGGTAACGGCTCGTAGGCCTGGTGTAGGGGAGATGGTAACGGCTCGTTGGCGTGTTGAAGGGGAGATGGTCACGGCTCATAGGCCTGGTTATGGGAGATGGATACGGCTCGTAGTACTTATGTAGGGGAGATGGTAACAGCTTGTAGGCCTGCTGGAGGGGAGATGGTAACGGCTCATCGGCTTGGTGTAGGAGACATGGTAACGGCTCGTAGCTCTGGTGTATGGAGGATCGTAACGGCTCGTTGGCCTGGTGAAGAGAAGATAACATAACATAACATGACATGAATGGCCAGAACAGGCCTTTCAGCCCAACTAAACTTGTGAGTTTCTTTATACTATTGTGAATATATCCCTTCAAAAACTAAAGATGGTAATGGCTCGTTAGCCTGGTGAAGGGGAGATGGTATTGGCTCGTAGGCCTGGCGTAGGGGAGATGGTAATGGCTCGTTGACCTGGCGTAGGGGATATAATAGCTCCTATGCCTGGTGAAGGGGAGATGGTAATGGCTTGTTGGCCAAGTGTAGGGGAGATGGGAACAGCTCGTTGGCCTGGTGAAAGGGAGATGGTAACAGCTCGTAGGCCTGGTGTAGGGGAGAGGGTAATGGCTCATTGGCCCTGCTTCGGGGAGATGCTAATGGCTCGTTGGTCTGGCTTAAGGGAGATGGTAATGGCTCGTGTGCCTGGTGTAGGGGAGATGGTAACGGCTAATTAGCCTGGTGTATGGGAGATGATAACGGCTTGTTGGCTGGTGAAGAGATGGTAAAGAGTCATTGGCCTGGTGTAGGATAGATGATAACAGCTTTGCCTGACGAAGAGGAGATGGTAACGGGTCATTGGCCGTGTGTAGGGTAAATGGTAGCAGCGCATAGGCTTGGTGTAGGGGACATGGTAACGGCTCGTAGACCTGGTGTAAGGGAGATCGTAACGCTTCGTTGGCCTGGTAAAAAAAGAAGATGGTAACGGCTCATTGGCCTGGTGTTGGGGAGATGGTTACGGCTCGTAGCCCTGGTTTAGGGGAGATGGTAACGGCTTGTAGGCCTGCTGTAGGGGAGATGGTGACGGCTCGTTGGCCTGGTGAAGGGGAGATGGTAATGGATCGTTGGCCTGGTGTAGGAGAGATGGTAAAGCCTCGTTGGCCTTGTGAAGGGGAGATGGTAACGGCTCGTAGGCCTGGTGTAGGGGAGATGGTAACGGCTCTTAATCCTGATATCGGGGAGATGTTAACGGCTCATTGGCCTGGTGTAGGGGAGATGGTAACGGCTCGTTGGGCTGGTGAAGGGGAGATGGTCATGGCACATAGGCCTGGTATAGGGAGGATGGTAACAGCTCGTAGCCCTGGTTAAGGGGAGATGGTAACGGCTAATTGACCTGGTGTATGGGAGAAGATAACCCTTGTTGGCTGGTGAAGAGGCGGTAACGGCTCATTGGCCTGGTGTAGGGGAGATTATAACGGCTTGTTAGCTTGTTGAAGAGGAGATGGTATCTGGTCATGAGCCTGGTGTTGGGTAAATGGTAACAGCTCATAGGCTTGTCGTAGGGGATATGGTAACGGCTCGTAGACCTGGTGTAAGGGAGATGGTAACGGCTCATAGGCCTGCTGTAGGGGAGATGGTAACGGCTCGTTGGCCTGGTGAAGGGGAGATGGAAACGAATCGTTGGCCTGTTGTAGAGGAGATGGTAACGGCTAATAGGCCTGGTTTCGGGGAGATGGTAACGGTTCTTTGGCCTGGAGTAGGGGAGATGGTAACGGCTCGTGGACCTGTTGTAGGGGAGATGGTAAAGGTTACTATGCCTAGTGTAGGGGAGAAGTTAACGGCTCATAGGCCATTTGTAGGGAAGATGGTAACAGCTTGTTGGCCTGGTTTAAAGGAGATGGTAACGGCTCGTTGGCCTTTTGAAGGGGAGATGGTAACGGCTCCTAAGACTTGTGTAGGGGAGATGGTATCGGCTCGTATCCCTGGTGTAAGGCAGATGGTAACGGCTAATTGGCCTGGTGTATGGGAGATGGTAACGGCTTGTTGGCTGGTGAAAAGATTGTATTTGCTCATTGGCCTGGTGTTGGGGAGATGGTTACGGCTCGTAGCCCTGGTTTAGGGGAGATGGTAACGGCTCGTAGGCCTGCTGTAGGGGAGATGGTAACGGCCCGTTGGCCTGGTGAAGGGGAGATGGTAACGGCTTGTCAGCCTGGTGAAGGGGAAATGGTAATGGCTCGTAGGCCTAGTGTAGGGGAGATTGTAACGGCGTGTAGCCCTGGTGTAAGGGAGATGGTAACAGCTCGTTGGCCTGCAGTAGGGGAGATGGTAACGTCTCATAGGCCAGGGGTAGGGGAGATAGTGACGGCTCATTGGCCTGGTGTTTGGGAGATGGTAACGGATTGTAGCCCTGGTGAAAGGGAGATGGTAACAGCTCGTTGACCTGCAATAGGGGAGATGGTACGGCTCGTTGTCCTGTTGAAGGGGAGATTGTAACGGCTCATTTGCCTCCTGTAGGGGAGATGGTAACGGCTCGTTGGCATGGTGTAGGGGAGATGTTACCGGCTCGTAGACCTGGTATTGGGGAGATGGAAACAGCTCATATGCCTGGTGTATGGGAGATGGTAACGGCTCATAGGCCTGGTGTAGAGGAGATGGTTACAGTTCATATGCCTGGTGAAGGGGAGATGGTAATGGCTCGTAGGCCTGGTGTAGAAGAGCTGGTAACAGCTTGTTGGCCTGGCTTGGAGATATGGTAACGATTTGTTGGCCTGGTGTATGGGAGATGGTAACGGCTCGTAGGCCTGCTATAGGAGAGATGGTCACGGCCCGTTTGCCTGGTGAAGGGGAGATGGTAACGGCTTGTTAGCCTGGTGAACGGGAGATGGTAATGGCTCGTAGGCCTAGTGTAGGGGAGATTGTAACGGCTCGAAGCCCTGGTGTAAGGGAGATGGTAACAGCTCGTTGGCCTGCAGAAGGGGAGATGTTAACGGCTCATTGGCCTGGTGTAGGGGAGATGGTAACGGCTCATATGCCTGGTTTAGAGCAGATGGTAACGGCTCATTGGCCTGGTGTTGGGGAGATGGTAACGGCTCGTTGGCCTGGTGTGGGGGGATGGTACCGGCTCGTAGACCTGGTGTCGGGGAGATGCTAACAGCTCGTAGCCCTGGTGTAGGTGAGAGGGTACCGGCACGTAGGCTTGTTGTCGGGGAGATGGTTACAGCTCGTAAGCCTGGTGAAGGGGAGATGGTAACGGCTCGTTGGCCTACCGTAGCGGAGATGGTAACGACTCGTAGGCCTGGCGTAGCGGAGATGGTAACGGCTCCTATGCCTGGTGTAGGCGATGTGGTAACGGCTCGTAGGCCAGGTGTAGGGGAGATGGTAACAGCTCGTTGGCCTGGTGAAGTGGAGATGGTAACGGCTCGTTGGCCTTGCGTAGGGGAGATGGTAATGGCTCGTATGCCTGGTGTAGGGGAGATGGTTACGGTTCATAGGTCTGGTGTAGGGGAGATGGTAATGGCTCGTATGCCTGGTGTAGGGGAGATGTTAATTGTTCGTAGCCCTGGTGTATGGGACATCATAACGACTCGTCGGCCTGGGAAAGAGAAGATGGTAATGGCTCATTGGCCTGGTGTTGGGGAGATGGTAACGGCTTATAGCCCTGGTGTAAGGAGATGGTAACGGCTCATTGGCCTGGTGTTTGGGAGATGGTAACGGCTCGTTGACCTGCAATAGGGGATGGGGTAATGGCTCGTTGTCCTGGTGAAGGGGAGATTGTAACGGCTCATTTGCCTCCTGTAGGGGCCTACGAGCCATCACCATCTCCCCTTCGCCAGGCTGACGAGCTGTTACCATTTCCCCTACACCAGGCCAACGAGCCATTACAATCTCCGCTACACCAGGTCTACGAGCCGGTACCATCTCCCCTACACCATGCCAACGAGCCGTTACCATCTTCTCTTCCCCAGGCCGACGACCCGTTACGATGCCCCATACACCAGGGCTACGAGCAATTAACATCTCCCCTACACCAGGCATACGAGCCGATACAATCTCCCCTTCACCAGGCCAACGAGCCGTTACCATCTCCCTTACACCAGGGCTACGATCTGTTACCATCTCCCCAACACCAGGCCAATGAGCCATGACCATCTCCCCTACACCAGGGCTACGAGCCGTTACCATCTCCCCAACACCAGGCCAAAGAGCCGTTACCATCTTCTCTTCCCCAGGCTGACGAGAAGTTACGATGTCCCAAACACCAGGGCTATGAGCCATTACCATCTCCCCTACACCAGGGATACGAGCCGTTACCATCTCCCCCACACCAGGCCAATGAGCCGTTACCATTTTCTCTTCCCCAGGTCGACGAGCCGTTACAATGTCCTGTACACCAGGGTTCTGAGCCATTACCATCTCTCCTACACCAGACATAAGAGCCATTACCATCTCCCCTACACCAGGTCTATGAACAGTAACCATCTCCCCTACACCAGGCGTACGAGCCATTACCATCTCCCCTACGCAAGGCCAACGAGCCGTTACTATCTCCCCTTCACCAGGCCAACGAGCTGTTACCATCTCCCCTACACCTGGCCTACAAGCCGTTACCATCTCCCCTACACCAGGCATAGGAGCCGTTACCATCTCCGCTACGCCAGGCCAACGAGTCGTTACTATCTCCGCTACGCCAGGCTAACGAGCCGTTATTATGTCCCCTTCACCAGGCTAAAGAGCCGTTACCATCTCCCCTACACCAGGCCAAAGAGCTGTTACCATCTCCCCTACGTCAGGCATAGGAGTCGTTACCATCTGCGCTACGCAAGGCCAACGTGCCGTTACCATCTCCCCTCCACCAGGCAATCGAGCTGTTACCATATCCCCTACACCTGGCCTACAAGCCGTTACCATCCCCCCTTCACTAAGCATAGGAGCCGTTACCATCTCCGCTACGCCAGGCCAACGAGCCGTTACTATGTCCCCTTCACCAGGCTAAAGAGCCGTTACCATCTCCCCTACACCAGGCCAAAGAGCTGTTACCAACTCCCCTACACCAGGTCTACGAGCCGGTACCATCTCTCATACTCCTGGCCAACGAGCCGTTACCATCTCATCTAAAACAGGCCTATGAGCCATTACCATCTCCACTACCTTAGGCCTACGAGCCGTTACCATCTCCGCTACACCAGGGCTACGATCCGTTACCATTTCCACAACACCAGGCCAATTAGCCGTTACCATCTCCTCAACACCAGGCATATGAGCCGTTACCATCTCCCCTTCACCAAGCCAATGAGCAATTACCATCTCCCATATATCAGGCATACGAGCCGTTACCATCTCCCCTACACCAGGGCTAGGAGCCGTTACCATCTTTCCTATACCAGACTATCGAGCCGTTACAATTTGCCCTACACCAGGTCAACGAGTCATTACCCTCTCCCCTACAGCAGGCCGACGAGCCGTTACCATCTCCCTTTCACCAGCTAACGAGTCGGTACCATCTCCCATACACCAGGCCAATGAGCCTTTACCATCTCCCCTACACCAGGCCTACAAGCTGTAGCCATCTCCCCAACACTAAGCCAACGAGCCGTTACCATCACCCCAACTCCAGGTCTATGAGCCGTTACCATCTCCCCTTCACCAGGCCAAAGAGCAATTACCATCTACCAAACAGCAGGCCAACGAGCCGTTACCATCTCCCCTTCACCAAGCCAATGAGCCATTACAGTGTCCCGTACACCAGGCCTACGCCCAGTTACCCCATCCTCTACACTCGGCCTATAAGCCGTTACCATCACCCCTATACCAGGCCAAAGAGCTGTTGCCATCTCCCCTACATTAAGCCAATGAGCGTTACCAGTTCCCCTACACCAGGCTAACGCGTCGTTACCATGTCCCCAACACCAGGCCAAAGAGTCGTTACCATCTCTTCACCAGCCAACAAGTCGTTACCATCTCCCATACACCAGGCCAATTAGCCGATACCATCTCGCCGACACCAGGGCTACGAGCTGTTACCCTCTTTCCTAAACTAGGCCAACGAGCCATTACCATCTCACCTAAACTAGGCCTATGAGTCATTACCATCTCCCCTACACCAGGCAAACGAGCCGTTACCATCACCCCAACACCAGGCCAATGAGCCGTTACCATCTCCTCTAAACCAGGGATATGAGCCGTTACCATCTCCCCTACACCAAGCCAAAGAGCAGATACCATTTCCCCAACACCAAGTCTATGAGCCGTTACCATCTCCCCATAACCAAGCCAACGAGCCATTACCATCTACCGTACACTAGGCCAAAGACCCGATACCATCTCCCCACCAGCAGGCCAATGAGCCGTTCCCATCTCCCCAACAGAAGGCCTACGAGCCATTATCATCTCCCCTACAGCAGGGCTACGAGCCGTTACTATCTTCCCTTAACCAGGCCAACAAGCCACGACCATCTCCCTTACACAAGGCTAACGAGCCGTTACCATCTCCCCATCATGATGCCAATGAGCCATTACCATCTCTCCAACACCAGGGCTACAAGCCGTTACCATCTCCCCTACACCAGGTCAACGAGCCGTTGCCATCTCCCCTACACCAGGGCTTACGAGCCGTTACCATCACCCCTACACAAAGCCTACGAGCCGTAACCATCTCCCTTACGCCAGGCCAAGCAGCTGATACCATCTCCCCTACACCAGGCCAACGAGCCGTTACCATCTCCGCTTCCCCAGGCAAACAAGCCGTTTCTATCTACCCTACACCAGGCCTACAAGCCAATACAATCTCCCAAACAGCAGGCCAACGAGCCGTTACCATCTCCCCTCAACCAGGCCTACGAGCCGCTAACAACTTTCCAACACAAGCCCTCCGAGCCGTAACCATCTCCCCGACGCCAGGCCAACGAGCTGTTACCATCTCCCCAACACCAGGCTTACGAGCCGTTACCATCTCCCCTTCGCCAGGCAAACAAGCCGTTACCATCTCCCCTACACCAGGCCTACAAGCCGTTACCATCTCCATTACACCAGGCCTATGTGCCGTTACCATCTCCACTACACCAGGCCGACGAGCCGTTACCATCTCTCCAACATCATGCCAATGAGCCATTACCATATCCCCTACACCAGGTCAATGAGTCGTTACCATCTCCCCTACACCAGGGCTACTAGCCGTTACCATGTTCCCCACACCAGGCCTACGAGCTGGTACCATCTTCCCTACACCAGGCCAACGAGCCGTTACCATCTCCCCTACACAAGGCCTTCGAGCCGTAACCATCTCCCCTATGCCAGGCCAACGAGCTGTTACCATTTCCCCTACACCAGGCCTACGAGCCGTGACCATCTCTCCTTCGCCAGGCAAAGAGGTGTGACCATCTCCTGTACACCAGGCCTACAAGCCGTTACCATCTCCCGTTCACCAGGCCAGCGAGCCGTTACCATCTCTCCTACATCAGGCATATGAGCTGTTACCATCTCCCCTACACCAGGCCTACGAGCTATTACCATCTCCCCTTCACCAGGCCAACGAGCTGCTACCATCTCCCCAACACCAGACTATCCAGCCGTGACCATTTGCCCTACACTAGGCCAAAGAGTCATTACCCTCTCCCCTACAGCAGGCCGACGAGCCGTTACCATCTCCCTTTCACCAACTAACGAGTCGTTACCATCTCCCCTACACCAGGCCTACAAGCTGTTGCCATCTCCAAAACACTTAGCCAAAGAGCCGTTACCATCACCCCAATACTAAGTCTATGAGCTGTTACCATCTCCCCCTCACCAGGCCAAAGAGCCATTACCATCTACCCTACACCAGACCTAACAGCCGGTACCATCTCCCAAACAGCAGGCATACGAGCCGTTACCATCTCCCCTACACCGGGCCTATTAGCGGTTACAATCTCCCCTTCACCAGGCCAACGAGCCATTACTGTCTCCCCTACACCAGGCCTACGCGCCGTTACCCTCTCCCTTACACCAGGCCTATTAGCCTTTACCATCTCCCCTATACCAGGCTAACGAGCTGTTACCAACTCCCCGACACCAGGCCTACGAGCCGTAACTATCTCCCCTACATCAGGCCAATGAGCCCCTACCGTCTCCCCTTCACCAGGCCAACGAGCCGTTACCTTCTGCCCTACACAAGGCCAACAAGCCGTTCACATCTCCCCTGCACCAGTCCAATGAGCCGATTCCATCTCCCCTACTCCAGAGCTACGAGCCGTTACCATCTCCCATACAGCAGGCCAACGATCCGTTATCATGTCCCATACTCAAGACCTATGAGCCTTTACCATCTCCCCTACACCAGGGCAAAAAACCTTTACCATCTCCCTTACACCAGACCTATGACTCGTTACCATCTCCTCTTCCCCAGGCAAACACGCCGTTACAATCTCCCCGAAACCAGGGCTACGAGCCGTTACCATCTCCCCTATACCAGGCCAAAGAGCTGTTGCCATCTCCCCTACACTAAGCCAACGAGCCGTTGCCATCACCCCAACACCAAGACTATGAGCCGTTACCATCTCCCCTTCACCAGGCCAAAGACCCATTACCATCTACCCTACACCAGGCCTAAGAGCCGGTACCATCTCCCAAACAGAAGGCCAACGAGCCGTTACCATCTCCTTTACACCAGGCCAATGAGCCATTACCATCTCTCCTTCACCAGGCTAACGAGTCGTTACCATGTCCCCTACACCAGGCCAACGAGCCGTTACCATCTCCCCTTCACCAGGCCAACGAGCCATTACCATCTCCCTTACACAAGGCTAAAGAGCCGTTGCCATCTCCCCTACACCAGGCCTACGAGCCGTTACCATCTCCCCTACACCAGGCCTACGAGCCTTTACCATCTCCCCAACATCATGCCAATGAGCCATTACCATCTCTCCATCACCAGGTCAACGAGCAGTTACCATCTCCCCTACACCAGTGCTACAAGCTGTTACCATCACCCCCACACAAGGCTTACGAGCCGTAACCATCTGCCCTACACCAGGCCTACGAGCCGTAACCATCTCCCCTTCGCCAGGCAACAAGCCGCTACTATCTCCCCTACATCAGGCCTACAAGCCGATACCATCTCCCCAACAGCAGGCTAACGAGCCGTTACCATCTCCCCCACACCAGGGCTACGAGCTGTTACCATCTTTCCTAAACCAGGCCTATGAGCTGTTACAATCTCACCTACACCAAGCCAAAGAGCCGTTACCATCTCCCCAACACCAAGTCTATGAGTCGTTACCATCTCCCCTTCATTAAGCCAACGAGCCATTACCATCTACCATACCCCAGGCCAAAGACCCGATACCATCTCCCCAACAGCAGGCCAACAAGCCGTTACTATATTCCCTTCACCAGGCCAAAGAGCAATTATCATCTCCCCTTCACCTGGCCAACGAGCCATTACCATCTCCCTTACACAAGGCTAACAAGCTGTTACCATCTGCCCTAAAGAAGGCCTATGAGCCGTGATCATCTCCCCTACAGCAGGCCTATGAGCCGTTACTATCTTCCCTTCACTAGGCCAAAGAGCAGTTATCATCTCCCCTTCACCAGGCCAACGAGCCATTACAATCTCCCTTACACAAGGCTAACGAGCCGTTACCATCTCCCCTACACCAGGCCAACAAGCCGTTACCATCTCCCCTTTCGCCAGGCTAACGAGCCGTTACCATCTCCCCTACACCAGGCCTATGTGCCGTTACCATCTCCCCTACACCAGGCCTATGTGCCGTTACCATCTCCCCTACACCAGGCCTACGAGCAGTTACCATCTCCCCAACATCATGCCAATGAGCCATTACCATCTCCGCTACGCCAGGTCAACGAGCCGTTACCATCTCCCCTACACCAGGGCTACGAGCTGTTACCATGTTCCCTACACCAGGCCTCCGAGCTGGTACCATCTTCCCTACACCAGGCCAACGAGCCGTTACCATCTCCCCTACACAAGGCCTACGAGCCGTAACTATCTCCCCTACACCAGGCCAACGAGCTGTTACCATCTCCGCTACACCAGGCCTACGAGCCGTTACCATCTCCCCTACACAAGGCCTATGAGCCGTAACCATCTCCCCTATGCCAGGCCAACGAGCTGTTCCCATCTCCCCTACACCAGGCCTACAAGCCGTTACCATGTCCCCTACACCAGACTTATGAGCCGTTACCATCTCCCCTACACCAGGCATATGAGCCGTTACCATCTCCCCAACACCAGGCCTATGAGCCGTTACCATCTCCCTTACACCAGGCCTACGAGTTGTTCCCATCTCCCCTTCACCAGGCCTACGAGTTGTTCCCATCTCCCCTCCACCAGGCCTACGAGCCATTACCATCTCCCCTCCACCAGACCTACGAGCCATTACCATCTCCCCTTCACCAGGCCTACGAGCCGTTACCATCTCCCCTACACCAAGCCTATGAGCCGTTACCATCTCCCCTTCACCAGGGCAACGAGCCGTTACCATCTCCCCAACAGCAGGCCAACGAGCCGTTACCATCTCCCCTATAGAAGGCCTACGAGCCATTATCATCGCCCCTACAGCAGGCCTACGAGCCGTTACCATCTCCCCTTCACCAGGCCAATGAGCCATTACCATCTCCCTTACACAAGGCTAACGAGCCGTTACCATCTCCCCAACACCAGGCCAATGAGCCGTTACCATCTCCCTTACACCAGGCCTCCGAGCCAGAACCATCGCCCCTACACCAGGCCAATGAGCCCTTACCATCTGCCCTACACAAGGCCTACGAGCCGTTATCATCTCCCCTACACCAGGCCTACGAGTTGTTACCATCTCCCCTTCACCAGGCCAACAGCCGTTCTTATCTCCCTTACACCAGGCTTACGAGCCATTACCATCTCCCCTACACCAGGCCTACGAGTCGTTGCCATGTCCCCTACACCAGGCCTATGAGCTGTTACTATCTCCCCTTCACCAGGCCAACGAGCCGTTACCATCTTCCCTGCACCAGGCCAAAGAGCAGTTACCATCTCCCCTACACCAGGCCAAAGAGCCGTTACCATCTTCCCTACACCAGGCCTATGAGCCATTACCACCTCCCCTTCACCAGGCCAACGAGCCGTTACAATCTCCCCTGCACCAGGCCAATGAGCCATTACCATCTCCCCTACAGCAGACATACCAGCCGTTACCATCTCCCCTACACTACGCCAACAAGCAATTTCCATCTCCCCTACACCAGGCTAACGAGCTGTTACCATCTCCCCATCACCAGGCCAAAGAGCCGTTATCATCTTCCCTGCACCAGGCCAAAGAGCAGTTACCATCTCTCCTACACCAGGCCAACGAGCCGTTACCATCTTCCCTACACCAGGCCAACGAGCTGTTACCATCTCCCCTACACCAAGCCAACAAGCAATTTCCATCTCCCCTACACCAGGCTAACGAGCTGTTACCATCTCCCCATCACCAGGCCAACAAGCCGTTTTCATCTTCCCTGCACCAGGCCAAAGAGCAGTTACCATCTCTCCTACACCAGGAACAACGAGCCGTTACCATCTTCCCTACACCAGGCCAACGACCTGTTACCATCTCCCCTACACCAGGCCTATGAGCCATTACCATCTCCCCTTCACCAGGCCAACGAGCCGTTACCATCCCCCCTACACCAGGGCTACGAGCCGTGACCATCTCCCCTACACCAGGCCTATGAGCCGTTACCATCTCCCTTACACCAGGCCTACGAGTTGTTCCCATCTCCCCTTCACCAGGCCAACGAGCTGTTACTATCTCCCCTACACCAGGCCAACGAGCCGTTACCATCTCCCCATCACCAGGCCAACGAGCCGTTATCATCTTCCCTGCACCAGGCCAAAGAGCAGTTACCATCTCCCCTTCACCAGGCCAACGAGCTGTTACTATCTCCCCTACACCAGGCCAACGAGCCGTTACCATCTTCCCTACACCAGGCCCTACACCAGGCGTACAGTGTTCTACGAGGTTATTTGACTGTGTTACGCTAGACCCTAGGCCATATTACAGACCGAGCCTATGGGGCCGGCTCCCAGGGGCCCAAGGGTCCAGGGGCCCGGGGGGGGGGCCCAAAGCAATGCAGATGCCGATGCCAATTGCGATGTCAGAGGGCCTCCATTGTCTATTTGTGTTATGACTACTCGCACTGTTTTAGGGCATATCTGCAGAGAACCGAGAGAGAAGGGTGATATGAATTGGGTGGGGGGCACAGGGATGGCAATCAGAGGGCCCCTGGGCTATGGGGTTCGGCAATCAGAGGGCCCCTGGACCACCGCAATCAGAGGGCCCCTGGGCTATGGGGTACGGCAATCAGAGGGCCCCTGGGCCATGGGGGATGGCACTCAGAGGGCCCCTGGGCTACGGGGGATGGCAGTCAGAGGGCCCCTGGGCCATGGGGGATGGCAGTCAGAGGGCCCCTGTGCTACGGGGGACGGCAATCAGAGGGCCCCTGGGCCATGGGGGACGGCAATCAGAGGGCCCCTGGGCCATGGGGGATGGCACTCAGAGGGCCCCTGGGCTATGGGGGATGGCAGTCAGAGGGCCCCTGGGCTATGGGGTACGGCAGTCAGAGGGCCCCTGGGCTATGGGGTACGGCAGCTAGAGGGCCCCTGGGCTATGGGGGACGGCAGTCAGAGGACCCCTGGGCTGGCCCTGCTGTAGTGCCTATCGTGAATACTCCTAAGGGAGCCCTAATGTTTACCAAGTAGGGGTTCAAGGAAGTAGGGGGGAATGGTTTCAGAGGGCCCTATGATCATGAAAACCCCGGCTAAGGGTCGCGACTTTTGGCTATGTGGGGGCCCTAGGGAGAGCCCTAATGGGAGAGCATACTGTTAAGAGAGCCCTCTGATTACAAATGTTCTTCCAAAGGGCCTCTGATTTACCAAGGGTTTTGAATGAAAGTCCTTTCAGCGAGCCCTAAGGCCCAGGATATGCTAGCTGTGTGACTTAATTTACGTGCGCAACCGCACATACTTGCAGTAGAACAATCAGAGCACTTTGCACGATACTGGTAGTCTTGCCAAAAACAAATCACCAAAAGTCGCTATTGGCTACCTGAAAAGTCTCTAGATTACGTCATGATGTTACTATGATGTCATAACGTCACGCACGACTCACTGATCTCTAGAAAATGTGTCTACATGGCTATGTTGACAATCCCAAAGGGTACAGTTTCGAGATCGGGGCTAATGTGCAGCGCTGCTTAACCATGAAATAAGCTTCTGGTGTCGGTGCAGAGCTGAAGTTACATTGAAAAACAATGATTTTGACACTCGAGAGATGTGTTTTTTTTAAAGCCGCCAGATTCACCTAAAAAGCTGCTAAGTTGCTAGATGAGGTATTAGTCGCTAGAGAAGGCCAAAAGTCCCAAAATCTAGCGACAAAGTTGCTAAATTGGCGACATTAGATACTGGCGGTATCATGAAGGGAGCAGATAGCCAACCGGGCTCTCATTAATATTTTCCACCATTGTTTGACTCTACCACGAGCTCAACATGGAAGTTCGGAAGATCGCCCCTCGCGGTTGTGTCAATATTGCAACATGCGCACATGTCTGCGTACCTTCTGCGTATGTCTGCGTTCAGGTGTGCTACCACGTGTAACATCGACATAAAGTACGCATGGCAACGCATTCGGGCATAAAATGTGCACACGGTAAGCATATCCTGGGCCTAACGCTGGCCCCAGTAGACAGCTAGTAGAAGCTGGACCTATTTTCCATGAGAAGTGATTTCGCTCCCGCACAGTATTGTGTGTACACAATACAACATGGTCCTTGGAGTGCATCGAAACTCTCATTGCGACACGTCCAAAAGTTCAGAAATCTCTAACTCCATGCAAAGTTATTGCGCGTCGCGACCATAAAGTGAAGCAAGTGTCCGATAGCCGAGTTAGACTCAGGCGCGGGCTGTACAATGGTCCAGTCACAATACACAGCAGATTCACGTGTCATTATAACCTATAGTAATCTTCGAGGAGAGTAGTAGACTAGTAGATATTCACCTTCAGAACACTGAGTTTTACCCCGCTTCACTTTGCAGATTTCGCTTCTATATGTCCCCACCGTAAAGGGGTGTACTGTACACACCAATGCCAACAAAGTGAAGTCCAAGTGAAAATCCAATATCGATACAACACTCCCACATTACACTTGGCATTGCTTTTATCGAAACTTCTCACATGGCAGAAATTTTGGAAGTTTAATTGAAAATGCAATATTGTTAAATCCATTTATCAAAACTCCTAACAACGTTCTTACATTAAAACCTTTCCTAGGCTATCGGAGTTAGCATCCAACACCCTATTAAAAAGCTCATTGACATTTACATTATATTATATTGTATTGTATTGTAATAATAGTGTACCTTAAGACTTAAAGCCATTGTAAGGGCTACTGTATTTTCAGTGAACAAATATAAGTGGAATTCCAAAATGGATTTTCCAATGGACTGAATGAAGGGGCGGAGACTTGGGCTCTCTCTATATATAGCCCCCTACTTCACTACTCCTCACAACCTGACCTTTCAGTTAGACAACTTGCTTTGTATTCAACCTGTGCAACCTGATCTGTTCAGCAGTTTAACAGCCTTTTTAAAGGCTTATATCCATTTATATTATATTATATTATATTATATTATTAGAAACAACACTGCACCTTCAAAGGCTCAAAGCCTTTGTAAAAGGCTTAAGCATTTCCCACGCCCTTTTTAAAGGCTTGTTGCCTTGCATTGTATTGTGGGTACTCGTTTATACTGTATTATATTATTGTTAAATTATTACAATCTGTTTGAAAGTCCCCGTGAGAATCCAATAGATATAACACTCTAACATTACACAATCTATCAGTATGGATTGCAAACAAAAAAGTGGGGCTTCAAAACGAAAAGCCAAAAAAAAAATAGGGAGGCAAAGCAGGCCGATTTTTTTTTTTAAATGTGCCTTTGATTTCTAACTTTTTTGACAAGCCTCAAGATTCAAATATTGATCATGTCATCAGTAGCCGAGTTGCAGCAATGAAGAGATCACCACTGGTTTGATCATACCGGAGCCCTCACAGACCCAATCAAGCGAAGACTCGGCCTGTGAGGCTCAGACCAGGCATCACCTGAGAAAATCTTTCCAAGTGAGGAGGATCGTGCGGAGCCCAGGTTCACACCAGAAGCTGGGAACACCAACTCCGGTCATGAACCTCTTATTGACCCTGCTTTATGGCCAAATACCACAACCATTAAAGACTTGTGCAGTCTTCGGACAGGAGACTCACTGTCAGACCAGGCATCGCCTGAGAAAGTCTCGTCAAATCAGGAGGGGTACACTAAGACCAGTATCACATTAGGAGCTAGGGGCTCAAACTCCTGGTGTGCAACGGTTAATGACCCTGCTTTACGGCCAAGTGCCATTACTGAACAGGTCAAGTCAATTCTGGTTAGTAGAGGAGCAGCTGCTTTTCAAAATCGAAGTGAAAAGTACCCTACCTCAAGCAGGGATAGGACCATGGGGGGCATCACTAGGAGTTTCACAAATTCCTTAATCAAATGCTCACTACCTAATGGCCAGTCTGTGACTAGCAGTGGCTACTTTACTCCCCTTCATCTGGTTGCATCTTTTGTTTTGCTTGCAAACTGTCTTTAAGTAAGCACAAGGCGTTTGTCCTAGTGTTTTCTGATTGGAAACATTCTGAGCGTATCGGTGAGCATGAGAGGAGTGAGGAGCATAGGGCTTGCATGTAAGCATTACATAGTCGCTCCAAAAACACAGGAAGAGTTGATTCTGATCTTATCAAACAAATTGATGCAGAGAGGCAATACTGGCGGGAAGTTTTGAAAAGAGTTGTTGCTGTAATTCAGTTTTTGGAGGAGAGGAACCTTGCTTTCAGGGGAGATGATGAGCGGTTGGGATCACCTCACAATGGTAATTTCTTGGGCATTGTCGAACTGTTGGCCAAATTTGACCCTTTTCTAGCCGACCATCTCCAAAGGTTTGGAGGCAAGGGCAAAGGCTCTGTGTCCTACCTCTCATCCACAATCTGTGAGGAATTTATCCACTTAATGGGAGGAAGAACAAAGGAAGCAATTATCAGCGAGATTAAAGAGGCCAAATACTTCTCTGTTATTGTTGACTCCACTCCAGACCTTGCTCATGTGGACCAACTCACTTTTATTTTCAGGTTTGTAAATAATGGTGGAGAAGTAAATGGGTGTTTTCTGGCTTTTGAGCCTATTGAAAATCATAGTGGGAACAGTTTGGCTGAGTGTGAAGTTGCAATGGTGGAGCACCTGGGCCTAGACTTAACTGTCAAGGCCAGTCTTAAGACAATGCAAGTAATATTTCAGGAAAGTACAATGGAGTCTAAGCTCATCTGAAACGAATAAACCCTTTGATTTGTTATGTCCGCTGTGCAGCACATTCATTGAATTTGGTCGGTGTCAATGCTGTTGACAGTAGCCCAGAAGCTGGCCGTTTGACTTTCTGCAATCAATGTACACATTTTGTGCCTCGTCAACACACAGGTGGGGAAAGGTGTTCCGTGATACAGATGTGAAACTCACACTGAAATCTTTGTCAGGTACTCGCTGGAGTTCAAGAGCTGAATCAATAAAGGCTCTTTGGAAATACTATGCACAATTGAGAGAGGCATTGAACAATATTTCCAAAGATTCACAGTAGAAACGTGAGACTAGAAGCGAGGCCTCTGCACTCTGTGGCAAGCTGGACACACTAGAGATAGCTTTCATGGCACACTTTTGGGATACAATAGTGCACAAAGAAGCGCAAATATATGGCCGATGAAAGTGCAAAGCCAGGTGTTGAATTTAGTGGAAAAGAAAAGTTTCGAATTGAAACGTTCAATGTTCTAATTGACAAACTTGTGTCCTGTCTTAACCATCGGTTAACTGCATACACACTTGACCAATCTTTTTCATGTTCTTTTCATGCCTGATAATACTGTATGTTCAACAGTGAGCTCACTTTTAGGGTCGAATCTCATGCTGCAGCATATCCCACTGATCTGACCATGATCTGACCACAGATGAACTTGTTCAGTACCAATAATTCATTTCAGAAGAACAAAAATGCCCAAATACAATGCTAAAGACCATGGTAAATTTGGATTTACAGTCCACTTGCCCAAATGTCTACATAGCACTCAGACTGTTTTTGACCCTGCCAATAACAAACTGTGAAGGGGAACGGTCATTCTCCAGACTGGCTCGAATTAAAAATGAGCTCAGGATGAAAATGTGCCAAAATCGGTTGAATTCACTCTCCCTTCTAGCAATAGAATCAGAGTTTGTTCGAAAGCTCAACTTTGATGAGTTAGTGGACAACTTTGCAAGAAAGAAGAGCCGAAAGAAACCTTTGTAGAATCCTTAGGTACGGTAGGTTGGCGCGGGGGTGGGGGGTGGGGGCCCTTTGCAAACTCCTGGCCCCGGGGCCCAGACCCCCGATAATCCGGCCCTGGCTACACCTACTGTTGATGACAGGGTTAGTATTCCCCATAGCATTCACACAGTCCTAAATCCACCCACAGATTCTTCCACTCCTGATGAATCAATGCAGGTCAATGGCTTATTTAATAGCAGGGCTCGCAAGCCCGCTTGTAGACATATAATCTGCCATAATCGTGGTAAGCCTGGGCATATCCGTCCACACTGTCCTGAGCTCCAGGGAAACGAGAAGGCCCCCTAGTGGTTTGGGGAGCACTAGAGGGTCGGAACCAATCTCCCCATCGGACTTTAATTCCTGTTGAATTGATTAGGGGAACACAGAGAAATTTTATTAATGTGTTTTTGGACTCTGGGGCTGAAGACTGTTTTTTGGATCGGGAATGTGCTAAGAAACACTTCATCCCGGGTCGTCCTCTTTTGCAATCACGCACTGTTAAAACTTTGGATGGTCGCCCGTTGGGAGACGGAGTTATATCCGAGATTTCCGAACCCTTGTCTATGTTCATTTCCCTTAGTGGACAATATGAGGAAATATTTTATCAGTTCCCCTGCGTTCCCAGTTGTTTTAGGACATTCTTGGTTACGTAAACACAAGCCTTGCATCCTTTGGGGTAATAAGGATGACCATGTTGCGCAGTGGGGTTCCGATTGTAGATTCCACTGCATGGATAGCTCTATGTGTTGGCCTCGACGTCAATCCATGAGAGAAAGCGATGCCTGGAGTGATTCAGGGGAGGAGGAGGGGGGGTTGCAGTGGGACCCTCAATTTGACTGGCGTCAGCCAGAGGATGATTGTTATTCTGAAAGTGGCTGCGATCTAGAGACTGTCATTGATGCGGCTAAGTACGAACAGGTTGAGCATTTAGAGGCCGCTTTGAATTTTTGTTTGCCTCATAACGTGCCCACTGTTTATACTGATCTCACTGAGGTTTTTAGTAAACAACAGGCCTCAACTTTACCTCCTCATCGCCCTTACGATTGCAAGATCAATCTCCACCCTGGTGTCACTCCCCCTAGAGGGTCATTGTACTCACCGTCAGGTCCTGAAGGGAAGGCCATGCGGGAATATATTCTGGAGGCCCTAGCCAATGGTTTTATTCGACCATCCACGTCCCCTGCCGGGGCGGGGTTCTTTTCTGTGGGAAAAAAAAGATGGTAGCCTTAGGCCTTGAATTGATTACAATAATATTACTGAATAATATTACTCTTAAAAACCGATACCCACTTCCCCACTTCCTCTGATGAATTCCGCATTCGAATGCTTACGTCGTTTTTTTATTAAGCTGGACCTGCGGAATGCATACAACTTAGTTCGGATACGAGATAGTGAAGAGTGGAAGACGGCGTTTAATAAGCATGACGGGTACTACGAATATTTGCTTATGCTTTTTGGATTGATTAACACCCCGTCTGTAATCCAGGCACTCGTTAATGATGTCCTCCAAGAGATGTTGGAGAAATTCGTCTTTGTTTATCTTGATGACATTTTAATTTTTTCTTCAACTCTCTCCGAGCACGTACAACATGTCAGAGAGGTGCTGGAGGGTCTTCTCAAAGCTAAGCTTTCTGTTAAAGCCGAGAAATGCGTTTTTTGCGCCAAGACGGTCTCATTTCTTGGTTTTATTGTTTCTAAGGGGTCGGTCCACATGGACCCTGACAAGGTGGCAGCCGTCAGGAATTGGCCAGCCCCCCAAAATGTCAAAGAGGTCCAACATTTCCTAGGATTTGCCAATTTTTACAGGAGGTTTATCCGCAATTTTTGCGGGGTAGCTGCTCCCATTATTGCCCTCAGTAAGAGAAAGACCTCCACTTCTTTCACCTGGTCGCCAGCAGCCAAGGCTGCCTTTCAAGAGCTAAAGAAATTTTTTAGCTCAGAACCTTTTCTGGTTTTGCCCGACCCCTCCCGCTCATTTGTGGTGGAGGTTGATGCCTCGGAGGTCGGAGTGGGTGCTATCTTGTCCCAGCACCCCCTTTGGGACAATTAGCTACAGCCATGCGCCTACATATTCCAGGTCACTGTCTGGTGCTGAGCGAAATTACAGCATCGGTGACAGGGAGTGGTTAGCCGTTAAGCTGGAATTAGAGGAGTGGCTTTTACTGATCATAAAAATCTCCAGTATATTCAGCAGACAAAGCGACGTAATTCCCAGCTTTCACAATGGTTGTTGTTTTTTAACTGTTTTAACTTCACGGTAACCTACCCCTCTGGCTCAAAAAATATTAGCGAGATACCTTATCGCGGATTTAAGACCGTTCTGACCGTGATCCGATGCTGGAGCCGGTCATTCCGGTCGATCAGATTTCGGCACCCGTCCAGTGGGATGTGGAACCTGTGGTACAGGAGGAATTAAAAACCGATCCCGGTCCTAGTAAGGAACCACCCTGTTGTCTATTTGTTCCCGTGGCAGTTCGTTCACAGGTTCTCCAGTGGGGACACTCTTCCCGTCTGGCAGGTCACCCTGGGGCCCATCGTACCAAGCAGTTCTTGGCTCGATGATTTTGGTGGCCCAGCATGATGTAGGACATTCGGGAATTTGTGGCAGCATGCGGCACTTGTGCCAGGAATAATGGGTCTCATGCAAGAAGCACTTGTACGAACAGATTCGTTCTTAAATGGTTCGTACGAGTGATTTAGGAGAAACTGCCGCATTCACCAATTTTCTCGTATTTTTAATCTTCTCTCAGGCACGAACAAATTTTACGAGTGCTCCAGAGCTCACGTAGGAGTCTTGCGCCATTAGTCTGCTGTTATCCAAACCTAAGTTTTTCACTAAAGGATTGTATTTGTCGTTACTTTGCAGCAATTTTGAGTTTTAAAATCCAATATAAATTACACATCATTATGTATCCTGTTTAACTCTGCAATTTGAATTTGAAATTATATTTTATTCACATAGCCTGATATCATCGTTAATTTCAATGTATAATTGATGCTTTTGGATAACACTTCAATATCAATATGAACATTTCAAACTGCAAAACGATTAAATAAAATTAAATTAAATTATGTACTAATTGCAAGTTAATTTGTCTCTGTATATAAGGAGGTAAACACAAGGTGAAACCAGATGCGTCATGGCTGACTTGCTTTTGCTAGACGTCTTTTTGACACCATTTTCATATCAAACCATTTCTTTTTAACTTCTGTAACAGTGCGACCGACAGGCCACACAGCGTTTACAGCGCTTGTTATTTTTTCCCTCTGCCTGGATTTTGCCGGTCCTTTAATTCCGCTGCTGATGCTGCTAAAAATTACTGATTTCCCTTTATGGATTTCAGTCAGCAGGACCTCGATCTCTGAACTGGTGAAATTCTTCTTCTTTGTCTTTGAGGCCATTTTTGTGAATGAACACTTGTGTGGGAGGTTGCAAAGCCTTATAAGGAATCATTGGGGCGGTAATTATGCAGATTTGCAATTCTCGTGAAGGCGCGCTCACTTACGCACAGGTGGAATGCATCATGTTTACGAGGGTCATTTACGCAGTTATCTGAAGTTAAGAGCGTTTGTTGAATCTGACGTGGCACACTCGTACGAGCCCATTGTAGGAAAAAAAGTAAGAAAAAGTTACGACAAGAATACGGAAATGTTGTTGCATGAGGCCCAATGTGTCCCATCTCCCCCCGCTGGCCTGTTGCCCCCGTTGCCAGTACCCAAACGCCCTTGGAGCCATATTGCGTTCCATTTTATCATGGCCCTGCCCGTCTCTGATGGCAATACAGTCATCCTGGTTGTGGTTGACTGTTTTTCCAAGGCCGCTCATTTTATCGCATTGCCTAAACTGCCTTCTGCACAGGAGACAGCCCTGCTAGTTGTTAACCACGTTTTCCGGTTGCATGGTCTCCCCCTGTTTCTGTCCTCAATTTGCGGCCAAATTTTGCCGTGCTTTTTGTAAACAGTTGAGGGCCACGGTAAGCCTGACATCAGGGTTTCATACTGAGACTAACGGGCAGACTGAGCGCACTAATCAGTCCCTAGACAATACTCTTCGGTGCTTAGTGGTTGATAATCCTGCGTCCTGGAGTCGTTTTTTGGCATGGGCTGCATACTCCCATCACTCATTATGTAACTCCTCTACAGGTCTTTCTCCTTTCGAGGCCCAGATAGGTTATCAACCAACTCTATTGCCGGAGTCTGAGAAGGAGTCAGAAGTGCCCTCTGTTGAACACTTCATTCGACGCTGCCGCTCTGTTTGGACTAAGGTCTGTTCCTCCTTGTTGCAGACTGGGCGTAGTCAGAAATCAGCAGCTGACAGAAAATGCCGTTTGGCCCCATCTTATCAAGGCGGCCAGACAGTTTAGCTTTCCACTCGGGATCTCCCCCTGAAAGTTGAATCTCGGAAATTGTCTCCTTTCATGTGTCCAGGCTTAAACCTGTCAGCAGCAGCGTCCTGGCACCTGCTGACAAATCCCTGCCCCCGCCGCGGATGATTGAAGGGGGCCCGGCGTACACCGTACGTCGTATTGTGGCCAAGAGGCGTGTTAGTCGGGGATTCCAGTTTTTGGTAGATTGGGAGGGATATAGTCCTGAGGAGCATTGTTGGGTCCCTGCTCGGGATATCCTGGACCCTGCCCTTATTTCTGAGTTCCGTGCAAGGGATTCTTTGGGAACGTCTGGGGCGCCACGCCTCATTCGCTGGAGTGTTTGATATGACTTTGCTCACTTCGGCTCGATAAATCTCTAGTCAGGGGTTTGCTTATCTATATATATTTTTTCTTTGTTTCTGGGAAGCTTAGCTTTTTATTATTATTATTATACGTCCGTCTCAAGACGGGACGTATTATGTCATCATCCCTGTCCGTTCGTCTGTCCGTCCGTCCGTCCATCTGTTGTCCGTTAGCAATTTCTTGTCCGGGGCATAACTCCTGAGCCGCTTGACCTATATTCGTGATACTTCACATACACGTGCACTATCACTAGGCGCTGTGTCGCGCACCATGATTTCATACACCCGGTCAAGGTCAAGGTCACTGGCAAAGGTCAAAGGTCACATGGGGCCCAGATGGGGCTTTTCCGGAGCATAACTTCTCAACCGCTTCAGATACATCCATGATATTTCATACACACGTGTACCATCACTGAGCGGAGTGTCGCGTACCATGTTTACGGCCCTCCCTCAAAGGTGAAGGTCACTGGCAAAGGTCAAAGGTCACATGGGGCCCAGATGTTGTCTGTCCACTTCCTGATCCATGTTCATGACAGGCGTATTATGCACCGTTGGCGGTGCTCTTGCTCTTGTTTTAGGTTATTTGCCACTATTGTTAGGTGCCTTGTTTAGTTTTCTCATTAATTGAGAATTCTTTTTCTATCTGGTTGCTCGCTTCGTTTCTGGAACTTAAGCCTTTCATTTATTCAGAAACGCGAGCTTGTCTCCGCTCTAATTTAGCCCTATCACTCTCAGCTGCGCCGGCTCTCTGCTTGATGCAGCTTTGCCTGCCGCGGCATCTGAAACTCCACTCTTTCAAGCCATTACACTATGAGGCCAGGACCCCTTACAGATGTAAAATTGTTCTGGATTCCTTCTATTTGAGGACAGGTCTGTCTGTACAAGGAAAATTGAATGCACCCAAGGCATAGTAGTGGCGTTAGAAGACCCTGAAAAGGGTCCCGGCTGAAAAAGCCACTTTTTGCCAATTTTGGATTGACAAGTTCACCATATGGGCAGTTATTCATGGCAATGGAACTTGTTCTACAGTACATATTTGTATATATCTTGGCTTTATTTGTTCAAATAAACAACTTGTTTTCTTATCTCCTTCAATATTTAATCATGTTATCAAATAGGGGATGGGGGCGTGACGTCTCGGCTGCAGCGCCACAGGGGTTGATGGGAGAGATCGCCATACTGAGAGGCCACATCTTGTTGTTGCGCGCCGATAAGCTACAGCCGTGGGAAGAACCTGCCGTATGGTGAGATGTAGCCAGTTTTCATTTAGCCTATACTGCATAGCGATAATGACTCCAGACTTCTAACGCTTTCCTTTACTCAGGAGTTGGAAGCAATCCATGCGTTTCATAATCGTTTAAACGAAATAAGATTATGTAGCCTAATAATGTATGTCTCACTAATCACAGGTAGGTAAGCAAGCAAGATGATACACACCTTTTTGCGAACGACGCTGTTTTCACAGCTCGGTGGTTTGCAGACCTCCAAATCATGAACCCAGCCATTTGTGAATTGGACATAGGGTTCCATAGATTTATCATTCCGAAATTCATCCTCGGTTTATGCGCTGAAGCCACAGACTAAGAAAAAAAAATATCGGGAAACATCAAATGGGGAAGGCGGTCTCGACTGCAGTTTCTCACAGGCACCTCATGCGGATCCAAATTTTTGATCAACGCTATCTTTTTTATGAACCATTTTCTTGCGTTTGGTAGAAGTTTGTCTCTTTATAGTACGTTTCTTTAGTTTAATCAACTTCTTAGCATCACTTAATCAGAGATGCCAAGTCTCATGCATTACGCAAATGTCTTTCCTCTTAGTGGCATTCCTGTGCCATAGTCAGCAATTATTCAATCAAAGCGCACTTAAGAAATTCACTCACGGAATTTAAGTGCATCAAGTGCATCAGTTGTGCATCAAGTTAATCAGTTTGACGATCATTACGGTGGAAATCGATTATGACTCGGGAATTCTCAGTCTTGTTTTTACAGAGGGATTGAAAGCAATGGAATTGCATAAAGATGTTTCAAATGCGCTTATTTCATTCAAACAATTTAAACGATCATGAAACACATGCATTGTTTCCAATCCCTGAGTAAAGAGAAGCACTGGAAGACCGGAGTCTTAGGCCCGTATTCAGAAACGACACCCACACTAATTGAGTGTGAGTGAGTACTAAAACTTGTTTAGTGTAACCTGACACTAACTAAGTCAGAGGTTGCCCCAGCACTCATTTGCTTTCAGAGACCTCACTCACGCTGAAAATAGAGTCTCTTTCTGAGTGAAGATTGAGTGCAGGGAACACCTCCTTTGAGCCGCACTAACTTGCGCGGTATTTCGTTGACATGGCTTTCAGGTGGTTACAAACATTGGAAACTCTGGATCATTTACAGCCACGTGCTCGAAGCAATCGCAACTACGCAAATTTTAAGTATAATGATGATAACTATGCCGGTAACTTGCTGACTGACCACCTATTTTCAGAGTTTAGGAACTGCACTGTGGTGAACTCGAGGTGAGCATTTGTGCACCGACCAGTGGCTACTGGTGAACTGGCAATAGGGGAAGCTCAAAACCATTCCTTAAAAATAATGATTGGGCATGTCCTGTTCTCAATCATTTAATAAAATTTTATTTACTTGTACTCCAAAACTCCTATGGATTATCATGTGTTGCCAGTTCTACTTTTTAAGTTAGATTGAACACTAATAATTATTGTCCTGTTTTCAATTCATTTAAATTACCATTGCAGAGATTTCACAAACTCTCAACATTATCAGGTTTGGCCAGTTTTCATTAGTGACGCATGTCTATCAACTCTCTCGCATTCGGATTTCTCGCGCCTTTCTTTACTCATGGGTTGGAAAATTCTGCACTCAGTGGCTCATGGGGCGCTGTGTGGATTGGCTGCGAGGCTCGTGTAGCTGTAAGTCACGAGAATCCATTCTTTTCTACATTCTTAATTGCTGGTAGAAGGAAATGCCTGGCACGTTTCACAGCTTGTTGCTTAGTGAGCCTCGCAGGCTGTCCTGCATCCTTCGCCAGCCATTCGACTATAGAATTTATGATGACATGCTGATATTTTACGTCGTCATTTATGTGCAAAAGAAACGCCTCAATTTTGTGAAGCAATGTTTAACGAAGCTATCAGAAATAAAATTGATTGTTGTTTTACCAATTAGTCTGAGAAACTTTCCAATCAAGAAAAGTAAACTGCATCAAGTTTAGGTCATTTAGCACTGAAGGGTGAGGATTGAGCGTCCCATTGCAGCAGCACATGCACCGCCTGTGGTACCCAGTGCCCATTACTGTCAGTTACGCTCGGGTGGCGTTTATGACTAGCAATTGGCGAGGAGTAGGACCACTCTCTCAGTTAGCGGTCGGTCGATCTATTTCTCACACTCCAGTTACATTTCAATCGTACTCACTATTTGGTGAGTGGAGGGTGAGTGTCGCTTTTGAATACAGGCCTCAATCGCTTTCCATGTGACTTGAGGTGAGGTGCACGCAATATATACACAAGTGAAACGGAAACGTCAGTGCACTAAGATTTTAGTACCGCGTGAGAATCTCATTAAGCATTCAATGAATGATTGTGGACTACGGTGAATAAGCCTAAAAAATGCGCAAGATATATGCCGAATGTGTGAGACTTGGCATCTCAGGACTTTCGACAAGGTTTCACCTTGTTACAGTATCTCTTTGGCTCTGTTTTAATTTAGTCTCGCACAATATGGAGGCGCGCTATTGTTTACGTCCCAGAATGCATTGCGCAGTAACGTCGGTTGCCAAGCCCTATATGGGTGCTTTGGGGAAAAATGCCTATTGTTATCCTCTTTGTTCTGCAGCTAGAAGTTTTAAATAGACAGTGCCTACTCTTAAATGCAAGTTACCTCATTTCCTAAGATAATCTGATATCTGACTTGCAGTTGCATTGCCTTCCAAGGATCCCCCAGGTATTGCATCAGATCTCCCATGGGTATTGCATTAGATCCATACATATATATATATATAGAACTCTAAATTGCTGATAAGGTGCGCTCAAGTGAAGCATCTATTCTACGAGCCTATACACCCGGAAATACACTTCGCTCACAGACTCCCATGCATTATAGCCTACCTTAAAATTACATTGTCAAAAACACTTGCGTGTGAGTCTGTGTTATTTTGGTATCGCTGCGCCGAGTATTTAAGGAGGATGGAAAGCGGCACACTTTCTAAAGCGATGATCGAAACGTGACTCGCTGCTAACCTTAAAGTGCAACAGAGACGTGACCGAGGCTTTTACCTTTGATAAGATAATTGCTTGGAAGTTATCGCCGATATAAGAAACGTCAATGAATGTCCGTGTACGTTATCAAATTACACTCTGGTTTCCTCACTTCATTGTACCCTGGTTGACTATTTGAAATCACCCGATTTAATGCAAACGCTAATAAAAGGAAGCGCAGGGGAAGCCTTTCTCCCCGCCTTGTCTTTTGAAGCTCTGTATAAAACAGACAAAGCGACTTGTCCACTGTTTTAAATATCATGCAGGTAAGAAGTATTGTCGTTGAATGTCAATTACAAGTAGCTAGCTAGCTTGTTAGCCAGCTTTTTAATTGATTTACCACTAAGTCAATGCAGTCCCCGCAACTCAAAGGTAGCTCGCTGGTGACCATTATCGATTGCTCGCGTTCGCTTTCAGTCAACGGTCTGTTCAAGTCAATGGGACGGCTACTTAGCTAGCTAGCACCAAGCGCGATTTTTTACTATTAAAGTGGCAACTTTGCGTTCATACGTTAATTTACGCATGAATCGTTTTATTATAGCTCTTCAAATATTTATTGCTGCTAAAGGCAGCCGCACATTTCGGTATTTTCTCGCTTGTATCTAACCTGTATGATACAGTCGTCATGTTGCGCTCCTCACTGACTCACTGTCGCTATACTAACGCCTGTACGCGAAAGCTCCAAGGATGTTTTATATTTCACTGGATATACAATTGGAAAATGGCCGCCCATTTAGTGCTGGGTACCGGTACGAGGTATACCCCACACAGCAAGAGACTCCTGGGCGGACCCGCCCTCAAGTCGCCAGAACCGCTTAACTGTCAGATCCTCCTCGGCAAAGCTGCAAGAATCAGCCCCGCCTCCTTGTTGCGCGCCGTCAAACGGCGGATTCTAACCAGACCCTCGGCGGATCCGGGATGCGGACGCGCCATAATGCTTAGGGTAGGCGTCAGCTCGAGAAATTTTTATGGAAATTTGCTCAGCCTAAGCTCCGTTGTCCGAAAGAGTCGCTCTCTACAAGTGAGTGTATAAATTAATTTTATTGATATATTACCACCCTAATCATCATTAATATATAGTCACACTAGTTGTTGTCGGCGTTGTTTTTCAACATAGAGCGATATTGACAAGGTTTTGTTTGCCATTGTATTGAAAGATTGCAGTTGGCGATAATCCAATGGATAACATGTTTGTGCCATGCAAAATATCATGTATTGCTGTTGTGGCCAAATCATAGCGGAGTGATATAAAACGTTGTCACAGTAATTTCCAGGTATTTTAATCAGTTGACAGAATTTGTATATGTGCAGATACAGCCAGGCTAGGTTTATTGGAAGGCTAATGGCATGGTAACGTTACAGCTATGACTAGAAGTGCAACATCGTGTGCTTCATTTGTGAAATGCTAATATTGGATAAGCTTAAGAGTTGTCTTCATCTTGTAAGATTAAGGTATGCAAATTAAGACGTACGATATTTCAGTCAGTGAAGTGGGTTGAGCATGCTTGGATTCATTTTATTAGACAACATTGTGGGAAAGCACTAACGTTAGTCGCTAACTAGCCAGGGGCGCGTTCTCAAAACCGTAGTTGCTAAGTTAGCAACTTGTTCAACTATGTAAGTTATCATCTGCGATTTCGGGAAACGCTTCCCAGCTCATGGTCGCGCCCACGGTGCTGTAGCATAGTAATTATAGTTTGCTTATAGTTCGGCTGATGTCAAGGTTTGCACATGTTTGGTAAGTGTTAAGAATAATATTCACCAGATATTTCATTCAGTGAATTGCTACTGCAAGGCTCAAAATAACCGGTAACGAATGTCAATTTGCGATAAAAAATTCATGATTTGCGATGGGAATGACATAAACCATGAGCAAATTGCGATAGATGTGTTTTTTTCACTGTGCTGGGTTATGCGGTCCACTGTCCGGTTTCTATTGCCGCGAGACCGTTCTATTTCATACGTGCTCCTCCCCCTAATGGGCTTAGCTATTGGTTACCCCCACGAGGCTCGGTGCCTGAGAAAGAAAATTGAACTCACCTCCGTAGGAGGGGGTGGCATATTCACTTCCTAGAAATCCCTGGTGTTGCCAATGCTCGTCTCCTTTTGAAACGCGGCAACCCACACTCGGGGCCACCTGGGGAAGTTGTAAGAGGGCTACGCACGTATTCATAGAACTGGAGTTACATCCAGGGTAACTATTAGTTCTATTTCATACGTGCTCCGCCCTCTAACGGGCTTCGCTATTGGATACATCTCAGGCGAAGGCCGTTAGGGATGGATGTACCCCAGGTGGACCCTGGCCACGCAGATCCTCTCGCAACCAAGCAAACCCTGTGCAAACCCTGTCCACACCCTGGGGCGCACACTGCCAGACTGCGTACCCCGCCCCAGGTGGTGGCAAAGTAGCACCCAAACCATTCCCGGCGCTGGGAGGGACCCAACCTTGTCCAGCCCCTCCCAGGGAAAAAGGCAGGGCTTGACCATTATTATTCCAATGACAGGACCCGCACCTGTGGAAAATTGGATCCAAAAAAGAAGTGGCTGACGTATGAATTGACTGGCAACAACACTGTTCGTCCCTTGTATGCAGAGGTTTATAGTAACGAAGTAGATAATCCAGTAAAACTGCTGTTTAACGCTGTCTATAATATTAGACTAGACTAACTAGACAACAAAACCAGGTGTTGACTGGTCTAATCATGAAGGCAAATTTATGCCAGCACTGAAAAAGGCTAATGTTCTGCTGACACTCAATTACCGTTGACAGACAAATTTAATTCGGCCTAGTTATCAATGAGAATGTAACGTAAGAGCTACTTAAATAGATAGCATTAATGTGATTCACACTCGACAATGCATGGCTGGCAGTTTTGCATACATCTCCATAACGCACAACTCACTTCTCATGCGAACGCTGATTTAGCAACCTGTATAAGTTTACATTGCGTTCTCCTCAGCAAACCAACTTTCGCTTCGGAGGAAAATTAGCCTAACTTCATGGCAGCTACTGAGTGAAAACAGCGCAAGAGAAAACTCAATCTGTTGGGAGTTACATATGCGTTATGCGCGATTGAATCTCACACCCAGTGTTTCCAAAATAAAGACAGTGGTTGACAAAGTGCGAGCTTACTGCTACTTTATTTTTCATGAAGTTTTTAAATCCCCACACACAGAATAATAGTAATATGTGCAGGATTGATGTCTTGTTTTCTTCAGTCACAATGGCTTTGGACTTCAATTTCGTTTTACTAATACCACACTCAGGCAGAGGAAGAAAAATCCGTATAGATTTCCTATGGATGCACTCATTGGTCGCACTGTCAAATGCTGATATTGGCCATTTAAAACGTTAAAGGCCCGTACAACTGCTGCCTACTGTCGTTAAATCTGCGGTCCTTGAGGCATTTTTCGGACAGTCAGGTCGGTCTGAGGACGAAACATAAAATACTGCCTCTTCCGTGTCTGTGAAAAGATATCTTCTCAATAAATTATATTGTTGGCTGCAACATGTTCAATATGAGTAATGTTCTGAGAGATTATAGTTGGGCATACCAATATGGCGGCAGGGTTACTTCAGAAATTATGACGTCATCAGCTATCCAGTCCTTGTGTGTAGATCAGTGTCGTTTTTGCGTCTGTGTGTTACCGCAACACGGGGTAACACAGACGTTTATATACAATAGTGCAAATAATCGCCCCGGCGTTTAATTGAACCGGCGTTTAATACGCAAAATGAGGTCGGACCTGTGGCGGCTTTTTGCACACAGGCGCATATTTGCATGCGGGCGATTATTTCATCATACACGGTACTTAAGACATATATCAGGTCTGAATCACACGGCCCATTATATATCAGTAAAACCACATAATCATAAATAAAACAAGACATGTCAAGGCCAAGCAAAACAATTAATATGTCATTTGTGACACAAGTAGTTTTCTGAATGTTTATGGAGTCTCATTTGCAATTCAAATTTAAACTCAATAACCTTGCTTTGTTTTGCTCTTGTTGTGTAGTATGTTGGAATGAAATGCACAACACCATAACATAACATTAGATTTTATTTAGAACTGGCATTACAATTTTTTAAAAAACATACAATTGAAACATGTCTTTTTCTGAAATGTTTCTTCTAGAGAACATGAATAGAAAGACTGTGCCGGTCTCTCTCTCCACCATAAGACGGAGGACCCGAACAGACTTACTGAAAAGACTTAAACAAATTAGGAATGACATGATCAACACGACAGACACAGGGGCAAATGACAACGACTTAGAAGAGTTGACTTGTACACACAATCCAGAAGCAGTCTTTAGTGAGGAGGGGGGCACATTCTCTGACAAAGGTGCCATGGGGAATGAAGGTGGCATGGAAAACGAGGGCGAATGGGATTACGGTGCAGATGCAGTGGGTTTTGATTGCGATGGCGGGCATCCGCAGACATCTAGCTCAGAATCTGAGGATGATATCGGCCTAGATGAGCCCTCACTGTCTGACAATATTGCCAACTGGGCTATAAACTTTGGCATTTCTTTGGTTGCCTTGACTGCATTATTGGGAATCCTTCGCTTTTCTCACCCAAATCTACCAAAGGATGCTAGGACCCTTCTTGGTACTGTTATGGCCCCAATTTGTTATTACATTTATAACACAACAGCAACAGCAAGGGATGACAAACACAGTTTTAACAACTAAAACACATTTAATTTTTAACAAAGACAAAGACTAATAACAACCTATAACTAAAGACCAAGATTGATAAATAAGAAAAAACAGAAATAATTACAGTCCCTTTTTGGTGGGGTGGCTTGGTGATGTCCTGGATGAAGAAAATGCTCAAACACAGGCAAAGAAATCCACAAAAGAAACGTCACAGGTCTTGAACAGAATGGCAGGTCTGGTCATCTTCTTGCAATTTCTCCTACTACCTTACTGTCTCAATTCTTTTCCTTATATACTCCCCTGCAGACCCCACCCACATTCAGACCTCTTTTTTGTTAATTTTCTGAGACTTGCCCCAGACATGTCCAGGACATGTCTAAACATGACTCCAGTCTGAGCTTAACAAAAAAAAGGTAAATACTGCCATCTAGTGGCCTATATTCACATTACACCTCCATTCCAAAAGGGAAAAATTTTGACTCATAAAGGCAAAATTTTTCTTTTCAATACAAAATGGTTAAGTGAACACTTGTCTATATATACATATCATACAATATTCAAACACATGATATATATATACACATTCAAACACGGGATAAGCAATCAGCAATTACATTGTCTGTACCCTTCACATGCTTAATTTCCAAGTCAAACTCCTGTAAAATCAAACTCCAATTCAACAATCTCCGATTCTTGTTTTTCATCTTACTCAAAAACATTAACGGATTGTGGTCAGTGTACACAATCATTGGCTTTTGTCCTGTACAAACATAAACCTCAAAGTGTTGTAAAGAAAGGACCAGAGCCAACAGTTCCTTCTCTATTGTGGAATAGTTCCTTTGGTGGCGATTGAACTTCCTGGAGAAGTATGCCACGGGATGCTCAATGTCATCAGAGTCACTTCTCTGTAGGAGCACAGATCCACAAGCTTGGTCGCTAGCATCGACCGCGATGGAGAACGGTTTGTTGAAGTCAGGAGATTTGAGCACGGGGAAGTGACACAGCAGAGACTTCAGGCGATCGAAGGCTCTCTGGCATGCATCATCCCAGGTGAACTTTACGCCTTTCTTCAGTTGGTTAGTTAGACTGAGAGCAATCTCAGCAAAGTTCTTGCAGAACTTGCGGTAGTACCCGATCATTCCAAGGAAGCGGCGCAAAGCTTTTTTGTTGTCAGGAACTGGAAAGTCCATGATGGCTTGGACTTAAGCATTTATGGGTGCCACCTTACCCTGGCCTATGACGTAGCCAAGATAGGTGACAGTAGCACAACCAAAGTCACTCTTGTTCAGGTTAACAGTCAGGTTAGCCTGGGTCAGGCGCTGGAACAACGTCTCTACATCTTTTAGATGTTCTTCCCAGGAGTCACTCCATGTGATCAGGTCATCGATGTATGCACCCGTGTGTGGCAATCCGGCGATTGTAGACTGTATCATCCTTTGGAACGTGGCTGGGGCATTTTTCATGCCAAAGGGTAGGACTTCATACTGGTACAATCCAGATGGTGTGGCAAAAGCAGAGATGCTCTTGGCCCTCTCAGTTAAAGGCACACACCAATAACCCTTCAATAAATCAATCTTGGTCAGAAACTTTGCTTGCCCTACACTATCAATACAATCATCAATCCTAGGTATTGGAAACACATCAGTTCTAGTTACAGCATTGACTTTGCGATAATCTGTACAGAATCTAGTACTTCCATCAGGTTTTGGAACTAGCACACAGGGTGAACTCCAATCGGAGTTGGAGGGTCTGATAATATCATGTTTTAACATGTACTCAACCTCTTTCTCAGCAATCTTTCTCTTTTCAGGATTCATCCGGTATGGATGCTGTTTTATTGGTTTGGCATCACCAACATCTACATCATGAGAGGCTATAGTAACTCTCTTTGGAACATCAGGAAACAAATCCTCATATTTCTTGATCAACCTTTCAAACTGATCTCTCTGTGAGGGTTCTAAGTGCTGGAGTTTTACATCAAGATTTTGCAACACTTCAGTGTTTGACAATTTACATGAAAGAACTTCAGCTTTAATTCTTGGTTCATCATCTTGAAACTCCCCCTCATCTTCACACGTTTCGACCATTGGAGAATCTGAAGTGACAGCTGCAACCCTAGCATTTCTGTCATGATAAGGCTTTAGCATGTTAATATGACACAATTGTTTTGGTTTTCTCCTATCTGGAGTCTTCACAATGTAATTGAGATCATTGAGTTTTGTCAGAATTTCATAAGGACCATGAAATCTAGCCTGCAATGGATTGGACTGCAAGGGAAACAACACAAGGACCTTGTCTCCTGGTTTAAACTCACGGCTTCTAGCCTTATGATCATACCAAGTTTTCATTTTTCCCTGACTTGATTTCAAGTTCTCTTTGGCAAGGTCACAAGCTGCACGCAATCTTTCCTTGAACTTGCTAACATAGTCTAACAGACTGATTTGCGGCTCTTCCTCTTGCCATTGTTCACTCAATAATAGCAAAGGTCCTCTCACTTCATGACCAAACACTAGCTCAAATGGACTGAATCCAGTAGACTCCTGCACTGCTTCTCTAGCTGCAAACAACAGCAAATGAACCCCTTCATCCCAGTCTTTCTCATGGTCATAACAATAAGTCCTCATCATTGTCTTGAGAGTGGAATGAAACCGCTCTAAGGCACCCTGACTTTCTGGATGATAGGCACTAGAAAGAATCTGTTTTGCACCTAGTTCATACACAACCTGCTGAAACAATCCTGAAGTGAAATTGCTACCTTGGTCTGACTGAATTTCCCTGGGAAGACCAAACAACGTGAAGAACTTTATCAAAGCCTTCGAGATTGCAGTTGCCTTGATGTTACGTAGAGGTATGGCTTCGGGGAATCTGGTAGATGCACACATGACTGTCAACAAGTACTGATTTCCAGATCTAGTCTTGGGTAATGGACCAACGCAATCAACAATGACCCTAGAGAATGGCTCCCCAAATGCTGGGATAGGCTGCAATGGAGCTACAGGTGGGTCTAACTGGTGTTTTCCAACTACCTGACAAGTGTGACAGGTTTTGCAAAAGTTGGAAACGTCTTTCCGAAGCCCAGGCCAAAAGAAGTGTTTCATGATCTTATCAACAGTCTTGTTAACACCAAGATGACCTCCTAAAGGTAAACTATGAGCCATTGTTAAGATCTCATTCCTATAGACCTTCGGAACAACAATTTGCCTGACCACTGCCCAATCTGCATTGGCAGGGATATCAGGAGGGCGCCACTTCCGCATCAACACACCATCCTTGAGATAATACCCAACTGGAACTGCATCTATTTCTTTTTCAGGAAGGGCTCTCCTCTTTAGTACACAAATTTCAGGATCATTAGTTTGCTCCTCAATCAACCGCTTTCTGGACAGAGACAAGTCTCCAGACACATCAGAATCACCAGACCCATCCGGCTGGCTGAATAGAGAACTGATAAAAGTATCTGATAAGTCCTCAAACGGAGAAACCATAGTAGGCCAATCAGAGTCATGAGGCGAACCACCTGAGTCCTGACTATTCAATGTACTGGACGGCACCACAACATCATCTTCTTTAGCCTTCTTGGCCATAGCACGAGTCACTGCGCAAGAAGGATACAGAGATGGGTCCTCATCCCCATTTTCAGTGCTTGGCTGTGAAGTAAGATGTACAGGGGGAACTACTTTGCCCCCAGCCAGGTCATTGCCTAGCAACAGAGAAACACCCTTTATAGGTAGACTTGACATAAGTCCCACCTTTACCTGTCCTGTAACTAAATCTGACTTCAAGAATATAGAGCGCAGGGGTACAGATACAGTCCTCCCTTCAATACCTTGTACAAGTATGAAATCCCCTGAAGCGGTCTCATCACGTAACTCCAAGGAGTCCATCAACAAAAGTGACTGAGAAGCTCCGGTATCCCTTAGGATATATATGGGGACAGGAGTAGTATGCTCATTCAGAGCCACAAATCCCTCTGACACAAATGGAAGAAATTCCTCCCTCACAAAGTCAGCTGTATTAGGCTTTTTAGCCCCACAAGAAGCAGGCAATTTAGCAGATTGGTTATCTACTACAGGGGTTTCTAACCTTGTTTTCACAAAGGCATTTGGTTTGGTATCCTTTTCTTTTTCTTTCTTAGCTTTAAGGAACCAACAGTTAGTTGTAACATGACCAGATTTCTTGCAATAACTGCAAACTAGACCACTTTTGTCACTGTCAGCTTTCACACTTTGATCAGACCTGTTACTGGATTTCTGAGCACCATCACCAGATTTGTCTTTGTCTTTGGGTGAGGAATCTTGGGTATCACCATAACCCTTTTTCTGAAATTGGGACCATTTATTGTTACTGCTAGACTGAAATTTCGACTTATGAGTGAGAACATATTCATCTGCAAATTTGGCAGCTGATTGCAAGTTCAGTGCTTGCTTCTCATTAAGGTAGGTCTTAACATCATCCTTAACACAGTTCTTGAATTCTTCAACTAACACCATCTCTTTTAGTGAGTTGAAATCATCCTTGACCTCCATAGAAGTACACCAGCGCTCAAAGCAAACCTGCTTCTCATTAGCAAATTCAACATAAGTCTGATTTTCAGATTTCTTCAGACCTCTGAATTTCTGTCGGTAAGCCTCTGGAACCAACTCATAAGCTCTCAAAATAACCTTTTTGACAACCTCATAATCAGAGGAATCATCTGCAGACAAAGCCGAATAGGCTTGTTGAGCTTTACCCTTTAGGACAGTTTGCAACATCAGAGGCCAGTGTTCCTTTGGCCACTGGCAACTCTTTGCTACCTTTTCAAAACACTGGAAATAGTTGTCAACATCCTTTTCTGAAAATGGAGGCACCAGTTTTACCTCCTGGCTAGCACGAAATTTATTTTTAGTTTGAATTTTAATTTTTAGTTGCTCCATTTGGAGTCTTTCTTCTCTATCGAATTTCTCTAATTCAAAATCTCTCTGTCTCTGTCTCTCTCTTTCTGCTCTTTCCTCTTTCTCTCTCTCAAATTCTCTTTGTTTTTCTTCTCTTGCTAATTTTTCTAACTCAAACTGCCTTTGTTTTTCTTTTTCTTCCCTCTCAAATTCTCTTTGTTTCTCTTTTTCCTCCCTCTCTTTCTCTCTTTCCTCCCTTTCTTTGTCTTTTTCCTCCCTTTCTTTTTCTCTTTCCTCCCTTTCAATCTCTAGCATTTTTAATTTAAGTTCCATTTCTATATTTGGATTTTCCACTGGAAACTGTTCCAGATCTCCTGGTGCAAACACATTTTCATCAATGTAATATTCAACTATCTCTCTAGCCAGTCTTGCTTTTCGCATGGCTGGTTTTACCTCTGTCAGCTCCAACTGTCTGCAAATTTCTAGCAGTTCTGTCTTTTTAAAAGACTTCAAAACCCCTACGGTTGGTGATGCCAAGAAATCATCCATTGCTGTTGTCAATATATATCTAGGAAAATTCACAAAAACAATTTCACAATTTGGAATGTTAGATTTTCAATAAATTACTCACACAATGGTCTATCCCGGACCTTGAGCCCCCAATTTGTTATGGCCCCAATTTGTTATTACATTTATAACACAACAGCAACAGCAAGGGATGACAAACACAGTTTTAACAACTAAAACACATTTAATTTTTAACAAAGACAAAGACTAATAACAACCTATAACTAAAGACCAAGATTGATAAATAAGAAAAAACAGAAATAATTACAGTCCCTTTTTGGTGGGGTGGCTTGGTGATGTCCTGGATGAAGAAAATGCTCAAACACAGGCAAAGAAATCCACAAAAGAAACGTCACAGGTCTTGAACAGAATGGCAGGTCTGGTCATCTTCTTGCAATTTCTCCTACTACCTTACTGTCTCAATTCTTTTCCTTATATACTCCCCTGCAGACCCCACCCACATTCAGACCTCTTTTTTTTTAATTTTCTGAGACTTGCCCCAGACATGTCCAGGACATGTCTAAACATGACTCCAGTCTGAGCTTAACAAAAAAAAGGTAAATACTGCCATCTAGTGGCCTATATTCACATTACAGTACAAACACTAAATACAAAATTCAACAGAAAGCAGGTGGGCTGTACCACCACTTTGGCATCCTCTCTTCACTTGCATCCACACTCAAGAGGTATGCCAAAACCCTGTTAGAGGGGAGCATTCTCAAACTGTAAATCAACATTGATGGCCTACCATTATTTAAAAGCTCCAACACACAGCTCTGGCCTATACTTGGCTTATTGGTCTCAGTGCCCATGAAAGAGCCTGTGATGATAGGTGCATACGGTGGACCAAAGAAGCCGACTAATGCCTGTGAGCTGCTCAGCGACTTTGTGAATGAACTCAAAGACCTGGAGAGTGGGTTTTGTTTTGAGGGGAAAAATGTTAAGCTTGCCCTCCACACCGTTGTTTGCGACACTCCAGCGAGGGCCTTAAACATAAAATCGCACAACGCATACCACGGGTGTGATAAATGTACCCACCCAGGGGTATATAACAACAGAAGAATGACATTTCCAAGCAAAGATTATCCCCTCAGGACTGACGAATCCTTCAGTTTAATGTGTGACGAAATGCATCACCATGAGGGGCCACATCCCTTTACCGAACTTAACACTGGCATGGTTACTCAATTCCCACTAGATTATATGCACCTAGTGTGCTTGGGTGTTGTTAAAAAGCTGGTCATCACCTGGCTCCGGGGTCCTCTTAGTGTTCGCCTGCCTTCATCTCTGATAGAGAGGATGTCTGCAAATCTTTTAGGAATGAGGCCAAATCTGCCTGTCGAATTTGCAAGAAAGCCCCGCTCAGTGAGAGAGATCGACCGCTGGAAGGCGACTGAATTGCGACAGTTCCTTCTATACACTGGGCCTGTGATGCTGTCAAGGTTTGTAGACAGAAACATCTACTGCAATTTCATGCTGCTCTCCTCTGCCATTTCAATTTTAGATGGCCCCGCCCTGCTCTACCTGACTGATTATGCAGACAGTTTATTGAAATCATTTGTGAAGCACTTTGGCAAGCTATATGGGCCTGACCAGATAGTTTACAATGTGTACGGTCTGGTCCACCTGGCAGGTGATGTGAAACAATATGGCTGTCTAGACTCATTTTCAGCATTCCCATACGAGAACCACCTATATAAGGCGAAAAAACTTCTGCGGAAAGCCCAATTCCCACTAGCCCAAATTGTTCGGAGGCTATCTGAAGGTAGGACAACAGATTTAGCGTCATCTGCCAACACCTTAGAAAAGGAACATTATGTGGGCCCTGTTGTTCCTGGCATGTCAGTGCTGAAACAATACAGAGAAATGCATTGTGATAACTGGTCCATTAAGACATCAACTGGGGACAATGTATTTCTAGTGGGGGAAAAGGTCTGTTGCATTCAGAACATCATTCGTTGCGATGATGGGGTGTATGCCATTTACAATGAGTTCACTCACCAGAGCCCATTTTTTACCTACCCTTTTGACTCTGATCTTCTCAATGTGTTCACTGTTCATGGGACATCTGAAATTTTGAAGTCCATTGAAGTGTCAGCTCTTCGTCAGAAATGTGCAGCTTTGCCTCACAGGGATGGCTTTGTGGCCATGCCCCTCCTCCACTAAAGAAATCAGACAAACAAACAAACAAAAAAACGACCATCAGCTATATCATTCTGGCCACCTGCCTAATTCTGTGTGGTTTCCCCCCTTTTGCTGCCAAAACAACATGGACTGTGCAGTCTTTCACACCTCTATCAGAACCAGCATAAACAAATTCTGCAATGGTCCAGTTGGTCCGATCCAACAGATGAGCTACCCAGCAGCTACAGTGGCTGAAATAGCTGAATTTGTTAATGCTGCTTCTAATGCTGGTGAAAGAGTGCATGTAGCTTGGGCAGCAAAAGAGTAGAACCTCACTGTATCAGGCAGTTGGTCATAATGATATGGCTGATCATTGTAAATCAGTACAATCAATCAGTTCATTAATCATGTGCATACAGTTCATACAAGTTAGAATAAAACATTAGAGCCAGATGACTGACATTGACAAGAGACACTGACATTCATGACAACTTACATCAAATGGTCAACCAGAGTAGTGTAAGTACTTCCCAAAAATAATCTTCCATGTTTACACCAAACCCACAATCCCATGATATTTAACTCATAACAGTTTGCAAACGTTAGACCTCATTGGACTTGACCTCTGAAACAGTCCATAAGTCAGGACCACAAAATTGGACATCTAGTTCAGTTTGTTATGATAACCATCGACATGAAAACCAACAGACAGGTAGCTTAGTGTCATGCCCCACCTTCCTCATTAATTTACTGTTCATGTAAAATACATAGATCACACATTTAGCATCCAAAGTATTGGCCCCCTTAACAAACTCACAAAACAGACAGATGACATTCCCAAGTAAAGAGTACCCACTCAGGACTGACAAATCTTTCAATTTAATGCACAACAAAACACATCAGGATATGACTGCCACACGATGGAAAAAACTGTCTATATCAACAAAATTCATGCTTGGTGCTAAAAACAGGTTTTTGTCACATTTTGGGGGTTAAAAACTGGAAGTTGCGCCCAGTTCAGTTATAGGCTGACGGACTTGAGGAGAGAGGTAGATGGTTTGCTGCCAATGGCTTGCGCCTCCTAGCTTGCTTATAATTCCTTATTTGAAGTCCTTGTGATGTGCGTACTTTTGTGTTCCTCCTCAAAATGTCATCAAATGCCTGTTGTAATTGGTTGTTGAAGCTGCAAAATCCACACAATTTTAACCTGAAGAACTTGCTATCCTGACTACAGCCTACGTACTTCCGCTCAGTTTCATTTCGTTTCAGTACTCCGTCTGATAGAGCGGAGCTCTGTCTACTTTATTTCGGATCCGAAGAAGCTGCATGCCCTTGACCATCCAGCGAACTAAGACCGTGTCTGAGAGCAGTTACGTTGACGCTGAGTGCAGAGTTTATCAGGTTAACATAACATACGGCATTGCCAAATGTTAGGCGTTCCCTAAAACAATGGCTATGATTTTAAACTTCAAACAAGCGCCCACCTACCAGGAACTACACACTTGTCAATCACAATCACCCAGACTCTGTCTACAGAGTAAAGCGAAGTAGCAGAGTCTGGTATTTCCAGGCTAGCAACTTGCTGTTTCTACTCCCAAAACCTGTTTTTAGTGGCCAACACGAATTTTGTTAATATAAACCTGCTATTAGTTTGTTTTATTATGTTGCCTACACAATTCCCACTAGATTATATGCACCTAGTGTGGTCAGCCCTGTTGATTGAGCATATTTTCCTACCACATCCCTTCCACTCAACTCTGTGGATGTGCTGTCCTTTTAGTATTGACCCTTTGTGTGGTATCCTGCTTGTAGAGGGTGTCAATGTCTGTTTGTCAAATCTGCAGTCTTCTCCATCATTATACTTAACCTACTAAACTAGACTGACAAGACCATTTAAATGCTGAAGAAACCTTTGCAGGTTTGGGGTTTTCATGTGCTGTAAGTCATCATTGTCAAAATTGAAAAAGTTGAACGCTTGAAATTTTACACTTTGTGTAATGAATCTATAATACATGAGTTTAACTTTTTAAACTGAATTACTGAGAAAATAGAAGAACTTTTTCACAACATTCTATTTTTTTGTGATGAGAAGGGGGTAAAAAAGAGTTCTAATAATTAATATACTCTTTTCCTTTCTTTTACCTGTTAGGATGTCTTTTCTTGTTGTGGAGTTCATAAGAACTAAATCGGTTGCTGTTGTATCCAACAACTGGTACAGCGACGGAATGGTTCAATGGCCAAATTATGCCAATGATGAGAGAGTCAAAAGAGCCATTAAAAACCACGCGGAGCCAGAATGTCACTGGACAACATATGACGTCAAGATCATCAGACGTTGTGGTATGCCAATTCTCATAAATGACCTAAAATTAAATGAAACATAAGTGAACTTCAATGATTTTAGCATATGGCTGCAATGTGACAAAGAATGAAAAATTGTAGGGGGGTCAGAATTTTTCTGAACACACTGTGTAGCCTATGGACTGTGAACATATGACAATTTTGGATCAATTCACACTTCAGATTAATATTTCACTTTATGAAGAAGCAAAGGCTGATTTCATCTCCTGTATGTCTAAATATCTGTATTTTTGCATCACTGAGTAGAGGTTATAAAGTAGCCTGCGAAGCAGATTGAATCAGTTTAATTCTTAAACTTTGGGACCAGGGCTATTGTCATCAAATCTGTTCTAGAATGTGCCATTTTGTACAGTATGAAACTGGTTTATTTGACATGAAATGACTCTGTACTTTTCTACATTTCCAATCTTAGAGACTTATTTTGACGCTATGGAGATTCTTCGGCATTCATTGACCTGCACCACCTCTGACTTACAATCGGATGCAGAGAAAAGAGAGCCGGCTAAGAGGAAGAAGAAGCCAATGTTGGTGTACTTTGACTTGCATATTTTTCTTAAACTTGTCTTGCATTTTTCTTTGGGATTTTCGGTAACTTTTTCCAAAGCATATTACTTACAAGGACAGGTCCACAGAAGAGCTTCTCACCCGATCGAACTGATAAAATGTATAAAATGTATGTTTAAAAATTATTTCTGTCCAAAATTACTTTATGGTTGTTCTCAGCAGCCATCGCTATGGGGACTCCGATGACAGTGAGGAGGAGGAGGAGGGATCTAATCTGTTGCCCATCCCACCACCCCCACAACCAACTTTGTTCTCACCAGTTGGGCCATTAACTGAGACCCCTAGCCAGAGCCAAATGCTCTGCCAAAGTAAGGAATAATCCCCTGACACTTGAACAACGACAACACAATTCTACAACTACCTAAAATTTGCACTTTGCAATTTTGTCTGATCTTGCTTGTGAAAAGTGTTAGGCTGTATAAATAAATTACTTACATGGGCATCAATTTCACCAGCTCCACCATCTCGCCGAGAGGGAGTCTGCACTCCTGAACTTGGAAAGCCCTCGCTGGGTAAGAGCTGATCTGTGAGATAGAATTCAATGGAGAAGTCTAATGGGTATAAACAGTGATAGCTAATGGATGACAACCATTCAGTAAAAACAACCATTCAATACAAACCTCTGTCTCACACAACCTCATCATGGATCAGGAACAGGAACAGCAGCCCCTCCTCAGCACCCTCAACCCCCTGTAAGGAGAAGAGAGGAGATATCTCCCAGCCAGACCTACAGGCCTACATGGCGAGGGGGGCCCAGGCTGCTCAATAGAAATGAAAACATCCCCTGCTCTGGTGAGCTTAAGTCATACTGTCAACTATTTACTGCATATGACCTACTGCATATGGCCTGGTTGGTGTCAGTGTGAGTGTGTGCCTGTTTCAGTGCAACCAGAATAGTCATCAGGATTAGTTACACTTCATATGAAAAAGCCTGTGTTATGGCCCCAATTTGTTATGATATATAAGACAGCAAGGGATGACAGACAAAATTTTAAAACTTAAACAGATTTATTTAAACAAAGACTGACAACTAACCTACAATTTATACTGCTGACCAAGATTGACATATTCAAGAAAAAAAATATTTACAGTCCCTTGAGATGGGGTTGCTTGGTGATGTCCTGGGACAGGAAAATGCTCCAACCCAGGCAAAAATCCACAAAAAAACTTCACAGGTCTTGTAAAGAGTGACAGGTCTGGTCAAATGTATCATTCCACTCTTTCTCCTTGCAATTTCTCCAACTACTTTACTCTCTCACTTTTTCTCCTTATACACTCTTTTCCAGCCCCCACCCACCTTTCAGACTTTTTTTCAATTCTCTGGGACTTTCCCTCTCAGACATGCCCAGGCCATGCAGCTCCAGACAGGGCTTAACAAAAAAAAGGTCAATACTGCCATCTAGTGGCATTTTTTCACATTATACCTGAAACTCAAATGTAATGTTCAAATCCTAAAAAGCAGCAGGGTGCCTTGACTATTACAGATATTACTGGTCGAGACACTTAATGGGACACGCTGGCGTTATTCTACCCAAAGCTCTGTTTTCCGGGGTCTCGACTAGCTATCAATAGGAAATGGAACGAGAAAATTTGGTAGAACATAAACAGAATACTGGTGCGGCAGCTAAAGCTGACCTAACAAAGCACTGTTGCATGAAGCAAAAACTAAAGCAAAGTGCCCTGTTAGGTTAGCTGTAGCTGCTGCACCAGTATTCGGCTCACATTGCACCAAATTTTCTCTTTCCTTTTCCCATCGATAGCTTGCTGTAACCCTGGAAAACAGAGCGATGGGTAGAATAACACCTGAGTGTCCCTTTAATGACTAACACTCCACATTACAAAAACAGTACAATTTGAACAAACCAGCACATGTCCCCCACAACACCTCTAAATCTCTGTTTAGTACAGAGTAAGTAGTACAACAGTCCACCATTTTAGTAACCGGTAATGACAAGATCCTGATTGCCATGCCTGGCATAGTTTGATTTACAATATAGTGTGGCATATTTTCCAAGACAGAACCCTTGTACAAAGCAGTACATCTATATTTTACCTTTCCCAACAGCTGCTGAGGTCCATATCCTCGGCCTACTGGAAAATATTAAACACACCCAGGACCAGCTGATGGCCAAAGTAAACTGGCTTACAAGCAAGGTCGGAGGCACAGGGGCATGTGACATAGACATGCCAGAGGAGGTCCAGCTCCCAATGGAGGACATGGCCGCAGTGGATGCCTTTGAGGAGTTTGTGAAGCAAGCCTGTAATGGACCTATAAGGCAGAGAGTAGTGAGTTTTCCTGCTTCTTACAATTTCAGTTGTCACTATAGGTAGGCTATAGGCCTATAGCGAACATTTCATTTTGTCAACACGAGAAACTTTCTTTGTGAAGTTTGCTTCGTAGTGTCTGATAACGGGTCCAAATAATGTAACATCTTTGTGGCCGCATGTTAAATGCAAGTACTGTGTCTCTTATGATCGCTACCAAATGTAGAATGTGACTGCTCAGGTGACAGACCTTGAAGCTGTGCATGTACTGCAGCATCTAGCCTTTCCTAGTGTTATACAGGGGTGGGCTGATGCCTTTAAAAATCCAAATATCTCCCCAGCATTTTGGCAGGGTCAGTGTATCTGTCTATCACTAATGTGTACCTGATGGCCTCTCAATCTTTTAGATTTCCTCTTTGGGGAGCATTGGGGGGCAGGACCTAAAAAGAGTCACCTGGAACATCCTCGCCAAGATGTATTCTGATGATGTGGCCAGAAACATTAATTGGAAGGGGGTGAATGGAAAGAGGCAATTCAGCAAGATGTCTGCGAAGACCCTGCTTTTCTGTAAGTATAAATTGGATGTCATGTTGTACAACAAGCAAAGGTTACTTGAGTGCAGTTTTGACAAGTATCATAAATTCTCTCATGATTTCACATTTTTCAGCGACCTCACTGTCTGATAGCAATTTAACTCCAGCTCTATTCATAATACAAAGGGCAATCGCAGGGATCTTCAGATTAACAATAGAACGAAGGGAAAATCATATACCTTTTTGGTTAAATTCAGCAGTAAGTCATCGAAATTGCCATGGCGGGCTTTCCACTTGCCAGTGTTCCCCTGCCATGTTGACTTGATTGCCTTGCCTGATGACAGCAAGAACGAAAGTGCTGTGGGATACGTCAGTTCACAACGAACAACCAATCAGACGCAAGAATTATGATTGAAGAACTTGCTTATTTAACAACGATATTTCTTCAGGTTTATATTCAAGATGACTGTTTTCATACAAAGATCCCTTTAGAACGGTTTGTGCTTAACCCATATAGTAACAGTGTGCAGTCATGCAGTGCATTGTCTGCCTGTGCTGTTTTTCAGCACAAACCACAACTCAAATAAAATAATATTTAAATGAATTTGGAACATCGTTTTGAGGAATTTAATGCACAGTTACGAAAAATATTTTTCAACAGAAGAGCTGAAGAGGAGAAAACAGGTTTTCTTTAGGAAAGTTAAGAATTAGTTCAACAGTTCATGTATCCATGGTGTCATTTCAATACCACAAATGAGTTCAGTATCTTGTGTGACCTCCGTGGGCTCTCAATACAGCTTGGCAGCATCTTGGAAAGCTCTGCACAAGATTACTGAAAGACTGCCATGGGATTTGTTGCCACTCATTTTGAAGAACATCTGAAAGATTGTCGAGGTTTGTGGGTGCAACCGGAAGTTGTGAAACACGCCTCTGAAGCATATCCTAAGTGTGCTCTATTGGATTCATGTCAGGGGAAGAAGCTGGCCAGTCCATATGCTCTATAGATTCTCGGTCAAGATGGTCATTCATGATTTGAGCTCGATGAGGGCGGGTATCATTGTCCATTAAAAATTGTCACCAATGGCACCTGCATATGGTCTAACAATAGGATGAAGAATTTCATCAAAGTATCTTATAGCCGTTAGACTGCTATTCCTGATAACATAAAGGTCAAAACTAATACCCCCCCAAACCATGATTGAACCCCCTCCGAACCTGTTATGTTCAACAATGTTACAGTTTGCAAAACGTTGGTTCACACGCCTATGCCCATCATTGTAATCCAGGCAAAACCAAGACTCGTCAGTAAAGAGAATGGCCCTTAGAGCATTAAGGTCAATGTAGACGTAGGATCTGGCAAATTTGAGTCTTGCAGCTCACATATTGGAACACATTGACTACCATTTACCCTCTAAAATTCCCCTTTGCCATATGTTTTGCCCTCTTTCTGAAGAGCCTCCTCCTCCTTTCTAAGACTCTTGTATTATTTTGTAATATGAAAAAGTTTTAGTTTTTCATATTATTTACCCCCGATGACCCCTAATTGCACATGAGAAATGTGTATATCAACTACTTCAATAAACCACCAGTTTCTGTGACAATTCTATTAACTAAGCTGATTGTGAAAACAGGCCTAATGATGATAATAGTAATAATAATAATAATAATAATAATAATAATAATGATAAAGGGTCTAATTATGCCGTATGGATGGAATACAAGAAATCCATCTGATCTGCTTTTATGATTACAGCTGCTGTGAGGAAGAATGCCTCCATCCGCACTGCCACCGATGCAGAGATGGCAACTCACGCCATCAGGTGGTTTAACCTGGCAACCGATCGGGGATCAGCTAGGCGACGGGTTGCTGCAGCAGCCACCCCGACCGCAAACAACAACCAGACTACAGCAATTAATTAATTGTCTTTGATGAAATGGCATAATCATTTGAGTAATAAAAGCATGTGTTGTTTTGCACTTTTGTCGTGCTTCAGTTTATTCCTCCTCTGACACCATGTCCAGCCATTGACAGAATGAAGACAAGGCCTGGATATTGTTTGGCAGAATTGGGCTAGGCTGGTCGCATTTTCAAGAATTTGCAGGAAACCAGACCAACATTTTAGGATACCAATTTTGTTTTTCTATTGATGGGTATGTAAGACCACAGACGATTGTAGATCTGGAGGTTTGCAAGTAGCCTAACTGAGCTGTTTTCTTAAAAATATTTTGGGAATTGACTCAAGATTGGGATAGGCTAGAGGTCTAATTTTGTCCAGTAGGCCTATGACAAACTCGGGGGGGAGGGATTTGAACAGAATAAACAGGTCGAAGACGAATCCAAAACGGACCTGGCCCGGACGCGGCATTTTATTTCATGAGTCCGGAATGGATCCGCGGCGGATGTATGTTCTGGTTCGCGAGTCCAAAACGGACCCGCTGCAGAGGTAAGAGGTTATGACTGGACATGGATCGGATACAGCGCGGAGGTGCGGCAGATCCGCAAGCCACCTCCGCAGCGGATCCTGCGCGGCGTGCAAGTGGACTCCGATACGGGTCCAATACCCGGATCCGTTCCGGAGCATGTCATACCTCCGCTGCGGATCTGCCGCGGTGTCCTTTTGCTGTGAGGGACTGTATCACCGGTACCAACGCTGCGATACGTTAATCGGTTGTCAAATTTGTGCGGAAACGATACACCGTATCGAATCATTTCTCACCAACCATTCGCTAGTTTCCAACAACTGCAGGCCACGCTGGTGACTTACCTGCGCATGATGACAATGACAAATTTAACATCGTTCAATCAAACTTCGATCTGAAACATTCTTGCCATCATATGCATTGTTTTTATCTTGACATCCATAAGTTGACATCCATTCACACAATCCCAGCTTATCGGACCATTTTCTTTTAACATCCAGTCTACAATTGGCCCACCCTGTATTATTAGAAAATAGGATGTACGTAAGTCGTACTTTTACTGCCGCAACATCTTCACAATTCATTGAAGTACTACCAACTTATCTTGATTATCCAGCCAGCCCCCTCTGTATTGATGAAATGGCAGGTAAGTTTGCTAATGCCCTCCGTAGTACACTTGATGTAGTTGCCCCATTGAAATTTAAAAAGGCTACTCAGAATAAGAGACCAGCCCCATGGTACACTGACCGGACGCGGACTCTAAAGCAAAAATCCCGTCAACTAGAACGCAAATGGCGCTGCACTAAACTCCAGGTATTCCATTGTGCTTGGAAAGAGAGCCTTGTTGTGTATAAGCAGGCTTTGTCTGTTGCTAGGTCGTCATATTTTGCAAATCTTATACAGGAAAATAAAAATGACCCTCGATTCTTGTTCAAAACAGTGGCCAAATTAACAAACAACCATGCTGCAAGTTCCCCTCAAATTCCACCATCCTGCAGCAGTGATGATTTTTTAAAATTCTTTTCGTGGCAAAATAATTGGAATTAGAGAAAATATTAGTGCTTCCCTGGCAGTTGGTGAAGGCCTTAACTTAAAACCTCATGCTATGCATATAAACCAATTTAATTCATTCTCTCCCATATCCCCGAGCGAACTTGCCAAACTGGTCGCTAATTCCAAATCAACAACTTGTCTCTTAGATCCCATCCCAAGTAAGTTACTGAAGGAACTCCTGCCCATTCTTGGCAGTCAAATTCTGCACATAATCAATTCTTCCCTGATTTCAGGTTTGATTCCGACTTCATTTAAGATTGCTGAAATTAAGCCTCTACTCAAAAAACCAAATTTAGATCCAACAGTTTTGGCCAATTATAGGCCGATCTCAAACCTTCCATTTCTATCCAAGATCCTTGAGAAATGTGTTGCCCAACAGCTCACTTGCTTCTTGCAAACGAATAAGGTAAATGATAGGTTTCAATCTGGCTTTAGAAAACATCATAGCACTGAAACAGCCCTCACTGTAGTAATGAATGATCTACTTCTCTCCATGGACTGTGGCCGCATCTCCAGACCTGCCAACCTTGAAGAAAATTTATGAGTACAACCTCACCCCCCCCCCCCCCCCATTACCTCCCACCCTACTGGTAAATAAAATTGCATAGAGATACAATTTACTTCAAACAGCCAGCAAATTTATTGTCAGAACAGCAGTAAAAATAAATTTGAAATGTAGTACTCTGCTTTTCTCAGTTACACATAAAATAACTGCGTAATCCATGTCAATAATAACTGAAAAAGTTGCCAGAAAAGCAAGTCAACAGAGGACATTCATTGCAAATCAATCAATTAATTAATTAAATAAATGGGCAAAAATACCATAACAAATACAATTTGCCATGCATTAAACACTTGCACTGTTTAACTTTCCATCATTCTCATCTTATGGCCCTTTTCCACTACTCGGTACCGGCTTGACTCGACTCGCCTCTTTTGCTTTTCCATTAGAAAAAAGTACCTACTGGTACCACCATTTCTGGTACCTGCTCTCCCGGGGTTCCAAAAGAGCTAACCGGGTACTAGGTACCAAAAAGTGATGTGACACACTAAGGCCTATTGATTGGTCAGAGTGTATCTCTGTCGTCGACCTCTCATTCAAGTTAGATTGAGGAGTTTTAAGATTAGCGCAGTTATAATAATCATCGAATTATACCGTTATAGGCATCTTGTTCGATACACTGTGCGTTGCCTTACCTTTCAAACACGGTTTCGCTTATTCATCAAAGCTACATTCATGAAATGCGTTTCTCTTTGCTTGTGGCCCGTTCATGGCGAAATTAAGTGACGGTCTTGTGTCCAGTTATGGTCCCTAACTAATTCCCCTTAAGAAAGTTCTGCTATCAAGCCTCGTTTTAATAAAATCGCACAGAAAAAAAACATGACGGATGTCAACGAATCATTTTTCTCTTAAAGTTATCACAAATGAGATGACGCATAAGCGATTAATTTTGATGGCTGCCATGTCCTGCGATTTGCAACGAGGAACTCAGCTCTGCAATGATCACTTAATTATCCCATACTTTAACAATTCGTATGTTTTGCCGTGAACTTTAGAGTGAAATACACATTCGATTTCCATGCCTTTTACGGATTTCACTGCTTTGCGTTGTGGGGTGGCACGCAATTTTACGGGCAACTGAATTGGACACGACAATGTCAAATAGAAAATGCAATTCAATTCAGAAACTACAATACCGGATTTGAACACAAAAATATTCAACAAAATCGATGGAATAAATGTAAACTTGATATAACTGTAGCTACATTGTGTGTCGTATTGAGGATGACATCGCAGAAGTTTCGTGCTGCGCCACTATGATGACCAGCTTCACTGAGGCAGTACTATCCACTCAAGGCAAACAACCTCCCAGAAAAATATCCGGTACTGAGTAGAGTGGCGTAGAGCCCGTACCACGTAGTGGAAAAGCGTCATTAGTGGTGCATTTGAAACAGCGTATCAAACGCTGCCTTTTGAGGCAATCATGTGGAACATTACACAGAATGTCAGAAAGCCTTTTGCGAACTTCGTTATTACATTTAATTGTTTTAGGCCGTTTCACAGTACTTCTGCAAACACAAACCCAAATAAAAGCGAAATTATCTCGAACTAAAGTAAATGGCGTTCGCTTTTCGTGACAATGAGATTAATACGCAGTGAAACGGCATTATAATCGAGCGTCAGCTCTTCAAGCAGCGCCAGGTATTCTACCGTAGGTATTCTACTAATCAAAATACAGGATTCGCTGCATCCATAGTAGAATTTACCATTTCACCGATGTTTGAATTGGGTGTATTTTCAACATATGATGACCCAGAGGTGTGGCGAAGAGGGTTTGCAGCCTATAACTTGGGAACTCAATTCGAAGCGAGGTTTTTTTCCGAGAGGGCCGTGGTTGGGAGGGCAGGTGAGGCACAAGCACTCTCTGATTGGTCGAAATATTTTCGATATGAATACGCGCCTCTGCTCACCGGACATCAACTGATGAGTGTATCAACTTAAACTGACGCATAAACTTAAACTGGAGAGATCCAGCGATATGCGTACTCAAATGGCATCAACTCGTACCAGCGTACTTTGATGTCAAAATGAGTACATGTTGGCAGGTCTGCATCTCTGTCCTTGTCCTACTAGATCTAAGTGCTGCCTTCGACACTGATAGATGTCAGTTTGTCAGAGTAAATGGTAATTCCTCTGAGTATTCCAAGGTGAACTTTGGAATACCTCAAGGATCTGTTCTGGGCCCTCTGCTGTTTTCTTTATACATGCTTCCCCTTGGAAGCATCATAAGTAGTTATGACGTGAAGTACCATTGTTATGCAGATGACACGCAGCTTTATATATCTTTTAAACCAGGTGAAATCGATCCACTAACTAGATTAGAGATGTGTCTTAAAGCCGTTAAAGCATGGATGACACAGACTTTTCTCTCTTTAAATCTAGATAAAACTGAAATATTGGTAATTGGTCCCAAATCACTCAGAGACACATCCCTCAAGTTTTCTCTCAACGTCGACAGTCTCCGGGTTTCTGCAAAAGCTGTTGTTAAAAACCTTGGTGTTACCCTTGATTCAGATCTCTCTCTGCACTGTCACATTAACAACATCATAAAAGTGGCTTTCTTTCATCTTAGAAATATATCTAAGCTGAGAAAAATGCTGTCTCTTCAGGACGCCGAAAAAATGGTTCATGCATTTGTGTCCTCTCGGCTGGATTACTGTAACGTTTTACTGTCAGGCTGCACCAGTTCTATCCTGAATCGCCTTCAATTAGTGCAGAATGCTGCCGCTAGGGTTCTGACCAGGACAAAGAAATATGACCACATTAGCCCAGTACTCAAAAATCTTCACTGGCTGCCTGTCAAATTTAGAATTGAATATAAAATTCTACTGCTTACCTACAAAGCCTTAAATGATTTGGCCCCAGAATATCTTAGTGCACTTCTCATTCCTTACTCCCCTCCAAGATTACTTCGTTCACAAGGTGCTGGATATTTGAAAATTCCAACTATATCTAGAGTTACATCTGGAGGGAGAGCATTCTCCTACAAAGCCCCAATCTTGTGGAACAATCTCCCAACGGACATTCGGGCCTCAGACACAGTCTCTGTGTTCAAGAGTAGGCTAAAAACTTACTTTTTTAGTCAAGCCTATGATTAGATCATGATTAGATCATTATGTATAAAACATTACTTGGCTCGGATGGGACTGACTAAAACCTAGTTGATGGGTTCATAAGATATTGGAAGCCTGAGTTAAGTAAATCCATGTGGAACCGGTGGCACTGAGCATGCATTAACGGTGCCAGTGGGGCTTGTTACAGCCTTAGTCACCGGGGAGGTCCATATGGTACTGGTGTAGTGTTACGCAAATCCATGTGGAACCGGTGGCACTGAGATAGCACTTACATGGCACCGGTGGGGCTTGCTACGGCCTTAGTCACCGGGTAGGTCCACATGGTGTTGGTGGTATCTGATTGAAAAATTACACAGCCTTGGTCGGATGGAATTCAGGGCCTCTGCGCTGCATTAAATGGATGAAGGTTACTAGCTTTTGGTCGTTAAAATTGCTTAACTCCATGTGGAACCGGTGGCACTGAGATTGCACTTACACGGCACCAGTGGGGCTTGCTATAGCCTTAGTCACCGGGGAGGTCCATATGGTACTATTGTTTAGAAAATGAAAAGTGATCTAACAGCCTGGAATAAGTGTTGGGCCTCTGTGCTGCAGGAAGTGGATGGAGGGGTGTTGACTGTTTCCTGACCAGTCTCCTTATAACTTCTCACTTGGCACATGCCAGAGGACGGTACTTTTATTATCATGCAGTAGTTATCCAGTGCCTCACACCCCTTTCTTCTGTGTCTCTTTCCGAGGATCTTCCCTCCACTTCCCTGAGTCCTGGACCATATGAGCCCTGTCCCTCACCATGAGCGCTGGCTGCTGCTGTCCTGCTGTCCTGATCCGATCCGGTTTGGCCCTGGTCCAGTCCTGCACCATCCTCGACTTGCCACTTTCTGAAGCTACCGTTGCCACTTTAGATGGACTTAAATGGAACTCCTCTGTCGTTCACTCCATTTTACTTTTTGTTCTTAATTAGCTAGCCCGCGGAGGATGGGCTCCCCCAATATGGCCGGGTTCCTCCTGAGATTTCTTCCCACTGGGGAGTTTTTTCTCACCACTGTTGGAGGATTTTTCTCCCTACTGGGAGTTTTTTGCCTCATTTGCTGTAGTGGGGAATAGGCTGGGCACTGCCTTTTTATTTCTTTAAACTCTCACTGTAAAGCGTGTTTGTGACAGTCTCTGTGAAAAGGCTATACAAAATAAATTGAATTGTAAATTGAATCTTGGTAAATCTCGCCAGAAACCAGACTTTTGTTGCAAAGGAAGCGGCATTTCCAAGCTGAAGATGTCACAGGATCCCCGGCCTTATTTGGAAGTTGTAATCAGCTGGTCATGCGCTACAATAGTTACCAATCTGGGGCCGGAGAAATGCAAATTAGGTGCGCACTGTCTGCAGGACCATTGGTTCGCCCTTTACTATAAAATTCCCATAGTAAAATTATGAATGAAACTCCGATCCGAAAACAGCCGAGTGAAAGGCAACCCTGCCGCACATAATTTATGCATGCCGATTGCCGACACGAGTCATTATGCTAAAAACGCAAAAAACAACTTATTCCAGAGGCATCGATCGAAATAATTTTACATTCGACTGCGTTTACATGCATGTATTTACATGTATTAATCGGAATACGAGAATATTCCGATTGCGTACCTGTTATATAAACGTGCAATAACCCGATTAAGATCATTTTCTGATTCGAAATATTCTGAATAAGACCTCTGGCATATGCCTGTTTTAATCGGAATATTGCGCCATGTGTGCACCTTAATCGGAAAATGCCCCCGATTGCGTCTGTGCCTGTTCAAGCGAGGAGGAGATGACTGTGTGCATTCGGATAATTACGGAGATGAATGGAATATATCGATGGGCGGAAGCACCGTAACAACGGTCATTAAGGTGTGCGAGAAGTGGAGAGAGGCTGATTTTGTGTTAACTGTTAACTGCGAAGTTGAGCTTCGCTGGAAAACCCTGAAGGCGGCTTATTCCCAAGCGAAAAAAGTAAAGGCAGTGACTATTTTTACGCAAGTCGTAATCTTACTACAATTTGCTATTCTTACCAACTTCTGTATGGGTTAGCTATCGGGTTAGGTAGTTAAGGGAGTGTAATTTTATGTTCAATGTTTGCTCGCTAATATTTGGGGAACTGTCAGGTCGTCACTCTCTACAATCAATAGTCAGTAGTGATTAGTGTTGTGTAACTGTTAGCTGCACAAAATTTGTCCTTGCAAGAAATTTTAGAGTACAAGTTGGCATATGAGTAAGATGGCAAGCTGGCAAAGTTAACTGGCTAATAACTAAAATTCATATTGACCATTATGTGGACTGGTGACACTACAGACTCAAGTATCGCTCCCACTCTCGAACGGGTGAGCGAACAGTGACTACGTTTAACGTTACATAGACACCATATTTCGATTAAGGTTCATATTCAGGTTAATTTGAAACATTTAATGAGGAAATGCCAATGCCCCAAAGAAAACCTCGGTGCAACTAATCCCGGAATGGCTGACATTCACGTAGTAGCAAGCAGGCTCCCCTTCCATTCATTCCCACAACGCGAGATTGCACGTAATCCCCTGTGTCATTCCTTCTCATAGAAATTGCTGAGATCGCAAAAATGCCGCCTCCCGTCAAAAGCAAGGTATGGAAACACTTTTCAAAAACTCCTCTCGGTGGTAAATGCACAAGCACTGTGACAAAGATGTGGCCATCAAGGGAGCAAGCACAAGTAACCTCGAAAGCCAACTGCACGGCACTCTCAAAACTGAAGTGCAGCCACACCTGTCCGTAGCCGGTAAGCCTCGCCATTCCGTTGTGACCATTCATAACAAAACCGGTTCAAATGCAATAAAGGTTCGACGATAATTATTTTGTCGAAGCTGTTGATACCCATAGACTCCCCGTGGGAATAACGATGAGTTTTATCAACTAACTTTCTGACAATCAGCTTTGTAAAATTTCTATCGTGAGGCCCCCAATAGCATATTGTCAGAAACGAGTATTCCAGGAAATGTCAGACTGTTATACGGTACTATAATCAAGACCTCTGTCGGTAGTCTAGCGCTAATCTGAGCGAAGAATATTTGGGCCGTGGGTCAGACTTCAGTGATGAACTCTGAACTGAAGTGAACTGTGTCAGCTTGTCGAAAGTAACTCCAGAACGTTAATAATATTTAAGCAGTTATGTCTCCGGGGGATGCTGGCAATAATACGGCTGGGCTAATAAAGGAAATGTGGAACTGTCGGATGGCTCACTCGGAAAAGCATCGCGTTGCGAAGCAGAAGTGACCATAGCCTGCGAGGCTCTCTTGTTTGCGATGGGGGAGAGGGAGTGAAAAGAGCCTGCAAGAAAGCCAGGGTTTTTGTGAGTGCCCCGCGTGCGTCCACGAACGCAGCATTTTGAATGGTCGAATATAACAACTCCCAAATTCAAATTTGACAATTGAACACTTGCGGGGCTGGCGTTAGATCTGAAAATTCGGGGGCTATTATTGACAAAAATTAGTCCTGGTTAATTTTAGATGGTTTCCCTTTATTAACACGTTTTCCATTTCAAGAATAATCAAGTGGCAATTGAAGACGCGACTTCTCTCCCCCATGTGATCTAAAAGCGACAAAATAATGGGCTGCATTCAGTACAGAAAAATAATTAAATTATAACTAAGTCTATGTACTGGCACTCATTTCAGAACTCCTCAGCGAATGAAGGAAATTTAAATATCTTATTGAATAAAACAAAGAATGTAAGAAGACATTAACTTCTATGGATTTATCTGAATAAAGTTCTAAAAAGGTTTGTGTATGTTGATGTATCGCTATAAATATCGTGTATCGTATCAATGATATGATACGATATATCGTATCGTATCATCCATACGATACCCAGCACTACGCCCATTCATTTCAATGGAAATTGCTCAGTGGCGCAGCAATCCGACATGGGGGCCAAGCTTCCGGAGACACGCGGACATGCGCTGTGTGATTTTTGCTCACACATGCGTAGTGTTGGGCTTATGAACGCGTTGGTAACGGAGGTGTCCATGACAACGGCTCGGGCTCGTGGAACTCCGACCTAGGGTGCGTGTTCACGATCACAGAGATATAATAAAACTAGAGTGGACGCCGCGTGGGATGGGCCAAAGCGCTGACGGCAGAATAGCTCGGCCATCTTGGGTATGTATAAATGTCCGATGAGACACATGTAAACAGTAGGCTGAACGTGAGTGTAGACTTTTTTTTTCCTCCTTTGAGGGGGTTGGAGAGTTTTTTCCGTATTCTTTTTATATCTTTTCATAATTAAAAATGACACGAATAAGGAATTGAGATTAAACAACAATTTTTATGCTCCATTATTTGGCAAAGCTAAAGAATTATTGTCTTACCCTTTATATTCGCTTAGTTACCCACGTTTTCGTTTCGTTCAAAGAAAAAGCGTTCAGGTGATTCTCGCATTACGTGAGTGACATTTGGAAGGTATTCTCGACATGAAAGAAAATAAAGTAATCTCTCGATATACCTCCCACCGTTATGCCATATTCGCTAAACGCCAGCTGGACCAGCTGCATAAGAATTCCTAATGCATTCGCTTCCGCCATGTGCCTCCCTTCGTACCAGTATCGTTAAACCGAAATATTTTCCAAACGCTGTACCGCCAGCTTATTCGAATAAAACTATGTAATGTTACCACCGTGTTTTCAATTGCGAAATATACTGTATAACCCAGGACAAATCATAGATCTGGTGACTGGATGGCCTTCGTCTTCTACATACTGGCCGTATCATCTTCAGGCAATGCCAAAGCATCGAACTACTTTCGAAGGCTCCCAAGATAGCAAGCTCCTCCGCACTAGACCTGCCCCGGCTCTGAGCCGGATTAGCTGGAGCCGGGGCAGATCCGGAGCGAAGGTGCTTGCTAGCTGGGTCAGAGCATCGCACAATGCCTAACTTAGAAAAGATGCCGAAAATGTACAACTGTGGTGAGTTTGCAGTTATCGATATCGTAGAATGCCGTCATGTTCATACTGTACACCAGTGACGTGCGGTGGAGGTTGGTTTGGTGAGGCACAAACATCTCCTTTGGTTGATTAGCAATCAGACGATTAACTAAATTAGTTTAGTAAGACTATTCGGCAGAATGACGGGCCAGTTTAAGTTTCCGCGGCGTTATTACTCAGGACATCGAACCTGAAATGCTCAACAGCAGATTTGCATGTACTTGCTTCCAGGAAGCCGAAGCAATGTCATCAAAAAAATATTAAGGCAGTTCGACTTATGCAGAGTTTAATGCTTAATCAGTAGCCTATATTCTCCTTTAAATACGCGCTGTTACACCCAAACAAAAAGCGGGCGTTTATTTTCAGCCTTCTTTCGTAATGCGATTAACAAAATGTTGAAATGACATACTGAATTACCGAGAGCCGAGAATTTTTCCTAATTGATTATTCAGATTTCCATCCTTGCAGTCTCGAATTGCAGCGTATATGTGAATGAAGTTATTATTATCTCCTCTATCAGTATCAGGCTTCCATGAGGCTTGGTCTTAATTGTTTTCATTGTCAATCAGGAACAGTACGTGGGAACAGGTTCACAAAATCCTGTGATAAAAGTTTGGGTCACTGCCTCACCTCACCGCACGTCTCTGGCTTCCTGTAAGCAAATACTCGCAAATCTGCAGTTTCGTGAGCATTTCAAGTTCCATGTAGCCTACTGATTAATAACGCCGCGGAAACTGAAAATGGCGCGTCATTCTGCCGAATAGTCTTACGAAACTAGTTAATCGTCTGATTGCTAATCAAGCAAAGGGAAGGTTTCTGCCTCACCAAACTAACCTCCGACTGCACGTCACTGCTGTACACAAACAGTTGTAGCTAACGCTATTTTCGCTGAACCGCCAGCTGGACCTTGGTGCCGAAGTGGGCGGTATAACAACAGCAGACTTTAATTGAATTACAAAATTAGATACATGACAATGTGTAGTAGTAGTAGCAGAGGTAGTTGTGTAATAGACTGGATTTGTTATGCCACAGTGGGGCGCTATGTGATAGTTAAGGGGTTCACCTGAGTGATGTATAGAGGTAACCATAGAGTAAGCCAAGAAGAGAGATGAGCTACAGACCAGTGTAATGTAGTCTGACGTTTTTGTTGAGTAAACGTTCGTGAATGCAACCACCGTCTCCGGTACTTTATTAGTCTACCCACCAAGATATTACATTGGCGACGAGGATGACCAGTCTGCAGTGAGAGGACCCAAAAGTTGAGCTAGTCTGCCCGAACTGTGGAACAGGTGGTTATGGCGCTAATAGGACGAGTGGAAGAGTTCAAGGAGTCGCGGGAGGATTTCGCATCCTACCTGGAAAGGTTTGAACTGTGGCTGATAGCGAACGAGATAAAAAATGACAAGAGGGTGAGTGTATTCCTTGCTTGCATTGGGCCAGAAGCGTATGGACTGCTGAAGAATTTAGTCATGCCAGCTAGCCCTGCGACAATGTCTTACAAGCAGTTAACTGAGGCGTTGCTTTCCCATTATCAGCCAAAGCCCTTAGTGATTGCCGAACGGTTTCGGTTTCAGAAACGCAATCAAAAGGAAGGAGAGTCAGTGACTGATTACGTGGTGGCGATAAGACATTTGTCCAAGCACTGCGAATATGGAGATCATTTAGATGAGGCGTTGAGAGATCGCTTAGTGAGCGGACTGGCCTCCGAGTCAATTCAACGAAAATTGCTGACGGAGAGAGATCTCACTTTTGCCCGGGCTTGCGAGATAGCACTGTCAATGGAGATGGCGTCAAAGAACTCTCTGGAAATCTTGGGAAAGTCGCAAAATGCAGCTGTAAATCAAATCTCCAAGCCAAAAATTGCAAACAAAGGAAAAGGACAGTTCAAAAAGATTAATGAGAACTCAAACCAGAAAAATGGAGGGAAAATGGAGAGGGAACAAAAATGCTACCGTTGTGAAGGTAGGCATTCACCACTAGAATGTAAATTTAAGACGGAGAAATGTCATGCCTGTTCTAAAACTGGACACATTGCCAGAGCATGTAGGAATAAGAAATACACAGCAAAGGCTCAGTATGTGGAAACTGAGTATCAAACTGTAGACACAGAGGAAGATGAATTTGGAGTGTACACAGTGTATACTGCATCCAATGAGGATAGGGGCATTACAGTTAATGTGAAAGTGGACGATGAGGATATTAGCATGCAATTGGATACAGGCGCAGCAGTGTCCTTAGCATCTGAAGTGTTGCATCAAAGCAAATTCCCACACTTGACCATCAAAGAGTCCAACATTAAACTGAAGGCATACTCAGGAGAAAGCATTCCATTACTTGGATATGTACTGGCACCAGTGAAATATGGTGACCAGAAGGCAACACTGCCCCTAGTGATAGTGAAAGGCAACAGGCCTGCTCTGATGGGAAGAAACTGGCTTGAGAAATTTCAGCTAGATTGGAAAAGCATCTTCACAGTTGAAAAAGAGACAAAGAGTACTGATCCGGAGTTGCAAGCAGTGTTAAAGCAACACGCCAGTGTGTTTTCTGAAAGTGTCAGTGCGATAGCTGATTTTAAAGCAACAATACGGATGCAGTCTGGCGCGCAGCCAAAATTTTGCAAAGCTCGACCTGTACCTTATACACTGAAGGAGGCGGTGGAAAGGGAACTAAATAGGTTAGAGAGCGAGGGAATCATTTCCAAAGTGGAGCGAAGTAAATGGGCTTCCCCGATAGTGGTGGTTCCGAAGGCTGACAAGTCCATCCGCATTTGCGGCGATTACAAAGTCACAATAAATAGGGAACTGGAAGACGAAACGTACCCCTTGCCCAACACTGAGGATTTATTTGCAACCTTAGCTGGAGGAAAATGGTTCTCGAAGTTGGACCTTTCTCATGCCTACCAGCAGCTGAGATTAGACAAAGACTCGGAAGAGTAGTTGACGATAAACACACACAAGGGTCTGTATCGTTATCACAGACTCAGCTATGGAGTTGCTAGCGCGCCATCAATTTTCCAGTCAGTAATGGATCAAATCCTCCAAGGACAAGAGGGAGTGACTTGTTTTCTGGACGATATCCTGATTACAGCAAGTACAAAAGAGGTACATTTAAAAAGACTGAGCGCTGTTCTAAGCCGCTTGGAGCATTATGGCGTGAGAGCGAAGCTGTCCAAGTGCCGATTCTTACAGAAAAGTGTGGAGTATTTGGGCCATCGCATAGACCAAGAGGGCATACACCCAACGCAGGAGAAAGTGGAGGCAATTCTCGGTGCTCCGAAACCGTCCAACGTCACAGAGTTGCGGTCCTTTTTAGGGTTGTTGAATTATTACGGCCGGTTCCTGAAGAACTTGTCAAGTGTGCTTCAGCCTCTTCACGCACTGCTAAAAAAAGAAGAAAAGTGGAGCTGGTCACCAGCTTGTGACGAGGCATTCCAAAAGGGGAAAGATATGCTGCTGAACAGCACTGCTCTGGTGCACTATGATACTGATAAGCCATTAAGACTGGCCTGTGACGCGTCCCCTTATAGGGTGGGCGCAGTCATTTCTCATGTTATGGAGAATGGAGAGGAACGTCCAATTGCCTTTGCTTCGCGCACTTTAACTGAGGCAGAAAGAAAATATGCGCAGATAGAAAAAGAAGCGCTGGCAATTATTTATGGAGTCAGAAAATTCCATAAATATCTTTATGGGCGTAAATTTACGCTCATCACGGATCACAAGCCATTGCTCGCGATACTTGGACCAAAGTCCGCAGTGCCCACCTTAGCCGCACTTCGAATGCAGCGCTGGGCGTTGATTCTGATGGCATACAACTATGATCTGGAATACAAGAAGTCAGCAGACCACTTTAATGCAGATGCTATGTCCAGGCTTCCTCTCAGTGAGCCGGATAAAACGGCCCAGGAATCTAAAATATTCTTCTTCTCTACTGTTGAAGACTTGCCAGTGTCTGCACAGGACATTAAAGTAGGAACAAGCCGAGATCCAGTGCTGAGCAAGGTGTGGAGTTACACCATGAACGGGTGGCCGAGTTATGTTAATGACGAAAGCCTTAAGCCTTACTTTGTCAGAAAAAATGAACTTTCAGCAGATCAAGGGTGCATCTTGTGGGGCCTACGGGTCATTGTTCCCCCAGGTTGCAGACAGCAGATCCTACAAGACCTGCATCACGAACACCCCGGAATATGCAAGATGAAAGCCTTAGCACGTAGCTACCTATGGTGGCCTGGCTTGGATGGAGAGATCGAAGACTTGGTTCGAAAGTGTGAGGTTTGCCAGGCAGTCCAGAAGGTACCAGCGGCGGCACCACTCCATCCATGGCGATGGCCTACCAGGGTTTGGCAAAGAATTCATCTGGACTTTGCTGAGAAAGACAAGCAGCACTTCTTAGTTGTTGTGGATAGTCATTCCAAATGGCTAGAAGTGTTTCCAATGTCATCCACAACCTCCGGCCGCACCATTGAGGTGTTACGAAGTCTGTTTGCTTCGTATGGGCTACCAGAAGAAGTCGTATCAGACAATGGGCCGCAGTTCATATCCTTAGAGTTTAAGGAGTTTCTCTGTAAAAATGGAATTAAGCAAACACTGGTCCCTGCATATCATCCAGCGTCAAATGGAGCAGCAGAACGCTCTGTGCAAATTCTGAAAAGTGCTCTAACAAAGCAGGTCCTGGACGGAATTGGACAGACTAACATTCCACTGTCTCATAGACTGGCCAACTTCCTGCTCATGTATAGGGCCACACCACATTCAGTCACAGGACGTTCTCCAGCTGAGCTGTTCTTGAAGAGAGAGATACGCACTCGCTTTAGCCTGCTCAGACCAGATCTGTCAAAGACAGTTGAACACCAACAGGAAAAGCAAAAACAGTATCATGATGGCGAGAAGCTCAAGCTAAGAGCGTTCCAGGAGGATGACGAAGTCAGAGTAAGAAACTTTAGGGGAGGAGAGAAATGGACGGCTGCGACCATCATCAGGCGTTTGGGTCCAGTGACGTACCTTGTCAGGGAATGTGACAGGAGGCGCTCAGTGCACATTGATCACCTGCTTCCTAGAAGAGGGGAAATCAAAGAGCCGGAGCATTACTTACCTGTGGAGGACCGAGATCTACCTGCTGCCAGCCCAGTTTCTGTGGACTTATCGGGAACTGGGACTGAGAAATCGACTGTCACAAGGTCGCCCAGAGAGAACCTGAGCCGGAACAGCCCAGCAAATCCAGCCCAGACTGTTCCTCACCTCTCCAGCAGTAGTAGTGAGGCTGCTGGACTTCCCGTGATGCAGCCACGGAGAAATCCTGAAAGACTCAGAAGTGCTCCTAAAAGACTGGACTTGTAGTGGTAACTATAATGAATAAAAAAAAAAAGAAAAAAAAAAAAGAAAAGCATTAGTAATGCTGTTGAGGTTACTAGAGAAGCATTTTGAGTTTAATTTTTTGAGTTAAATGGGTGTTAAACCTAAAGGGGAGGAATGTAATAGACTGGATTTGTTATGCCACAGTGGGGCGCTATGTGATAGTTAAGGGGTTCACCTGAGTGATGTATAGAGGTAACCATAGAGTAAGCCAAGAAGAGAGATGAGCTACAGACCAGTGTAATGGTAGTCTGACGTTTTTGTTGAGTAAACGTTCGTGAATGCAACCACCGTCTCCGGTACTTTATTAGTCTACCCACCAAGATATTACAGTTGTAGTGGTATATTTCGAACTGTACATGTAGGTAATAATAAATACATGAGAAATACATCACACTTTTGTACAGTCAGAGGACACACCGTTTTAACTTTAAAAAATGCCAATGGCTGCAATCTACACTCTCTTAAATCACCCTACTGTCTAGAGCCATTCTAAACAAAAGCAGTTCTATAATAATTACAAGTCCTACAAAGGACCTACTTCGTCACATACCAGTAAAGCGAGCATGGTCACACCGACACTTATGCAAAAGACTGCTCCGATATACATTCCCAAGATGGCGGCGGTATGCCGCCTCGGAAGTGACAGGATTTCCCACTCTAGTTTTCTTATACAGGTATCTCTGGCCGTGTTCGAAACCGCGCACTAACGTACTATTCGCACTGCTCGCACTACCGATGACGTCAGATTAAGGGGACATGGTGTTTTTATTCGTGGGGAGTGATTTTGTGACCGCGATAAGTTTCCAGATGTATGCTAGATCGGGAAAATATTTCGTGGGTGCATCGGAAGCTCACTATTCAATTACCTGTGCTCGAAACCTCGTACATTAACACTGGCAATTACGTCAGAGGTAGGGGGTTGGGTGTTCACTGATGCGTGGGGAGTGAGTTTGTGTCCGAAAGAAGTTCCCGGATGTATACTAGATCGTGCAGATATTTTGTGGGTGCATCGTATGCACACTATTCATACACAAATTGCCCAAGATGCAACGCGACGTAAACTGCCAAGAAAAAACTCGCCGAGAAATAATAAGAAGCCACTTTAACTGCAAAACATCGGAACCTGTGGGAGACGACACGGCACCAGCCAGGAGCAGCGTTAATACAAACGTGAGTAAAATTCTTAATTTGTAATACGGGTCATATATGGTAAAATAATATTCAGCTGAATGTGTATTGAATGAATTATTTCAGAGTTGCAAAGAACGTTTCCGTCCGCTTATATACTGTCAGCATGTTGGATCTAACTACGCACATCTTGCTCGTTTGTCCGTTTCTTATAGGGGCAGATGAAGATACAGGGCGCCTCATGTCGTGGAGAGCCTGCAATGAGGCGCTCTTCCCAGTGGGGCTCAATGCGGCGGTCAGAGGATTTCAGTATGTAAATAATATTATCGGTGTATTGCAACGTTAGGAAATGCTTATATTCAGTTAGGTCGATGTCACCGATGTTCTGTTTCTGTAGTATGTTAATAAAGGAGCATGGCCTGGAGGGCAAGGTGGAGCCACGGTGGATAAAACAGAAATGGGAGAACCTCAAACAGAAATATAAAGTAAGTTGAAAAATCATATGCACTGCAGTCAACACACAAATGAAACAAGATGATGATGGGGATCGTGAGCTTAATCAAAATGTTAACAAAAAATGCTTTTTGTATAATTCTGTTCTGAATTGGGAAAAAGTTAATAAAGTTGAGGGAAAAAGGCAGCGTTGTTGATTTTCAAGTGACCATGAAAATGTAAGAGACAACAAGTGATATTAGAGTTGTGACCAGCTGGTTTATTGCATGGTGTATTTTGATATACTTTTACATTACTCTGGTCTGATTTTGCATAACAGCCTAGCACAAGAGAAAAAACTGTCAAGTACCATGGAATACGCACACAAATTGCATTGCCTGAGAAAACCTAAATAATAATGGAAGGTGTTGCGTCTGTTTTTTGCTCTGCAGAAATGTATTAAATATTGCAAGGGAACATGAAAAAGTGAAATATCAACCTGTTGACTAACTTCACTAAAAAACCCCTCTTTTTCAGGTGGCAACGATCATACATGAATTGAGCAACTTCTTTTTAGCTGTCATTGTCCAGCACCATGTTTGAGGGAGAGACCTTTGACTTCTACACTTAGCCATAGGTCTTCCAGCAATGTTTCTGTAATCATGACTTATCCGCTAAGCAGGTGAATGGTCCACATAGTTTTACCAGAGCCCTGTTAGCCAGCGCGTTTCCAGGTAGATCAAGACAGGACTTCATGGTTACTGTATCAGCCCAGGTGGTTAAACCACCCACTAAACCCATCCACTTCTCCCTGCCTGGCAGTCCTATACTTTACCTGTTTCCAGCTCTTATGACTCGGACGAGGGGTTGGATTTTTAAGAGGCAATAATTAAAGAACTATAAGACAACTATGTACACCAGGGGTGAATCACTCTTAATATTTTAGATAAATCAGGAACTAAGAACTCCCTGGGCAGAGTAACACAAACCAAAAAAAAAAAAACTAACAAAAATCATGTTCTTGCAGCACTGCAATGGGAACATCAGAAGCAAACACTTATGCTGCAAGTCTGTCCCTGAGGGTGTCCCCGGACCGCTGGAGTTGCTTGTGGGCTTCAACATCATCAGTATCATCGCCATCATCCCCGTCATCCTCGTCTTTGACCTCAGGCTCCAAGACATCCCCGTTTTCGAGGCAGACGTTGTGCAGGAAAAGCCAGGCGCAGATGACCTCAGGCACAAACTCCACCTTCGCCTCCAGTGCCTTCAAGAAAATTAACTGCCACATGGAAGGACCCCCTTGAGGACCCCAACTGCCTTCTCCACCACGCTCTGTGCCCTGGACAGCCTGGTGTTGTACCTGGTCGCCACAGGATTCTGGACAGGCTCCTGGAATGGCTCTGCCAAGCACGGGAATCCGCCATCGCTCAGCAGACACCATCCAGGAGGTGGGTACAGTTGGTGACCATACAAGGGGCTGCACCTCAGGACCCAGGCATCATGGACGCAGCCAGGGAAGCCCACCACCACATCCAGAAAGCGACCCTTGTGGTTGCAGATGGCCTGGAACCGGACCGAGTTGAACAGCTGCCTGTTGTAATAGTCCACTGCAAACAGCCCAGGTGGAACAATGTGGACATGGCAGCCATCAATGCTCCAACCCACCCAACCAAAGGCTGGGGAACCAGACAGCTGCTGGAATCTGGCTCCAATCTCCTGCAGCTTTTCCGGGGTGGGGAGGTGGATGAGCCTCCTGGAAACCCCCTGGATGCCCTTACTGACCCGGTGGATCATGTCATGGCATGAGGTGCGGGGAATGTCAAAGGCCTCTGGCGCGACCCGGTAGGACGTTCCAAAGGCCAGCCAGTACACAAACACCAGCACCTCTATCGACTTCCCCCATCCATGGTCGTTCTCTCCCAGGAGATGGATGAGGCTCTCCAGCAATGACCTTCATGGGCGAAAGTCCTTCCGCAGGTCACCTCCCTCAAAATACTGGCGCAACAGGGGACCCTGGGGATTCACCCTGCAGTATGGCCCTCTCAAACCCAACTATAAAGGACAATATTTTAAATTATTAATTGGACTATGTATTGAATGTTGTTAAATAATTTCATATACATTGTTAACTATTTAATGCAATTAGTTACAGAGCCATTTTCTTAAACTATATGGTAATGTAATTATTTATTAAACTTTAAAGAAAAGTGATTGAAGTAATTTATTAAATTTCTCATTGGAATATTTCTATGAAATTATTGCATTTTGACTGTTTTTTAAAGATTAAATTCACATTTGCCATCTTATTATTTTGTATCTTATTTTAATATATCTGAGCTCAAATGTTCCCCTTTATGCAGAATACAAATAAAGGAGTTTTTTTCCCTGTTGTGCAAGAGCTTAATTAATGCTTCATCACTCAGTATTTGTATTGCAGATACTGGCCAAAATGGTTCAATTGAAGTAAAACATTCAAAAATTCAATTACAGAATTAATTTAGCCATTACATTTCGGTATTCATGAATTCAGGTGTATATAACTGCGCCAAGGGGTTAATGTGTTTTGTGAATTTAGGCTACTTTTTCCCGACAATTTCATTTGCAGAGCATTTGGCGCGTTCTGCTCATTATAAGTAACTGTTTGGGTTTAAGCTTTGTTTCAAGTAGAAATACGATAACATTATGCATGATAATTAACATTAAATGGTAATTTAAAGAATACTTTCTTCGTGGTCATTCTTTGGTTGACAACTGTTTTTTGGTTGAAGCCAGGTTAACATTTCACTCTCATCTGTTCACATCATCCACTGGGAGTAAGTAAGCTGAGTGAAAGTAGAAACTTGTTTTTAAATGGTATCTTACCTCTGATGAATATTCATAAGCGCACAGATGATACGCTGACGGCGGGCCGATTGACTCCGTTGTGTCCTTGGCCGCATCTTCAGCAGGTAAGGCATAACGGCGAAATGCCGGTCGGGGGGTCGAAAACTGCTATTTTAGGTTGGCTAAAGTCAGGTTGGCTAAACATCCTGTTTCAATCCCCTCAAAACGAATGCACATTTTTCCCCCTTTGGTCTTCCGCGTATCGTAGGTTAAGATGATTTTATTTTATAGATCACGATGTAAAATATTAATTTCTCAAAGGGGTTCGATCGTAAATCATTATTTAATACCACACAGATGATGGCGGTAATACACAAATTGGTGTGCAATTAACCATGTAATTCAAAAGAAGAAGAAGAAGAAGGAAGGGTTCGCTCGTAGGGAGAACCGAGTAGTGTGACTAGTGTGTAGGGAGAGTAGTATGTAGACCGTAGAGCGCGGTTTCGAACACGGCCTCTGTGTTCACGATGGCCGTGTTCGAAACCGCGCACTAACGTACTACTCGCACTGCTCGCACTACCGATGACGTCAGATTAAGGGGACATGGTGTTTTTATTCGTGGGGAGTGATTTTGCGACCGCGAAAAGTTTCCGGATGTATGCTAGATCGGGAAAATATTTCGTGGGTGCATCGCAAGCTCACTATTCAATTACCTGTGCTCGAAACCTCGTACATTAACACTGGCAATTACGTCAGAGGTAGGGGGTAGGGTGTTCACCAATGCGTGGGGAGTGAGTTTGTGTCCGAAAGAAGTTCCCGGATGTATACTAGATCGTGCAGATATTTTGTGGGTGCATCGTATGCACACTATTCATACACAAATTGCCCAAGATGCAACGCGACGTAAACTGCCAAGAAAAAACTTGCCGAGAAATAATAAGAAGCCACTTTAACTGCAAAACATCGGAACCTGTGGGAGACGACACGGCACCAGCCAGGGGCAGCGTCAATACAAACGTGAGTAGAATTCTTAATTTGTAATACGGGTCATATATGGTGAAATAATATTCAGCTGAAGGTGTATTGAATGAATTATTTCAGAGTTGCAAAGAACGTTATACTGTCAGCATGTTGGATCTAACTACGCACATCTTGCTCGTTTGTCCGTTTCTTATAGGGGCAGATGATGATACAGGGCGCCTCATCTCTTGGAGAGCCTGCAATGTGGCGCTCTTCCCAGTGGGGCTCAATGCGGCGGTCAGAGGATTTCAGTATGTAAATAATATTATCGGTGTATTGCAACGTTAGGAAATGCTTATATTCAGTTAGGTCGATGTCACCGATGTTATGTTTCTGTAGAATGTTAATAAAGGAGCATGGCCTGGAGGGCAAGGTGGAGCCACGGTGGATAAAACAGAAATGGGAGAACCTCAAACAGAAATATAAAGTAAGTTGAAAAATCATATGCACTGCAGTCAACACAAATGAAACAAGATGATGATGGGGATCGTGAGCTTAATCAAAATGTTAACAAAAAATGATTTTTGTATAATTCTGTTCTGAATTGGGAAAAAGTTAATAAAGTTGAGGGAAAAAGACAGCGTTGTTGATTTTCAAGTGACCATGAAAATGTAAGCGACAACAAGTGATATCAGAGTTGTGACCAGCTGGTTTATTGCATTGTGTATTTTCATATACTTTTACATTACTCTGGTCTGATTTTGCATAACAGCCTAGCACGAGAGAAAAAACTGTCAAGTACCATGGAATACGCACACAAATTGCATTGCCTGAGAGAACCTAAATAATAATGGAAGGTGTTGCGTCTGTTTTTTGCTCTGCAGAAATGTATTAAATATTGCAAGGGAACATGAAAAAGTGAAATATCAACCTGTTGACTAACTTCACTAAAAAGCCCTCTTTTTCAGGTGGCAACGATCATACATGAATTGAGCAACTTCTTTTTAGCTGTCATTGTCCAGCACCATGTTTGAGGGAGAGACCTTTGACTTCTACACTTAGCCATAGGTCTACCAGCAATTTTTCTGTAATCATGACTTATCCGCTAAGCAGGTGATTGGTCCGCATAGTTTTACCAGAGCCCTGTTAGCCAGCGCGTTTCCAGTTAGATCAAGACAGGACTTCATGGTTACTGTATCAGCCCAGGTGGTTAAACCACCCACTAAACCCACCCACTTCTCCCTGCCTGGCAGTGCTATACTTTACCTGTTTCCAGCTCTTATGACTCGGACGAGGGGTTGGATTTTTAAGAGGCAATAATTCAAGAACTATAAGACAACTATGTACACCAGGGGTGAATCACTCTTAATATTTTAGATAAATCAGGAACTAAGAACTCCCTGGGCAGAGTAACACAAACCAAAAAAAAAAAAACTAACAAAAATTATGTTCTTGCAGCACTGCAATGGGAACATCAGAAGCAAACACTTATGCTGCAAGTCTGTCCCTGAGGGTGTCCCCGGACCGCTGGAGTGGCTCGTGGGCTTCAACATCATCAGTATCATCGCCATCATCCCCCTCATCCTTGTCTTTGACCTCAGGCTCCAAGACATCCCCGTTTTTGAGGCAGACATTGTGCAGGAAAAGGCAGGCACAGATGACCTCAGGCACAAACTCCACCTTCGCCTCCAGTGCCTTCAGGAAAATTAACTGCCACCTGGTCTTGAGGACCCCAACTGCCCTCTCCACCACGCACCGTGCCCTGGACAGCCTGGTGTTGTACCTGGTCTCCACAGGATTCCGGACAGGCTCCTGGATTGGCTCTGCCAAGCACGGGAATCCGCCACCAGGAGGTGGGTACAGCTGGTGACCGTACAAGGGGCTGCACCTCAGGACCCGGGCATCATGGACGCAGCCAGGGAAGCCCACCACCACATCCAGAAAGCGACCCTTGTGGTCGCAGATGGCCTGGAACTGGACCGAGTTGAACAGCTTCCTGTTGTAATAGTCCACTGCAAACCGCCCAAGTGGAACAATGTGGACATGGCAGCCATCAATGCTCCCACCCACCCAACCAAAGGCTGGGGAACCAGACAGCTGCTGGAACACGGCTCCAATCTCCTGCAGCTTATCCGGGGTGGGGAGGTGGATGAGCCTCCTGGAAACCCCCTGGATGCCCTTACTGACCCGGTGGATCATGTCATGGCATGAGGTGCGGGGAATGTCAAAGGCCTCTGGCGCGACCCGGTAGGACGTTCCAAAGGCCAGTCAGTACACAAACACCAGCACCTCTATTGACTTCCCCCATCCATGGTCCTTCTCTCCCAGGAGATGGATAAGACTCTCCAGCTATTACCTTCATGGGCGAAAGTCCTTCCGCAGGTCACCTCCCTCAAAATACAGGCGCAACAGGGGACCCTGGGGATTCACCCTGCAGTATGGCCCTCTCGAACCCAACTATAAAGGACAATATTTTAAATTATTAATTGGACTATGTATTGAATGTTGTTAAATAATTTCATATACATTGTTAACTATTTAATGCAATTAGTTACAGAGCCATTTTCTTTATCTTTTTCTTTACTATATGATAATGTAATTATTTATTAAACTTTAAAGAAAAGTGAAGTAATTTATTAAATTTCTCATTGGAATATTTCTATGAAATTATTGCATTTTGACTGTTTTTCTAAAGATTAAATTCACATTTGCCATCTTATTATTTTTGTATCTTATTTTAATATATCTGAGCTCAAATGTTCCCCTTTGTGCAGAATACAAATAAAGGAGTTTTTTCCCTGTTTTAATTAATGCTTCATCACTCAGTATTTGTATTGCAGATACTGGCCAAAATTGTTCAATTGAAGTAAAACATTCAAAAATTCTATTACAGAATTAATTTAGCCATTACATTTCGGTATTCATGAACTCAGGTGTATATAACTGCGCCAGGGGGTTAGTGTGAATTTAGGCTACTTTTTCCCTACAATTTCATTTGCAGAGCATTTGGCGCGTTCTGCTCATTATACGTAACTGTTTGGGTTTAAGTTTTGTTTCAAGTAGAAATACGATAACATTATGCATGATAATTAACATTAAATGGTAATTTAAAGAATACTTTCTTCGTGGTCATTCTTTGGTGGGCAACTGTTTTTTGCTTGAAGCCAGGTTAACATTTCACTCTCATCTGTTCACATCATCCACTGGGAGTAAATAAGCTGAGTGAAAGTAGAAACTTGTTTTTAAATGGTATCTTACCTCTGATGAATATTCATAAGCACACAGATGAAACGCTGACGGCGGGCCGATTGACTCCGTTGTGTCCTTGGCCGCATCTTCAGCAGGTAAGGCATAACGGCGAAATGCCGGTCGGGGGTCGAAAACTGCTATTTTAGGTTGGCTAAAGTCAGGTTGGCTAAACATCCTGTTTCAATCCCCTCAAAACGAATGCACATTTTTCCCCCTTTGGTCTTCCGCGAATTGTTGGGTTAAGAGGATTTTATTTTATAGATCACAATGGAAAATATTAATTTCTCAAACGGGTTCGTTCGTAAATCATTATTTTATACCACACAGATGATGGCGGTAATACACAAATTGGTGTGCAATTCACCATAAAATTCAAAAGAAGAAGAAGAACGAAGGGTTCGCTCGTCGGGAGAACCCAAGGACTGTATAAAAGATGGACGGCCGAACGTCTCCTGAAAAGTGAAGCAAAAGCGTCTCGATCGCCAACTACTGGCAGGCTGCAGTACAAATTATAGGCCCGCCCCCTCCATGTTAGTGAAGGGGAGAAATGCGAGACAGGAAAAATTGTGTACATGAAAAATAATTTATTTCTGAAGATGGTTTCTTCATTTTTAGGAAGTTCTTACCATACTGATATATATTCTAGCGTCAATTTTTCTGATCAGTTTTCTGTTAACCTTTTATTTGATATTATGCAAAAGGGGCGTGTAGTCATAATAAACACAGTGATTGACAACCGCAGTGCGCGTGGACTAAGTCCCGATAGCGCCTGCCCCCTGCGTACTTCGTTTTGTGAATAGTAATTTCGCGTAAAGCTGGAGTGGGAACGTCTAGCGCTATCTGAAATTCTTCACAGCTAACAGCGATTGTGCTTCAAGCAGGGCAGACTGCAACAAAAAACGACGAAATGAGTTGCTCTATGAATTTCACTAACAAGTTAACCGTCCGGACCGATGGAAAGGATCTTTGCAGTTTTTTTGGTAAGTTAATTTTATTTTTTGTTTGTTGAAGTTGTACGGTCAGTGAAGTTATTATCAAGTAAGCTAGCTACCCTGGCTACGTTAAGACAGCAAGCAGAGTAGCAGACGTTTACGATGAATATGGAGAAAATGGTTATCGGTAGCCATTTGTAACTGGAAAAATATACATTTTTAATTTTAGAGAATACCTATTAAGGTAAGCTTTTGAATGAAGTCAACGGCTCTGTGTCATATAATGTCGTTCTTATGTACTTGAACTTGAAATTTTGAGCCAGTGCCGCAGTAGGTTCAGCCTTTGGCTTCCAGTTCTGCCGTCGGTATCTCGGAATTTTAGAACGAGCAGAGACTGCGAGTGTCTCGGCCCGGTAGGAATTCTGCTTGATGTCGCTTAGGCTAATAAAGGGTAAAGGCTGTAGCGAGCTAATCTACCTTTCCACAGACGAGCCCTAGGTTCGAGTGTTTTCTTAAGCATCAGCAAGCCAACTTCTCGTTTTTCAGTGGGTAACGTCAATACAACTAAAGTCCAACCTTATGTTGTAATCCTACGGACAGCGGCTAAAACTGCAAGGAAAACTAATTGGATCAATGGTACAGATTGTTTTACCAACGACAGTATGACAAAAATGAGACATGCCGAAAGCGGATTCCATTCATTCATACTTTCAATGTGAATTCGGCAGGTTTCGGATGAAATTACGGATGGAATCAATGCATCTACTTCAGTGGAATTGGCTAGTGAACGGGGAAACTCTGAAAAGATTGATCGGACGAAGCATCGAGAAAAGCTGACATTTCGAGTTTGGCCTGGAAAGAGAAGGGACACAAACTGTAAACGAGGGAGTGGTGTAAACTGGGAATAATAACATTTAAAAATTGTTTGTAGCGTAATGGATTTTGCGCTATTAAATTATACATTAATTATTGCTGCGTTTGCTATGGAGTCACGTTAACTAGCGAGCTAGCTGACTTCAGTTAACGTTAACTGACCTTGCACACGGCAATTTATGATCAATTAATTCAGCCAGTGAAACACATTTGTTAAAGTAGTGCTTTCAGTATCTTAATTTCGACAGTCAGAGCTGAGTTTGAGCGTTCCACAATGACAAGAAAATATTTTCCTTGATCAGCTTTATAATTTCTCGAAAAACAGAGTGAGTTATTTTGAAATGTGATGTCTCTTCATATACAAACTATCTTTGAGACACGTTTCAAGTCCGAATAGGTGCATGTATTTCTCAAATTCATTCAACTATCTGGTTGTCAATACGAGATCTCAGCCATAGTTAATGCAATTCCGATTGAAAGTAAATGTTCTGACCTTGCATACAGTTGTCAAGAGAATAACACAAAGAATTTGTGCTGTAATTCAAGCTACCGTGGTTTCATTTAAATATTTGAGTGTGCAGCTGTTTTTTGACTGGCGGAGAATTTCTGTATCAGACTTGCTGTACCATGTTACCCCACATAAAAAGGAATGTAAATTGGTAGCAGGAAGAATTTAGTTTCTAAGTATTTAAAGCTGCATATCACTCCATTCTATTTTTTATGTATGTAAAACCTGCCATATGAAAAATTGCCAGATGTATGGGTTGGAATTCTACTTTACTGCTGTCATGGTAGGGCAGACTGCACTTTAGGTTTCAGACAAAAGCTTCACAAATAATTCAATGTGTTTTTTTTTTTTTTTTTTTTTAAATCAGGTGATCACAGAAGCCGCCCTCAAATTCAGACCTCAGCGTTACCCAGTGAAGACTTGGAGCATGCCACAAGCAATTATTTTGTTGTATTGCTGGAAGATACTTCTGAAGTAATTTGTAAATGAAAACCTGATAAAATGCTTGTCAAAACTGCTCAACTATGCATTGTCACAGAAACCTGCAATGGTTCTGTTTGACCATAATTTACAAGGAAGTAGGTAAGTCCATGTTGACTGAGTAATAATGGACTTCTAACTGGCTTCTCTTATGTATGCTTGTTCCGTCTGTGTCACCTTCCTTATATGCCATTGTCTTCAATAATTGGCATAAACTGTCTTTTTTTTTTAAATAATGCATTCAGAAGCTGTTCATCTTCACTACTGAGCCTTCAGTATTCCAACAAAGACTCTAGTCATCTGTCCTTGGACTGGGAGCACATGGGAAATGTTATGTAATTGAATGCACATTTCCTGTTATGGTGGTAAATTAAACCTGTTATGTACAATAAAGGTCTTTACATTTACATTGAGCAAAGACTTCACTCTGGAATTCTTTCACATACATGTCCTCTGCTGCAGTAAATCAGGCATGCAAATGGGTGTTAAATAAAAAAAATGTATTTAAACAAAAATCACACTGCATGTAGTTGTCTGTGGTCCATCAACAACCTACTGGCTACATTTGCCGTGGGGAAACATGAAGGAGGCCCCATCAGGTGGAAAGGCTGGGAGAAAGCAAATGGTTTGGAGAAAGGAAGGTGGATGGAGAGGAAGACCTGGGAAAACAATAGGTATGATGGCTAGTAAAAAATAAATGAATAAAAAATACATCAAACATCACATATAGTGAAAAAACTGACCTTTTTTTGTGCCCATAACTGATGTTGAAAATCCAAATCCAGCATCACCCTTCTGGATTTGGTCTTTCAGATGCAGGGCAATGTTATTTAAAAATATCATTTCCCATAGGGGTGAAATGAACTCTGTCATGCAAAAATTGGCCAGGATCTCTGCTTTATCTGATGATGATACAAAATCTCTCCACCAATATGCGAAACAAAGGTAGCCATCACACAGTTGATATATCGCCGGGCTTTTTCAATCCTCTTTGGATGGGAAGACCTCCACCGGCATCGCTGGGTGATGGCAAAGAAGATAATCTTCATCCAAGGGAACTGCCTATGAACATCTTCCAAGTCCTGCTTGATCCCTGCGACAAGCTTCACACTCTTGATTTTTCCGAGGTCATTCCCGCCACAGTGGACCAGCAGGACCTCCTTCACAGCTCTTCTGCTCAGGTACTGGTGGATAAAGGGGAGGAGGTTTCCTCAAACCACGCCACCCTAGCCAAACCACTGGACTTTGGCATCCAAACCAAGGTTGGTCTAAATGGTCTCCCTTGCACGCTTTTCCCCACGGCAGATGTAGTTGTCCCCTATGACATAAACTTTTGGCCCTGTTGGTTGTTAAGTGCAAATGTCACCTTTAAATGATACACTTCTGCTGGCTTTTTATGGAATTTAGCACATTTAATATTTCTATTCTATTTCTCCATATTTTATCTGGTGGTATTGTGCTTTTTATGCATGAAATGGATGTGATTTAATGTTATAAATCAGTTTTTATGGCATTCTCCCGTGAAAAATCTTGTGCTTTAATAACCACAAGCGTTGGTTTTTTTAGATATTCCCATGAGATTTATACATACTCTTGGCCACTGTGGAGGATGCCGACTCCATTTCGTCGTCTAAAAATTAGGATAACAAAAATTGAACAATTACTATGCATTCAAATACATCGAGTCCACAAAAAATAACGTGGAGGGGGGTTGCATTGCTAAGTTAACTATCACAGAGAATGAATTGCCGGTCCCCCAAGCCTGGTCAGGATGGTTATCTTCAACTGCAAACATTTTTAAGAAATACAACATTAGCTAGCGGTAAGACATGCGACTACTTAAACACAGCAAGCTAACTTCGGTTAGAAGGACAGTGTATTTTAATTCAAAACTCGATTTAGCGTTCTAACGTGTTAATTAGAAGTTCGACCCATTACTCAGCTAGTACATGCGCATACGAAATGGCACTTTCCCGGTGGAACGTTAATTAGAAAATACAACGAAAGTCGGCGTTAATATGCTCGCCACTCGCAACATTGGGTAAGTGACGATGGAGAACATTGGCTGGAGCTGGCTATGTGGCAAAAATCAGAAGCCTTACTTAATGTAATTAGCTGCATACCTAGCTAGTTAAACAAGAATCAGTTCTAAGATATCATAGATAGCCAGTTAGGTACTTCAACTAATTTCGTAACAGATGACTGTGAGGTGGGGAATGTTTTGCCAATGAGGCCATTAACTTTTTGAACAAGCCCGCGAATATTTATGCTGCCGGCAGTCGTTGGGTCCTTTCACTTTCCTGCACCGTCTCCGTGTGAGAGCTGGCCATTACGGGCACTTACGTTAATAGCGCAGCTGCCAGACCAGGTGAAAAGTTCAGGGGGCTGGTCGGATGGTGTGTGGGTGGGATTCGATAGCGCGGCTCTACCCCCCAATCACTACTGCGCCGACTCAGGCTCCAGATGTGCAACATGGCAGCGGCCATATCGAGGATATTTTGGCTCCATTTTTGTTGAATGGGAGTGAATGGAGACGCGTCGTCCATCTTTTATACAGTCCTTGGGAGAACCGAGTAGTGTGTAGGGAGAGTAGTATGTAGACCGTAGAGCGCGGTTTCGAACACGGCCGATCACTTTTCACCGGAAATGGAAGTCTGACCACTGCAGACTGCGCCCTGACGAAACACAGCCGCCGGTAAAGGATTAATTATGGTTTGAGATGCTATTTTAAAACACAAATGCAATAACAAATGTTAAAAACGACTTTGACAGGGAAGTAGTACTATTGATTTCAACTCAAAAATCTCGGCAAAATAGTTGACTTGCTGTTGCGTAACTTTAACCTGACATTGCTCAGGGGTACGCTTCCCGAAATCGCAGATGCTAACTTCCATAGTTGGAACCACTGACTGAATGGACGTATAAATTTCTGCAACCACGCTATTGGGAAAAGCGCCCCAGGCTCGTGTTCTCTTTAGTTCAACGTTGAATAACCACATTATCGGAGTCAGATGATTTTTGCTCGTCTGCGTGCGAATTCCATTATCTTTTCCGGATTCAAGACAATAAACCGAACACATAACACAACGCACTTCACGTGCCTTATAAACCGATATGTTTTAAACTCAGGAGCTTTAAACTTTTGTCAATTCTGGTAAGCTAATTTACTTTTAGCTTATGTAACTTATAACCATTCCGTGGATTATAGTAAGATGTGGGTCTACCGTGAAATGTTACTCACGTTGTACTGCGTTATTTTTACCTTTGTTTTAAAGCTCCTTTTTCTGTCCTTCCCCAGATATCTGAGCCTCTTGGAATGCACTGAACAGTTCATCCATGAATTTCTGTACGTCAGTGAACCAGAGGCCGGGCCTTTCTATCCACCCCCAAAGCCATTTCCAATAGAGTCTGTCTCGATTATAATTTTAATACCGTCTCTACGTTTCATTTCTAAGTGCGAGTTAACATCGATTGTATTTGTGGTAGATTTTATGATAATGGCCGGCTCTACGAAAGTTAAGCATTAAACCCCTTTTGATTTTGAGTACTTGAGTTAATCTTCAAATGTTAAGCAGAGCTGGCAAAAAACAAAAACTGACAAAACACAAATAATTCTAATTCTTATTCTGTGTGTGTGTGTGTGTGCATCAGAGCATTGCAATACCATTTACTCCTCTCCAGTGCTCCGTATTTGATTTTTTAAAAGTTATGTAGATTCTCTATCAATCTAAAATCATAAGTTGTAAACGGGACAGGACCCTATGGGATCACTTTTCTGTCCTGAATGTGCATATTTACGCTACCAACTGTTGCATTCTTTTAGGTCTCGTATTATCTTCATTCAGATGAAAATCTGCCACACCGTCGAATCTACCTGCATCACTCCGGTTGATCTCAGATGCTGCTCACGAACATTAGATGTTCGGATTTAGTATTCTCTGACGTCTCCACCTACCCAAATCTTTAATCTAATAAAGGCTGTACCACAAAAAATGTGTATGCATGTTCAGTGCTTTCATGGATGTTCGGATCATGCACACAAAAAAAAAAAAACATTTTGGATGTCATCTGTCAAGTTGCTGAAAAGTTTCGTCGTCAAGTATGAAGGTCAGTAAATAATTTTAGGCTGAAGAATGGTTAATAAATGGTTTGCTAAGCAGTGTTCGAAATGAATTTAAATACTGCTATAAATGCACATTACGTTGTGTTAGATGCTACTCAGCTGACATGCATAACGCATCAAAATAGAGTGATGCGAATTAGTGCTATTCGAAGTAATGAGGATACACAATGCAGTTAATGGATTTAACCATTTCATTTTAATTTGAATAAGTAAGGTGAGTGTTGGCTGCGTACACGGTTCTAGGATGTCACAACAACGGCCTTAGCTTACTGTACATTTTCTCACGCTGCATGAAGTGCAGCAATCGAGGTGCTACATATTATTACGTATTACGGCCATGCATCAGTTAAAATGGCAAAAATATACTGAGCAACAAAAGAAACGCAAGTTAGCAAACTTAGTGTGTTCATGTGCTCTTTATGGTTACCCAGATAGCAAGCACCTCCGCTCCGGATCTGCCCTGGCTCCAGCTGATCCGGCTCAGAGCCGGGGCAAATCCGGAGCGGAGGAGCTTGCTATCTGGGTACTCATAGTTACCGCAAAACAAAGAAAAGTTTGATAAAAAGAGTGTAAAGAGTGCGTTTCTTTGGTCGCTCAATACATATGCTCCATAACCTGCCAGCTCACTTCACCAAAAATTTCAGGCGAAGCACCGCGAGGTAGCTTTCCTTTAACGCCCTGATGCGAGCGATCATCAAAGCCATCTATCGGACACAAGGGCGTTAATCATCAACGTTAGCTTGTATCAATATTGCGGCCGGGTGCTTCACTTTGGATAATGTAAATATGACTACATCAGCAATCTAGTGTTCTAAATATATACATATCTATGATTAGATCTCCTATGTATTGCATCATCTTTAATGGGTATTGCATCAGATCTCCAGTGAATTGCATCATCTTCCATGGATGCTGCCTCATCTCTGGTTAAAACAAAAAGGTATCTAATTGATGAATTCATTGAAGCTTCAGCATTTCATCTGACAGGTGCAAGATTGCGATTTCCTAGGATGAGGAATGTGACAGACTGTGATGGAAAATACATTTATAATCATTGAAGGTTAGGTGTAACACTGAAATTAACCAAAATTTGAAACAAGATGTGTTTGTGAAACACTGATGCCCCCGTACATAACATGCACATGCTAACCATTAAAGGCCTATCATGAGTCAATCAAAGGTTAAAGGTCAAGGTCACAAGGTCAACATCCATTACCTCATCAGAAAGGCCTTATTCTAAGGAATACATATGCCAGGTATCAAATGCCTATTACTAGCTAATGAAAGGTTATGGCCACGTTTTTGTCACCAAACGTCATGCTCCAAGGTCAAGGTCACAAGGTCAAAAGTCATGACCCCATCTGAAATGCCTTCTCACAAGCAATGCATATGCCAAGTATCAAAGTCCTATCATGAGCCGATCAAAAGTTATAGCCATGGCAAAGTGCGGACAGACAGACAGACAGACAGACAGACGGACAGGTGAAAAACTATATGTCCCCGAAACGAAAATAATAAAAATAAAAATTTTCACTTTTTTCTCAATATCACTTCTCAGAATACATTCCTGGTGGCTTCTGAAGGCATAATAAATGAACATTGACAATATCTGGTACATTGATGATACTTAGTCAAAAAAAACATTCATCTAACTTTGAGATGGATTTTCTCTGTATGGGAATTTCGGCCACATAAATCCAGATATCTCAAGAACGATTGAAGATAACTGAAGGACATTTTGTGAGTGAGTAGATCTCAATCTGATCTACATTTTGAGCCAAAGAAAACAGTAATATCCATGTTGGAGTGTCTTAGACACTTCAGCATAAGCCCTCAGGCCTGACCGCATTTTGAGATCCCCTTCTAGACCCCATAAAATTTTACATTTTTGTCAAATCTCCCAAACCTTTGGCTCAAAACCTTCAATATGATCACCATAAAGTGTGTACAAAAATTCAAATCAATACATAAAATGGTTGTTGTGGAAAAATGGAATTATGGATTTCTACATATCGGGTGTTTCCCATCTTGGATCATGTGATCTAATTAACATAATTATGTAAATTCTATAAAAAATGCTTTCTTCATTATAGCCATCAACACTGAAACCTTAAGTCCAGTCTTTATTCAAAATTAAGGAAATTTTCATTTTGGCTTACGCCTAACCCAAAAGTATAGTCATTATGGGGTCTACTCTCCCATTTGCGCAAAAGTCCTTTTTTACGTGATTCAAGTTATGCGCTTTTGAGTTACGCGTATTCTCCCCAACTCGCTTCGATAACGCCCACAGCGCTTAACTTCAGAATGTAGGCGGCTTTTTGAAAGAGCTGTGACAGATCCAAAAGAGAGGCAAACTCTGTACATAGCTCATTGATTATGGCTATCAGAAAAACATAGAACAAGGATTTTCTGATTAACAATGAAAATGCAGTTGTGGTCCAAGGAAAACACAAACCAGACTTAAATTTGAATATCGTGGGCCTGCTGATAAATCATCGAATCTCCAATCTGATAAGAAACAAAAACTCATATGTCCACTATTCTTACACGCAGAATTAAACCTTTGTTTATTTTAAATTATATTTAAAAATGTATATTATTTCTTTGTTATTTTTTTATTTTATATATGTATTTTTTATTTTCCTGTGACGTTTATCATTTTGAAGATACAGGGTTTTATCCGCAGGCCCACAATATGCAGCTGTTATGGTAGGCATAGGCGCCTACACCTATAGGCAAGTCAGGCAAATGCCCCCCCACTTTGAAAAGTGGGGTGGCAAAACTACTATTTTGCCCCCCCACTTTTTTCAGCTATTTTATAGTCACAGCGTTGTTATATAATATTTATTTGAATAAATTTCATTTTAAATAAATCATATTTAATTAAAAATAAAATAAATACATTTTATTTGCATTTAAATAATCGTATTTGAATTATTGTCCACCCCCTTTTCAACCCAAGTGGGATATTCCAACCCGGACTGCGGCGAGGACAGAGCAGTCACTGCACTAACGCAACAGCAGAACTAATGCCACGGTTCGGCTTTCGTTGAGATGAAGTGAAACACGAACTAAAAACGCCATGAAGCGCCTATTTGCTCAGCTATCACTATACAGTTTATGGGTTAAAAGGAAAAAGCCTTTAGAGGCATTTTTTCTCTGAAGAACCAACTGTGTAACCTTGAAGTTGGAGGGAAAACTGTAAATGTGCGTTAATGTTGCCATGACTTTTCGTTTCCAAGCTAGTCACGTTAGCCGTCTTCGTGTTTGATAACTTAGCACTAATTAAGCCCCGAGAGAACTGCTGAACTGGCCAGCTAATGTTAATGTCGAAATGAAATGTTTCAGGGGCTTTGTGTCAGGTTTTCGCTGTCTTGCAAGTTAAAATCCTGTGTCCGAATGTGAGGGGAAATCTGGTGGTCCTGTCACTGCTCATTTTTTTGAGATTTATCAGGGTTTTTGCGCGCCGCAGTCGTTGTCTGGAACTCTGAACAGAAAAATCTGATGCAGTTGAACTGTTCAGTTTTCGCGTCGGCACAGATTTCGCGCTAATGTGAATGATGCGTTATTCTCGCCGATTCTGGCTTAGGTGTCGGTGTTTAGCGTTTGTGAAGAAATACAGCGTGAACATGAGGTAAAAGCCAATAAAAACGCAAAACTATGAAATGTAAAGTCTTGCTTGTGTTGTCGTTAATGTGTCATATGCAAGGCTGCTTGGCGCAAGAAAAACGACTTTAGCATGAAAACTGATACCGTACTTCGCGAACATTCGGACATGCGGTTTACTTTAGCTCACATTTTTTAATGTTAAACCTGTGTGTTAACTAAGGACAAGTAAATGAATATTAAAACATATTTAAGCAGCTTATTTACGTCATTTCTGACCTTGCTTAGCACGAAAACCGAACTCTTCAGTGTAGTAGGCCTAAATTGGGCTTGTCCAGACATGGCTTAACACAATATTTTTGGAAGTGTAGCTTTTTCTATTAAGCTACGTTTTTCTTTCTGTAAACACTAGTGTCTATGATCACAAGCATTGGTGAATTTACATAGACTTATTTCTGCAGACTGAGTTTCGAAGAGAGCCTTTTTCGCACATTGCACACAGGATTTAAAGCTCGAAAAATTGCCATGCCGGAAAAATGAAATCATCGCGGGGAGTTGAGTCATAACGCACTTTGTGCTGGTCAATGGTCAGAGGTGTATAGTAACGAACAGTAGCCTACTCAAGTAGTTTTTTTTTTTTTTTTTTTTGAGGATTTGTACTTTACTTGAGTTTTGACTTTTACTTTTCTGCATTTAAAATATAAAAAGTATACTTTCACTTCGTTACGTTGACACTGGCCACTTCGTTACTCGTTACTAATTAAAATATCAATGCAATTCATCATAAAGATTATCTGGATTTGGCGCATTTAAGAACAACGGTGCTCAGCAGGTATCTTTGCACAGATGTAGATGCCAGCGGACATGACGCTTCAAATTTATGCACGCAGTTACAATATTCTGTCACTAGATGGCAGACCAGGATCAGTTCTTGAATCTTCACAAGCAAGCCATACTGAAACACGGTTTTAAGGATGAGTTCACTCCAAATTTAAATGCAGAACTTCTACTTCTATTAAAGCATTTACGTTGTGATATTGACACTTTTAGTTAAGTTAATCCTCTGAGTATTTTTTGCTCTACAATTTAAATGCTATATTTTAACACGGGGCAACTAGGCCTCTTCAATACTAATGATTTCTATTGCTGAATGTGTAAAATAGCAAGTGACTATTTCACTCTGACAAGTGTACACTGTCTGTTACATGCAGTCCTATATGGATTAACTATAAGATGAGCTATAACGTTTGAGTAGTGATAACAGCCCCATATCTGAGAGTAACATTTATGGCAGTGCAACTGGATCTGAAACTTGTTTATGACAAAGTGATGGATATGTACGCCTGCAGATACCCCTGAAGAATGCTCTTCATCAACCCATTCAGTGAGAATTAAAAATTTTCAGAAGATGATTTTGTAGGTCTACATGCCTACTGAATATGCCTAATGTGTAAGTATGAAATTCACTTCAAAGTGAATTAAATACTATTCTCAATTAAAGAAAACAACTTTAGTGTTGTGTTTTAAATGTGTAATCCATGATGTATCCTGATGGATGCTTAGATCAGTTTCACAATTTGTCCATTTCTATCAAAATAGGTCCCAAGTCCCTTTGTTTTTATTGTCTTTGCTGAGTCAAGTGGAAACTTGTACTTTAAATAGAGTCAATTGTTAATGAAAAAAAAGCTTTTTTCAGCTAACTATAAGACCTTGAATTTGTTCCCAGATGCCAGGAAAACGCATATTTGGCACTTTAATTTTCAAATTCTTCTGGGGGAGGGTCCCCAGACCCCTCAAAGCATTGCGCCTTCAGCGCTTGTATGGGGGCTGCCCCCCCCCTTTCCAAAATTCCTGGATCCACCCCTGATTTAGTCCCTTTGTTGTAGGGATGTTTGACCACTATTTAGTGAAAATTCTTGAGTTGTATTTGTAATTAGAATGAAAACCAGTACACGCAGTGGACCCCCTGGACGGAGTCTGGGATCCTTTGGGCTAACTGACAGAACCAATGCGCAGTCCTACTGGAATGTACAGGATGCAGTGCGTTTTGGCACATTGATGAAGTATGGTGCAACTTCACTACTTTTTCATAACTGCAATTAGCTCATCTCCTACACTGCATCTGTTAGAGTGCGAAATTTAGAAGATATAGCTGGAACCTTCTTGAGATATTGAGTACAAAGATTGTCACTCACTCACTTTATAGCCATATTAGCCTGGGAATAAGGAACATTTCTGTCTCTAAAATCACTGCAGTAACAAAAAGGCTGTCATACATAAAATAGCCTACACAGAGGAGGTTTCATAAACATGGCAAATTCATTTTTAAGAAGTTTTTAGGTAAAGATGCCTGTGGTGGGCCTTCTTGGAAGTTTTTAGCAGCTTTAATATGGTTCATATCAATATCGGAATTATTTCGTATAGAGCAACATTAGGATATACTGTATATGAAGAGTTTGTTTCCAAAGAACAATATATCCATTTTACTCATTTTGAGTAAATCACCTTTTTCTATGTTGATGTCTATTGCATTTTATCAAAAAAACAAAAACTTTGACCATAAAAAAATACATTTTATAGCATGAATTTCTAAATTCAGATTTTTTTTTGCACCATTTGTAAGAGGCACAGGGCTATCGCTCAATGGAATTTTCTCAATTTTTGTAATAATGGAACTTGTTGCGTTTTGGATACAAACACTTCATATTGTGATTAAAATTTTGGCCATATCGTCCAGCCCTACCTAAACTGAGTCCCAGCACCCTTTAAAAATAATTATAAACAGTGCTCACAGACTTATGATCAGATGTGACAGTATCAAAGGGAAGAAATTGCTAATACATAAATGAAAAATTTGGCTAGTTTGTGGAACAGTTCATTCCCCCTACTTGTCTCTCTCCTTCTGTTTCACAATCACTCACTCACAATGAATAAATATTAAGTAAATGCATTGAAGCTACAAGTAAATTGTATGTCTTGGTACTTGTTACAGTCAAAAAATTTGATCAGGAACTTAAATATAAAAGCTTTAAAATTCAAGAAATGACCTCCATTTTTTACTGTTCTCACAATGCTTGTGAGAACGGGAGTAATTTCTAAGCTTCTTTGTTTTTTCCTGTACTTTGAACATAATGCATGATAAAGGGGGGGAATTGTTAAAATGTTATTTTGCCTCATATCTTTTAAAGAATTGGTCCTCTGACAGCACTGAGACTCATCACAGTATACAAATCAAATGTAAAATTTTGGGGAATGGAAAAATGGGGTGTGTGGAGATTTGTCAAATGTAAGCCATTCTGTAAGCTGTGAATGTTCATCGTTAAATCAAATTCAAAATTTTTTTTAAAATTTTATTTTGGATTAAAGCTGATATTTTCCACTTTAAGGGACAAATACTGTTTTGTGAAGGATCTTTGCAGTAACTCTGGGGAACTTGGTATTTGAGATATTTGACCTGTCAGGTAAATTTTGGTCACTGATTTCTAAATATGCCTTCAGTTTTTCTCCATCAACTCTGGTTTTCGTGATGATATACTCCTAATTATTATACATACAACCGATCAGGAGCAAGCATGGATGACTACAATTATTGCCTTTTTGTAAAGAAAAGGCTTCATGCAATTAGAATTTGTTTATGATTAAATTACATTAATGGAATCAGATAATGGTGACACTTTCTACGCTTGTTATCATTGATATATTTAAATATAAGTGCATTATCTCAAATCTAGAGGTGCTAGATGGACATGAAGATCATATTCTTATTCAGCGGTGTGATTGAATATAACTAGCATTTCATCTAAAATCTGAGGCACCAAAAAAAATGTTTTTTCATTTGTCCCCCAGTGTAACCAATAAGTTTATTAGGATAGGTTTTATCTTGGGGTGTGGGTGGATTGCCACCAGGTTTTTCGTACACCCTTCCCTATGATCAGATTTTGCCCCCCCACTTTTACACAAAGTTAGGCGCCCATGATGGTAGGCCGATGTATGTCTATGCCAATTACAAGAAGTAATGCACTCATCTCTTTTTTATTTCTTACTATAGCCACCATGGCATTAAAGCTATGCAAAGCAACTAATTGCTGCGAAAATTAAATAATTAAGAATTTAGCGCTTCTCGGAGCATTGAAAATGTGCCCCTCCTACACTAGCCTGTTTGTTCTGTGGAAGACAGGGAAGAAGACAAGTAAAGATAACATTCTAGTCACACAAAAATAACAATCAATGACAGTTTATATGATCTCGTTTAGAAATTGCGCACTTGAAATTTCAAACTACTCCGATGTCAGGTTTGCAGCTAAAGGACAAGGCAACGCTTTAACAAACCAAGGATTCTTACCCCGCATGCAGAAAAATCTGCGGGGCACTGTAAAAGCCAGGCTCTCTGCACAGTGCAGAAGTGTGCACGCTACAGGTGGTGAGCAACCATCATCCCCGGTGCATTTCACTGCACTGAGGAGGTGGCATTCACTCTTTCTGCAGTGGAAGTGCATGGAAAAGAACTTTGAGTGGATACAGATGAAGGAGGGATATGAAAAATTGTCATTTTTATTTGCCTATACTCAAAGCATCACTGTGATAGATACTGGAAACAAGCTTAAAGCTGCAGTCTGTAACTTTGAGGAGAGAGAGGACTTCGCACAAAAATTTGAAAAAAGCAACCTTCAAATCCCTCCCCCTCCCTCTCCACTGCACTCCTCAGACCCTCCCCTAGAAAGCTACCGTGCGCGCGAAGGCACGCGAACTGTTGCATGCAACTGCGGAGAGATTTTGCACGTTCACATTATGAAAGCAGCCAAGTTGCCGAGGCGAGACGTTTCTGTTGCGAACAGTCAACACTGCTGGCCAACAAACCAGCGCGTCGTTAGACCTGAAAATTCCGGGGCTAATATCCCTCCTTTTATTGAAGACAAGTGTTTGCCACTAACATGCCAATATCCCCCGCCGCCTCAATTTTATGTGTCCATACGGACGGAGCCCAATGCAATATCCCCGCTTCGCGCTAATCGCGCGGCGAGGGATAATTAGTCCAGGAAAATTCCGTCATTCACACGTTTTCCTATTCAATAATAATCAAGCGGGAGTTGAAGACATGGCTTATCTCCCCCATGCAATCTAAAAGCGACAAAATAATAGGCTACATTCAGTACCGAAAAATAATTAGATTATAATTAGGTCTATGCACCATCACTCGGTGATGGCATTTCATAACTCTTCAGCGAATGAAGGTAATTTCGGCGACAAGTACATACACCTGTTTTTGCGGCACAGTCGCTCAATTCGTATAAAAAAAAATAGACATTTGTCCGATTGGAAAATGTAAACCTACGAAACCACTTACTAGTCTGAAATGCCGTCGTTGAGTGCAGGTGCATAGACATAATTATAATTAAATTATTTTTCTGTCCTGAATGCAGCCCATTATTTTGTCGCTTTTAGATCGCATGAGGAAAAGGAGCCGTGTCTTCGATTGCCACTTGATTATTTGTGAATTGAAAAACGTTTTAATAACGGAAACCCATCTAGAATTAGCCAGGATTAATTATTAAAAAAAAAAAAAAATCAGGGTTATTTGCCCAGGATTTTTTAAGTCCAACGACACGCCTGCCAACAAACGAGCAGAAATAAATCATGTCGACATGAAAAGTAATCTACAGCAGTATGTATTCATTAAAAACCCAGCACACACTTATTTCAGGAAGCTACCCGTTTTTTGAGTACATAAACTGTTGTGAATCCAGCTGAATGGCCAGTAACTCATGTATGTCAGCATTTAGCTGTGAGAGCACAGAAACGTTGCACATATTTATAAGGTCAACAACACAACTGATAAGACTGCCAGGTCACTTCATGAAGAGATTTTCTGCTGCTTTCTAATAAAACAACGCCAGTGACGTTAGCCCTAGCATCCGAAGCAAGCTAACGTTAGTTCGTCTGCAACATCAGGTAACATCACATGCACTGCGGAGTACTGTAACAATGACAAGACTCTGGCTATTCGAACAGCGACTGTGCTTGTAAGCGACGTTCACTCGCTTAAAATGAATTGATGCTGGTTAGGGCTGGGGTTAGTTCGGTGATCATGTCAGCGACGCCAACTCGCTTATTTGCAAAGCAAAAATGAACCAACGAATAAAGCAGGGGTTTACCTGTCAAGGAGAAAAGTCACAAACTCTGCGTCAGTTTTTAATCCTTTCAGATCAAGGAGTTCCTTCCACTTTTAAAAATCCACTCCGATGTTCACTCTGGTTTTATCCTGGGTTTTGTTAAATTCTTTCTTTTGTGCTTTTTTTTCTTCTGGCTTCCTTTTTTACTAGTCTAAGCCATGTGTGCTGTTTCTGGAAACTGAGGTATCGGCATTTTTTTCCTCACTGATGGCTCTAAGCTCCTGAACCCGCTCTCGGAGATTTGAACTTGACTGAGCACTGGCGTGAACTGAGGAGGAAGGGGCGGGGGCTGTCTGCAGCGCATGCATGTGTACAGTTTGGCGGCTGTCAGACACCATCCTGGCTCTAATTGGTTCTTTTAGTCGGCCCGAACGATTCTTTTAAATTAGGAGTATTAGGTGGGTTTAAATGAGCCTTTATTTAATTACAGAGTACTAGTTATATGTAATGCTGTCTGTACACAGTGACAGTTTTAGCAAAAATGACAAAAAGTTACTTTTCTCAAAGTTACCGACTGCAGCTTTAATATGATTTCAAATATTAATTGTATTTTTTTGCATTTCAAGCAGTTGCGCAGTACATAGGCGTCATGGGGTGAGCCAGGGAATTTGGCGCAGATGCTTAATATGCGCGTATCATGATCGCACACGACCTAAACATTAACGCTGTGCCGACGTCTACGGTCTCTGTCCATATTCTTTTTAGCGGAAGGGGATCTGATTGCAACGTGAGTACAATCAATGGCTCCCACAACACTGGGGAACCTGGCGACCTGGTAGAACCCCCCTCCGTCTTTCAGCTGGTGTTTCGGGGAACTTTATGAAGTGGCTGATGTGGTGCAGCATAGCGTCAACCAACTGTGTCAGACACCTTGACACAGACGCCTGTGATATGTGTATGACATCACCAGCCATTCTCTGGAATGACCCAGATGCCCGGACCGACAGAGCAGTTGTGACCTTGATGACCACTGATATGTTTGTAATTGTTTGTAATTGAACTAATTGGAGAACAGGCTGTTGCCTAATATCATATGATGATTTAGTTTGATAATTTATTATGGTTATGAGAAATGTAGTTTAGAAATAAGGATGAACAATCGAATATTAAATGTCTCAACCTTTACCATGTTATATAAAATAAAACTAATGTTAAAATTCGGCCTATAACCAACATCAAACACAATATTCCATCTCGCCTAATGTTGGCACTTGACCTTAATACAGCCCTCAAAAGTGCTGAACAGAAAAAGCGCGTTAGCCAGGGGGAGAATACGAATAAGTGTTTTTTGCCTGAGAAACGCCCAGAAATGCCCCGATTTTGGCCTTGCTCCGTCCCAAGTGTGTAACTGCCTTCGGGGCGTGTAATGCACAGACTCTAGTCAAGGGGAGAATATGCTTAGGCCGAAAAGCGCTTAGCTACACGCTTTTTTCGACTTATGTGCATGGAGGAATAGACCCCTATGTGATTAAGACAATGGGCTCTAAATTCGTAGACCAGGCGCAGGCACGGCGCCGTGCCAACGGGGTATGTCCAGGCGTATGTTACAATTTCGTTCCCGGCGTAGCCTGGAGCAACTACTCCTCTGTCCCACCTTCCTGCGCAAGTGGCAAAGAAGGCGTGTTTGGGTATAACTCAGCCGAGTCAAATCTTCACCAGTCAAATAAGCTCCTCTCCTCACCTTTAATGTGTTGAAATATAGAAGCCTTTGTCCTATATCTGCAAGATGCGTTAATGTTGCATTTTACTTTGCTGCTTCAGGCATGTTTTCTGCACTGCTTACATCTATATTAAGCATTACGAATATGAGTTAGCTGGCTAGCTAGGCAGGGCCGGATTATGGGGGGTCTGGGCACCGGGGCCAGGAGTTTGCAAAGGGCCCCCCCCAACACTCCGAACCCCCACCTCCCACCCCCGTGCTAACCTACCGTACCTAAGGATTCTGCAAAGGTTTCTTTCTGCTCCTCCGTCTTGCAAAGTCGTCCACTTACACACCAAAGTTGAGCTGTCGAGCAAACTGATTCTATTGCTAGAAGGGAGAGTGAATTCAACCGATTTTGGCACATTTTCATCCTGAGCTCATTTTTAATTCAAGCCAGTCTGGAGAATGACCGTTCCCCTTCACAGTTTGTTATTGGCAGGGTCAGAAACAGTCTGAGTGCTATGTAAACATTTGGGAAAGTGGACTGTAAATCCAAATTTACCATAGTCTTTAGCATTGTATTTGGGCATTTTTGTTCTTCTGAAATGAATGATTTGTACTCAACAAGTTCATCTGCCTAGCTCATGGTCAGATCAGTGGGATATGCTTAAAGTGAGCTCACTGTTGGACATACAGTATTATCAGGCATGAAAAGAACATGAAAAAGATTGGTCAAGTGTGTGTATGCAGTTAACCGATGGTTAAGACAGGACACAAGTTTGTCAATTAGAACATTGAACGTTTCACTCTGAAACCTTTATTTTCCACTAAATTCAACACCTGGCTCTGCACTTTCATCAGCTATACATTTGCGCTTCTATGTGCGCTGGAGGTCATGTCTGTAGTCTTTGGAGTCGGAATCGGTAACATTTAAAGCTGACCCTTCAAAAAAGGCAAAATTGTCTCTCTCTGCTGCCACAAAGTCACGAAGTGAAAGGAGAAGCTGTGTAGCTGCGTGTATGTCAATGTCATGTTTCTGCAACTGCAGGCTTGTGGCTTGGAACCGCTGCAGTATTGTATCCCAAAAGTGTGCCATGAAAGCTATCCCTAGGGTGTCCAGCTTGCCACAGAGTGCAGAGGCCTCACTTCTAGTTTCACGTTTCTCCTGTGAATCTTTGGAAATATTGTTCAATGCCTCTCTCAATTGTGCATAATATTTCCAAAGGGCTTTGATTTGATTTGATTTGATTCAGCTCTTGAACTCCAGTGAGTACCTGACAAAGATTTCAGTGTGAGTTTCACATCTGTATCACGGAACACCTTTCCCCACCTGTGTGTTGACGAGGGACAAAATGTGTACATTGATTGCAGAAAGTCAAAGAAATGGCCAGCTTCTGGGCTACTGTCAACAGCATTGACACCGACTAAATTCAATGAATGTGCTGCACAGGGGACATAACAAATCAATGGGTTTATTCGTTTCAGATGAGCTTAGACTCCATTGTACTTTCCTGACATATTACTTGCATTGTCATAAGACTGGCCTTGACAGTTAGTTAAGTCTAGGCCCAGGTTCTCCACCATTGTAACAACACACTCAGCCAAACTGTTCCCACTATGATTTTCAATAGGCTCAAAAGCCAGAAAACGCTCAACTACTTCTCCACCATTATTTACAAACCTGAAAATAAAAGTGAGTTGGTCCACATGAGCAAGGTCTGGAGTGTAGTCAACAATAACAGAGAAGTATTTGGCCTCTTTCATCTTGCTGATAATTGCTTCCTTTGTTCTTTCTCCCATTAAGTGGATAAATTCCTCACAGATTGTGGATGAGAGGTAGGACACAGAGCCTTTACCCTTGCCTCCAAACCTTTGGAAATGGTCAGCTAGAAAAGGGTCAAATTTGGCCAACAGTTCGACAATGCCCTAGAAATTACCATTGTGAGGTGATCCCAACCGCTCATTATCTCCCCTGAAAGAAAGGCCCCTCTCCCCCAAAAACGGAATTACAGCAACAACTCTTTTCCAAACTTCCCGCCAGTATTGCCTCTCTGCATCAATTTGTTTGACAAGATCAGAATCAACTCTTCCTGTGTTTTTGGAGCGACTGTGTTATGCTAACACGCAAGCTGTTAAGGCTTTAAGGGGAAAACACGATGAACACTCGGGAAACTCGGAAAATACGGAACAACTTGGGAACAGGGAAACATAAGGGGAGAGACGCCAGATGCGGGAATCCAAAATAATAATTTATTAAATAAACAGGGAACCAGACAGGGGGGAAAAACGGGGCACACCGGCCAACGGAAACACTGTGCTACAGCACTGAAGGAGGGAGATCTCAGGAATCCAAAACCAGAAAACAAGGGGCAGACTCGGGACACCTCAGAACAGGACTAGGGGACACTCGGAAGAGGGAGCCGGGGGACACTCGGAAGAGGGAGCCGGGGGACACTCGGAAGACGGGGCCGGGGGACACTCGGAAGAGGGGGCCAGAGGACAGTCGGAAAAGGGGGCCAGGGGACACTCGGAAGGGGGCTAGGGGACACTCGGAACAGGGGGCTAGGGGACACTCGGAAAACTGGCAAAGGGCAGGCACAAGACGAGACAGTGGGCACAGTTGGCAGATGGCTAACTCGGGAAGCACAGCTGGCCGGGAGAAGGGTCAGGGAGAACATCAGGAGGGGGGCAGACAGGATGGCAGGGATGCTGGGCTCGGAAGCCGGCGAAGGCGGCCAGCACACTGGGGGCACTGGAGACGGCGAAGGCGACTGGCACACTGGGGGCACTGGAGACGGCGAAGGCGACCGGCACACTGGGGGCACTGGAGACGGCGAAGGCGACTGGCACACTGGAGGTGGCGAAGGCGACTGGCACACTGGGGGCACTGGAGACGGCGAAGGCGACTGGCACACTGGGGGCACTGGAGACGGCGAAGGCGACTGGCACACTGGAGGCGGCGAAGGCGACTGGCACACTGGGGGCACTGGAGACGGCGAAGGCGACTGGCACACTAGGCACAGGACAGGTGGCACACAGGGCTCTGGAGACGGCAAAGGGGACTGGCACACTGGGCACAGGACAGGTGGCACACAGGGCTCTGGCGACAGCGAAGGGGACTGGCACACTGGGCACAGGACAGGTGGCACAAAGGGCTCTGGAGACGACGAAGGGGACTGGCACACTGGGCACAGGACAGGTGGCACACAGGGCTCTGGAGACGACGAAGGGGACTGGCATACTGGGCACAGGACAGGTGGCATACAGGGCTCGGAAGACAGGGGGCACCAGGGCTGAAGGCAGCAGGAAGGGAAGGCTGGGCTGGGAATGCGGCTGATGAGAACACACAGAAGAGAGGAGGGGACCAGAGGAAGGTGCACCGGGCAGGGAGTGGTGTGAGCGGGAGCAAAGTCAGATCTGGTACTGGCTTGCTGCAGGGGGACTGATATAGGGCAGGGGCACGGACAGACACAGGTGCAGCAACTTAATATGATTAACAAAGGATGGAACATAAGGGAAACCTAATTACATGAAACAGATAAACATTAACACACAGACGAGGATCACAAGACAATCCCAAAGATGGGATAAATAAACTGGATAAAAAGACTCCTAAGTGTACAGAATAAGAGCCAGAATAGAGAATGAGAATGCAGAGGTTCTGCAAGAAAACTTGGCAAAGCCAGTGAATAGAAAAGCAGGAGGCGGAGACTAGAACAGGGCGACTGCTGAGAGATCATTAGTCAATTAGTAAGTGCAGCTATACAATCCCGGGTGCTCGTTAGTAGGTAAGTCTAATATACAATGTTAGGAAAGCAAGGGGAAACTAGCAAACGAGAATGGAAGGAAGGATGAAACCCAGAATCCGTTAAATCACCCGAAACCGTGTCACAATCAATTAAGACAGAAACTGCTACAAACAATGATGCGACCAGGGAGAAAGCAAAGACGGTACATGGGTAAAACGTGGACTGGAATAACACAGGAGAGGAATAAAATGTGAACACTAAGACATGGACTAAAAACTGACATAACCAAAATAATAAAACCCTAAAATAAACTAACCAGACACACAGACCACGGAACACAACACAAACCCTATGCTCCTCACTCCTCTCATGCTCACCGATACGCTCAGAATGTTTCCAATCAGAAAACCCGTGGACAAACGCATTGTGCTTACTTGAAAACAGTTTGCAAGCAAAACAAAAGATGCAACCAGATGAAGGGGAGTAAAGTAGCCACTGCTAGTCAGAGACTGGCCATTAGGTAGTGAGCATTTGATTAAGGAATTTGTGAAACTCCTAGTGATGCCCCCCATGGTCCTATCCCTCCTTGAGGTAGGGTACTTTTCACTTCGATTTTGAAAAGCAGCTGCTCCTCTACTAACCAGAATCGACTTGACCTGTTCAGTAATGGCACTTGGCCATAAAGCAGGGTCATTAACCGTTTCACACCAGGAGTTTGAGCCCCTAGCTCCTAATGTGATACTGGTCTCAGTTTACCCCTCCTGATTTGACGAGACTTTCTCAGGCAATGCTTGGTCTGACAGTGAGTCTTCAGTCCTAAGAGTGCACAAGTCTTTAATGGTTGTGGTATTTGGCCATAAAGCAGGGTCAATAAGGTTCATGGTGTCCCCAGCTTCTGGTGTGAAACTGGACTCCATGCAATCCTTCTCACTTGGAAAGATTTTCTCAGGTGATGCCTGGTCTGAGTGTGGGCCTAAGGCCTGAGCCTGACAGGCCGGGTCTTCGCTTGATTGGGTCTGTGAGGGCTCCGGTATGATCAAACCAGTTGTGGATCTGTTCATTGCTCCAACTCAGGCTACTGATGACATTATCAATATTTGAATCTTGAAGCTTGTCAAAAAAGTTAGAAATCAAAGGAACTTTTAAAAAAAAAAATCGACCTGCTTTGCCTCCCTATTTTTTTTGGCTTTTCGTTTTGAAGCCCCACTTTTTTGTTTGCAATCCATACTACTGATGCCAAGTGTAATGTTAGATTGTTATATCTATTGGATTCTCATGGGGACTTTCACAACTGATTGTAATAATATAACAATAATATAATACAGTATAAACGAGTACCCACAATACAATACAAGGCAACAAGCCCTCTGCCTCGGGGTTAATGGACAGTTTCTGGGGTAAAGGTCAGCGTTGAACGTCTTGCAAGCCACCCAAAAATGACTGAGACAACTTGGGCAGAGAGAATCCCGCAGTGCCATAAACTGGACTTTTCAGAGATAACATCTGTAAAATAATTCACATTACCTCCCATAATGTTGCAAATTCAATGTGTATTTTTGTTATATACCATAAGCTGACTGGTAACATTAATACCAGGGATCATTGTAATTCTGGACTGTAACTGAGGGTTCATGGCAAACTGTAGTGCAAGCATATCATGTTTGGCGCCATTTTACTCCACTAAGATTCCAAAATCGCATGGTGCATATTTCGAAGGGATTAAGTACTGAATCCTCATTCAATACATATGAAAAGAAATCTACTTCTGCTTCTCATTGTAATGCCCCCTCCCAAAGCCCCTCTGAGGAATCCAAATTGATTTATGACCCAGCTGTAGGAAGTGCTTCTGGAGTTTGGGCTTAAAAGGGAGAGAAACGAAGGATTTGGGGAAGACCGCACTCGGTTTCCCATGCGTGCATCTCCATGCCGTATGTAGCCAATAGCAGTTTTGAAGGATCGCATTCAATTTCCCCCACGCGCGTCTCGATGCCGTGGTTAGCTTTAATCTAGTCAAGGAAGATCTTGGGCAATTTGACGTGATATTGGTATGGAAGCTTGTATCCTACCTTCCCTCATATACTTTGTGTATATGTGTAGTTTTGACCTGCGCTAAGTATGAATCGACCTTTTCTCTATATTTTCTGTAACGGCATAATTTGGTTTCTAATTAATGCTTGTGCCTGCCTGGCGAAATAAGTTGATATTTGCAATTTGATGTGGGATTTCTGACTCTGAACAAACATATATTTTACGGTTCGGAGTCCTGGCTTCCAATTCGGTAACGTAGGACTGTACACGCACACGTGATCAACATGCTTGGTCTGCGTTATAAGGTGGATTTTCCACGCTGTGATGAGTGTTATTTGGACTGGTGCCAAGAGAATCCAGTTTACCGAAAAGGAATCAGTCCCTGAACAGACTTTCTGAGGAGAATTTTGTCATACAGAATAGGAATCGGTCCCTGAGCGGAGATTTGGCCCCGATAATCCCTAGTCATAGCTGACGTCTATGTCAAATTATCGCGCTGAATAAGACCACCAGTACAGATGTTTTGGTCTGGTGGAGTAAGGTATGGACCAGTTCTGGGTCCGAAGCACAACATAGCTCTAAATACATAAATTGGAGTCAAACCAATATTTATGCAAACGCATGGTAACCGCGATTGGGTACAACAAAATTTTATATCCTAAATTTCATATGGAGTCAGATGAATTGCAACCGCTATGACATAAGGACTGCAGCATCCACAAGGCACGTTTCTGGCCACTTAAAAGCAGAACATGAAAAACGTCATCACGTTTGGCCTGAGCCAGTGGTCTAGTGCTGAAGCTTTAGCCAGACCCCATTATTTTAATGGAAACCATTAAGACTTTCTTTTCCCTGGCTGTTTAGGAAAACACGATGATACCTTCCGCCTCAGCTAGGACCCTCCTTGGCCTCATTGCACCGTGTTTACAAGCTCAACTACATAAGTTAGCATCTGTGATTTTGGGAACTCACCCTTGGTTTGTTTCCTACTCGGCAATCCTGCAGTGGACGAGGCTCGTCTACAGTTGACTGGTTCCCACACTCCAACTTAGCTGGGAGCTTTGGGAGTGTGCACAGCAATTGTCTGTCGGATCTGGAGCCGGTACCAGCCCACATTCAGGATCCTGCCGTCTACGCCAGACAGGCCGCGCAACCTGTCTGAGATTTGTTATAAGCTTTATACCCTTTTGGAAGCAGGGTCTGTTTGGATGATCAGAAATTTGCATAGCAAGGATCATCTTGGTACCAGGAGTAGCGCAGCTTATCTCCAGGGAGGTCACAAGGGAACAACTCATTAAAACTACTGTATAATTCCGCCAGAGTAAGGCCACGGTTTACCATATGCATACCTGCCTTCAACTTTCTCATGAACGATCCATCCTCCCTCAGCAAAGGCCTCTAACAATTTTTAAATCTAAAGTGAAGACTAAACTGTTCCCTGATGCCTTTCCCTAATTTGTTTTATCTACTCGTTTCTTTATTCTCATTTTATTCAGCGTGCCCTGTTTTATTTTTAATTTCTCCTTTCTCCATTTTACATTTGCTTCATTTTTTCTATGCAGCGTGCCCTGTTTTATTTTCATTTCTCTTTTCTACATTTTACATTTGTTTTTATAATTATGTATTAATGTATACATATATCTCACACTATCTGCCTTTGTTTTTATCCTGAACTTTGTTAGAAATTCTTCTATTTATCTGTCTTATAATTATCATTATTTTTATTATTATTTTGTTTTTGTCTGTTAGCTTTTAATCTAAATTTGCCTCCTCTGCTGTCAATATCACTTAACTGTTTTATGATGAATGATACATTAGACCGCACTGGTGAGGCAATGTTCTGTAAAGCACATGGAACTGCTGTTTCGGTATGAAATGCGCTATACAAATAAAGTTGCCTTGCCTCTAAGACAATTTATGGATTCAGAGCACAGATACACGCACCTGAATAAATGGTCTCACACTAATATATGGTATATGTGAGATGCTAGTGCAATTTAACCATAATCATATATTAGACATGAAGTAGTTCATTGGTTATTTCATTGTGATATGTAAAACATTTAGCAGCATATATGGTTTTTACTTAATCAGACAATGATCAACATACAGGCATTGTCTTAATCACATAATGACTTTACTTTCCATTACAATAAATACTGCAGAAAAACAGGACGAATTTCATTCGGTGACCTCAAACCAGCCGACAAACAACTGTTGACTTGGCGATGCAATGTCATATTCAGTGAAGATGACCGACTCGATTTCCATCGCAAAAAAGTATATTTGTCACACTTTGAAAGTCTACAGCGGTCCTGTGCCGATCCATTTAAACATTATCAGAAGCACATCACAAGTAAGTTCATGGTGGCATCATCCTGCATTCCTTTTCGCATAACAGAGAACAGGTGTTGTTAATTTACTGTAAGGAAATTCATTTCTCCCACAGTGATGCACTTGACTTTCAGAATCCCAGAGAACAGTTGAGGAAGAAATGGCTATGAAGTTCAAATTGAAACCAGGACAGAAACTGCCCTAATTCAAAAGAAGTTACCATCATTTGTATAATAAGTTATTTTGTTGAGACCATAAGATAATGAGGAAAATGCTGACCAAAGCAATAAATCAAGTGAGAAGAAGGGACATTTTTTCAAACTTCCAGTGAATTGGACTTTTTTTTGCAACCACTGAAGTTGCCCCCGACTGGCCAAGTATGCAAGTTCAAGGCACTGGCCTCATTTTTCAGATCTGGGGCGTGGGTCCATTTTTTTTATACAGTCTATGCAATTAGAAATGGATTGTAGAGCCCGCTAGCTGATTACATCAGTAAATCAGTTGGAGTCCAGGATGTATCTTCATCTTTTATGGACCTGACAGTTGAAGTGGTCCGACCAATATTAACAACACCTAGAGCAAAAGACAAGCAGAAATATAAATGAATTTTAACCCAGTCATTTTACAAATGTACCACTGGTATGAACTTACTATCTGTTGCTGTGCTATAATTGAATGCTATTGTACTTAGTTTCAGCAACAACCTCCAATGGTCTGAACTCCAGGCTGTATACCTGACAGACTGATGTCACGTTTGCCAACATTTTAATGCAATAAAACAATGCTGACAACTGTATTGAATGTGCCTCTGTATTTTCAGAACATAACTCGGATTAACGTTATTTATTTCCCTGCAAATTATTTTGCTCAAAATCAAACGTAACTACTCTAGAATTAAGGCTTGTCAGCGAAAATCCATTTTTGAAGCTAATGTCAAATAACCTACGCAAAGGCCCAGCCAGCTGGTCAACACATATCTGTTATGCTTAGTGTCTGTTAGCTGTATTGTAAAATGTCTAATGTAGCAAAGAAAAAGGGAATATAAACATATCATGTAGATACAAGGTTGATACATGTAAATCCCAGCACTTACTTTTAAGGACACTTCGCTCTTTCGACAGCGAGATGCGGCAGATAACCCAGTCAGCTTTCATTCATTAGACAACGCTCACACTTCCAAACCAGCCAACACCGCCCACTTAAGCAACAGGAAGTGTGTCCAATTTCTTACAATGGAGATATACTGGACATGCCTTGTCTTCTACCATCTTTGAAATAAACATTTGAAGGACAAAATGGCGGAATGCAATTGGGACTGTTTTCAGGCAGCCCTGGAGAAGTGTGTTGTGTCAGGAAGAGAACTTCTTTGGGCTATTTTCATTTGCAGATCTTTCGCAGGCTCAAAAAAAAAACTCTGAGACACATAAGGACATTTTTTAAATGTCAAACCATAATTGGTGCACTTTAAAAGATGACATGTCAGACCAGATTAAAATTCTGCAAACTAGCCTGACCAAAAATGAAAAATATTTTCAAACACCAAGGCCTCGGGCCCATCACATTCCCGTATCAATAGCTCCATTCCCGATCGATGAAAAATTAGTGATGCCTTCTATTGTGTGATGTCGTGAGATTTTGGGTCTCGCTTCTGCTACCAACATCAGTCAAATCCTCCCCACACAGTGACATAAGCTCTCATTTCTAATTGGATTCTCACATGCTGCTGACACAGCCAACCCAGCATATTGCTAGCTTATATATACTCAGCAACAAAAGTTTCTGTGACACCAATATTGTTAATTAATTTTCATAACGCAATTATGAAATTGTCATACATGGTGATATCAGACTGAAACAGTACACGTAAACACAACATTGAAATGGAAATCATGAAAATGCGAGAAAATGACTTTGCACGTGAAAATGTGCGTAAATCATGCTTGTGGATGGCAATAAAAGAGGAGAATTTTTGGAATGTTCACATTGTGCCTGATGAACGACGGAAGCATCACTTATCGAAAACACAGCCATTTCGGATCAGGAACTCTACCCTCTAAATGCCAAGACTGTCTGAAAATGATCGGTGGAGGGCCATTGGGATGATTGAATCCGGAACCTCGCAGAGGGAAGTTGCTCATCGCCTGAATGTCCACCGAAACACCATTTGGAACTTATGGCAGCGTCATCAGCAGACAAGACATGTCAGAGACCGTCCTCGCAGCGGCCGTCCACGAGTAACCACTCCCAGACAGGACAACTGGATTCGAACAACCCATCTCCGAAATCGATTCCAACCTGCAACCATAACTGCAAGAACGATACCTGGTTTGAGGCGACTGTCTGCACAGACAATCCGTCGCCGTCTCCGTCATTTTGGCATTGTCCCACGTCGGCCAGCAAGACGTCCAATACTCACAGTACAACACCGACGACTGCGTCTACAGTGGGCACAACAACATCGACGGTGGATCCCACGTCAGTGGGATCTTGTACTCTTCACTGATGAATCAAGATTCATGCTTAACCGATGTGATGGTCGTTTACGTGTATACCGTCGACGTGGAGAACGTTATGCCAACAACTGTGTTCGGGAATTTGATCGTTTTGGAGGTGGTAGTGTCATGATTTGGGGAGGGATCACGGCTAGAAACAGAACAGATTTGCTTGTTATTGATGGAAATCTGACAGGTCAAAGATATCGCGATGAAGTGCTACGGCCATCGGTGGTACCGTTTTTGATGCAACATGGTCCCGGAATAACGCTGCAACATGATAACGCCAGAGAACACGTTGCAAGGATTGTACAGCAGTATCTGATGCAACAACATGTCAATGTCCTGCCATGGCCAGCCAGATCCCCAGACATGTCCCCAATCGAGCATCTTTGGGACGAGATGGATCGACGTTTGCGGCGGTTGGATAACCCGCCAGCTACACTCCAGGAATTGCGACAACGTCTACGTCAGATTTGGAATGACATCCCACAGCAATTTCTGGCACATCTGATTCGGTCCATGCGCCGGAGATGCGTTGCTTGCATCATGGCACGAGGAAGTCACACCCGGTATTGAAGTGTGAAGGTCACAATTGGTTAGACGTCAGACAAGTGCTTCATGACGCATGAAAATGACATTTTTCGTTTTGAGTGACGTTGGCACTGAAAAGTCAGTGTTTCTCCTGTTAAATAAACATATTGATTGCATTGAGATCTTTGCGTGTCATTTATAACATACACATAAATGGTGTCACAGAAACTTTTGTTGCTGAGTAGGTTAAATGTACATTGGATATTTTCACAATTTTATAAATTGTTGCCAGTGAACATATCTGCAAAGATCTTTTGTGTAGTTAATGGCATACAAAGCTATTTTTTCTAGTTAAGCCAGTCTTCAAGTTCAGTAACACAGGAATCATGAGGTACAACAGTAAGTCAGTGCGCCAAAACCAAAAGACAAGCGGAATCAAAAAAATTGGAAGCAATGGTAGTTTGAGGGACAAAACAAACTGTGAACAAGCAATCAAAGCATGCTCTTTGGTAGACGCAGGGAAAGCTTGCAAACACACTAATGATGAGGAATTAAACAGGAAGGGGAACATATTAGGCGGCAGAGATTGAATGGGTAACGGGAGTGGGTAAGCTGAGGCCATGTGGGGGAGGTGTGAGCAGCAGTGGAGCTGGTAGCCGAGGGTGCTAGCCACATGATGGCTGAGTATCCTGACGCCCTGGTATTCATTCTGGGTGATTTTAACAGCTGTAGACTGGTCTGTGTCATGCCCTCTTTCCACCAGTATGTGGACATCCCTTTTTTTAATTAAAGGGAACGGGGGCTTTACTCTTTTCTCACTTACCCTTGGTTGTATTTGCAGCTAGCTAGCTAGATAAGTACTGTTTGCTTTCTTGGCTGGGGATTTGAGATTGAGTATTTAGTTAGTAGTGCAGCAGTCACTTGACTAGTTCGTTAGGTTAGGTTGGAATTTAAAAGGTAAATTTTTTTTATCTGAGTGCTCGCCTCCTCCAGTTTCTCCGGGGCGTTGGAGCCAGTCTGTTTTATCTGGGTCTCAGCTAAGCCCTGTGATATTTTTAGTTTGGTATATTAATAGAACTGGGACTATATAAACTCAAGCCGGCTTATTAGGTGTGCTTATTATTACATATAGAGTTTGGCTCAATCTGGTATTTCATTTCTGTAACTGAAACTAAGCCCCTGTTAAAAGAGGCTTATAATCCATTTCCATAGTTTCCCCAGGGTTTCTATTGTGACTGCTGCTTAGGGTTTCCCAGGTAAATAAATAAATAAATAATTTCATCAATTATTTGCGGTTCCTCAGCTTCTGTCTTGGCATTAGTAATTTTCTTTTATCTAGGGTGAGCAAAGTCATTAGGTAGGGGGTTCAAAATGTGGCAAAAACTATGGTTGCAGGATGATCGCACTTTTGGAAAGAGATTTCCAGGGTGGGTTTGTCTGCCACCGGTGCCAGCTAATTGAGCATCTGGAGAGCAAGATCCTTGATCTTCAGGGCCAGTTGGCGGCGCTACATAGTTCGCAATCAGTAGAGTTCCTAGAGGAACTAAGTAATATGTCGTTTAGAGAAATGGTGTGTACGCCGAAGCAAGGTGGTACTGGGATCCCAGAGCAGGCAGATAGAGAAAGTTGGGTGACTGTAGGTCGGCAGCGCAGGAAAGAGCATGCACGCCCTACAGCGACAGCTTCTCCAGTGGTTGAGGTGTCAAACTGATTCCAGCCCTTGCAGGCGCTCGACTTGGCCCCTGACCCTGAGATTGAGGGAACTGATGAGCAGCAGGGCACCCTGTTGGCCTCTACCCCTCAGAAAAGTGAGTTATTAATAGTGGGGGACTCAATACTTAGAGGAATAGATACCTTAGTCTGTTCGCGCGACAAGGAGTTTCGTACGGTGTGTTGCCTGCCTGGTGCCCTGGTAGGAGACCTCCTGGAGCGTGCGGACAAGCTCCTGGCCAGAGCGGGGAGGGATCCAGTTGTCATGGTCCATATTGGGACAAATGACATAGGTAAGGGTAGGTTTGAGGTTCTGCAAGGCAAATTTGTGGAATTAGCTGAGAAGCTTAGGAGCAGATGCTCAACGGTAGTGTTCTCCGGGATTCTACCGGTACCACATGCAAGCAGAGGTAAGCAGAATTCTATCTGGAGGTTTAACACGTGGCTACGAACCTGGAGTAGGAAAGAGGGGTATAGGTTTATGGGGCACTGGAACTTTTTCTGGGACAAAGGTGACCTGTTCAAGCCTGACGGGCTGCACCTGAACCGGAGGGGTACCTTTGCACTGGGCCAGCGTATGTTGAGGGTAGCACAGGATTATTTAAACTAGGGACTTGGGGGGCAGAAAGGTTAGTGAGTGTTACACAGAGGGAAATGTAGACTGCCCCGATGGAAGCTGACGGCGTAACATGCACTATCGATGTTTTACTTTTAAAGCAACAAAGCGTAGAGGGGGGCTCAAGGCGGCGGCCACATGGGAAATCAAGGGGGAAGAGCATTAGTAATAACCTGAAATGTTTTTATTTATGCAAGAAGCATAAGAAATAAATTTCCAGAACTTGAAGCTGTAGTGAGGGCTATGACATAGCTGGGATAACAGAGACATGGCTATGTGAAGAGGATGGAGATGAATATAATATAGAAGGTTATAAGCTCTTTAGGAAGGATAGATGTAATAGGCGAGGAGGAGGCGTAGCACTCTATGTGAACGAAAACATTAATGTACAGGAAATTCCCGAGATTGAACATTCCTTTTCCTGTGAAGATATCTGGGTCAGGCTCATTGGCAAACACGAGACAGGTTTAAACATAGGAGTATGCAATCGACCACCAGCTTTGGACAGTACAATCAATGAAATGCTTTTTAGGAGAATTACGCAAGCTTGTATCGGTGGTGGGACTATTATCATGGGAGACTTGAATTATCCTGGTATCAATTGGGAAATGGTGAAAGGACAGGGTAGGGGGGAGGAAGAATTTCTAGATGTTATAAATGATAATTTCTTGGTGCAGTATGTTAATAAACCTACCAGAGAGAAGGCAATTTTAGACTTAGTGCTCTGTAATGACCCTGGTAGAATTAGCAATTTTGAGGTACTGGAGCCACTTGGGACAAGTGATCACTCTGCTGTTAATTTTGATGTTTCATGGGAAGTTAAAAAGGTGCATTCTGAAACAAAAATGTTCAATTTTAGGCGAGCAAACTTCGACAGGATGCGCTCATATCTAGCTGAAATAAATTGGGAGACACTCCTGGACTGTAAGTCTGTAAATGAGATGTGGGAAAGATTTGAGGGGGTTTTACTTGAATCACAATGCAGATTCATTCCGAAGGTGTCCAAAAGTAAGCTGAAAAAGCAGAATCCTCAGTGGATGACCAAAAGTATTCGTAGGATGTTGAGGGAAAAGAGGAATCTTTATAAGATGTACATAAAACATAACAATGAGAATACTAGGGCTGAATACTGTAAAATGAGGGCTGTGGTAAAAAAAGAGCTGAGGAAGGCTAGAAGACTGTATGAAAGACAAATTGCAGAGGGGGCAAAAACTAACCCTAAGCGCTTCTTTCAGTACTGTAGCAGAAAAAGGAAAGTGAAAGAGCAGGTTAAGTGCATAAAGAATAAAAATGGATCGCTGCTATATGATAACAAGCATATTGCGGATGCCTTAAACAGTTACTTTGTTGAGAATTTTACCTCAGAGGGGGTCTTTATTTGGCCAGAGGGCATGTCAAATGCTCAAGATTATTTAGCGGAAATTGAGGTTCGGGATAACGAAGTATTAGACAGGTTGCATAAACTAAAAGCAGATAAGGCGCCGGGTCCTGATGGCTGATATCCTAGAGTTCTCAGGGAAATTGGTGAGATCATCTTTAAGCCGCTATCTGCCATCTTCAGACGGTCTTTAGAAACTGGAGAAATACCAAATGATTGAAAACAGGGCAATATAATACCAATATATAAGAAAGGGACCGAACCAAGCCAGGAAACTACAGGCCAGTGAGTTTAACTTGCATTTCGTGAAAAATATTGGAATCTATCATAAAAGATGAGCTGGACTTATTTCTTGAACATAACAGTATCTTGAGGGATAGCCAACATGGTTTTCGGAAGGGTAGGTCATGCCGAACAAACCTTCTGGAATTTTTTGAAGAGGCCACCAGGACTTACGACCAGAGCAGTGCTTATGACATCATATACTTGGACTTTCAGAAAGCATTCGATACAGAACCGCATAAGAGACTAATTTTTAAAATGAGCTCCATTGGAGTTACAGGAGGTATTCTGAAGTGGATTCAAAATTGGTTACAGGACAGAACACAAAGAGTAGTGGTCAGTGATATCTCATCTGAGCTGGGTATGGTGGGGAGTGGCGTCCCCCAGGGATCGGTGTTGGGACCCCTGCTATTCCTCATTTACATTAATGACCTTGATAGGAATTTTGAGAGCAGATTGGTTAAATTTGCAGATGACACTAAATTGGGGGGTTTGGCAAATAGTCTAGGGTCCACTAAAGTGATTCAGGACGATTTGGATAGAATCCAGAATTGGGCAGAAATGTGGAAAATGAAATTTAATCTAGCAAAATGTAAAGGAGACTCAGGGGTGATTTGATTGCGGTCTTTAAATATGGTAAAGGGATTAACAAAGTGAATCATGTAGGATTCCTTCGGCCAAGTGTTGTTAGTAGAACTCGGGGTCACAAATGGAAGTTGACCAAAGGTAAATTTAGCACTGATATTCGGAAATATTTCTTCACCCTAAGAGTAATTTCAATGTGGAATAGCTTACCTGACCATATTGTTGAGGCAGAGACCTTGGGGGTTTTAAAAAGCAGGCTTGACCTAAAGCTAGATACCATTGAGTCATTTAGTATCTGAAGGGATATATTCACAATAGTCTAAAGAAACTGGCAAGCTTAGTTGGGCTGAAAGGCCTGTTCTTGCCATTCATGTTATGTTATGTTATGTTATGTTATGTTAAAATCAAACTCCAATTCAACAATCTCCGATTCTTGTTTTTCATCTTACTCAAAAACATTAACGGATTGCGGTCAGTGTACACAATCATTGGCTTTTGCCCTGTACAAACATAAACATCAAAGTGTTGTAAAGATCGAACCAGAGCCAACAGCTCCTTCTCTATTGTGGAATAGTTCCTTTGGCGGCGATTGAACTTCCTGGAGAAGTTAATGCATGCTCAGTGCCACCGGTTCCACATGGATTTGCTTAACAGTACACCAGTACCATATGGACCTCCCCAGTGACAAAGGCTGTAGCAAGCCCCACTGGCACCGTTAATGCATGCTCAGTGCCACCGCTTCCACATGGATTTGCTTAACACTACACCAGTACCATATGGTCCTCCCCAGTGACTAAGGCTGTAGCAAGCCCCACTGGCACCGTCAATGCAGGCTCAGTGCCACCGGTTCCACATGGATTTACATAACACTGGCTTCCAATATCGTGAACATGTCATAAATCAAGGTTGTAGTCAGTCCCACCAGAGCCAACACATAACTAATCATGAACTAATCATCGGCTTGACTAAAAAGATAAGTTTTCAGCCGACTCTTGAAGACAGAGAGTGTGTCCGAAGCCCGAATTTGTCTTGGGAGATTGTTCCATAAAATTGGTGCTTTGTAAGAGAATGCTCTGCCTCCAATTGTAATTCTAGATATATTTGGAATTTCCAAGTAGTCAGCACCTTGTGAACGAAGTAATCTTGGTGGGGAGTAAGGAATGGGAAGACTGCAAAGATATTCCGGGGCCAGGTCATTTAAGGCTTTGTAAGTTAGTAATAGTATTTTGTACTCAATTCTAAATTTTGCAGGCAGCCAATGAAGATTTTTGAGCACCAGGCTAAAGTGATCATATTTCTTAGACCTAGTCAGAACCCTAGCTGCAGCATTCTGCACTAATTGAAGACATTTCAGGGTTGAGCTAGTGCAATCAAACAGTAAGACATTGCAATAGTCCAGCCGAGAAGACACAAATGCGTGAACCAATTTTTCAGCATCTTGAAGAGACAACACTTTTCTAAGTTTAGATACGTTTCGAAGATGGAAAAAAGCCACTCGGATGATATTGTTGATGTGCGCCTGGAAAGAGAGTTCTGAATCAAGAGTCACACCAAGGTTTTTAACGACAGCACTGGCAGAAACAGAGAGGCCATCTAAGTTAAGAGAGAACTTAACAAATGAGTCTCTAAGAGATTTGGGACCCAGTACCAATATTTCAGTCTTATCTGGGTTTAGTGAATGAAAATTAACAGCTTTCAGACACATCTCTAATCTAGTAACCGGATCATTTTCACCCGGTTAAAAGGATATATAGAGCTGCGTGTCGTCTGCATAGCAATGGTATTTAACATCAAGTCTACTCATGATATTTCCAAGCGGAAGCATGTATAGTGTGTTATGGCCCCAATTTGTTATTACAATTTACAACACAACAGCTACAGCAACAGCAAGGGATGACAGAAACAGTTTTAAAAACTTGAACGCATTTAATTAACAGGCAAAGACTAATACTAACCTACAACTAATAACCAAGATTGATTTACAAGAAAAACAGAAATATTTACAGTCCCTTTTCGTTGGGGTGGCTTGGTGATGTCCTGGGTAAGGGAAAAAAAATGCTCTAACACAGGCAACAGAAATGACAGGTTTGGTCACATGTATCCTTCTCCTTGCAATTTCTCCTACTACTTTACTGTCTCAATTCTACTCCTTATATACTCTTTTGCAGACCCCACCCACATTTAGACCTTTTTTTTTTAATTTTCGGGGACTTGCCCCAGACATCTCTGAAACATGTCCAAACATAGCTCCAGGCTGAGCTGAATAAAAAAAAGGTAAATACTGCCATCTAGTGGCCTATATTCACATTACAAGTGAAAAAAGCAAAGGGCCCAGAATAGATGCTTGAGGTATTCCAAAGTTAACCTTGGAATACTCTGAACACTTGTTATTTACCCGGACAAACTGAGATCTATCAGACAAATAAGACTTAAACCATGAAAGGGCAAGTCCAGAGATACCAACTAATTTTTCCAACCTACGAAGAAGAATATGGTGGTCTATTGTATCAAAGGCGGCACTTAAATCGAGAAGGACGAGAACAGAAATGCGGCCACTATCCATAGAGAGAAGCAGATCATTTACTACAACAGTGAGGGCTGTTTCGGTGCTGTGATGCTTTCTATAGGCAGACTGAAAACTGTCAAATACCTCATTAGTTTGCAGGAAAGAAGAGAGCTGTTGGGCAATACATTTTTCAAGGATCTTACATAAAAATGTGAGGTTTAAGATTGGCCTATAATTTGCTAGGACTGTGGGATCCAAATCTGGTTTTTTAAGCAGCGGCTTGATTTCTGCCATTTTAAATGAAGTGGGAACAATACCTGAAATCAAAGAAGAATTAATTATGTGAAGAATTGGGCCGCCAAGAATGGGCAGGAGTTCTTTCATTAGCTTTGCGGGAATGGGATCCAAGATACAAGTAGATGATTTGGAAGTAACAACTAATTTGGCTAGTTCACTCAAGGATATAGGAGAAAGGGACTCAAACTGGTTTGTGTGTAATGTGGAAGACTCCGTATCATGAGAAACGCCATCGCAAACTGGTAAGGAAGCAGTGATCATCTCTCTAATTCCAATAATTTTGCCATTAAAGAAATTTAAAAAATCATCACTGCTGCAAGGGACTGGAATTTGAGGGTTACTTGCAGCATGATTGTTAGTTAACTTAGCCAAGGTTTTGAACAGAAATCGAGAATTTTTTTTTTTTTCCTGCATGACATTTGAAAAGTAACAGGACCTTGCACAAGAGAGAGCATGCTTATATGCAACAAGGATCTCTATCCAAGCACTATGGAATACCTGGAATTTAGTGGAGCGCCATTTGCGTTCTAGATGACGAGATTTTTGCTTTAGTGTCCTTGTCTGGTCAGTGTACCATGGGGCTGGCCTCTTCTTCTGAGTAATCTTTTTATATTTCAGTGGCGCGACTACATTAAGGGTACAACGGAGACCATCAGCAAACTTTTCTGCTGTATCGTCAATAGAGGAGGCACTGACTGGATGCTCAAAATAAGATGGGAAAACCTCAGTGAATTTTGTAGAAGTTGTTGCAGTAAAAGTATGACCAGTGTACATCCTAGTTTCTAACAATGCAGGGTGGGTCAATTGTAAGCAGAAGGTGATAAGAAAATGGTCAGACAAACTGGGATTATGTGAATGAATCCTGACCTGCCCAAATTTAATGCCAAAGCTTAAGATCAGGTCTAAAGTATGACCATGAAAATGAGTTGGGCCAACAACACTGAGCGAAGCCAACTGACTCCAAAATGTTAGTGAATGCGGATGTTCAAGAATCATCTGCCCTCTCAAAGTGCAGGTTAAAGTCGCCCAATATAACTATTCTATTATAGCTTAAAACTAAGTCTGAAAGGAATTCTGAAAAATCTTGAATAAAGGCAGAGTAAAGGCCAGGGGGCCTGTAGACTGTCATCAAAGCTTAAGGGTGATCAGAGGCAGGGCCGGCACCTGTATCCAGCACTGAAAAATTCATTGCTAAAACCTCAAATGTATCAAATTTATACTGTAGTGAGTGAATGGAATCACTATAAATAGCTGCAACACCACCACCTCTCCGGCCCAGGCGGGGGTTTTGAGTGTATATAAACCCAGGTGGAGATGCTTCATTCAAAGATACGTTTTCATCTGGTCTCAGCCATGTTTCTGTGAGACACAGTATATCAAGATGACAATCAGAGATTAATTCGTTCAAAAGAGCTGCTTGAGAGTTCAAGGATCTAATATGTAATAGACCAATTTTGAGAGAATATTTATTTATTGGTAGATTGATACAGTTGGTGTTAATGCAAATCAAGTTTTTGTGATGTACTCCGCGATTCTTCTTGCTTAATTTAATTGGAATTCGAGGAACAGACACAATCTCTATAGGGTTTAACCTAATCAACGGTTTATCAAAGCTGAATGTCAGGAATTTAGATTTAACTCTCTGCAGTCAATTACGACAATTTAAGTCGTAGGCCAGATTTCACGACAGAAGTGCATTGCAGTGCCCTCACGAGATGAGTGAACACCGTCCCTCCTCAAAAGACCGGGTCTTCGCCGGAAAGCTCGCCAATTGTCCACGAAACCGACGTTATTATCTACGCACCACTCAGACAACCAGCGATTGAGCGAGTCCAATCTACTGTACATTTCATCACTACATCGGATCGGGTACGCACCAGAGAAAGTCACTGACCGTGACATCTTTAGAGCATGGGCGCAGGCTGACTTAAAACTGCACTTTGTGATCTTCGATTGTCGTAATCGAATATCATTTGTACCGGCGTGGATAATAATTTTGGAGAATTTGCGTATGCCCTGATCGAGTAATTTCAGATTCGCCTCGATATCAGTCACATGTGCGCCAGGAATTCAGCTCACTGTGGTAGCCGGTTTAAACACCCTTACATCTCTAACAATGGAATCCCCGATAATTAGTGACTTTTCCGGTACTCGATCATCTGGCTCTAATTCTTCGAGGAAGGCAAATGAATTAAACAGTTTAACGGGAGAGGGACTGTATGGCTGCTCAAGTTTCTTTCCCCTACGTTTACCTCACTGCGGTCACGCCATCTGTGCTTCGGAAAAGCACGGTCACGCTATCTGTGCTTTGAAATTTGGTGCGCGTTTATATCAAAACACACGGTAACACTTCAGGAAGATTGGGGAATGGAAGTGATCAGCTTTGCTCGATATCAGGAATCGTATTTGACTTTTTATACTTTATCTGATTGCGTAACTGCATGTAACTGTACGTTTTAGTCAAAGTATCGATGTCCAAATATGAATAGTGCACCTTGTTTTGTTGTCCTAATGCAGTCTGTATCTATGCGATTTTACTGTATTGGAAGGCTAAGTTTATCCCAAAAATGTAACGCAAAATGCTTGCATCTCAGAAAATTATGAAAAATACTTAAAATTGTTTTCAGAAAAGAGCTATGAGGTGTTGTTCTACTTGATCCCAAATATGTCCCTGATGATTTTCAGACTATTCTACTGTAGCATTTGGGAAAACAGCCCACTACAATAATACTCCCCATAGATAATCAATGGGGCGTATAAAAAATATATTAAAAATACTTAATCAAATTGTTTTCAGAAAAGAGCTATAAGGTGTTGTTCTACTAGATCCCAAGTATGTCCCTGATGATTTTTAGACTATTTTACTGCAACATCTGGGAAACAGCCCACTATATTACTATGCCCCAAAGAGAATCAGTGGGCCTAGTAAAAAAAATGATGAAAAATACTCAAATAAAAAGTTGAAAACTCAATATAATGGATATAGACTTGTTCACTTTTGGTTTGTATATCATTAAGGAGGGCTTTGGGTAGATAATTCAGCACCCTTGCCTCCAAACAAAATTATTTTGGCTAACTTGCCACACATTCACTCTCTAGATTCTGCAGCTCTACCAGACATAGTCCAGCACATTAGGCCCACTACCTGCAGCCTTGACGCTCTGCCCGGTTTAAGAAAAAAAGTTTTTAACTGTCTCGCACCAGATGTTCTAGATAGTCAACAGTTCTCACTAGATAAGCGCCTTCCCAAAGGCTTTAAAGACAGCAGTAATTTAACCTCTTTTTTGAAAAGAGCAATCTGGATGCATCACTTATTACAGCTACAGTAGTGTTCAAAATAATAGCAGTCCAATGTGACTAACCAGATTAATCCAGGTTAATATATTTTTTATCGCTACGTCAACCAATTTACCAGTAGGTGCAGTAGATTCTCAGAAAACCAACTAGACCCAGCATTCATGATATGCTTGCTCTCAAGGCTGCGCAATTGGGCAATTAGTTGAAAGGGGTATGTTCAAAAAAATAGCAGTGTCTGCTGTTCAGTCAGTGAGGTCATAATTTTTGTGAAAAAACAGGTGTGAATCAGGTGGCCCCTATTTAAGGAGGAAGGCAGCACTTGTTGAACTTGCATTTCTCTTTGAAAGCCTGAGGAAAATGGGTCGTTCAAGACATTGTTCAGAAGAACAGCGTATTTTGATGAAAAATTTGATTGGAGAGGGGAAAACTTATAAAAAGGTGCAAAAAATTACAGGCTCTTCAGCTAAAATGACCTCCACTGCCTTTAAATGGAGAGCAAAACCAGAGACACGTGGCAGAAAACGGACGACAACCATCAAAATGGATCGAAGAATAACCAGAATGGCAAAGGCTCAGCCAATGATCATCTCCAGGATGATCAAAGACAGTCTGGAGTTACCTGTAAGTACTGTGACGGTTAGAAGACGTCTATGTGAAACTAATCTATTTACAAGAATCCCCCGCAAAGTCCCTCTGTTTAAAAAAAGGCATGTGCAGAAGAGGTTACAATTTGCCAAAGAACGCATCAACTGGCCTAAGGAGAAATGGAGGAACATTTTGTGGACTGATGAGATTAAAATAGTTCTTTTTGGTTCCAAGGGCTGCAGACAGTTTGTGAGACAACCTCCAAACTCTGAATTCAAGCCACAGGACACAGGGAAGACAGTGAAGCATGGTGGTGCATGCATCATGATATGGGCATGTTTCTCCTACTGTGGTGTTGGGCCTATTTATCGCATACCAGGGATCATGGATCAGTTTGCATATGTCAAAATACATGAAGAGGTCATGCTGCCTTTTGCTGAAGAGGACATGCCCTTGAAATGGGTGTTAAAACAAGACAATGACCCTAAACACACTAGTAAACGAGCAAAATCTTGGTTCCAAACCAACAAAATGAATGTTATGGAGTGGCCAGCCCAATCTCTGGACCTAAATCCAATCGAGAACTTGTGGGGTGACATGAAAAATGCTGTTTCTGAAGCAAAACTAAGAAATGTAAATATATTTTGGAATGTTGTTAAAGAATCTTGAAGTGGAATAACAGCTGAAAGGTTCCTTCAGGTCGGTGACTCCATGCTACAGATGTGAAGCAGTTATAAAAAAACTGTGGTCATAGAACTAAATATTAGTTTAGTGATTCACAGGATTGCTAAATCCTAGAAACAAAGTTTGTACAAAATAGTTTTGAGTTTGTAAAGTCAATGGCAGACACTGCTTTCTTTCTTTTTTTTTGAACACACCCCTTTCAACTAATTGCCCAATTGCACAGCCTTGAGAGCATGCATATCATGAATTCTGGGTCTTGTTGGTTTTCTGAGAATCAACTGCACCTACTGGTAAATTGTTTGACATGTAGCAATAAAAAAATGGCCTGCTGGCCTGAAGGCCTTGTGTCCCCCGTCGCAGAAGTGACCAGAAACATGTGGCAAAAACAGTTTTGATGGCTGAAAATAATGTGGTGCACTGTACCACTAATAATGTTAAGTACAATGACACTGTAGCTCATTGGTCATTGGTTGAACAGAGAGATGGATGAGGGATGGATCATTGTGATATGAGCTAAATATAACCATGGGTCATGAGAGAGATTACAATTTTCATGACTTGTGGATGATGGACGCATCTCCAAGGCATAGTTTTGTGCCCATGGCTGAGATCTACCTAACAAACCAATAAAAATGTCATATGAATTTGGTGAGCCTCCATCAAAGCTGTGAGAAGTTATTGCGAGTTCAGTGTTCCTCGCATCTTTTTGCTCAGTGACCTTGAAAACTAGGTCAAGGTCACTCATCATTGAACTTGAGCAAGGCCTTCACGAAAGGCATATGTGGTGTGAATTTGGTGATCCTCCATCAAAGCTGTGAGAAGTTATTGCGAGTACACTGTTCCCGCACGGACGTACGAACAGCATTTCTATGTCCCCCATCCCGCCGGGGCGACGGGGGGCAACAAAAATATATTAACCTGGATTAATCTGGTTAGTCACATTGGACTGCTATTATTTTGAACACTACTGTAGCTGTTAATAAGTGATGCATCCAGATTGCTCTTTTCAAAAAAGAGGTTAAATTACTGCTGTCTTTAAAGCCTTTGGGAAGGTGCTTATCTAGTGAGAACTGTTGACTATCTAGTACATCTGGTGCGAGACAGTTAAAAACTTTTTTTCTTAAAGTGGGCAGAGCGTCAAGGCTGCAGGTAGTGGGCCTAATGTGCTGGACTATGTCTGGTAGAGCTGCAGAATCTAGAGAGTGAATGTGTGGCAAGTTAGCCAAAATAATTTTGTTTGGAGGCAAGGGTGCTACAGTTATATTGCCTGAAGCAGACAGGCCAACTGTCTGTCTTATCTGTTGGATTTTTTGGGTGAAATAGGAAGCAAAATCATTGCATGCCTAGTAGATAGTAGTTCAGGAGGGATTGATACTGAGGGGTTAGTCAGCCTGTCAACAACACTAGACAGAGTGTGCATTGTTGCTGTTTGCTCATAATCTCAGAGAAAAAGGACTGCCTGGCCCTTTTTATTCCGAAGTTGTATAGGTGGAGATTCTCTCTACTGTATAGATGTCATTATGAACATGGAAATTAGTTAACTCTATGCGTTAGAAGAGCCTTTATTGGCCCATATTCATGCCATAAGTGAACCATTAGATAGACACATATAAGCCAAAACTCTTCAACGGGCTGGCCAGAAAACAGCATGCAATTATTAAAATCACAACAGGAACAAGCCATAACTGTCCAAAAAGAACTTTAGTACAAGACAAAAGCTCAGAGAGCACTTGTGTCCTACTCTTCCAAAGGGACAGTGCAGTTGGGGTCTCGTCTCTTCTTCCTCCCCCCTACTAGACCGCCAGCCAGGTAGAGCCCACTTTTCAGGAGCTGCTCCACGTCCTTAGCGCTAGCTTCTCTCCAGGCAGGATTTCTCCAAACAGCCTATGGCATATTAAATATTAAGCAATAGAACGTGCAGGTTTAAATAACACATTAAGGCATGGTTTAACATTTTGACAGGGTTGGAAGGGTTGGTATAGATTTCAACCAGTTCTCACACTGGCTCAGCAAAGTTGATCCATTTTATGTTAAATTCTGCTTGTGTGGGAAACAAAAAAGGAATAGGCTGAAGGCCTATGCTTACGTAGTTTAACCCATTCTTCATTGACTAATCTCTTAACAAAAGTACAGTGACAAGGAAAAAGGCCCATTGTTCATTGGTTAGCATATGATGCTTAACAACAAAATTACTTTTTCCGTATTTAAGGAACCCTGACTATTATCTGGCCCTCAGCCCCCAGAGGCCTTTTTCCCCAAAAGCGAGGGGACCTTTAACCCCAAGCACAATCATACACAAATTGTACTCTAAACAAAAGCAATACATTTCTTTTTCTCTGATAACTGGTGAATTATTTACCCAAAGCCCTCCTTAATGATATACAAACCAAAAGTGAACAAGTCTATATCCATTATATTAAGTTTTCAACTTTTTATTTGAGTATTTTTCATCATTTTTTTTACTAGGCCCACTGATTCTCTTTGGGGCATAGTAATATAGTGGGCTGTTTCCCAGATGTTGCAGTAAAATAGTTTAAAAATCATCAGGGACATACTTGGGATCTAGTAGAACAACACCTTATAGCTCTTTTCTGAAAACAATTTGATTAAGTATTTTTAATATATTTTTTATACACCCCATTGATTATCTATGGGGAGTATTATTGTAGTGGGCTGTTTTCCCAAATGCTACAGTAGAATAGTCTGAAAATCATCAGGGACATACTTGGGATCAAGTAGAACAAAGCCTCATCGCTCTTTTCTGAAAATAACTTGATTGAGTATTTTTAAAATATTTTTTTTATTTGCCCCATTGATTATCTATGGGGAGTATTATTGTAGTGGGGTGTTTTCCCAAATGCTACAGTAGAATAGTCTGGAAATCACCAGGGACATACTTGGGACCTGGTAGAACAACTCTTCATTGCTCTTTTCTGAAAACAATTTGATTAAGTATTTTTAATATCTTTTTTTTATTTGCCCCATTGATTATCTATGGGGAGTATTATTGTAGTGGGCTTTTTTCCCAAATGCTACAGTAGAATACTCTAGGAATCATCAGGGACATACGTGGGATTTAGTAGAACACCACATCATTGCTCTTTCCTGAAAACAATTTGATAAAGTATTTTAAATATATTTTTTATTCACCCCATTGATTATCTATGGGGAGTATTAATGTAGTGGGCTGTTTTCCCAATTGCTGCTGTAGAATAGTCTGGAAATCACCAGGGACATACTTGGGACCTGGTAGAACAACTCTTCATTGCTCTTTTCTGAAAACAATTTGATTAAGTATTTTTAATATCTTTTTTTATTTGCCCCATTGATTATCTATGGAGAGTATTATTGTAGTGGGCTGTTTTCCCAAATGCTACAGTAGAATACTCTAGAAATCATCAGGGACATACAAGGGATTTACTAGAACACCACATCATTGCTCTTTTCTGAAAACAATTTGATTAAGTATTTTTAATATATTTTTTATTCACCCCATTGATTATCTATGGGGAGTATTAATATAGTGGGCTGTTTTCCCAATTGCTGCAGTAGAATAGTCTGAAAATCATCAGGGACATACTTGGGATCTAGTAGAACAACACCTCTTTGCTCTTTTCTGAAAACAATTTGCTTAAGTATTTTTAATATATTTTTTATTCACCCCATTCATTATCTATGGGGAGTATTAATGTAGTGGGCTGTTTTCCCAAATGCTACCGTAGAATACTCTAGAAATCATCAAGGAACATACTTTGGACCTGTTAGAACAACACCTCATTGCTCTTTTCTGAAAACAATTTGATTAAGTATTTTTAATATATTTCTTTTATTTGCCCCATTGATTATCTATGGAGAGTATTATTGTAGTGGGCTGCTTTCCAAAATGCTGCAGTAGAATAGTCTGAAAATCATCAGGGACATACTTGGGATCTAGTAGAACAACACCTCATAGCTCTTTTCTGAAAACAATTTAAGTATTTTTCATAATTTTCTGAGATCAAGCATTTTGCGTTACATTTTTGGGATAAACAGCCTTCCAATACAGTAAAATCGCATAGATACAGACTGCATTAGGACAACAGAACAAGGTGCTCTATTCATATTTGGACATCAATACTTTGCGTAACTGTATGTAACTGTACGTTTTAGTCAATCAGATAAAGTATAAAAAGTCAAATACGATTCCTGATATCGAGCAGTGCTGATCACTTCCATTCCCCACTCTTCCTGAAGTATTACCGTATGTTTTAATATAGACGCGCACCAAATTTCAAAGCACAGATAGCGTGACCGTGCTTTTCCGAATGTTATGGCCCCAATTTGTTCTTACATTTATAACACAACAGTAACAGCAAGGGATGACAGACACAGTTTTTAAAACTTAAACACATTTAATTAAACACAACAACTAACTAAACTGACCAAGATTGAATAGGAAAAAAAAAGAAATATTTACAGTCCCTTTTTGTGGGGTGGCTTGGTGATGTCCTGGATAATGAAAATGCTCAAACACAGGCAAAGAAATCCACAAAAGAAACGTCACAGGTCTTGAACAGAATGGCAGGTCTGGTCATCTTCTTGCAATTTCTCCTACTACTTTACTGTCTCAATTCTTTTCCTTATATCCTCTTTTGCAGACCCCACCCACATTTAGACCTCTTTTTTTTAATTTTCTGAGACTTGCCCCAGACATGTCCAGGACATGTCTAAACATGACTCCAGTCTGAGCTTAACAAAAAAAGGTAAATACTGCCATCTAGTGGCCTATATTCACATTACACGAAGCACAGATGGCGTGACCGCAGTGTTTACCTCGAACTGTTACAAACACATCACGCTGTGAAGAAGCTGCTGCAGCAGGTAAGGAACGAGAAACCGAGAAGAGAACTAACTTTACTCTCGTTTCAGGCTGGACCAAGAAAGAATCAATGAACTCCTCATTCGACCTGATGTTCTGCAGCGTTTTTATGCGAACTTCCAACTGTAAAAGCTTTTCAGTTAAGCTAGCATATGAGATACATTTCTTGCAAATGAAAGTGCCGCTAAGCGCAGAGGAGTTGTAACAAAACATATTACACTCAGAGCATAAGACAGGAAAAGAGGTCGGCGAACAAGGGGGAGCCATCATGGTTATCAACTTACGTTTTTAGGATGCCGCATCGCCCAAGTCCAAGTTCACCTCACGGGCGTCTTGCAGAAGTATAGGCAGTGAAAAAGCGCGAAATTTACAACTGTATTCCGTTAAAGGCAGAAAACTCTCAGAAAACAGAAAAAAAAATCTACGTAATATTAACAGAAAAATGGGATAGAAACGCTCAGCACAACAGGTGCTACCAAGACCTATAGGACACGTGCCCTCCAGATGACATCTATTCCAGGGAAGGCCTTGGTATTTTAGCAGGACAATGCAAAACCACATACTGCAACTATTACAATATAAAGAGCAAAGGGGCCTTGTGTGTCCATGGCTTTGTATCTACACATAATTTTAAAAAATATTAGTCCCCACATAAATGCAGTCTCTATCAATATAGAATTACATTTGTTATGCATGTGTTGGGGGTTGGGGTCTGGTGCAGACTGTGGAGTTGAGGGAGGTGCTGATCCAGCAATAGACAAGTTCAGTGGTGCTGGAGATAAAGTCAGTTTTTCTGGAGCTTAAGAAACATGAGGCAGCGTCAATGGTACAGATTGAAGTCCTCGTGGAGCCTGGAGTAAGGCAGCCTGTTCCAAACGGTTTCCTGAGACAGAAAAGGGATCACACATTTCACCAATTAAGCTAATTAAGTAGTTTGTTTTAAATGTTGAAATGCTTTCAAAACTTAAATCAGGTCAAAAGAGTTTTAATGGAATTAAAACATACATTAACTTTGAATGAGTTAAAACTTACTTGACTATGTTATTTTAAATAAATAGTTAAATACATTTTAAATTTTTACTTACCACAAACATGTTGTGTGATATCATCAACGGCGTTGAATAACAAGCTGCAAGAGCTGCATTTGTACAATACCCTTGTTGGATTCATTGTGCAACTGCCTTTTTAAGACTGCGTGGTTTATATACACGTTGAAGCTGATTGGATAACACCCCTGGCACACCCAGCAAACAGGAGAAAACATACCTCAAACCCCATTGCGAACCGTTGCACACCAGTTGGTCGAAACAGGTCATTCAACCCGGAACCCGTAACAAAACGGTGTGCATCGGTGTGACTTTGAACGCACCCCAGGTTTCAAGTGAATGTGGGGTCGGGTGCGAAATTTTTTTTCCTACAAACTTTTTGTCTCATTTGCATACACGCATGCCCCCTCTAGTTGGTTCTTAAATAATATCAAAATTGCCACGTGAGTCGCCGACTCGCAATTGCGTGCTTGTATGCTTTGAAATGCACCTCCGAACGAATTCTAAACCCACCCAACTATACACTGACAGACCTGCCAACATGTACGCATTTTGCGTACAACGTACGCATTTTGACATCAAAGTACGCTGGTACGAGCTGATGCTATTTGAGTACGCATATCGCTTGATCTCTCCAGTTTCAGTTTATGCGTCAGTTTAAGTTGACACACTCATCAGTTGATGTCCGGTGAGCAGAGGCGCGTATGCATAACGAAAATATTTCGACCAATCAGAGAGTGCGTGTGCCTCACCTGCCCTCCCAACCACGGCCCTCTCGGAAAAAACCTCGCTTCGAAATGAGTATAGTCCCATTCCCAGGTTATAGGCTGCAAACCCTTTTCGCCACTCCTCTGGGTCATCATATGTTGAAAATTCACCCAATTCAAACATCGGTGAAATGGTAAATTCTACTATGGATGCAGCGATTCCTGTATTTTGATTTGTTGAATACCTACAGTAGAATACCTGGCGCTGCTTGAAGAGCTGACGTTCGATTATTATGCCGTTTCACTGCGTATTAATCTCATTGTCACGAAAAGCGAACGCCATTTACTTTAGTTTGAGATAATTTAGCTTTTATTTGGGTATGTGTTCGCAGAAATACTGTGAAACGGCCTAAAACAATGAAATGTAATAACGAAGTTCGCAAAAGGCTTTCTGACATTCTGTGTAATGTTCCACATGATCGCCTCCAAAGGCAGCGTTTGATACGCTTTTTCAAATGCACCACTAATGGCGCTTTTCCACTACTTGGTACGGGCTCTACGCTACTCGACTCGGTACCGGATATTTTTCTGGGAGGTTGTTTTCGTTGAGTGGATAGTACTGCCTCTGTGAAGCTGGTCATCATAGTGGCGCAGCACGAAACTTCCGCGATGTCATCCTCAGTACGACACACAATGTAGCTACAGTTATATCAAGTTTACATTTATTCCATCGATTTTGTTAAAGATTTTTGTGTTCAAATCCGGTATTGTATATTCTGAATTGAATTGCATTTTCTATTTGACATTGTCGTGTCCAATTCAGTTGCCCGTAAAATTGCGTGCCACCCCACAACGCAAAGCAGTGAAATCCGTAAAAGGCATGGAAAGCGAATGTATATTTCACCTAAAGTTCACGGCAAAACAAACGAATTGTTAAAGTATGGGATAATTAAGTGATCATTGCAGAGCAGAGTTCCTCGTTGCAAATCGCAGGACATGGCAGCCATCAGAATTAATCGCTTATGCGTCATCTCATTTGTGATAACTTTAAGAGAAAAATGATTCGTTGACATCCGTCATGTTTTTTTTCTGTGCGATTTTATTTAAACGAGGCTTGATAGCAGAACTTTCTTAAGGGGAATTAGTTAGGGGACATAACTGGACACAAGACCGTCACTTAATTTCGCCATGAACGGGCCACAAGCAAAGAGAAACACATTTCATGAATGTAGCTTTGATGAATAAGCGAAACCGTGTTTGAAACAGTGTATCGAACAAGAAGCTTTTAACGGTATAATTCGATGATTATTAGAACTGCGCTACTCTTCAGAATCCTCAAACTAACTTGAATGAGAGGTCGACAACAGAGTAGTCTTTCGCAGTGATGATACACTCTGACCAATCAGAAGACCTTCGTGGGTCACATCACTTGAAAGTACCTAGCACCCAGTGGCCTTTTTTGGAACCCCGGGAGAGCAGGTACCAGAGAAGGTGGTACCAGTAGGTAGTAATCTCTAATGGAAAAGCAAAAGAGGCGAGTAGAGTAGAGCCGGTCCCGCGTAGTGGAATAGGACCATAAGATGAGAATGATGGAAAGTTAAACAGTGCTAGTGTTTAATACATGGCAAATTGTATTTGTTTTGGTATTTTTGCCCGTTTTTTAAATTAATTAACTGATTGATTTGCAATGAATGTCCTCTGTTGACTTGCTTTTCTGGCAACATTTTCAGTTATTATTGACTATGGATTACGCAGTTATTTTATGTGTAACTAAGAAAAGCAAAGTACTACATCCTGTTCTGACAATAAATTCGCTGGCTGTTTGAAGTAAATTGTATCTCTATGCAATTTTATTTACCAGTAGGGTGGGAGGTGATGGGGGGGGGTCAGGTTGTACTCATAAATTTTCTTCAAGGTTGGCAGGTCTGCACTGAAAAACGTTTCCCAAACCATCAGCTCTTTATCAGTTTATTTGTTTTAGCTCATTACATTACATTACAGGTTCTTAACAGACGCTCTTATCCAGAGCAACGTACAAAAGTGCACAAGATCAGTACAAGTACAAGTGTTAACAGTAAGTGACAGAACACGTTCCATAGTTACAGATCTAAACCACTAACAAAAGGGCAAGGGCAAGGTCAAGTGAACAAAATGGTAACAAGGTCAAGTGCAACAGAGGCAAGTGCAACAAAGGGGCAGAGTCAAGTGCAAGAAAAGGGCCATAAAATAAAATAAGTGCAACAAAAGGGGCAGCAGGTCAAGTGTAACAAAGAGGCGGCAAAATCAAGTAAACTGACAAAATAGGGTGCAACAAAATGAAGGGCAACCAAATCAAGCGCCAACAATCAGGAAATAAGACAAATAAAATTAAGTGCAACAAGATTGTGTAAGGGCAACAAATCAAGGGATGTGGAGACAGGATTCAGGGCAGTGGAGTAGGGGAAAGGTGGAGCCTGAAGAGGTAGGTTTTCAGGCGGCGCTTGAAGATGCTCAAGGATTCTGCTGTTCTGACCTCGATAGGTAGATCATTCCACCAACGAGTTACCAGGACAGACAGCAGCCTTGAGCGGGAAGGGGAGGAGCGGAGAGGGGGAGGAGCCAGGCGACCAGAAGTAGAAGAGTGGAGTGCTCTGGCAGGGGTGTAAAGTCTGAACAGTCTCTGGATATATGCTGGAGCTGTTTTGTTGACTCCCTGGTAGGCTAGCACCAAAGTCTTGAATTTGATGCGAGCTGCAACAGGGAGCCAGTGTAGCCTTGTGAGCAGGGGGGTGACGTGGAAGTGTCTCGGGAGGTTGTGGACCAGGCAAGCTGCAGCGTTCTGGATGAGCTACAGGGGTCTGATGGCAGATGCTGGGAGGCCGGTGAGGAGGGAGTTGCAGTAGCTCATCATATTCATCTTCAGCAGTTAACCCCGAGTTAGCCCAAGATCATCAGGAAATGCACTCGCTAATTTCTACCGTTTCTTTGGCGTAGTAAATAAAGCTAACGTTAGTTACGATTGAATCACTTTTTCTCCCAATCAGTATGTGTGAATGTATTTAGCTGGCGAGCCTACACGTTTAAGCTCGTGGGCTTCAAGTGTAACGTTATATTCAGTCAAAATTAAAATAATGAGATAGAGCTGTTCAGAACTTAAACTTCAACTTCATATGGCTTAATGGTTCAGAAAACCTGGATTCAAAAATGATGATACACTCATGAGGAGAATTATTAATATTAAACGCTCCTGGTTCATTTAAAGCTGGCTAGCTATATCCAAAAAATTATCTAAAGCATTCCCGAACACATGAAATGCAATGTAAATTTGGTGGCTCCTCAGAATTCAATACTTTCTACTGGTCATCGGCAATGTCACTAGTTAGGTCTCTGGCAGCGTCTTTACAGTGAGTGAGCGATGTCCGAGATCTGCCTTTTTTACTTCAGCATATTCCTTCAGGGTTTTGTGAACAGGGCTAGAAAAAGATTATCTACTGTAGCGGATCTAGACCCGGGAATTGGGGGGCGCAGACACGTCCCTTTATGACAATTGAAGCACTGATTACTAAAACCCCACAAGTCAAGTCAAGTCAAGTGTGACTTGAGTCACAAGTCAAGGGTTTTAGTAATAGGTGCTTCAATTAGTCCTGGGCAATCATTTTCCTTTTCCAATTATCGTACTTGGCAACTTAAGACACGGTCTCTCCATATGCGATTGAACAGCGATGAAATCATGGGCGAAATTTAGTACAGAAAAATAATTTACTTATTAATACGATAGTGCTTCGCGTTGACTGATCAGGTCAGTGAAATGTCGTCTTTCACTCTCAGTATTGTGTGGGTTGATTTAAAAAAAAAACAAGTGGCACTTGGTAGTTAAATAGGCAGCGTGCTGCTCAAGCTGTTTGCGTGAGAGTCGACAGTTTTGCAAGTTTGAATAACGTACAGCAAATAAGCGTCCAGATGAATGATTTGTTGTGATTCTGCATTCTGCTTGTCATGTTTAAGTTCTGTGCCTGGCTATGCCATGTTGTTTGATTCTGTGCTTAGTGTCCACTGCATATGTCTGACTATTCTTAGGATTGTGTTTTGTGTTTTGGTAATTTAGATTTCTTGTTTTATTATTTTCTTTGTTCAGATCATTTAGTTTTAAATGCCTTGTTTTCATTTTCATGCTTTGCACTTTGTCTCCCCTGTCTTGTCATGTGTGTATCTTTGCTCACGGTCCCTTGTCTTGCGTGCCACTCATTCGGGTGATTTATTGGTTTCTGGGATTCAATCTTCTTTCATTATCTCGTGTTCTTCCTTCCTCTCTCTTTTACTGTCTTACTAACACATACTAACAGTTTATTGTTTTTTGCTAATTACTTACCACACTAATCTTGTATATTTTTACTAACTTTCTAACATGCACTCGGGATTGTATAGCTGCACATACTAATTGACTAACGATCTCTCAGCAGTCGCTCAATTCTAATCTCCGCCTCCTTGCCTATCCCTAATTATCTCTGCTGCAAGTTTCTGTGGATTTCCACTTATACTTTGTGCTATCCTTTTCTTTTATCTTGGCACTTTGGTACTCCTTAACCGGAGCTGTTGTTTTGTACTTAGGTTTGTCTTGTGATCCCTGTCTGCGTTTTAGCTGCAGCCAAATTCATGTAATTAGTTTATTCCTCATGTGTCTCTCCCTGTTCATTGTTAACCATTGATTGCACCTGTTCTCCCTGGTCTTGTGTTTACCCCGAATGTGTATATAAGATGTCTGTTTGGTTCACTCTCTTGTCAGATCGTTCTCCCTAGTTTTCTCGTGCCATGTTTCTCACCTTGATTTCTCAGTGTTTATCTTTCTGACTGGATTGCCCGACTTTTGATTTTTGCCTTTGTGATTTTGGATTACTGTTGCATCTGTGTGTTTTGACCAATTTTCTGCCCGACTACGAGATCTCTGTTTGCTGCCCTGGTAATGATTCGGATTACGTCCTGTGGATTCTGGCTTGTCTCTCTGATAGTACTATTCCTGTGTACCAGGCCCATTTCTGTCTGACTACGATTACTGTGATTGCTGCCCTGGTTTTTGATACTATTTTTGCCCAACTGGATTTCGACTTTTGGATTGTGGACTTTGTACTGTTGCCTTTTGCTCTGCGGGGGTCACCCCCCTTTACCAATAAAACAAGCTCTACTGCACTTCCTGGTTCTCGCATCTGGTTCCTGATCGAAATACAACATTACGATCTGACCAGCATGGATCCAGCGAGCTCCAAGCCTCTGCAGGCTGCAGTAGAAGAGCAGGGCGCCCAGTTGGAAATGCAGCAACGGCAGCTACGGGCTTTGATGCAACATATGCAGGTCATGAGCAATCAGATGGCGGATATCGCTCACTCACTGAGGAGTGCACCGAACATCCAGACACCACAGCCTCCAATCGCTCCCATGCCTGCATCCAGTCCAGCTCCAGCACCACCCGCTCCACTCCACGAGCCACGCCTTCCTCCCCCGGAGAAATATCCAGGATCCTGCCGGTCATTCCTCACTCAGTGCAAGCTGATATTCAACCTACAGCCCTCTACTTTTCCATCTGAGCAAGCTCGAGTGGCGGATGTCATTACACAGCTGACCGGCAGAGCGAAGCAGTGGGCTACGGCTACCTTGGAAGCGGGATTACCCTGTGTGCGGTCGTTCATCAGCTTTGGAGAGGAGATGAAGAGGGTGTTCGACCGCTCCAGACATGGGCACGAAGCCGGAAGGGAGATCCCCCGTATTCGCCAGGGAGGTCGCACAGTGTCCGATTACGCCATCGACTTCCAAACCCTGGCTACCAACAGCGGATGGCAGGAAAGGGCACTCTACGACGCGTTCATCGCTGGCCTTTCCGAAAGGAGTAAAGATAAATTGCCTCCATGTGACCTACCGAGGCCTCAATGACATCACGGTGAAGAACAGGTACCCTCTCACCCTCATGAACTCAGCCTTTGACCTGCTACAAGGAGCCAAGGTGTTTACCAAACTGGATTTACGCAATGCCTATCATCTGGTGCGTATTCGTGAGGGGGATGAGTGGAAAACGGCCTTTAACTCGCCCTCAGGGTACTAGGAGTACCTGGTTATTCCATTCGGGCTCACCAACGCTCCAGCAGTGTTTCAAAATCTAGTGAATGACGTTTTACGAGATATGATAAACAAATTTGTGTTTGTTTACCTTGATGACATACTGATTTTCTCTAAGTCACAGGAAGAACATACACAGCATGTCAGACGAGTTCTTGGCCGGTTGCTAGAGAATCGCCTGTTCGTCAAGGCCGAGAAGTGCGAGTTCTCAGTCCAGACCACCTCATTCCTGGGATACATCATTAGCCCTGACTCTATCCAAATGGACCCTGCCAAGGTTGAAGCTGTCACCAGCTGGCCCACCCCTCATGACCGTAAGTCCCTCCAACATTTCCTGGGTTTTGCCAACTTTTACCGCCGGTTCATCAGAAATTACAGTTCAGTTGCCGCTCCTCTCACTGCCCTCACCTCACCCAAGATAAAGTTCCAATGGACTAAGTTAGCTGAAGAAGCCTTTTGTTCACTCAAGTCACGATTCACCTCTGCACCTATATTAACCATTCCTGACCCCAAGCTCCAGTTCGTGGTGGAGGTGGACGCCTCTAATGTTGGAGTAGGAGCGGTCCTTTCCCAGAGATCCACCAAAGACGACAAGATTCATCCATGTGCCTATTTCTCTAGAGGTTTAAGCTCAGCCGAATAGAACTATGACATCGGGAACCGGGAATCACTGGCGGTAAAGTTGGCACTTGAGGAGTGGAGGCAGTGGCTAGAGGGAGCCGAGCTTCCATGTTTGGTATGGACTGACCACAAGAATTTAGAGTATCTCCAGACGGCCAAGCGACTGAACCCCAGACAAGCCAGGTGGGCCCCGTTTTTCTCACGTTTCAATTTTCATCTTGCCTACCGTCCTGGTAGTAAAAATGTCAAACCTGATGCCCTATCACGATGTTTTGAGACTGAAAAAGACCAAGCTGATCCTGACACCATTCTCCCTAGGGAGACATTCATCAATGCTGTCCTATTTGACATTGAAATGAGGTTTTGAAAGCTAATAATGATTCTACCGCCCCAAGTGCCTGTCCAGCCCAGTGTCTGTTTGTTCCTGCTAACCTGTGCCCCCGAGTCCTGGATTGGGGACACGCGTCCAGTCTCTCGTGCCATCCCGGAAGTAAGCGAACACTGGATTTCATCATGCAACGGTTTTGGTGGCCTGAAATCAGGAACGATGTCCAGAAATACGTATCTGCCTGCTCGGTCTGCGCCCAAGCTAAGGTATCACACTAACCCCCTCACGGTCTACTGCAACCACTACCCACTCCACATCGCCCCTGGTCACATATAGCTCTTGATTTCATTACTGGTTTACCCCCTTCCAATCACTTCACCACCATCCTTACCATAGTCGATCGATTTTCCAAAGCTGTTCACCTTGTCCCCCTCACTAAGTTACCATCTGCACAAGAAACTGTTAGCCTTATCATACAGCACGTTATCAGGTTACACGGCATCCACACTGACATCACATCTGATCGCGGCCCACAATTCACAGCCAAATTTTGGAAGTCATTTTTTCAAATCCCTCGGCACCTCAGTTAGCCTTTCCTCAGGTTTTCACCCCCAAACCAATGGCCAGACTGAGCGGGCCAACCAAAGCATCGAAACAATCCTATGCTGCATTTGTCTTAAAAACCCCTCCTCCTGGAGCCATCAATTCCCATGAGCAGAATATGCCATCAATAGCCACACATCATCAGCCTCTGGCCTTTCCCCATTTAAAGCTAGTCTCGGTTACCAACCCCCATTGTTCCCATGCCAGGAGGAGGAGGTTGCTGTTCCCTCAGCCCGCAAGTTTGTGCATTGCTGCAGACGCACTTGGAGGACCACCCGGGAAGTGCTGCTCAGGTCGGTGGCCCGCATGAAGGCCCAAGCTGACAAAAGATGCGTCGCGGCTCCATCATACCGACCTGAGCAGCGCGTATGATTGTCCTCCAAGGACATTCCCTTGAGGGAGAGTGGGGGGAAACTGTTCCCCAAATTTCTGGGGCCCTTCACCATCGAAAGGGTCATAAGCCCCTCTGCTGTCCGCCTCCGTCTTCCCCTATCCATGCACCGTATTCATCCCACGTTTCACGTCTCACAAATCAAACCTGCAATTACCCACCCCCTGTCATCTGGTCCTGATCCCCCACCTCCCGCTCGCATAATTGACGGAGGCGAGGCCTTTACTGTGCACGCGTTGTTGGACTGTCGTCGACGAGGTCGTGGACTCCAGTACCTCATCGACTGGGAGGGCTACGGCCCTGAACACCGCAGTTGGGTGCCTTCCTGGCACATACTGGACAAAGAACTGATCAGAGACTTTCATGCTTCACATCCACGTCCATCAGGTTCAACGCCAGGAGGTGTTCTTTTGGGGGGGGGGTACTGTTGTGATTCTGCATTCTGCTTGTCATGTTTAAGTTCTGTGCCTGGCTATGCCATGTTGTTTGATTCTGTGCTTAGTGACCACTGCATGTCTGACTATTCTTAGGATTGTGTTTTGGTAATTTAGATTTCTTGTTTTATTATTTTTCATGTTCAGATCATTTAGTTTTAAATGCCTTGTTTTCATTTCCATGCTTTGCACTTTGTCTCCCCTGTCTTGTCATGTGTGTATCTTTGCTCACGGTCCCTTGTCTTGTGTGCCACTCATTCGGGTGATTTATTGGTTTCTGGGTTTCAATCTTCTTTCATTATCTCGTGTTCTTCCTTCCTCTCTCTTTTACTGTCTTACTAACACATACTAACAGTTTATTCTTTTTTGCTAATTACTAACCACACTAATCTTGTATATTTTTACTAACTTTCTAACATGCACTCGGGATTGTATAGCTGCACATACTAATTGACTAACGATCTCTCAGCAGTCGCTCAATTCTAATCTCCGCCTCCTTGCCTATCCCTAATTATCTCTGCTGCAAGTTTCTGTGGATTTCCACTTATACTTTGTGCTATCCTTTTCTTTTATCTTGGCACTTTGGTACTCCTTAACCGGAGCTGTTGTTTTGTACTTAGGTTTGTCTTGTGATCCCTGTCTGCGTTTTAGCTGCAGCCAAATTCATGTAGTTAGTTTATTCCTCATGTGTCTCTCCCTGTTCATTGATAACCATTGATTGCACCTGTTCTCCCTGGTCGTGTGTTTACCCCGGATGTGTATATAAGATGTCTGTTTGGTTCACTCTCTTGTCAGATCGTTCTCCCTAGTTTTCTCGTGCCATGTTTCTCGCCTTGATTTCTCAGTGTTTATCTTTCTGACTGGATTGCCCGACTTTTGATTTTTGCCTTTGTGATTTTGGATTACTGTTGCATCTGTGTGTTTTGACCATTTTTCTGCCCGACTATGAGAGCTCTGTTTGCTGCCCTGGTAACGATTCGGATTACGTCCTGTGGATTCTGGCTTGTCTCTCTGATAGTACTAATCCTGTGTACCAGACCCATTTCTGTCCGACTACGATTACTGTGATTGCTGCCCTGTTTTCTGATACTATTTTTGCCCAACTGGATTTCGACTTTTGGATTGTGGACTTTGTACTGTTGCCTTTTGCTCTGCGGGGGTCACCCCCCTTTACCAATAAAACAAGCTCTACTGCACTTCCTGGTTCTCGCATCTGATTCCTGATCGCAATACAACATTATTGTCTTCTTATGTAATCGGGGAGAACAAGTAGCAGCTGTTAACTCAGTCTGGTGCCCGTGCCGCGTTGCGCTTGCGCTCGAAGTGAGGCCCTGGTAACAATGGCTGCCTCCAGTGAAGGAAATTGAAGATGGCGGACCAAGTAGGTTTATCATTGAAATGTCTTCGTTTTGATATTTCTAGGAGGTGTCATGAAACATCATTGTGGTTATTAATACATTTCGATTTACCATGTTGATTACCGATCTCTATAAATTTTTAGAACAAAGGGATAATTTTATTTTAGCATGTGTACTTGCTGACTGTGGCGTAGCCAGCGGGGGTGCTGAGACGCATCCCCTTTTGACTGTAATTAGTAGTTCTCAATCATTTTCATTTATTGATGCGTTTTCCAATTATCGTAATTGGCAGTCGAAGACACGGTTTCTCTCCATATGCGATCTAACAGCGATTAAATCATGGGCTAAATTCAGTCCAGTTGCGGGACACCAACAGAGAATTGGGTTGCACCTAACTTCCGTTTTAAACAATTATTAGTCCTGACCTGTTCTCAGTCATTTTCATAATTAACAGAAGGTTCACTCCGAGAGCACTCCACAGTTAACAGGTGCGGCTTGTTCTCCCCGATTAGGAATAGGTCAGCACTAATAATCTAAACGGAAGTTTTGTGCAACCCAATTCTCTGTTCGTGTTCCGCAACTGTCTCTCCCACAAAGTCAGCTTAAACTTGAAAAACGCGTATGCGGTCACAATACAGTGTGACAACTTTTTTGCGGCCTTGAAACATTTTGTTCAAATTATTCAAGTGCTCTGTAATATCCACCATAAATGCAAGGTTCTGCAACCATTCTGGGTTGAGAGAATTCCACGAGAAATTCCAGAGAATTTAAACCTTAAATTTAAGGTTTGCCCTTTTTCTCCATGAACTGTCCAATTTCCTCTCGTAGATCAATAAAACGATTCAGCACGGCACCTTGGCTTAACCGCCTTACCTCAGTGTGGTATGGTAGTCCATAGGTTATGTCTTTATCACTAAGAAGGCTGTCAAACTGACGGTGAGTTAAACCTCTGGCTCGAATGAAATTAACTGTTCGGACAACCACTTCCATGACGTGATCCATTTTTAACGACTTGCAACACAATGCCTCCTGGTGCAAAATACAGTGAAATTTCCAAAAATTATGTCCTCCATTTGCGGCCTGTACTTTCTCTCTGAATTTTGTCACAACACCTGCTTTTTTCCCAATCATTGATGGGGCGCCATCTGTAGCCAGGCTGACAGCGCGGGCCCAGTCCACTCCGACCCTGTCCAGCCCTCCAACGAGAGAGTTGAAAATGTTGACTGCTGTTGTGGTGTCCATCATAGGCACCAACTCAAGGAACTCCTCGGTGATGGTCAAAGTCTCATCAACACCACAAACGAATGTGGCTAGTTGCGCAACATCTGTAGTGTCCATGCTCTCATCAATTGCGACCGAAAATGCAACAAATGACTTGACTTTCTGCTTCATTTGGTTGTCCAAATCCATCGAAAGATCTGAAATCCTATCGCCCACAGTGTTTCTCGTCAGACTTATGTTGGCAAGAGCCTGTCGCTTTTCAGGACACACGATTTCTGCAGCCTTCAGCAGGCAAGTTTTCACGAACTCACCCTCATAGTATAGCTTTGATGCTGATGCTACTTCGCTTGCAATAAGGTAGCTAGCTTTCACTGCTGCGTCACTGATCTCTCGGCGATGAGTAAAAACAGACTGTTGTTTCATCAGACCCGCTAACAATTCATCTATCTTATTTCTTCTCCATTGTCCTTGCAAGCTGTTGTATTTTTCGCCATGATTAGTCTCATAGTGGCGCCGAATATTATATTCTTTGAGCACTAAAACTGGCTGCGAGCACACCAAGCACACAGATTTCCCATTAACCTCGGTGAATAAATAGGAAAGCGTCCATTTTTCTTGGAAAACTCTACACTCAGAGTTCACTTTTCTCCTTTTAGACAAAGCCATTTTGAGTAATACGGGTGCCACAGAGTGTAATTTTGACAGCGAAAAAAAAAAAAAGTGCGACACCGAGTGGACAAATTAGGAATAAGAGTTACTTTAATTGAAAAATTGTAGTTCATGTTTTTTTCTGTAATTTTTATACATTGCTAAGTCATCCTGCGGGCCATATTTGACCCTCTGGTAAGCCAGTTTTGGCCCGCGGGCCGTACGTTGGACACCCCTGGTCTACAGGAATGAGATCTTAACAACGGCTCATAGTTTACCTTTAGGAGGTCATCTTGGTGTTAACAAGAATGTTGATAAGATCATGAAACACTTCTTCTGGCCTGGGCTTCGGAGAGATGTTTCCAACTTTGGCAAAACCTGTCACACTTGTCAGGTAGTTGGAAAACACCAGTTAGACCCACCTGTAGCTCCATTGCAGCCTATCCTAGCATTTGGGGAGCCCCTCTCTAAGGTCATTGTTGATTGTGTGGGTCCATTACCCAAAACTAGATCTGGAAATCAGTACTTGTTGACAATCATGTGTGCATCTACGAGATTCCCTGAAGCCATACCTTTACGTAACATCAAGGCAACTGCAATCTCGAAGACTTTGATAAAGTTCTTCATGTTGTTTGGCCTTCCCAGGGAAATTCAGTCAGACCAAGTTAGCGATTTCACTTCCGGATTGTTTCAGCAGGTTGTGTATCCGCCGTGTTTGCATTGGTATGCGAAGCATGCACTGCTGGTCTCGCCTCGGGTCCAGCCGAAGGCGTATGAACCAGCGCTGCAGATCTCTCATGTGCAGTAGCCCTAAGCGGACTACTAGATGGGCAACAGCCATCATCCCCAGTGGCAACTTGACTGCTACTGCCGGCACCGAGACTGTGTCCCGTAATCCCTGGGCACAAGACAGGATCACTTCCGCTCTCTTCGCAGACAGGCATGCGCAATATGTTGCATCACCAACCTCGTACCGGTGGTTGCAATCTGTTCGGAAAGGGCTAGGATCAGCCAATCGTTCAGATAGGTCAGAATCCAAGTCCCTCTCCACCAGAACGGTGCCAGCGCTGTCTCCACTCATTTGGAAAATGTCCGCGGTGCCAGGGAATATCCAAACGGGAGGCGGTAAAACTGAAAAAACTGGTCTAGAAATGCAAAACGCAGGAACGTTTGATGGCGTGGCAGGATAGGGACGTGAAAATAATCAGCATCCCTCAGATCTATTGACGTCATTCAGTCACCTGGCCTGACACATTCCAGCAGTGCCCTCACCATCAGCATCCAAAATGGTCTGCGCGCGATATAGCGGTTTAGCTCTCGAGGATCCAGAATGGGCCTCAGGCCTCCAGACTTTTTGGGAATCAAAAAATAAGGGGAATAAAATCCTGCCCGAGCTTCCGATAGGGGAACCGTCTCACGGCCCCTTTTCGTAGAAGCAAGCTCACCTCCTCCTCCAAGACCATCATTTGGGCGGAATTGGGGGGCTTCGTTCGGACAATGCCATTGAATGGGGGAGGATGGCAGCGAAACTGCAACTCGTATCCCTTCTGCAGTGTTCTGTCTCGCCAGACTGGGAGGGGGGCGCACAAGCTCACCTACGACTGAAAGTGGTTCGTGAGTGGTGAAGCAGTCAATTCTATGGTTTCCGCTAGTCCAGGCCCTCCTGTGACGCCCTGCCCCATGTGGAGTGTTTGACCGGGGGGCCCAGCCCGAAAGGGCTGAGAGGCCAATGATAACAATGCTTCTGCTGCAACCCCATGCATGTCACCTGGTGACTCACTCACCGTGGGTGGTGGGGGTCCAGCTGTTTCTGAGTGAAGCGAGAGCCCTTCCTGCCGTTTACCCTCAGAAACATTGGCATGCAAACACCTCGGCTTTAGGGCAGCACGAGAGAAACACGGCAACCTGGTTAGGTCTGTCTGCTTCTCATTATCACTTCTTAATCATTATAGGCTACATTTTGGTTTTGATTAGTCAGTTGGCTGAATAAATGGCTTGATTGCAAGTTAGGCAAAGTACACAGGAATTGATTTAAGGTGAGCTAATCATGCCAAGGCGATGGAGGCTGTCCAACCTCGCTGGTAATTAGCGGACTTCAAATCACAGGTTTCTTCCCGGAAGCATTTCAAATGACCGCATCAGGTATGTGTCATTGTGTCACTTTTGCACTTAAATTAATAGCGATTAATTATAGCGACAGCCCTAGTAAATATATGTTATATTGAGACTGTATCAATAGAAGTTCTGTAGGCGACATTCTGCACTACACCAGAGATGCCAAGTCTCACACTTCTGGCGTAGGTCTTACGCATTTTTTAGGCTTATTCACCATAGTCCTTAATCATTCATTGAATGCTTAATAAGATTCTCATGCGCAATTAAAATCCTTGTGCATTAAAGTTTCCGTTTCACTTCGGCTAAGGTGCAACTCCCCACAAGTAACATGCAAAGCGATTATGACTCCGGACTTCCCGTGCTTCTCTTTCCTCAGGGATTGGAAAGAATGCAGGTGTTTCATGATCGTTTACATTATTTTAATGAAATAAGACCATTTAAAACATTTTTACGCAATTCCATTGCTTTTAATCCCTCAGTAAAGACAAGCCTGAGAATTCTCAAGTCATAATCGATTTCCGTGTCATTAGTGGGAAAATCCACCATAATGCATGCGAAACTGATTAACTTGATGCACAATGACTTAAATCCCGCAAGTGAATTTCCTCAGTGCACTTTGATTGAATAATTGCTGACTACGGCACAGAGACGTGAATGCCACTAAAAGGAGAAACTCACGCCAAAGACGTAAGACTTGGATCTCTGCTACACATATACTGTATTGGTATTTCTCTAAGTTTTAGCAACAAAGAGTTATGGAGCCAAATAAAAAAATCATGACGAGGTATCCCCAGTCTCCCCTATAACTTCCACAGTGGAGTTATTGTTTTATATCGTACTACACTGATGTCAGTTCTATCTTAGCTAAAATCTCATGGCGGAATTTACGCAATGAGGCTTATTTAAAGGAACTCACGTAAATCATATCAGATTTGAAGTTACTAAGCACTAGGGCAACAAAAACATGTAATGAACTGATCAAAATGATATTTTTACATGCACTTGTACATACCGGCTATTCAGCGAATTGGTCCCGAGTTCTTTATTTGACGTTGTGCTCAGAAAGGGCAGCATTATCGTTTGTAGCGATTAAAAAGGGGCGTTCCCAGGGCAAGTAGAACGTTACTAATTACTCCAAAACGGTTTTATATAATGGGAAATGACCGCCATGTTTTTTTTCTGGATGAAAAATTACATAAGGAGTGCCTGTTTGCGAAATTTCGCCCTCTAGACGCTGTAGTTCCTTTAACTAAAGACATCGCTTTTGAATATTTACCCGACTAAACGGAATAAATTGACATGTTCCAATTACCCTACATAGGTTTTATACCAACAACGGTAAAAGGTCATCATCCTAGTGGTGTGCAAAATGTCAGAAATCCTTGAGGTGATATTTAGTATCAATAGTAGGCCCATGCTTTGCCTTCAAAATCTTTAGTTTGGTTTCTGTACTGCGTCTGGTGGGATATTAACCCATTCTTGCCATTTAGGCTGGATTTACACAGCCAGCCTTGTTCCCAGATCGGATATGGATCAGATTTTGAGGCCCATATCCGATTTGTTCAACTGTAAGTTTACATCTTGATTTGAGCCTGAATGATATTGGTTTCGTTTCAATTCCATTTGTTTACACCACTCGCTACCTGGCCATTGTCTGGGGCGATCCACATGCGCACAGTGGAGAAAGCTACCGAAAATAAAAACAAACATTGTGCGTACAGCGCAACAAAAGCATGCAGGCGTAACCGGCAAGAAATTATCAAAACAAGCTCAAAACATTTCACTGGGTAACCAACATCTGATTCTCTCGTTAACTCCTTTTAAGTCGCTTTCACACTGGACACGAAACAAATTCATTTAGTTACCGATTTACTGATGAATATGATGAGAAATATGTAAGGGATAATCAACGCGGAGGTAGGCATTCCACAGTTTTAAGGCACAACAATGAGGCAAATAGCCAGGTTGCCTCCGCGAAGTGCCTTTAAATCGTGGAATGCTCACCTACAAGTTGATTACCCCACTTATACCATGGTCATTTGCCAGCAATATCAAACCACAGCATTCAGAAATTTTTGGCGAAAGTTTTGCACTAAAAACAAAAAAAAACGAGCTGGTAATTATTAAACAGGCGCCGCGCCTTCTCATACCCAATACTATAGGCCAAGCTAAATTGAATCAGCTACCCGCTATCTTAGTTCATCTTACATTCATAGAGAAAGAATTTTTTGCACACGCTTACATCCGTTTACCAGCTGATGATTTGATAACGGATTCCAGCTGAAATGGAGATTATGCATAACGCAACATTATGCGCGATTATGCAGACTGTAGCTAACTTGCTACCCACAATTACAATCAACTTTTGACGGTGTCCGTAGTCAGCGAGCTGAAATCAGTCTGCTGGCATAGCACGTAGCTAGCGAACTGTCAGCAGTTGCTGATACATGAAGTGGACACGTTAGCTTCATTTGTGACCATACACAATTACAATCGCTTAATGAATAAAGCCTGATTACTTCACTGCTATAATATTTACGGTCATCGTCGCTTGTTACGCTCGAAGCAGACGGCACGACACGGTATCGATCTTTCAAAGCAGAAGTAACTGAAAGGAACGGGCTTAGACTCCAAATGCAGTTCAGCATCGGCAGGGCGTTTATCAGGGTTACCAAAGCTCATGGTCAAGGACAGAAATGGATCAATAGCCAGGCAAACAGAGTAATGCACAATAGTCAGAATCAAGGTCAGGGGACAAGCAAGTAGTTCAGTAACCAGAGAATCAATCCGCACAAAGACAGTAACAAAGGGGGCTGAGCTAAGGGAATGGAAGGGGAAGGAAAAAGGGAGTAGGATGGGATAAGGGAGAACAAAGGAGAAAATAAACAGTTGGTTCCAAAATGGGAATAAGGGAGAACAGAGTACTAAACAATCAGCAAGCAATCAAACAACGTAATACAAACAATCAGTAAAGAGACTTGCGGGAGAAGTAACAAGAAACGAGCAAACAACAATCGAAACCAAGAAAGCGCAGAAACAAGACTTAACCAAAGCGAGCTATGGGAAGAAACAAGTCGACAGGGAGCTGCGGTAAAAATGCGTCTTTTAAACACAAACTAATCAGTGTAATCCCAGCTAGAAAGCAGGACAGCTGTAGAGGGAGGCGGAGCTAGAAAAGCAAGGACGGTGATAGGAAAGCGAGGGGAAACAGGTGGAGTTCTAACTCTGATCTAACTAATCACCTGTGCCTCGCTAACTCTACTTCGGTGCGGATAGCCAATGAGAACAGCCAGAGAGAAGGAAGTGGAATTACCTCACCGAAGTATAGGGAAGAGAGTGTGAAGACTGACAAGACGCCACAAGACGGAAATGAAAGGAAAACGTTCAAGACTAAAGACAGCGCAATCGTAACAGGAACATACATACTCTAAACGAATAAATATAATAACTAAATAAATCGCAATAAAAATTACTAAAACAAACTAAAAACAAACATACAAATCAGCGATTTCCAACAGAACCCCCCCTCTATGACCGCCACCTGGCGGTCTAAGCTGAGGCTTAAAAGTCTTTTTATGAAAGTCTTTGATCAAGTTTCTGTCCAGAATGTGACGTGCTGGGACCCATGAGCGTTCCTCCGGGCCGTATCCTTCCCAGTCCACTAAATATTGCAGACCCCTTCCTCGACGACGAACGTCCTGCAGCTTGCTCACAGTATATGTTTGTCTTCCATCGATGATCCAAGGGGGAGGAGGATTGGTCGAGGCAGGGGTGTGGTGGGAAGCTTGTACAGGCTTGATACATGACACATGAAATACAGGATGGATACAGCTCATGGAGGCTGGTAACTTAAGTTTTACAGAAACTGGATTCATTATTTTCTCAATAACAAAAGGACCAATGTAACGGGGGGCTAACTTGCGACTCTCAGTTCTCAAAGCAATGTCCTAAGAAGATAACCAAACCTTCTATTCTACTTTATATTGTGGAGGAACAGAGCGACGGCGGTTGGCTTGGCGATACATCTCATCTCCAGCTTTAAGGAGATTGGAACGAGTCTCCTCCCACGTCCTTCGGCACCTCCGGAGAAACTCCTGGATGTTGGGGACGTTGACCTCAACCTCCTGGGAGGGAAACAGAGGAGGTTAGTAACCGAGGCAAGCTTGAAAGGGGGACGCACCTGAGGCAGCCGAAGGAAGGCTGTTGATGGAGTATACCACCCAGGGCAGTTGTTCGCGCCAGTCCCCCTGGTCTCGGGAGGTGAGGCAATGAAGGACGCTCTCCATCTGTTGGTTGACCCTTTCCGTCTGTCCATTGCTCTGGGGGTGAAATCCCGAGGTGAAGCTGACCTTAATTCCCAGGGCTTGACAGAGCGCTTTCCAGACTTGGGAAATGTATTGGGGACCACGGTCAGAAACAATGTCAGATGGAATGCCATGAATTCTGATTACGTGTTGGGTAAGCAGGTCTGCAGTCTCTCTGGCAGACGGCAGCTTGGGCAGTGGAACGAGATGTACCGCTTAAGAGAAACGGTCAACGATGGTTAGGATGACTGTTTTACCTCTGGATGGCGGAAGACCCGTCACAAAATCCACCGCGATGTTGGCCCATGGTCTGGAAGGTACCGGGAGCGGCTGCAGGAGACCAGCTGGTGCCGTGTGGGTGGCCTTGTTCTGGGCGCAGACCGGACAACCTGTCGTCAGATTCTTTACATCCAAAATCTGCGAGTTAGCATGGCCAAGGTCCGGTTGGCACCAGGGTGGCAGGCGAGACGGGAAGAATGGGCCCACTGCAGGACTTCGGCCCGGAGACCTTCTGGAACAAACAAACAGTTCTTGGGACAATTAGTTGGTGGCCCCCCAGAAGGTTGTGAAATTCTAACCCGGTTCTCCAGTTCCTATTCTAATGAACCCACCACAACTCGACCAGGCAGGATGCTCTGTGGCTCCTTGGGAGGAGCGTCTGGTGAGAACTTGCGTGAAAGAGCATCAGGTTTCTTGTTTTGGGAACCTGGGCGATAAGCTAAGGTAAAGTTAAATCTGTCGAAGAACAGAGACCAACGAGATTGGCGAGAATTTAACCTTTTAGCTGTGCAGAGATATTCAAGGTTTTTGTGGTCAGTCCAGACTTGAAATGGAACCTTAGCCCCCTCTAACCAATGACGCCACTCCTCTAATGCTAACTTTACCGCCAGTAACTCCCGATTTCCGATGTCATAATTACGCTCGGCTGGGCTTAATCTGCGGGAGAAGAAGGCACAAGGGTGTATCTTATTATCTTTACCGTTGCGTTGCGACAGGCTGCCCCCACGTCGGTGTTAGAGGCGTCTACCTCAACAATGAACTGCTTCTCAGGATCTGGCTGTTAGAGAACAGGAGCAGAGGTGAATCTTTGCTTTAGTTCCTGAAAAGCCTTCCCCGCCGATGGGGTCCACACAAAAGGAACTTTGGGGGAAGTCAGAGCAGTTAGTGGGGCAGCAACAGTACTATAATTACACATAAACCGGCGGTAAAAATTGTCAAACCCTAAGAAACACTGTCATTCTTTGCCTGTTGTGGGGGTAGCCCAATCACTGACCGCCTTCAACTTTTCTTGATGCATTAGAATGCCTCCTGGAGTGACCACAAATCCGAGGAATGGGACTGTGTCCAAGTGGAACTCACACTTCTCAGTCTTGGCGTAGAGTTGGTTCACCAGGAGGCGCTGCATGACGGCACGAACATGGCGAAGGTGTTCTTCCTTAGAACGAGAGAATATTAGGATATTGTCCAAGTACACAAACACAAACTGATTAATCATGTCATGCAAAATGTCATTAACGAGATTCTGGAAGACAGCGGGAGCGTTAGCCAGGCCAAATGGCATAACCAGGTACTCGTAATGCCCCCTGGCGGTGTTGAAAGCCGTCTTCCATTCATCACCTTCCTTAATTCTGACGAGGTGGTAGGCGTTGCGCAAGTCGAGTTTCGTGAAAATTGTGGCTCCCTGCAACAACTCAAAGGCCGAGTTCATTAGTGGAAGGGGGTACCGGTTCTTTATGGTGATGTTGTTTAAGCCTCGATAGTCAACGCATAGCCTGAGAGATCCGTTCTTCTTACCGACGAAGAAGATGCCGGCGCCAGCAGGAGAGGAAGAGGGACGGATGATTCCAGCAGCCAGGGACTCCTCCACGTCTTATCCATAGTCTCCTGTTCAGGGCGAGACAGGGAGTAGACCCCCCTTAGGGGGCGCTGTGCCAGGCTGAAGGTAGATGGCGCAGTCATACGGTCTGTGAGGGGGCAGAGACAAGGCACGTGACTTAGAAAACACTTCGGCCAGGTCGTGGTACTCACTGGGAACCTTTGTCAGGTCAGGGGTGTATGGAGGCTCACTGGATTTTCCCACGGTCTGCTTAACTGGCGCCTTGCGGAGGCAAGAACGCAGGCAGTGGGTACTCCACTCAGCCACCTGCCCGGTCCTCCAGTTGATGGTGGGGTTGTTTTGTTGCAACCAGGGAAAGCCAAGGACGATGGGAGCAGAGGAGGAGGTGAGGACGTGGAGCCGAATCTGTTCCTGATGGTTGCCAGAGACAATGAGTGTGAGTGGGGGTGTAATCTGGGTTACCTGACTCAGTGGCTGCCCACAAAGGCCCAATGCTTGGAATGGCGTGGGTAGATTCTGGGTCTGAAGGTGGAGCCGGTCGCACAAGCTGGCGTTGATTAGGTTGAGGTCAGAACCTGAATCAAACAACACATCAGTAATAACTGAACGTTTGCCCACCAATAGCGTAACAGGAACCAGCTTACGTGGATTGTTGTTATCCTGAGTCAGCTTTCCGATTCTTCCACTCACTCCTTCCTTCTTCAGTAGGGGGCAGCACTGGATACGATGGCCCTTCTGATCACAGTATAGACATGCCCCCGTGCGCAGTCTCCTAGCCGGCTCTCGTGGCGACAACCGGCAACGGTCGACCTGCATGGGTTCTCCCGACTCCCGGGGCTCGCCGGTCTCCTGGAAAGGAGAGTCGCCCCGAGAAAATCGAAAGTCACCACGCTGGTCTGACCGTTGGGGCTCTGAATGGCTCCGACGCTCCCTCTTACGTTGTTGAATCCGGGAATCAATCTGGATGGCCACTCTTATGAGCCCCTGCAGGTGCGATGGGAGTTCTCGAGACGCCAACTCATCCTTTATGTTCTCTGCCAATCCTCCATAGAACACATCAAACTGGGCGTCCTCGCTCCAGTGAGTAGAGGCGGCTAAGGAACGGAATTGGATGGCGTAATCGGAGACACTGCTGCCGGCTTGCCGTAAGCTCAAAAGTGCTCCTCCTGCCTCTCGCCCTGGTAGGACCGGTCAAACACCTCCCTCATCTCCGCCATAAATTCCTCAACGGTGCGGGTGCAGGGGTGGCCAGTGTCCCACATAGAGGTTCCCCAATCCCTTGCTCTACCGGTCAGGAGAGTGATTATGTAGGCCACTCTGGAACGTGAGGTAGGGAAGGTTAGGGGCTGTAGCTCGAACATCATGGAGCACTGGGACAGGAATGCCTTGCAGGTGGTAGGTTCTCCGTCATACTACCACGGGGGAGTAAGACGTGGCTCCCGAATGAGAGCTGCCTCTGCCGGCGCGACTGCAGGACTGGGAAAGGTGGAACCCAGAGTGAGACGCTGTATAGTGGCTCTCATCTCCTGCAGATCGCGATGCTGTTGCTGAATGACGACCTCTTGTTGTTGTTTGAGACGTTGCAGTTCAGTAGTAACTGCTGGAGTCTGTACTGGTCGACTCATACTGAAAGGAACGGGCTTAGACTCCAAATGCAGTTCAGCATTAGCAGGGCGTTTATTAGGGTTACCAAAGCTCATGGTCAAGGACAGAAATGGATCAATAGCCAGGCAAACAGAGTAATGCAGAATAGTCAGAATCAAGGTCAGGGGACAAGCAAGTAGTTCAGTAACCAGAGAATGAAGGTCAGGGGACAAGCAAGTAGTTCAGTAACCAGAGAATCAATCCGCACAAAGACAGTAACAAAGGGGGCTGAGCTAAGGGAATGGAAGGGGAAGGAAAAAGGGAGTAGGATGGGATAAGGGAGAACAAAGGAGAAACTAAACAGTTGGTTACAAAATGGGAATAAGGGAGAACAGAGTACTAAACAATCAGCCAGCAATCAAACAACGTAATACAAACAATCAGTAACGAGACTTACGGGAGAAGTAACAAGAAACGAGCAAACAACAATCGAAACCAAGAAAGCGCAGAAACGAGACTTAACCAAAGCGAGCTATGGGAAGAAACGAGTCGACAGGGAGCTGCTGTAAAAATGCGTCTTTTAAACGCAAACTAATCAGTGTAATCCCAGCTAGAAAGCAGGACAGCTGTAGAGGGAGGCGGAGCTAGAAAAGCAAGGACGGTGATAGGAAAGCGAGGGGAAACAGGTGGAGTTCTAACTCTGATCTAACTAATCACCCGTGCCTCGCTAACTCTTCTTCGGTGCGGATAGCCAATGAGAACAGCCAGAGAGAAGGAAGTGGAATTACCTCACCGAAGTATAGGGAAGAGAGTGTGAAGACTGAAAAGACGGCACAAGACGGAAACGAAAGGAAAACGTTCAAGACTAAAGACAGCGCAATCGTAACAGAAACATACATACTCTAAACGAATAAATATGATAAATAAATAAATAGCAATAAAAAATCACTAAAACATACTAAAAACAAACATACAAATCAGCGATTTCCAACAGAACCCCCCCTATGACCGCCACCTGGCGGTCCAAGCTGAGGCTTAAAAGTCTTTTTATGAAAGTATAGATGTCATAAAGATGTCATTAGTCTTATTTTCACTATTACAGAGCAAGAGATTAAAGATAAAACAAAATAATAAATAACTAGTTTCTAGTACTTTGTTTTGTCAAGTTTGTCACTGTTATAGCGCACTTCGCACATGTAAACTAACACAGTATCTTTGGTCGCGAAACGATCTGATCGCAAAAATATTCGCTACACGGAAACGAAAGGAAAACGTTCAAGACTAAAGACAGCGCAATCGTAACAGAAACATACATACTCTAAACGAATAAATATGATAAATAAATAAATAAATAGCAATAAAAATTACTAAACCATACTAAAAACAAACATTCAAATCAGCGATTTCCAACAGTATCACGGCAATATGTTTCGATGCCTCGCCTCAGCATGCAAAAAACCACGTGACTCCCCAAATGAAGCGTCATTACGTTACACGCGTATCGGCGACGTGTCACTCGGGTTTTGAATCCAGGGCGGGATTTTTGGAGAAGACCCATTAAAATGCTGGTATTCAAGAGCAGCAGTTCATCCCAATCTTTACCAGCTTGGCCACACGTATCCTCATATGCCAGCAACTTCTGTGTCGTGTGAAAGGGTCTTTTCCAAAGCTGGAGAGGTAGTAACAAAGAAGAGAAACAGACTGAAGCCTAACTCAGCTGAAATGATCTTGTTTTTAAATAAAAATCTTTGAACCCCGTAAATCTCCTTTCCAACTTATGCAGCATTTTACTCAACTACTGCAATTACAGTCCCTAGTTGCACAAAATTAGCTATTTTCCCCCAAAATTTTTGTAAAAATATTTTTTGTATTTTTATCAATCCTGCAAAAGCATATCTCTATTACATACAGTATTTTATGATGGCACAACCACATTATAACACAAGTATGTTATTGTCTTAAGAAAAAAAAAGTAAAAAATTATAAGATGCACATAGAACCTTTATTGTTAAACGTAGCCTACATAACAGTGCCTGTTTCATGGCACCTTGTCCTTTATTGCACCACACAAATGCTATGTTGAAGAATGGCCAGCAGATGTCGCCATATTTAATTGTATCAAATGTTTCGCAACACTGAACCATTCAACACAATTGCTTCATAATTGATTCAGTGGTTCATAAAGCTTCGGTTTCTCCATCACTACGCTTGAGAATGAGTCAGCGAGCTGAAATCAGTCTGCTGGCATAGCACGTTGCTAACAAACTGTCAGCAGTTGCTGATTCATGAAGTGGACACGTTAGCTTCCTTGGTAACTGTACACATTTAAAATCATTTAATGAACAAAGCCTGATAACTTCGCTGCTATAATATTTCAGGTCATTATCGCTTGAGTACGTAAGGGATAATTAACGAGAAGGTGTGTATTCCACAGTTTTAATGCACGAGGCGGAGGCAAATAACCGCAAAGTGCCTTAAAACCGTGGAATGCTCACCTTCGAGTTGATTATTCCGCTTATACCATGGTCAGTTGCCAGCAGTATCAACTCGCAGCATTCAGAAATTTTTGGTGGAAGTTTTGCATTTGCACTAAAAGAGAGAGAGAAAAAAAAAACGAGCTGGTAATCATTAAACAGGCCTTCTCATACCCAAAAGCCTACTACAGGCCAAGTTAAATTGAACCAACTATCTTAGTTCATCTTACGTTCATGGAGAAAGAATTTTTTGCACATGCTTACATCCGTTCACCAGCTGATTTGATAACGGATTCCAGCTGAAATGGAGATTATTCATAACGCAACATTATGTGCGATTATGCAGACTGTAGCTAACTTGCTACCCACAATTACAATCAACTTTTGATGGTGTTCGTAGTCAGCGAGCTGAAGTCTGCTGGCATAGCACGTAGCTAGCGAACTGTCAGCAGTTGCTGACACAAGAAGTGGACACGTTAGCTTCCTTTGTAACCGTACACAATTACAATCGTTTAAAGAATAAAGCCTGATTACTTCGCTGCTATAATATTTACGGTCATTATCGCTTGAGTACCTATAGTTAAGTTGCATCCTGCGGGGCAGTTATGTGACCCCGCTAAATTTACAGGAGAAAAATGAGCAGCCAGGTTACCGTGGTACCCATAGATATATATATTTAGAACACTAGATCGCTGATGTCGTCATGTTTACATTATCCAAAGTGAAGCACCCAGCCGCCATATTGATACACCCAACTTCTTCATAAAAATGAATGGTTTCCTATGAGGCCAATTTCAAATAAGTCGATAAAAGCGAAAAAATGCCGAGATGTGCGGCTGCCTTTTACAGCAATATTTATTTGAAGAGCTGTAATAAAACATTTCATGCGTAGGTTAACGTATGAACGCAAAGTTGTCACTTTAATAATAAACAAGAGTTGTCAGAAAGACAACAAAGCTCGCCGGGGCAAGGTTAAAGTTTTTCTGCACGCGGACGGACGCGGACGCCGGGGGTACGACAATAGCTCTCCGGACGTTACTCGTCCCGGCGAGCTAAAAATCTCGTTTCGTGCTAGCTAGCTAATTAGCCGTCCCATTGACTTGAACAGACCGCTGACTGAAAGCGAACGCTAGCGATTGACAACGGTCACCAGCGAGCTACCTTGGCGTCGCAGGGACTGCATTGACTTAGTGGTAAATAAATTTAAAAAGGTGGCTAACAAGCTAGCTAGCTTCTTGTAATTGATATTCAACGACAATACTTCTTACCCGCATAATATTTAAAACAGTGGACAAGTCGCTTTGTCTGTTATACAGAGCTCCAAAAGACAAGGAGGGGAGAAAGGCTTCACTAGTGCTTCCTTTTATCTACGTTGGCATTAGCCATATGATTCAATATAAACAATTCGGGTGATTTCTCATAGTCAACCAGGGTACAATGAAGTGGGGAAACCAGAGTGTAATTTGATAAAGTATACGGACATTCATCGACGTTTCTTCTAACGGCGATGACTTCCAAGCAATTATCTTACATACGGGAAAAGCCTCGGTCGGGTTAACGACACTTCACTGCTTCACTTTAACGTTAACAGTGAGTCACATTTCGATCTTCGCTTTAGAAAGTGTGCCGCTTTCCATCCTCCGAAAAGCACATATTTAGGGAGACAAAATGTTGCTCTGCACAGCGATACCAAAATAAAACCGACTCGCAAGCAAGTGTTTTTGAAATTGTAATTTTAAAGTAGGCGAAAATGAATGGGAGTCTATGAGCAAATTTTACTTCTGGATGTATAGGCTCTTAGAACAGATGCTTCACTTGAGTGCACCAAGGATGTTTTATATTTCACTGGATATACAATTGGAAAATGGCCGCCCATGCATTTCAATGGAAATTGCTCAGTGGCGCAGCGATCCGACATGGGGGCCAAGCTTCCGGAGCCACGCGGACATGCGCTGTGCGATTTTTGCTCACACATGCGTAGTGTGGGGCTCATGAATGCGCTGGTATCCGCGGTGTCCATGACAACGGCTCGGGCTCGTGGAACTCCGACCTAGGGTGCGTGTTCACGATCACTTTTCACCGGAAATGGAAGTCTGACCACTGCAGACAGCACCCTGACGTACGGAAAACAAAACATAGCCGCCGATAAAGGTTTAATTATGGTTTGAGATACTATTTTAAAACACAAATGCAATAACAAATGTTAAAAACGACTTTGACAGGGAAGTAATACTATTGATTTCAACTCAAAAATCTCGGCAAAATAGTTGACTTGCTGTTGCGTTACTTTAACGTGACATTGCTCAGGGCTGCGCTTCCCGAAATCACAGATGCTAACTTCCATAGTTAGAACCACTGACTGAATGGACGTATACATTTCTGCAACTACGCTATTGGGAAATGCGCCCCAGGCTCGTGTTCTCTTTAGTTCAACGTCGAATGACCACATTATCGGAGTCAGATGATTCTTGCTCGTCTGCGTGCGAATTCCATTATCTATTTCCGGATTAAAGCCAATAAACCGAACACAACTTATAACCATTCCGTGGAGTATAATAAAATGGGGCTACCATGAAATGTTACGCACGTTGTACTGCATCATTTTTACCTTAAAGCTCCTTTTTTTCTGTCCTTCCCCAGATATCTGAGCCTCTTGGAGTGCACTGAACAGTTCATCCATGAATTTCTGCATGTCAGCGAACCAGAGGCCGTGCCTTTCTATCCACCCCCAAAGCCATTTCCAATAAAGTCTGTCTCGATTATAACTTTAATACCATCTCTACGTTTCATTTCTAAGTGCGAGTTAATATCGATTGTATTTGCGGTACCTAATTTTATGATAATGGCCGGCTCAGCGAAAGTTAAGCATTAAACCCCTTTTGATTTTGAGTACTTGAGTTCATCTTCAAATGTTACGCAGAGCTGGCAGAAAAATCAAAAACTGACAAAACACAAATAATTGTATTTGAAAACATTTTTAATATATATATGTAAATAATGCCTTGGTGGTGACAAATATGACAGGTGGTGGGGGTGAGCAGATGGATGATGACAGCTACATCAGACATGGGGTACAGAAAACAGACACTGTGGGGTTGTCAGCAGCTGAGGGAACAGAGGTTTGGATGGGCAGGCAAAGGGGTATTTTTGGGGGGGGGTGTCAGAGGAGATGGAAGATAACAGTAGAAGATGAGTGAACAGTGTAATGACCGCAATGTACTTAAAATGACCTTATAAAGACCTTATCAGATAAAGAAAGAATGCCAGGCCATTTAAAAGAGTTTTCATTAAAAAAAAAAAACCTCTGAGGTTACAATCCAGAGTGGGAGAAAGACACTCATTACTTTAAGAGAAAGGAATGATTGTGTTCCAGTCCCCACGTCACAGGTGTACTTTTACCTGCTCTGGATTGCAGCTTCAAGGGACTGCGACAGATCTCTTAAAAAAATTTCATTTCCCAAAGGGGATAAATGAACATCATCCCTCAAAAATAAGCCAGGGCAGTCAAACTTTATCTGATGATGGTCAATGAAGTCCCCACCTAATTGGCCCCTAATAAATACAGCCATTGCACCGTTCACCCATCGCCTGGTCCGATTGATCCTCCCCGGATCAGCAGCCCTCCACTGGCGTCTCTCAGTGATGGAGGACAGGACGATCCTCATCCCAGGATTGCTCTGGTGAAGGTGCTGCTGGTCCCGCTTCATCGCTGCGACGAGCTCCACTCCCTTAGTGCTGCCCAGGTTGTTCCCGCCGCAGTGGATGAGCAGGACATCTGGGGCTGCTCTTCCTCTCAGGGACTGGTCAAAGAAAGGGAGAAGGTTCCTCCACCTCAGACCTCCCCAGCCAAACCACGAGCACCGCGCCCGCAGTCCGAGACTCCTCCCCACGGTGCGCCGAGCTTGCTGCTCCCCACACCGGATGTAGCTGTCTCCAATGAGCCACACATTTTTATCTGATAATGCAATGCAAAGTGAATACAACTTCTGAACAAATTTTAGTGCTTCTATTATGTTTTATACTTTATGTAGCTACATGTGCATGTTCACACATAAGTGTATCACCACATCATTGCCCTTATCAGCCATTAAACTTGAGAGTAGATATCAAAACCAAAAAAAAGGACATTTGGTAATTTTTTCAATTGGGGTCAATTTTGGTATAATTTGAATAGTCAATAATAGAACAGATCGCCTGGATTGAAGGGTTCCATGCAACAACATGATATTTAACAATTTGAAAAAAAAAACATTTTGTGTTTCAGCATTAAATTTGGATCTTGAAGTCTATTCTCCTGTGTGCGTAAAATCAGTTAATATGAACATACAATGTTAATACACCCAACCCTTCAACTGTGGATTGATTAGTTCAGCAACAGACTTACTGCCATATCCTGGCAGGCTAGCGTTCGCGGCAGGCATTGCTTCCATGCTGAGCTGAAACTGAAAATAAAAGAATAGCTTGTGACGAAAGTTATAACATCTCATTGCTGAATTCATGAATGCAACTGAATACGCAAAGTTCAGGCTTGGTCTGAGCCCACACATATTAGAGTCTTAAGCGTTCATTACAGACCAGTTTTAAGAGGATGCTTTAGCTAGCCACATTTAAGCTGTGTGCAGTGAACTGGATGATGACTGATTAACTAATATTTGCGAAGAAACGTTATTTTTCTTCACTGTCCTAGCATTACATTTTTATCACCGCATGTTCAGAAACCACTTGCGATATTGTAATTGGCATTGGCATCATGGCATCTCTGGCACTCAAGCAGTCACATAGCCTTATCAAGGTTGAGTGTAGCATCGGGTAGCCACGAACAGCTTCATTTTACATAATCTCTGCATTTATCGGAGAGGTATGCAAATATACAAGTTAGGAATAGCTACCTAAAATATTTGAGCACAAAATCTTTATTTTTTATTTTATTTTCATGTAATCACACTCATTTACAAAGGAATACTGATGATAACTAAATTAATGCCTCTCTTTATCTGTTAATACTAATAGCTCCAAACACGAGCAAAATCAAAATTGTAATAGAAGCCGGTATTAATCTTAGCTACCACCAGCTACGAAACCAAGTTAATTTTGAATGCAGACTTTACTCGTTTATAACAAAACCCAAGAGACTCACAATCGTCCAATGAACACCTCCAACCTACTCGTTTTATAATAACATACCTCTGATTTAAATGATGCGGATCTAAATGGACTTCACGGAACTGTCCATGTATAATTGCGCTCTAATCGAAGGGTGGGGGATGGGTAGGGGATCAACCTATTTGAAGGCCAAGTGCAAAGCATAACCTTCTCTTGCGATTAGACATTCGGTGAAAGCGCTTGTGCGAAAGTAGACGCCAGCTATTTCTTCATTAAAGTTTGATCAAATCTTACTTTTCGCCATCTGAAAATGCCCACCTGTGCTGCCTACAACTGCACTACTAGGACGACCGGTAGTGGGCCGAGACTGCCACTGTTTAGGTAGTAATATTTTAATGTTGCTTATTAGCTAACCTAGCCATGCTAACATATTTCAATAACGTTCTCAGCTACGAAGAAAGCCATTGCATATCACTTAAGCCGTAACTTCTGATTGCATCGCTAAACTTATTCTCACTATTTATGTGTTATAAATGCTCTCCTAAATATCAACCATGATTTCGTTCAGAAGCTTTATATAATGACGTCAAAATAAGGCAAATATGTTTTACATTTAGCAAATTTCTGTGTGAGCTATTTTAGGTTTTGTGTCTAATTGACCAGTGCTATTTATGCTGCCAAAAAAGTGTTATCCTAGGTAGCTACTTAATGCGTTAATAAAGACCATCTTAATTGCTTGTAAAATAAAATGATTCCCCCATCCTCTCCTGGAACACCCACCGTCGATTTTGCGTCACTATGGCAAAATGAATGGAAATGAATTTTAAATGAAATATAAAGGAGGATGTGATGCTATATTTTTTGATTTTTGGAATGGAAAGGAATATTATTTATGTAGCTCTTATAATTTAAATGGTCTGGATCTAAACCCTGCTTTCGCCAATTTGTGAATGAAGTTAAACAGTATATGGCACCGTAATTTAAAATGTGAAGAACAAAAAAGCTTCAAAAAACTTGTCATATTTGAAAAAATGTACATTTGATCTGAATTTTGAAAGGACTTAACCAAGAGACTCTGTATTCCCAAGGCCGGTTCAATGTATGTTCTATGCAAGAATTGTATAATTTGTATAACATTTGTATTTCAACAAAAACCTCTTTCTTGTAAATAAAGTTTGAGAAAAAAGAAATATAAAGGAGGAAGTGTGCTGAACATTTGCCATCACAAGACAGGCAAGCTCAAAATAATGGTTAGCAGTAGAACAAAATAATCCAAACATAAACGATTGCTTACGTGTGTACAGGGTATGAAAATACCTAATTTGAGTCAATATCACATTTTACCCGATAAGACTGTAAAAAATGCTGAAAACAGTGTGTAAAGCCTGATTTTTGAAACTGACCTTCAAATGAGGCAAATTCACCAAAGCGTATTTTGAAGGCATGTGAAATACTTAAGCCTTTTTAAGATGATCTACCCTCATGCATATGCTTGGTGTCATTACATAGTATTACTGGGTACATAATAAAATCAATGAGTGAAGGAAAGTGTGTAAGTCAGACAATATAAATACAGAGTGAAGTAAGTATTTATAGTGAACTTGTACACTATCAGGTAAGTGTGCATTTATGAATAGTTCATCAACTGTGTGTGTGTTATGATGAAAATTGTTTTACCTATCTATCCTTGTAACCCACCTGATTACTGGCTTGTCATGCAGGTTTCCATTCACTGATGAATCCAGGTTTCACCAGTGGGTCCACAACACCAGGAGGAAGCACTAGAAACCGAACCAACATGCACGCCTTTGCTCCAAACATTTCACTGAGGATTGCTTCGAATACAGCGAAGGAAGAAGACGGCTCACTCCAACGGCTGTCCCCATATTATTTGAGTTCACTGCTCTCAATCAGGCATCCACAGTGCAACAGGTAAGCACAGAGGTAAGTGACAATATAGCCACAGAACATAATTATTGCTCTGTACTTGTTGATTACAGTGAGGAGGGCACTAATTTCACTGAAGAAACGGGTAGTGATGACAGTGATGCATGTGCTCAATTGGGAGTTGAGGAGTCACAAGTACAAGACACTACAGGACATGGTTGCGTTTCAAAACCTGCAATCTCAAGCAGTGGTGACCACCTATACTCATTTCTGAGGTCTCCCGCATCGTTGAAGCGTCAGTGTGAGAGCAAGCTGGATACGGTCAGAAAAAAGGTCAAATTGGAGAAGGCGAAAACCAAAAGATTGAAGAAAAAAGTTTCCAGTCTAACTGAAGTTGTCAGTGAGCTAAAAAACAAATTGCTGATATCTTCAGGCTGTGCTGAGATGCTGGATACCTCCTTTAGTGGAGTGTCCAAGGAGATACTGACCAGATTGGAAGAGGGAAAAAAGTCCAAAGTGTCAGAAGACTTGCGTTCATTTGCAATGACTCTACACTTTTATTCCGCCAAAGCTTATGCATTTGTGCGTGAAGTATTCGACCTTGCTTTGCCCCATCCTAACAGCATCCGAAGCTGGTATAGTAGTATCTCTGCAGATCCTGGATTTACACAATCAGCATTTTCTGCAATTGAGGCTCATGCAAAGGACAAGAAGAAAGAGGGTTAGGAAACCTTGTGTGCCCTCATGATGGATGAAATGGCTATACGCAAGCATGTGGAGTATGCTGCTGGGAAATTCCATGGATATGTAGACCTGGGCACTGGCATTATTGATGATAGTCTACCACCAGCCAAAGATGCTTTTGTCCTTATGGTTGTTTCCATCAATGAGTCCTGGAAAATCCCAGTGGCATACTTACTAATTGACGGACTAACTGGAGAAGAGCGTGCAAATATCATCAGCGAATGCCTTGTCCGACTTCATAACATCGGAGTTCGCACAGTTTCCTTAACATGCGATGGTCCATCATGCCATTTTGCCATGTTGAAGTCTCTAGGGGCAAATTTGGATGTCCTTGACACGAGACCCTCAGTTCAACATCCAGGAGATCCATCCAAGGTGGTTCCTGTGGTACTGGATGTTTGCCACATGCTGAAGCTGCTCAGAAACGCACTGGCTGAAGGCGGTATATTGCAGACTTCAACAGGTAAAATTAATTGGGGATACCTTGAAGAATTAAATGCACTTCAAGAGAAAGAGGGACTGCGACTTGGGAACCGGTTGAAAAAGGCTCACATACAGTGGGAAAAACAGAAGATGAAGGTAAAGCTCGCAGCTCAGGCTTTCAGCAGCAGTGTGGCAGATGCTCTGGAGTATTGCAATACTCAGCTCTGTCTGCCCCAGTTCAAGGGATGTGAGGAGACTGTGAAGTTCCTGAGAACTATTGATGCAGCTTTTGATGTCCTCAACAGCAGGAATCCATTGGGCAAAGGTTATAAAGCACCAATGAGGACATCAAATCAAGACCGCGCAAAGTCAATCCTGCTGAAAGCGCAAAGGGCTCTTCAAGAACTCACGAATAACAGAGGCATTCCACTGCATTCTGGGAGAAGGAAGACTTGTGTAGTTGGCTTTATTGCTAGTTGCATAAGTGCATGGAACATCTTCCAGGAAGTGGTGTGTACAGCAAATGCCCCGTGTCGTTACCTCCTCACATACAAGCTGAGCCAGGACCACCTTGAGCTGTTCTTTTCATCGGTCAGAGCCCGTGGTGGATTTAACAACAACCCCACAGCAAGACAGTTTACAGCTGCTTACAAAGTCTTCTGGCAAAGCTGCAAGTCAAAACAGGAACAGACAACTGCATCATCCGAGACAGCACCACAATCTTGGAGGCGACACCTGCATCAGCCAATACTCTGCGCAGGTTCGATCTCAAGCCTGTAGAGCATGCAGAACAAGACCACGATTACCATCTGTGCCCAAATGTTGATGCAGTCTCTGAATTCAAAGATGCTGCAATCAACTACATTGCTGGCTTTGTGGTTAAGAAGATTAAAGAAAAACATAACTGCATGCCTTGCACAGAAGCGTTAACCTCTGAAACCAATGTCCACTCCTTCATTCTATTGAAGACCCGTGGAGGTCTGCAAAAACCATCTACGGGAATAGTTGCTGTCTGCACAGAATCAGAGCGTTGCTTTCAAAGAATTTTGAGGACAACTTCTGGAAAGCTTCCCCAGGGATATGGCGTTACATCAGCTGTTGTTAGCCACGTTTTGAACTACAGTGCCGACAAAATACTTTTCCCTGAGCTGCATGAACACATGTTTGAGACCACTGTTGATGACAATCATGTTCATACTCTGGTGAAAATGGCATCATCTATATAGTGTACAATAAGACTGCACCATTTGGCCAAAAGAGAAACAGAAAAGATTACAAAAGACATTGTTCGGAACAAATTAACTAAACTGATCCACTTTCATCACCAGTAAGGCATGTAAGTAATGACAGGGTTGTTTGTTGTCAAGGGCACTGTTATAAGCAAGTTAATGCTTGCCTGTGTTTTATCCTCAGGTTGTAGTGTTGTTTTCAATGTCTATTTTTTTCTGTTTCTCTTCACTGTAATGCAGTTTGTTTATTTATGCATCTTTCCTTGTTTATGTGTGAATTTGTACTGCCTAAAACAACCCTCTCATTTTCAACAGTGGGACGTATGAAACAACAGTTAGTGCCTACTTGTAATCTGGTTTCCAGGTTTAATTTTAAGACATTCGTGTGATGTTGCTGAAATTCCAGAATCATATACATGCAGCAGTGAAGACGGTACAATTTTAAAAACTGGTGAAAAATTTGTCTCTGGGGTATGCTAGATAGACTTTTCATAGATTTGGTTATTAGTATCCTAAATTTTGAATTGAGATGACTCATTTTTGAGGTGAAATACAAAAAAGAAATTAAATTAAACCTGAGTACAAGTAGTCACTGACCTAACTCAAACATCAAAAACAAAATCGCAAGCCACCTTCCAGCCAATACGGATGTACTTGTACTCTGATGCAGATGAAGTAAGTTGGAGTTGCCATTACGGAGCCCAGCTTTACAAATTCAGTGTCTGTTGGAGTTGCCATAACGGAGCCCAACTAATTGCACTGAAGGAAATAAATACCCCTCAACATTCCAGTGGTGTAATTCCTACCCAAGGCTGATTCAAGAGCTATGTATATAGTTTTGCGAGATGTTGAAGTTAATATTTTTTCTAGAGCATGTAGATTCACTTCAAGGGAAGGACTTTGTGTTGTCTGAAAAAAACCATACATGAAAATATTTTAAAAAATTAAAATTGCACTTTTTTTTGCATCCAAAAAAAATTTGTTGTTAATTATCTGTTCAACGCAAAAAAAATAAATAAAAGGCAGCAATAATGATTATTCATGTGACTTCATCTGTCTTTTCTTATTTCAATGCCATTTGTTTACTTGGTTTAATGTTTTTATGCATACATGTTTTCGTGGTTTCATACAGGGTGGCACAGTGGTGTTGTTGGCAACGCTGTTGCCTCACAGCAAGAAGTATGTGGGTTTTAATCCAGGCTGGGGCATTTCTGCATGGAATTAGCCTGTTCCACAATGTCCATGTGGGCTTTCTCCTGTTAGTCCATTTTCTGACATTAGTTCAGTGTCATGCATGCTAGGCTGATCAACGGTTCTAAATTTCCCTCTGCTTTTTTATTGAATGAATATTTTTGTTCCATGTTTTATGGATGTTTTTATATGTTAGTCTCGTCTGAGTCCGTCTTGTAAGTCATTGGTCTCGTGTTCCCACTCGAAGGCCTGCACCTTGACGTGGTGAGTGGGCTTTATACTAAGACAGGCTGACTCTATATAGGGAAGGGTGAAAAATTTATGGGCGGAAAAAAGTGAATGAGCAAACATAAGATGATTCTGATCGTTTTCATGGCATAGTTTCAGTCGGTTAATCCATTTAATGGCAGAAGCATCACTGAAATTCAGTGCAGTGCAATTTTGTGAAGTCACTTTTACATGACATTATGCTTTCCTGGAGTGAATAAAAATGGTCCTGAGCATATGTCACCGCCTTCAGCGAGGGAACATAAGGAAAGTAATGTATTCCTCCAGTGAAGTTCTACAACTCTGCACTCCAGGCCAAAGAGAATTCAAGCTAATATGTTCACTAAGCAGCAATGAACAATTGCTCACCCGTCTGTGTATATGTGTGTGTTTGTGCGTGTATGAGTGTGTGTGAGTGCATCAGAGCATTGCAATACCATTTACTCCTCTCCAGTGGTCTGTATTTGATTTTTTAAAAGTTATGTAGATTTTCTATCAATCTAAAATCATAAGTTGTAAACGAGACGGGACCCTTTGGGATCACTTTTCTGTTCTGAATATGCATATTTACGCTACCAACTGTTGCATTCTTTTAGGTCTCGTATTTATCTTCGTTCAGATGAAAATCAGCCACACCGTCGAATCTACCTGCATCACTCCGGTTGATCTCAGATGCTGCTCACGAACATTAGATGTTCGGATTTAGTATACTCTGACGTTTCCACCTACCCAAAACTTTGATCTAATAAAGGCTGTACCACAAAAATTGTGTATGCATGTTCAGTGCTTTCATGGATATTCGGATCATGCACAAAAAAATAAACATTTTGGATGTCATCTGTCAAGTTGCTGAAAAGTTTCGTCGTCAAGTATGAAAGTCAGTAATTAATTTTAGACTGAAGAATGGTTAATAAATGGTTTGCTAAGCAGTGTTCGAACTGAATTTATGTATTGCTATGAATGCACTCATATGGACATTACGTTAGATGCTACACAGCTGACAGTTGATGACTGCGGTCAAGCTATCACCAGTTCGCAAATCAAAATACAGAAATGTGAATTGGTGTTATTCAAAGTAATGGAAATATACAACTCATTACAATGATAACCATGAACTATGAAAAAGTGAGGTGAGTGTTAGCTGCGTATAAATGCTTCTAGGATATCACAACAGCGGCCTTAGCTTACTGTACATTTTGTGGCACTACATAATGGAGAGTGGCAATCGAGTATATTACGGCCATTCATCAATTAAAATAAAATGGATAAAACATTTGCACCGTAACGCCAGCTCGCTTGATTGACTTGGACTCATAAAGAATGTTCATCACAGACGGACGGCAAGGAATGCGCAAGGAACCCACTTGGTTCGGATCATGAACAAAAAATAGTTCGTTTTGGATCTCACAAGACAACTTGCCGAAAAGTTTCGTCATCAGGTATGAAGGTCGGTAAGTAATTTAACAACGAAGAATGGGTAGGCTGATAAATGGATTGCTAAGCACTGTTCGAAATGAATTTATTTACTGCTATAAATGCACATTACGTTGCGTTAGATGCTACTCAGCTGCCATGTTAAGCATAACGCATCAGAATAGAGTGATGCGAATTGGTGCTCTTCAAAGTAATGGAAATACACAATGCAATTAATGGATTTAACCATTTCATTTTAATATGAAAAAGTAAGGTGAGTGTTGCCTGCGTACATGGTTCTAGGAGGTCACAACAGCGGCCTTAGCTTACTGTACATTTTCTCAGGCTGCATGAAGTGCAGCAATCGAGGTGCTAAGTTACATATTATTATGTATTACGACCATTCATCAATTAAAATGGCAAAGATTTACTGAGCAACAAAAGAAACGCAAGTTAGCTAACTTAGTTCATGTGCTCTTATGGTTACTCAGATAGCAAGCACCTCCGCTCCGGATCTGCCCTGGCTCCAGCTGATCCGACTCAGAGCCGGGGCAAATCCGGAGCGGAGGAGCGAGCTATCTGGGTACTCATAATTATCGCAAAACAAAGAAAAGTTTGAAAACGAATGTAAATGCGCACACGCCAGTAATAAATTTGATTTTCAATAATTACGCGCAAACTTATTTTCCGGTTTGCCTTTATTTAACTTGCGTTTCTTTTGTCGCTCAATACCAAGGATGTTTTATATTTCACTGGATATACAATTGGAAAATGGCCGCCCATTCATTTCAATGGAAATTGCTCAGAGGCGCAGCAATCCGACATGGGGGCCAAGCTTCCGGAGCCACACGGACATGCGCTGTGTGATTTTTGCTCACACATGCGTAGTGTGGGGCTTATGAACGCGCTGGTATCGGAGGTGTCCATGACAACGGCTCGGGCTCGTGGAACTCCGACCTAGGGTGCGTGTTCACGATCACTTTTCACCGGAAATGGAAGTTTGACCACTGCAGACTGCACCCTGACGAAACATAGCCGCCAGTAAAGGATTAATTATGGTTTGAGATACTATTTTAAAACACAAATGCAATGACAAATGTTAAAAACGACTTTGACAGGGAAGTAATACTATTGATTTCAACTCAAAAATCTCGGCAAAATAGTTGACTTGCTGTTGCGTAACTTTAACATGACATTGCTCAGGGGTACGCTTCCCGAAATCACAGATGCTAACTTCCATAGTTGGAACCACTGACTGAATGGACGTATAAATTTCTGCAACTACGCTATTGGGAAAAGCGCCCCAGGCTCGTGTCCTCTTAAGTTCAACGTCGAATAACCACATTATCGGAGTCAGATAATTCTTGCTTGTCTGCGTGCGAATTTTATTATCTTTTTCCTGTTATGGCCCCAATTTGTTATTAGATTTACAACGCAACAGCAACAGCAAGGGATGACAGACACAGTTTTAAAAACCTCAACACATTTAATTAAAAAACAAAGACGAAACTACCATTTACAACTACAGACCAAGATTGATTGGAAAACAAAAAAAAAACAGAAATCTTTACAGTCCCTTGTTTGTGGGGTGGCTTGGTGATGTCCTGGATGAAGAAAAATGCTCAAACACAGGCAAAAATCCACAAAAGAAACTTCACAGGTCTTGAACAGAATGACAGGTCTGGTCACATGCATCCTTCTTGCAATTTCTTCTACTACTTTACTACTTTACGTAACTTATAACCATTCCGTGGAGTATAATAAAATGGGTCTACCGTGAAATGACGTACTGCGTTATTTTTACCTTTTTTTCTGTCCTTCCCCAGATATCGGAGCCTCTTGAGTGCACTGAACCGTTCATCCATGAATTTCTGCATGTCAGCGAACCAGAGGCCGTGCTTCTCTATCCACTCCCAAAGCCCTTTCCAATAAAGTCTGTCTCGTTTATAATTTTAATGCCATCTCTACGTTTTATTTCTAAGTACGTTGCGCTAGATGCACATTACGTTGCGTTAGATGCTACTCAGCTGACATGCATAACGCATCAAAATAGAGTGATGCGAATTGGTGCTAGTCAAAGTAATGGAAATACACAATGCAATTAATGGATTTAACCATTTCATTTTAATATGAATAAGTAAGGGGAGTGTTGCCTGCGTACATGGTTCTTGGATGTCACAACAGCGGCCTTAGCTTACTGTACATTTTCTCGCGCTGCATGAAGTGCAGCAATCGAGGTGCTTAGTTACATATTATTACGTATTACGGCCATTCATCAATTAAAGTGGCAAAAATATACTGAGCAACAAAAGAAACGCAAGTTGGCTAACTTACTTAGTTAATGTGCTCTTATGGTTACCAATATAGCAAGCACCTCCGCTCCGGATCTGCCCTGGCTCCAGCTGATCCGGCTCAGAGCCGGGGCAAATCCGGAGCGGAGGAGCTTGCTATCTGGGTAACTTACTCATAGTCACCGCAAAACAAAGAAAAGTTTGATAAAACGAGTTTAAATGCGCACACGCTAGTAATAAATTTGATTTTCAATAATTACGCGCAAACTTATTTTCCGGTTTGCCTTTAATTAACTTGCGTTTCTTTTGGCGCTCAATACATATGCTCCGTAACGAGAAACGAGGCATTAATGATTTAAAAGAGAAAAATAAACCGTTTCGGTATCGATACTTTGTGGCTGTTAAAAAAAAATATTCACGGATTTATCAGCGTGTCTTTTTCAATTATTCCCTATGGAGAAATTTCTTTTTGGCCCCCATGGCATCACGTGACCTGCAATATCACATTCGCCGCTAGGACCATGGAGCATTATGCGGTCGACCCGATTTGTGCGTCCAGATCTCCTTATAGGTCATGCTCAATACATATGCTGCGTAACTTGCCAGCTCACTTCACCGACTTTACGTCTTAAATGTTGAACAGACAGACAGCAAGGAATGCCCATTGCTCCACCCACTCACATCCGCTGCAGTGCTACATTCAGAGGAGCGGGAACGCGCTTTCATATGAGGACCCATTGGTGTTCGCATAGCCTGAATATAAATAAAAGATTTTGTCTTTGCCGAGAAACGAGGCATTAATGATTTAAAAGAGAAAAATAAACCGTTTCGGTATCGATAATTTGTGGCAGTCAAAAAAAATTATTCACGGATTTATCAGCGTGTCTTTTTCAATTATTCCCTATGGAGAAATTTCTTTTTGGCCCCCATGGCATCACGTGACCTGCGATATCACATTCGCCGCTAGGACCATGGAGGATTATGTGGTCGACCCGAGTTGTGCGTCCAGATCTCCTTATAGGTCCATGGAGTGCACCCTATCAACAATCTAGTGTTCTATATATATATCTATGGTTGTACCCAGTCAAATACCACCGTTGCTATGGTTACAAGTTGGCTTGTGGATGAATTTCGAATGGTGAAACGGCCGTAGCCGAACTATCTGTGCGGTTCCACGGTTCTAATACATACCTGCCAGCCAATCAGAAAAAAGTTTTCACCCAGAACATGGTATAACTAACCGCCCCGCAGGATGCAACTTATATGACACCGCTAAATTAACTGGAGATAAATGAGCAGCTAGGTTTCTGTTGTACCCAATCGAATACCAGATCTAACATTGCTATAGGGTTACAAGTTGGCTAGTGGATGAATTTCGAATGGTGAAACTACCATAGCCGAACTACCTGCGCGGTTCCATGGTTTTAATGCATACCTGCCAGTTGACTCAGTCCATGGTATGATGAAACATAATCCTCAACACATTCAATGCAAAAACGAGAATAAGCGCGTTTCGCGTGTATTTGTCTATGCATAGACTTTAAAAATAATCTGTCTCGCGAAAAATTCGTTACGCTATGGTGTGAAAGCAGCTTTACACCTCTCACCTGCATTATCGCAAATGCATAGGCAGACTCCGCCTTAGTCTGGGTCTTTTTTTTTAAAGCAAAATATCCGCATGCTGATGCACTTTGTACGTGAGCATTTGCATGTTCGCAAACCACGCTGTTTGTTATTACCTTCGCCAGCGACTTCGCTGACGAAGGTAATGTTTTGATCCCCGTGTATTTATTTGTTTGTGTGTCTGTCTGTCTGTCTGTGTGTATGTGTATCGAATAACTGAAAAAGTACCAAACGGAATTTCATAAAATTTGGTGGGTTGATTTGGCATGACCTGAGGATCAATCGATTAGATTTTGGGAGTGATCGGGTCAAAGGTCAAGGTCAAGGCCACGAAAAGGTCAAAACCGACTTTCGGCCATATCTCGGTCAATTTTTATCCGATCGGCATGAAACCAATGCCAGTGGCGAGGGATTCTGTGGCGTCGGCGAAGGTATGCGCTCTACCGAGTGCCCGTTCTAGTTTCCGTATGTGTTGAGTATAACAGCCTTATTATGGGTGAACATAAGCTTCATTCACTTCTTTTAATTTCCATTGGCTTGACCTCTGTTGAACAATCTTAGGGAAATACATGGTATTAAAATGAAAAAAATTAATTTGATAGCAGTCAAAACATCATAAAAATGTGGAGGCAGTATTTGTTACACAACAGTTGAAGACTTCCAGCATTTCTTCTGAAACAAGAGAGCTATTTTGCATCAGATGGGCAGACCACTTTGGAAGCAATAGCACGCGGTAAACGGAATCAATCCCAATGCGAATTATTTTGTGAAAAGGCTTCCCCGAGCTTTTGAGGCGTACGGAGCATTGTATTTCACTCATGGCCTGTTACTATAGCAACAGCAACTGCATCTGCAGTTGTTTCCCACTGCTTTGCTTGAGGTACCTTAATTTATTAAATTATCTGACATAAGTCAGTCATTTTAATTTTTTTCAAATTTGGGTTGTTTTCAGCAACTTAGTCACAACTGATCTGTGATTTTAACCAGCCTTACTGATCGGTAATCCACAGTATATGATGGGCGTTGGTAGTTGGACGCCAAGAGCAGTGGCCGGAAATAAAAGGAAAAACCAGCAGGTTGCTGAGAGACTAAAACAGATAAAAATCACGAGACTCGCGCCACCAACGGACCTGACGCCGTCCGTGGTAGAAAACAGTAGAGCTTGAAAAAATAACCAAAGAAAAGGGAAATAAACAAAAGATTCCCTTACTCACTCACACTAATCCTGTTATGCAGCTAAGATCCTAACAGTACTCTCTCTCTAAAGACCTTACCGGCTAAAGCGCCAAGGAGACAATGACACTCTAGCAATATGAGCGAGGCAGAACAGGAGCTTAAATAGAGTCCGGGTAACGCCCCTAATTAATGCCAGCTGGCCCAGGAATCTTATGGCGAGCAAAACGATATTGTCCCATACAAGAATAACAAAAGGAGCTCTCAAAGCTTCAAAACCATGACACAGTATTCACCCTTTAACGTCCTCAAAATCATAATTTCACCCCTGGATTTTTTATGGAGTTTTTTTTATGGAGACGGAGGCAGATGGGATAGCAGCTTTGGATGTCTATGCGTTGAAATTAATGCTTTTGTTTCACCATCAAAATTCTTAAGGAACTTGCTATACATGCCAATACCATGAAATAAAAGCTCTTGGTCTGTAATTTTATTTCATATTCATTTGTTGATCTAAAATCTAAGAGCTCTAATATATTAAAAATACTACATTTTACTCTTCCTTTCCCATATTTTAGTAGTCATCGCATTCAAAGGATATTTGCTCAAATATTAAAAATGATTAATATAAACTGATATTTTTTCTGGGGAGAATATGTTCAAAAGGAACTGACATTTCTGAGTCCGGTTTTCCTAATCTAATTGGAGCCATTGACTGCACTCACATCATGATTAGGGCACCATCGGTGAATGAATTTGTATATCTGAATCGCAAAAAATCTGCGTACGATCAAAACCCAAATCACAGAGATGCCAAGTGTCACGCATTCGGCGTCGGTCTCTTGCATTTTTTAGGCTTATTCACCGTAGTCCGTAATTATTAATTGAATGCTTCATGAGATTCTCACGTGGAATTAAAATCCTTGCGCATTGAAGTTTCCCTTTCACTTGCGTAAAGCTGCACCTCATCAAAAGTAACCTGGAAAACGATTATGACTCCGGACTTCCCGTGCTTCTCTTTCCTCAGGGATTGGAAACAATGCATGCATTTCATGATCGTTTAGATTGTTTTAATGAAATAAGACCATTTGAAATGTTTTAATGCAATTCCATTGCTTTCAATCCCTCAGTAAAGACAACCCTGAGAATTCCCGAGTTATAATCGATGTCCGTGTCATAAGTGGGGAAATCCACCGTAATGCACGTGAAACTGATTAACTTGATGCACAACGACTTAAATTCCGCAAGTGAATTTCTTCAGTGCGCGTTGATTGAATAATTGCTGACTATGGCACTGGAACGTGAATGTCACCAAGAGGAGAAACTCACGCCTAAGGCGTAAGCCTTGGCATCTCTGAAATCATATATGACGCCGACATGCTCATAACGAATGTAGTGTCACTGTGGCCTGGCTCTACACGATTCATTCATCCCGACGCTCAGCAGTGTGGTGGCAAGACTATGGGCAGGCGGTGCGCGTGACGGCTGGCTAGTCGGTGAGTGCATGTAGGCGACAGTGTACATTTTCATTTAAAGCTGCTGCTTATAATCATCAATTCAAGGTTGATACTCACCCCATTGCAGTGACTTACAAGTGATAGTAGCTACTTCCTGAGGGAGTGGCTGCTATTTCCCATCCTGGACCCACAGGATGGCCAGGAAATCCAGTATAAGAAGGTCCATGCCCATGCGCACTTTTTCATGAAGCGCGCCATCAGGCCCCTAAAAGACCATTGACGCTGCCTGCATGCATCGGGTGGCAGGCTCTTCTACCACATAAAAAAGGTCAGCAGAATCATCTGGGCCTGTGCCATCCTGGGGATGTGCTGGCACCCAGCCTCCCTCCACCCCAGCATGTGGACCTGGACCCACAGCCCCCTCCCTGTCATGAGGGCTTTCAGTGGAGACTAAGGACACGAGCTGTGGTGATGCAGCGGTTGTGAAGCCTCCGCCACCCCCACCCCCCCCACGTTGACTGTGTGTGTGTGGGGGGGGGCTTACGAATTTCTCAGTTTCAGTCTTGCAAAGTTCTGCTTAGTTTTCAGTATTGCAAGAACCTCATATTGCATTCCTCGTACATTTGATGTCCACAAGTTGAGACAGAAATAAATTCATGTATATCAAACACGACATTGCAGAAAACCCAAAACCAGTGAAGTTGGCTCGTTGTGTAAATCGTAAATAAAAACAGAATACAATAATTTGCAAATCCTTTTCAACCTATATTCAATTGAATACACTGCAAAGACAAGTTACTTAATTTTCGAACAGGTAAATTTGGTAATTTTTTGCAGATACATTTGGAATTTGATGCCTGCAACATGTTTCAAAAAAGCTGGCACAAGTGGCAAAAAAGACTGAGAGAGTTGAGGAATGCTCATCAAACACTTATTTGGAACATCCCACACGTGAACGGGCTAATTGGGAACAGGTGGGTGCCATGATTGGGTATAAAAGCAGCTTCCCTGAAATGCTCAGTCATTCACAAACAAGGATGGGGCGAGGTCCACCACTTAATGAACAAATGCGTGAGCTGATTGTCGAACAGTTTAAAAACAACATTCCTCAACGAGCTATTGCAAGAAATTTTGGGATTTCATCATCTACGGTCCGTAATATCGTCAAAAGGTTCAGAGAATCATGAGAAAACACTGCACGTAAGGGACAAGGCCGAAAACCAACATTGAATACCCGTGACCTTCAATCCCTCAAGCGGTACTGCATCAAAAACCGACATCAGTGTGTAAAGGACATCACCACATGGGCTCAGGAACACTTCAGAAAACCACTGTCAGTAACTACAGTTCATCGCTACATCTGCAAGTGCAAGTTAAAACTCAACAATGCAAAGCGAAAGCCATTTATCAACAGCACCCAGAAACGCTGCCAGCTTTGCTGTGCCCAAGCTCATCTCAGATGGACTGATGCTAAGTGGAAAAGTGTTCTCTGGTCTGACGAGTCCACATTTCAAATTGTTTTTGGAAACTGTGGACGTTGTGTCCTCCGGACCAAAGAGGAAAAGAACCAAAAGAACTGTTTTAGGCGCAAAGTTCAAAAGCCAGCATCTGTGATGGTATGGGGGTGTATTAGTGCCCAAGGCATGGGCAACTTACACATGTGTGAAGGCACCATTAATGCCGAAAGGTACATACAGGTTTTGGAGCAACATAAGTTGCCATCCAAGCAACGTCTTTTTCATGAACGTCCCTGCTTATTTCAGCAAGACAATGCCAAGCCACATTCTGCACGTGTTACAACAGCATGGCTCCGTAGTAAAAGAGAGTGGGTACTAGACTGGCCTGCCTGTAGTCCAGACCTGTCTCCCATTGAAAATGTGTGGTGTATTATGAAGCGTAAAATACGACAACGGAGACCCCGGACTGTTGAACAACTTAAGCTGTACATCAAGCAAGAATGGGAAAGAGTTCCACCAGAAAAGCTTCAAAAATGGGTCTCCTCAGTTCCCAAACGTTTACTGAGTGTCGTTAAAAGGAAAGGCGATGTAAGACAGTGGTAAAAAGGCCCCTGTGCCAACTTTTTTGCAATGTGTTGCTGCCTTTAAATTCTAAGTTAATGATTATTTGCAAAAAAAAAAAAGTTTCTCAGTTTGAACATTAAAAATCTTGTCTTTGCAGTGTATTCAATTGAATATAAGTTGAAAAGGATTTGCAAATCATTGTATTCTGTTTTTATCTATGATTTACATAACGTGCCAACTTCACTGGTTTTGGGTTTTGTATTTTCCTTCACCCGGCAGTCCCTTCCCAATTTGAAACCCTGTAGCGCAATGGCCAATTGTGCGCTACGCTGAAAAAAGCTGCTGGCCACTGCCGGCTGGTACGACTAGAGACTCTGCATTTTGAAAAAGTGTGGAATTGAAGTCTTATTGAATTCACCAATTCAATCTGCTCATTAGATGTCCATGCTTTTCTAGCTTCTGGCACACTGTAAAATTTTCGGCCCAGGTTTCTGACACTCAGTCCACCGTTGGAGGTAAAGTTCACACGTACACGTGCATATTTAAAAACTGTGTTTTTCCTCCGTTGCACAAAAAATCTGCATCCACACAAAGACGCAAAAACACAGTTAATGGGCTGACAAAACCGTACCAAACCAGCAGGCTGCAATTACATGATTTAGGCCAATCATATCTTTTAAAAACTCCCTATAAGAAGCACACAAGCTAAAAACTCTGATTCATCTGTCCACACAAACAAAAAAAAGCTAGAATTTGTTGTCCAAAAGATCCATCTTCAATGACTGGAAATGCAGTTTCATATGGACGCAAGGCTGAAACGCATTAAAATGCTACGTTTTCAAAAATACACATATTGGTGTTCATATGGCCAGGGAGTCATGAGCTCACTGCTTGTGAGTGAGTGTCTCGGTAAATTCTTATTTTCTACTTTGCTTCTTGGTCTGACTGCACCAGGTTTTGCCTGGGCCCTGTTTTGAGGAAAATAAACCTCTGCTATCTCTTCACTCACACATTGTGCTCCCTTCCCACTTATCTGTGGTAGAACTGTCAGTAAATCATTAAATATGACCATCTCAGACCAGTTGGCTAAAAAATGATTTGTTTTAGAACAAGCATATGGAGACGGCAATGTTTGACGGAGGGGCTTTTGGTACCATAACACGACCACGGGGAACCTTATCAGGAACAAATTACTCAGAACAGAAATGGGAGTCAGATCCTCCTCTGAGGGTCAAGAAAAATCTCCCTGATTACTGACAATTAATTCTATTTTCACATCTATTGACCGTAAAAGACCAGTAAAAAGTTGGCACAGGGGTAATTTAGGACTAATAATGATTTGAATAATTGGAATAAGATCATGTGAAACAGGTGATGTTACAAATGTGAGTTAATCATATTATAGCATGAAAGGAGCCCCTTAATATGGCCTACAGTTCTGCGAAAAAGTCTATTATTGCTTATTTGTCAAAAATTTAAATGCCTCAGATCATTCAACTAATAGACAGTGACTTAATGTAAAAAGCTAAATGCCAGAGTAACTAAAATATATAAAACAATGCAAAACGAAGACAGATTGGGAAGGATGGAATCAGATTATGACTTGCAGTCAAAATAGATTCACTTTTTTGGGATGTGAGTTCTGAGCATGCGCATTAATCGTGACACGGATGCTTTAATATATTTTGGAAAAACAGTTTTTATTACGTATCGTACATTGTTAAAATTATGTTAGCAAAATACTTGACTTTCTTTTTTTGTAAGTTCCAGTATTTCTAACACACACTAAACTGGTATTGACTATTCTCATCTTTTTCACATAAAATATTCAAAGGTGAATGATATAATAAGTTCAGTGTTCTCTTTTCAGGCAAATCTTCTTGAGGTTTGACCCTTAAAGGAGAATTCCGGAGTGAAATTGACTTGGGGTGTTTTGAAACATAACGAGTACTAACCTTTGTCGAATACCCCACCTCCGTACGCACGCAACATTTCGAAATACATGGCTTTTTAGCCGAAGCTCCCAACAGGCTTACAATGGTAGTAAATTGGGCATAGTGTTGCCATGCAACGACATCGCTATTTTTTCATCATTAACAAGGCTCAAAGTAGCTCCACACTTGATCGGTAGAATTCCGAGGGCCCTGACATTTAAAACGAGGCACTGAGAACTTTGAAAATACACAGGTAGTTAATTAAAAAAGACTGTTTATGCAAACGGTACCTTGAGGTGGTTTCCAGTCGCCTCCATCTTGAAAGTCACAATAAGTCGATTAACGAGCACAAACGAATAGGAATGATAGGGGAACAGATTACGATCTATTTGTTTGTGCTCATCAATCGACTTATCAAGACCTGGGGCCTTTCTGTTGGAGTTTGCATGTTTTACTGTGTTTGTGTGCGTTTCCTCTGTGTACTCCGGTATACTCCCACAGTCCAAAGACATGCTTATCAGGCCACTTGGAGACCCTAAATTGCCCATAGGTATGAGTGAATGGTGTGTTTGTCCTGTGATGGATTGGCGAGCTGTCCAGGGTGGGTGGTTTAGAGTCAGCTAGGATAGGCTCCATCTCAGTCACGACCCTAGGGAGGAAGAAGTGGTATAGAGAATAGATGGATATTGATCATGTGCGGTTGTAAGAGAAATGTATTCATGAATTTTGCAGTTTCTTTTACAGTGGTTCCCAATGGAGAAATTTCTTTCCCCCATGGCATCACTTGACGTGCAATATCAAGTTGATCCATAACATCAGGTTGACTCACAATATCAGGTTATATGGATTGACAGCTGAGCATATGTTGGTGTGCGGCCCAGCCCCGTTTTTGAGGGCCTGGCGACAGTAGCTTTCTCTAAGGTTTGGAAGGGGAGGGGTTATCAGTTGGTTGCAATCTACATGGCTCTGCTGAAACCTATGTCTGAAACGCAAGATAGCCTTAAATGGGTACAGTCGGTCACCCGTCTGTATGCTCATGAACTGTGATTCTGCCGAGATGAAATGGTGATATAGCCCCCTCTACTTGGCTCCTATGAATTAGCCCAAGTTTTCACCAGCAAATGTTAAATCAGAGGTGGGCAAAGAGGGCCGTATCTGTCCCTGGTTTTCACACCAACTTCTGGCCTTGAATTAGTTGATTGTCTGAATTAGCCAAACTATTACTTAAATCTGACATTTCAGGCACATTTCTTTAAATTATCATGAATGACCAAAGACTGTTCTTGTCTCTCTACATAAAACATTTTTCTTTGATCTAATCTTTGCAAAAATCTATGTTTATGTATGCAATAAATTAACTCAATTAGCCAGGGTAATTGACAGAAATGAAACCTGCATACACACCAACCCTGCAGGAACGGAAATGCCCACCACTGAGTTAAATGAATGTAATACAGTGATGGCATTTAAAGCTAAAATGGCTTGGAACACACTGAAAAACTGCATGATTAAAAAATAGCAGCTGACAAAACCACCATTATGAAATTTTGGATAGTTTTTCCCATGTTCAAGTTTTATTCAGAATATTTAAATCCTGAAAATCCATGGTCTAGGGGTGGGCAATCCTGGTCCTGGAGGGCCGGTGTGTGTGCGGGTTTTAATTTTTATCAATTACCCTGACTAATTGAGCTGATTGGCAGCAAACGCAAATATAGATTTGTGCAAAGATTCGATCAAAAAATTATGTTTTATGTAGAGGGACAAGAACAGTCTTTGGTCATTCATCATAATTTAAAGAAATGTGCCCAAAATGTCAGATTTCATATATAGTATGGATAATTTAGAAAATGAACTAATTAAAGTGCAGAGGTTGGTGCGAAAACCAGAGACTGATACGGCCCTCATTGCCCACCTCTGGTCTAGTCTTAATTCTTGTGAAAAACAAAAAACACATTCTCATTAAGCATTCTGCTACATTTTTTTAAAATCTAGGTACCAAGGTAAGGGACCTCACAACCATCCACATCTCTCTCAGACGCCATTTCTCTCCAATACACACGCAAAGCCACAACCACATCTTTTGTCAATTACTTTATTATTCTTCAATGTCTGCTTTTTTAGTTATTGTTTACTTTCAAAAATTCCCTGTTGATGCATACAAGAAAACAAAATAATAAAAAACAAACAAAAAAAAAAACCTTTACACCTGCATTACAGTAGAGTTCATACATATATATATATAAATGTACATCCATTGACACGAAAAGTCAAAGGGACCACAGGCTTGAAAACTGTGGCGACCTCTACAGCCTGAAATCCTTTGCACAGAAACCCTGATTCAAACCTGGCACTCACTGGGAGATAAAAAGCCCTGGGCATTTCACATGGCTTGCAATACCTGCCCCAGCACTGAGGTTAAAAGTGCCCCAGTCCAGCTGGGAACTGCCCCTTCTCCATGTGTTAGTTTTATCAGCAGACAGTAGCAGTCTCCCTCAAAGCAGCTCACAGCCTAGCACAGAGCATAGTGCCATGTTCTGCTGTCTCGCTCTGTATTTGAACAAAACAAACTTGTGTGGCCAGCTCCAGAAAATGGACGTTTTTTTTTGAGAGGGCAATACAATACATCTTTACCATAAGCAGATCATTACATTTTTATAAGGTACATAGCAATATACAATTGAAGAGCAATTAGTTAAATGCAGCCATTCCAATACATTAAAATACATTTTGCATTCCAAATATCAGTTTTTCCCATGGACAGAAGACTGTGAATCACACTGAGAGCCATTCATTAAATTCAAGTCTCCTGAAACCAATTGCTATTTTTTACTTTAATAATACACTCCAAGAGGACATAACAAGGAGTTCATTTTTTTCCTCTCACGTAATATCAAAAGCAAAACATTTATTTTTAAATATTAGCTACTGACTCAGTTGGGTCATTAACCTTGTTGCGCAGTAGTAAACCTCAAGAAAAAATAAAATCAATGTATGGTTATAAATCGGCTTTTGTTTCTCACGGACATGAATTTGGAGGCCTAGTGCTGTTTATGCTAATCTTTTTGGTGTTGAGAACGACAGTGAGGCATTTCTCCAAAGCCTGTTTTTGGGTTGTAAGCCAGGGGCCGCATTACAAAAACATCCAGATTCAGAAATCCTTTCTTTCCAGTGACCATGGAAATTTCGGGTAGGATCATAAACCGCATTAAATAAACAAGTTCAGTATCTCATTTATGGTCAGTTCATGATCTTATGATAGCTGACTAAAGATAGGAAAATGGTTTTACTTAACTCATCTCTGCAGATGTAGACGCCCGCGAACATGGAGCTGCTCTATTTATGCATGCAGTTGCGCTATACTATCAATAGGTCGTACACCCAAAATTGTTATTGAATATTCATGAGGAAGAGGCGCCTGTAAAGGATTAGAAAATGATCTCTCGCGACAGAAAAAATTTTTGTTCTTTGTTGCAACCACTTCAGCTATAATAGGCCAAAAGCATCTGAACTGTGAAAGAAACAGTTTTCTGAAGCTAAAATTCAACATATTATTGATATAGTATCACTTTATATCACGATAGTATGTTGATATACTATCAATTAGTGTCATCCGATATTAAAAACGCGTGATTTCCTACCATTGCTGATGGGTAGATTTGTCCCTTGAAGAATTCAATGTTCACTTAAATTGTCATAAAATCTCTCACTGAAATCCAATCAAGTAAATGCTTGCTTTGGCTTATATGCGTAAAGTATGCACAGTATTGTTCACGGCCACCTTTCCCAGTAATCATCTATTGCCTGACCTGTTTTATATCCAATTCCAGACAGAATGAACTTTCCACAGTAATTGAAAGACATTGATGGGACCCTCAAAAAAATACTTAACCCTTTTGCGCAGATTAGACGTCCCTTTAGACGTCAGCATCTGTAAATTCTGAAATTTAATTCCTAAATAATGCTGGAATTGAATTTCCAAATGTCTTGCTTCATTGAGATAATTTTTCAGAGTCTCTATGGCACAAATACTGAGTTATAGAGCTTAAAAAGGCTCTTGCATAACAGGAAATATTGACTTTATTTATATTCTGCGCAAAGGGATTAAACCCCTTGGGGAAAGGAAAGGTGCTGCCTCTCTCCCTGACTAGATAAGTAGATGCTCCGCATAATAGCTTTATTGGACATGAATAGCCATACTTGCTCGAGCCATAGCCACCAGAGGCCACTTTGGAGCCAGAGGACAGACTTTCTCAAGAATTAACACCATTCCGCTTAGTCCGCAACAGAATGGTCCGCAAGCCGACTGTTGTCTCATTTGTGGTCTAATAAATGGTAAATTCCTCAAATTCAGTGCCACATATTGCTATTTTTCCAAGCTACTGTAACATTACTCAAAATTAGGCATAATTTTTTGAATACCAAAGGTTCACTATGCAAGTTTGTTTACTTTCTGCGCGATAATATTTTTGTCTCAATTCGCCAACATCTCTCCATGATCCGCTAGCTGCCTGCCCCTAAATTCACTGTAAAAAAAAAAAAAAAAACAAGGGGTCTGGAGACCGTACAGGTTTGACAAACTGCAAATAAACACAAGGGGCACAGGCTGTGCCCCATAACATAACAAACCGCCCTGGCCAATCACCGACAAGAGTTGACAGTTATGGAAGCATGGGAAGGAGGGGCAGGCTACCTCTGTTTTGTTTGAGTTCAAATGTCAACAGAAGTGAAAGTAAACAAACTTGCATAGTGCACCTTTAACATTCTTTCTACATTGTAACCTATACAGCGCCCTCCATAATTATTGGCATCCCTGGTGAAGATGTGTTATAAGCCTTAAAATAAATTCAATTTTTATTGCAGAAGCATACTCTCACACTGAAAATAGTAAAAAAATGTAACCTTCAACTCAAGTGAAATTTAAGGGGAAAAAAAATCCCTGACTAAGAAATAATCATTTTTCATAAAATCACTAGTTCCACAATTATTGGCATACCCTAACAATTCCTAGGAATTATATGTAATTGAAGTATTTCTGTCATTTCTACAGTAGTTTACAAAGTTGATCAGAGTATTTAGGAACATTTAATTAGTAAATCATCACTTCCTGTTTCCCTGGGATGTAAATATGACATGAGACAGAGGCCATTTCTCTTATCCACTCCTCAGCATAGGAAAGACAAAGGAACACACCATTCAAGTAAGGCAGATGTGTGTCGACCTTCACAAGTCAGGCAATGGCTACAATTAAATAGCCACTCGCCTGCACCTGCCCATATCTACTGTCAGAGGAATCGGAAAGAAATTTAAAACAACTGGAACAGTGGTAAACAAGGTTATTTTGCCACAACGCACAGTGAGGAGGATGGTAAGAGAAATAAAAAGTTCTCAAAAGCTCACTGTTAAAGAATTGCAACAAATGGTAGCATCTTGGGGTCACAAAGTCTCCAAAACAACCATCAGGCGCTATCTTTTGCACATGCCAACAAGCCGTTTGGGAGGCATGCACGGAAAAAACCGTATCTCAATCACAATAATAAACGCAAACGTCTGGAGTTCGCTAAGCGGTACTGGGACTTCAACTGGGACCGTGTGCTTTGGTCAGATGAGACCAAGACAGAGCTTTTTGGCAACAAACACTCTAAGTGGGTCTGGCGGAACACGAAAGATGAGTATGCAGAAAAGCACCTCATGCCCACTGTGAAGAATGAGAGAGGATCGGTGATGCTGTGGGCCTGTTTCCCTTACAGAGGCCCTGGGAACCTTGTTAAGGTGCATGGCATCATGAACGCTTTGAAATACCAAGACATTTTAAATCAAAATCTGGTGGCCTCTGCCCGAAAGCTGAAGAAGGGTCGTCACTGGGTCTGTCAGCAAGATATGACCCTAAACATGTGGCCAAATCTACACAGAAATGGTTCACCAGACACAGAATCAAGCTCCTCCCATGGCCATCTCAGTCCCCAGACCTCAACCCTACTGAAAACCTGTGGAGTGAGCTGAAGAGGAGAGTACAGAGGAGAGGACCCAAATTGCTGGCTGATTTAGAAGGATTGTGCAAAGAGGAATGGTTGAAGATCCCTCTTTCTGTATTCTCCCATCTTGTGAAACATTATAGGAGAAGATTAGCTGCTGTTTTGTTGGCAAAAGGGGGTTGTTAAAAGTATTAACATCAGGGGTGCTAATAATTGTGGCACACATGATTTGATGTAAAAGAATTATTTCTAAATGTGGGATCTTTTTCCCACTGAATAAATGCACTTGAATTTATTTTCCTCTTTTTTCATTGTGGTCCTGTGTTATTTAGAAAAAAACAATTTATTCCAAGCTAAAGAACATATCTTAACCAGGCGTGCCAATAATTATGGAGGGCGCTGTATTGACTTCCAACGTGTTAAAAGTGATGTTGGCCGCCTGACTATGAAGTCTAAGAGCAGGGTATAAACAAACATCAGACGTGGGAAAAGTTTATTTAGCTAGCTGGATTTTTTCAAAAGCATGGTGAGAAATTAATGCGCCAGACAATCACTCTTCAACAAAGTTGAATGTCAGCAAATAGCAGGCAACAAGCAGCTAGTCATCCCGCAAAAATCCTCCCAAGCTTTTATGGACAAACTATTTCCATGGACTAGCAAAAATGTAGGAAATCTTTAGAGTTCACCGCAATTTGACATGCTGCCATTTTTTTCAGTAACTGAAATAGGGTGATGGACCCTGGAATGCGCATTTGCAGGAAGTCAAGGAAGTCCTCGCTAACTAACTGTACACTGTAAAAACTGTACACTCTGGTAAATCGGTATTCTACCTTCTGATGTTATGCATTCTAGTTTGTTAGGGGTGGGACTATGCTAAGGTTTATCATTTCAAGCCTGCCCCATGAATCTTGAAGTGAAAAATGGTGAATTAAACTTAAGTAATAATTCCAAAGATTTGCATGTAAATAAATGCCTTTTAAGTCAGTGTCGATCGATGAATAAGGTAACACAAAGATGATTCAGCCCATTGCTCTCTGATAAAAGCTATTGCATTTGCAGTATTCATCAGATAAACCAGTGCAAACTGGGTGACTGTGGCAACATTCTCATGAAAAATCACAAGCAGCACAAAGTTACTGGCAATTTCCGCTCACCCAGCAATGATTGGTCTGCCAGAGAGGGAGGGCGGCGCTAACGCAACTGACTGGTTCAAAGGTTTTTTATTTTTCTCACTGGTCTCCATCAGCATTGCAAGTAAGCAAAGACCTAACAAAGAAGACGATTACTACTACAGATGAGAAAGTTTTTAAAAAATAGGCGTGCAATGCACGGAATACCCCTCAGCCCGATGTTGAAGTTTTTGGAGATGCCCGCCCGCACGAAGGATAGCAATACCCCGTCAGCCTTGAGGGCTGAGGGGTAAAAAGTGCAAATCCAAAGAAAAGGAAACAATTAGTCATTTGGAAAAGGGCAAACAATCAAAAAAGGGATGTGCCAAAGCATGGCCATTTGCATACTGTTAATGAATGCGCAGCTGATAGCTTGAGAAAACTCCACTGTATCTTCAAACCAGGAATGATTCAAGATCTAACCAGAGTGTCACAATTACCCAGGCTTACTAAACACTGTCTATGTACAACTGTAGATGGCTGCCTTCTTAGGCAGAAGACAGCGCTTGTTAATGAAATGTCACTTGTGACAGTCAATTTAATAGCTATTGTCAGTTGTGTGGCAACAAAGCTGATAATGGTTTATCGAATGCAGTCTATCATTTCAGGAAATCGTAACTCGAGACAAGATATTGTAAGATAAGACAGTAGCCTTGAAATAAGATAAAATTGGATTTTATAATATGAATTTGTGAAAAAACCTGTATTAGCTTTTCAGATCTTACCTTAGAACGGAAGTGTCTGTAAAGCGGCCCCAGTTTTCGAAGCAAGAAGGGGCTGCGGTAGCATGCTTACTGTTATGTATGGGCATGTCTGTCAGTCCTGCACTACTAACAGAGTTATCTGCTCAGCCGCTTCAACCCTTTTGTAGACAATATCACAAATGCATAAAACATAGTAACTAGTCTTTTGCCCTTATTCATACAAATACACACATATGTATATACATACAGACACGCTGGCGATCAAATGGATGGAGTCCACAGGGGAACTCTTATAGAAAGGCTCAAAAAGTGACAAGATATATTTTACTTTATAGGTCCATTCTAAAGGATTGCAGACTGGCACATTTCATTCACCTATTTTACCTCAGGTTTCTATGTGAAGCCACACAATGCCTGCTTCGAACCAGGGGACTTAGGTGCATTATTGCTGAGAGGAATGAGGTAAAAACTGGATTTATATGCACTTAATGTTCAGTATTGGCTGTAGTCTTCCTGTGTTTACAGTACAATGCTTGCTTACTGGCGACTCCATGCCTTTGAATGCCAGGGTGTTTAACAGTACATAAATATCCCTGTTACTGGTACAGAACCAGGACATCTTAAAAAAAATGCATAGAAGACCTATATCTTAAAGTTCTGCAAGCCCCTCTGAATGTGGACGGGTGGTATGAGCATTGAGGAAAGGAGGGAGAGAGTGTAGAGAGGACATGTATGAGCGACAGAGAAAAGGGGAGAGAATGTAGAGTGGGCAGGTATGAGCAGTAGTGGAACAGAGAGAAAGAGGAAGGCTATTGTAGCAATTCTACAGAGGACAACAAACCACTGGTTTAGCTGACCTTTTTATATAAGATGCCTGAAAAACTCAAAGGATCTCCATAATCAAGTGTAAGCCCTATTATTATAATTATTATTATTATTATAAAGCAGTAGACACAGTCTGCTCATTAAAGGCATCAGTTGAAATGTGTGAAAGTTTCATAACAATGTTTGAAGTGAAATTTTGGGACTTGTGAAGGCAACGATCTATTCTAAAAGCCATTATCCATGACAAAAAAGATGATACAATTACTAAAATGGCCAAAATGTCATAAATAATATGTGTATTGCAGAAAATGGTTTCAAATACCTACTTCAAAGAATAGTTAAAGACTCAAAGAATCTTTTAGAGGACTTTCAATTTTTATAAATAACAAACAGAGAAAGATTTTTTACAGTATGCTCATAAGAATTGTCTTGGTGGCTGGTGAAATGATGAAAATGAAGGATGAAACTAATAAAATATAAATGTGCACTTTGCTTTAGGAGCTTTGATTAAAACTATTAATTTGCAATCAACCTTTTTACATCATAATTTTGTTAAAGCTCATTTCCGTATATACTTCAACCCACCCCCCTCAGAGGCCTATAAAAATGGTTTACATAAAAATCAACATGAATGTATTTGTGAAAATATATTTACAGATTTATATATGGATATATTAGGGTAGATATGTAACAGGGTGGCCGGACCTGTAGAAAAATCAGCGCAGCTAGCATCCTGTAGATGGCAGTAGCGGTTCATTTAAATCAGCTGAGATTGGCAACAGTTGGCGAGTTGGAGGTTCACAGTACACAGTGCACAGTATTTTAGCATGAGATTTTGAGCAGAATGCCTTGACCCTTATTGATCGGTGGTAATGGTTTGTTTTCGGGCGCCCGGTTGCTATATCCGCCCCCCACTGCCGGGAAGTTTGCTCCCCTGGATGGCCTGACTGAGCTTTTGGGCACTGGGCCTAAGCCAAGGTCCTGGGAGAAGGGCCCCCTTTGTCTGCTCAGGGGCCCTCGAACTAAACCACTCCGGTATTGGGGTGGCCCCAGTGATGGATAGCCCCGAAACGCTGGCCCCGGAAACACTGGCTTCTGAGACGCTGCCCCCCGAGCCGCTAGCACCGGACTCAGACTCTGCGGGGTCCAGGGACATGAGGAAGGAGAAGGGGGCCCTGGCGGATGGTAATGGGGATGTCCCAGCCAGCCGCTCTGCCCCCTCGCTGGCCTTGCTGTCCCGGTCAGGTTTGGGGCAAGGCAGCTTCTGGCTGGGGATGGGGAGGCTGGCTGGACGCTCCTCCTCTTCGGTGTCGTCCTCCGTCCTCCTCCGCTCCTCTCCCTTCTCTCGCTTCATCTTCCTCTCCCTCCCTGTGTCCCGCCCCCTCTCCCTCTCCCTCCCTGAGTCGGACACCTCGCTCCCTCCTCCCCAACTGCGGGGGGCATCCCTGGGTAAGCTCTGTGCGCCCCTCCCTGCCGATCTTGACCTACGACCCCTGCTTCTCCGCCCCTCCCTCTCCCCCTCCTTCGCTTCCTTGTCTGTGTCTGGGGTTCTCTCCTGACTCGTGCCCCGTCCACCCAAACTGCCGCCCCTCCTCCATCTCCCCTTTCCAGTTCCCCCCCTCTTTCTCTTCGCCTTTGACCTGTGACTCTTCCTGGCCGGAGGGTTGGGGCTCTCTACTGGAGCCACACCCGGCTCCTCGGGGTGCGGAGAGGAGGAGAGGGGGGCAGCTCTACGCTCAGGGCCTGAGGAGGGGGGGTTAGAGGGTGGGGACAGAGATGAAAGGCGTTAGCTGCCAGCCATGCGGCGCATAATAACACACACACACAAGAAAGGCCAATGCTCGGCCTGTACAGCATGAGAGGATGGCTGGCGTTGCTCAGCTACACTGACCAGAGTGGCTCAGTCGCCCCTTTAAGCCTTACATGCCCCCTGTGACAAATTTGTCACATAATTTTGAGGGTTGTCAAAACCACTGACCCCACATAAATTTTGCAAGCTAATTCCCATAGTGACTTATTTAGACCACCAGTGCTGCCATCTGATGCTTAAAAGTGGAACTGACATTACACTGGCTGCAACAGCTAACCTTTCCAATATAGCCGCCCCCATGGTGGAATCCACACGATAGATCAGCACCCATTCATCACTGGATAAAGTAAACAAACAGGTAAGATAATGAAAAATAAGCTAATACTTCAGCTATGTGTCAACTGTTTTATCATTCAAGTCATTTTAGCAATAAGGTCTCCGGTCAAAGGGCCCATTGTGACATATATGTCACAGAACTAAAATGAGGTCAAAGGTCACCAAAAATTAAAAATTGCCATTGGGTTGTTATAAGCCCCTCCCCAGGACATATTAAGAGAATACATAGATTTTTCTTTCAACATATACTATAGTTGGGCATGTAAGGGTTAAGGCACTGAAACAGGTAAATTGTAAACATAGCACATGCATATAATCAAAACAGGGAACACAGTGCTCACACACTATTCAACCAGTAAACACGGGGTACTCAATTACACAAATAATCTGATTATAATAATCTGACTCTGATTGGTACATTGTCCCATAGCAACCCTCTACCCTTAGTATCAAGTTTTCCATTACATAATAATGTACCTTCATTTTCGGCCGCCAGGGACGCTCGAAGACTACGCCTAAGTCTCCCAAACCTTGGGTTCCCCTAAAGTTTAGTAAGTTATCTGAGGACATGGATGGTTCCAGAACACTCAGGTGCACATGCTCAGGTAGTGGGACCAGGCTGACAGATATGGTCATTCCGGAAGTTAAGCTCATAAGGCCGGCCTTGAGGGTTTGGCATGGTTTAGCTTATTTAGGCTTCTTGGCAGATTCATAAGTTTTTGCTTCTTTACTGCTACAGCAGTTTTTTTTAAATAAAGGTTTTCCTGTTGAATTGAGATTAGGGTTTTACTTTGAATTTAGAATGTTTTAGGATATTTTCCCACCACAGCTGCTCAGGTGTTCCATGGCCAGGTGTGTTTTCCCCACTGATCTATATATAAGAACTGGATAGCTGATGACGTCATAATTTTGAAGAAACCGTGCCACCATATTGGTATGCCCAACTATAATCTCTCAGAACATTACTCACATTGAACATGTTGCAGCCAACGATATAATTAACTGAGAAGATATCTTTTCACAGACACGGAAGAGGCAGTATTTTATGTTTCCTCCTCAGATCGACCTGACTGTACGAAAAATGCTTCAAGGACCGTAGATTTAACTACAGTGGGCAGCAGTCGTACGTGCCTTTAACATTTTCAATGGTCAGTATCAGCATTTGACGGTACGACCAATGAGTGCGTTCCACTGCCCTGAGTGGGGCAGTGGTACAACGAAATTGAAATCCAAGTCTTTGAGACTGAAGAAGAAAAGACGTTAATCCAGCATGTATTATTATTATTCTGTGTGGGAGGATTTAAAACCTTCATGAAAAAATAAAGTAGCCGTAAGATCGCACTTTGTCAACCACTGTCTTTATTTTAGAAACACTGGGTTTGAGATTCACTTACACATAACGCATATGTAACTCCCAACGGATGTCTTGGATTGAGTTTTCTCTTGTGCTGTGTTCACTCAGTAGCTGCCATGAAGCTCGGCTAATTTTCCTACGAAGCGAAAGTGAGTTCGCTGAAGAGAACGCAACGTAAACTTATCAAGGTCGCTAAATTAGCGTTCACATGAGAAGTGCGGTGAGTTGTGCGTTGTGGAGATTTTGTAAAACTGCCTGCCATTCATTGTCGAGTGTGAATCACATTATCTATTTTAGTAGTGTTGAGGATTTTATTTCAGCATTGTTTGTTTTTTCGATAATATTGATTATAGATATATTTTATCATTTGCTCATACTAATAATCAATAATTATATTATGAGGGCAACAGATAGACACACACACATACATGCAAGTAATTCATATACTGCAGTGCAAACACAGACAAATATACAAACAGGGCAATTCAGTTCACACTTGCTTGAGCAGTACACACACATAAGCAGGCTTTTTGCTTAGTTGATTCAAAAACCATAATCATAAGATGTATTTGATTTCTGCAGCTTTGATCAATATTTGTTCAGCAAAATCATTATTTGCTACTGAAAACATACTCAATTGAATTATTTGTTTTTAATTTGATATGCATCAAATTCATCCACTGGTATCTTTTTCTTTTGGCTGTATTTTCTGTCTTTGTATTTCTGATCTCTGTATATTTTTCATCTGGGTATGACCGTAAGTGTCCATTGTAATGCGCATGCATCTCCTGCGTGATTCATGCGTGACAGTATTTTTTCACAGTGGGATGTATCAAATTCAGAAGGATTACCTAATTGCAATCTCAAGTTACTTGACCAATTGTAATGAGGGGAGGGACCATATTTTCCTGTATAAAAACTGTATGCCATAGCTCAGTTGGGGAGTTTGTGACGGGGTTAAAGAAAATCGGGAGTGCTACGGATGGTTCGTGAGGGACCAGATCGGGAGAGGAGGAACCCAGCTTTGCATTTTTCATCATGACACAATAAAGCCTAAATTTTTCCTTTTTCAAGAATCTGTCTCTCTCCAATTGCTTGAGGATGGGGCAATCTCAATATGTTGAAGAAAATCCACAACAGTAGCTCTAACGTTACATCCTCATTGATAACCTGGCAAATAAAATTTGTCCGTCTGGTAATTGAGTGTCAGCGGAACATGAACTTAGCCTTTTTAGTGCTGGAATAAATTTGCCTTAATTATGAGACCAATCAAGACCTGGTTCAGTTGTCTAGTTAGTCTGGTCTAATATTATACACTGCGTTACACAGCAGTTTTACTGGATTATCGAATTTATGCCGTGTTACATTAATTGATCAGGCTAACTTCAGTTCGGCAATCTAGGTAGCTTTAGGCTAACCTGATGGATCACGTCAGTGAACATTAATTGGAATTGTTCCAATAATAACCGTTAGGTGGGCTAACATTGACACATTATCTGCCGTTAATGTAGGTCGCCAGTGGCTAATAATAAGCAATATATTTGTTGAAATTAATTTATGTGTATCCGTCTTCACTACAGCCAGTGCATTGTCTCGCCACATCCCCCCAAAAATGTCGCTCCGCATTGCAAGGCGGCACATCAGCGCTTCTCTGCCATAGAATACTATATAACGATTGCTTACTACCGGGCATAGTAAAATGGCTGCCCGACCACTTCCGCTTGCTTCAACCTCTCAACGAAGTTCTGCATCACGTCAGCAATCCAGTTATTCTATATAGATCAGTGGTTTTCCCCCTTTTTTCATTCTGGGGATGATTTTGAGGGGAGTGTTCACAACTGGAACCGGTTGCTGTTAAGTCTCTATACGATGTCCAGAGAGCTGTCACGGTCAGTGAATGAAGCCATTAGGAGGCTGAAAAATCCAAAGCAACGAATGAAGGAGAACGCTTAGGAAGATTAAAAGGCCCAGAAGACCCTGAATCACAACCGTGGTGGATGAAAGAAGAACTGTACAGTGGGGTACAAAAATTAGGGCACCCCTGGTTTTAAATGTCTGCTACAATTAATCTCCAAGTGATTGAAAGCAAACCTGAACACTAAATTCTATAAAGGTAAACATGACACATTCCATCACATTTTAAAGCAATAATATTTTTTATTAACTTTTTACATTTTCAATATAATTAAACAAGGAAAAGGGCCTTGAGCAAAAGTTTGGGAACCCTGTCAGCTAGTACTTTGCAACTCCTCCTTGGGCAGCTTTAACAGCTTGCAAACGCTTCTTCTTGCATGCTCGGCATTTTGAGGTCTCTGCACAGATTTTCAATAATATTCAAGTCTGGGGACTGTGATGGCCATTACAAATCCTTCATCCGTCTTTCCCGGGATACATCATGTTGGATTTCGAGGTTTGCTCACCATTCAGCAGGTTTTTGAACATCTGCTCTTTCATATTTTCTTGTTAAGAGTCCATTCAACTCTTAAAATGTTCAGCGAATATTTTACATTTTTTCTGCTTTTCAATGTTTTTATCTACAACTTATCTTTAATTTAGGGACACAAATTTAGCCTTTTCAAGTTTTCAAGCTGAAGCATGCACACAAATTTTCTTCTGAAAATTTAGCCTTTTCCAGATGTTATTATTATTATTACTATTCAACACTGTTCTATTATGCTCGCCAACCCCTTTCCAGATCATTTATGCAACAGAGTTTGTGATCGGAAACTCTAGCACAGTTGGGTTATGTTGCACGACAATGATCCGAAACAAACAAGCTTTTTAATAAAGGTTTTGGAGCATCCTAGTCAATGTCCTGACTTAAATGACAGCTGTGGCTGTCCTTAAGTGAGGAATTCATGGTCAAAAACCCTCCAGTTCGGCTGAATTAAAAGAATTGTGCAGACTAGAGTGAGGGATTATTGCAAAAAAAATTCTCAAGCCTGAAAATTTTTCTTCAGGTCGGGTCATGAGGAATGAGTTAGTTGATCAGCCGACATCCTGCATTTCGTCGGTCGGCATGAGGAAATTTGAGCACAGGTTTCAACAGTGATGTAATAACACATGGGTTTGGGCTTTAACTGCCTCATAACTGGGACATCAGGGCCGAAACAAAGGCTCCAAAGTCAAGCTCGGTGCATGATGGGTTGTTCTTGGATAAGTAACCCAAGTTCCCCTATGGACACCACTATAAGGATTGATCAGAATTTTCAGCACAAAATTATTCCAGAAAATCTTATTTTTCCACTGCTGTTGAATTCACATTGCACGACTAACTCTATATCTAGAATGATTTTTCAAACTTACCAACTAATTTACACACTATTGAAACATGCAAGACATTTTTTTGAAAATAATAAACGTAGAACTCTGTGAAGGCTTAAATATAGTTCGGAAAAACAGTATATATAGAGGGACATAAAATGTTGATAAACTATTTTATTTAAGGGGGATATAAAATTATTCACTACTTCGCAAACAATGTCAGCAAAACAGCTGACTTGCTGTTCTATAAGATGACAGTTCAGTCTCGTTTTCCTCACAGTTCAAAGCTAAATGCATTCTGAGAAAGTGAAAAGTTTCGAGCTTGTTAGCTGAAACCGCCTCTATTCTTACTGGATTCAAGACGATAACCCAACCGCACAGAGCACTGCCCGTGTTTTAAAGTAGATGACGTTAATTAAAGTATTTAACCAATTCTGACAAGCAAAATTACATTTAGTATGCTCAAAGCTCATTAAATCCATCCTTTCTCTATACCTGGAAATGGAGCCCATCCCAGCAGACTCTGGATGAAAGGCACGGACCCACCCTGGACAGCTCGCCAATTCATCGTAGGGTGCACACACCATTCATTCGAATTTAATTTTAATATTCAATATCGCAAATGCATATGCTGCAAATGCCCCCGCAACCCATGAGTCATCAGTGACACAGCTGCTACTGTAATATGCCATGACCACGTCTGTCAGCACTATAAATGAAACTCTAAATTTTCTTGACTAAATGTATGCTTGACGTTTTTACACACCCGAATGTTTAGCTCGGTACTCAAACATCAAGGTAAGCCAAAAAAGTGCTGATTTTATTCGATAATAGCAGGTGAGTTTGAAAATGGAATTATTTCCCTTCTGCTTATACCGAACTCAGTACAAAAGTAAATTCGAAGTCCTCACATAATCAGCAGCCCAGTTATAAAATATACATAAGGTCGATCTTCGTTTTGCTCTCATCTGTTTCTTTCTTCTGGGACTCTCGCATTTTCTCTGCACAGATGGAGTTCAGCCGCATCAGCGAATCTCCGCAGCATCACTCCTGTGCACTGATGCTGCTCACTAACAGTGTGTCGCTCCCATCTAATTTTGTCCAGCGCTTCCAACCCGCTCAACACTTCTAGAGAATGGCTGAACTAGAAATACTGTCTCTGTTCGTGCAGTGCTGTCATGCAGGTTCGGTGCATGCATAAAATAATACTTAATATTTTGTATCTTAAAAGTTGCTAAAAAGTTATGACATCAAGTATGCACATCTGCTATTGTTTTAACAATTGAGTGTGCATGCAATGGTAAATATACACCGCCTGGCCAAAAAAAAAGTCGCACACTCAAATATTTAGTTGGAACCCCTGTAGCTTTGATTACAATGCATATTTGTCTTGTCATTGTTTTGACAACTATATGCACTGCCAGAACATTTCTTTTGTGAAATGTGAAATGCCATGATTTTTGTCCAAGATCTTGTCTTCTCGACATAATGGTTGAACCACTCGGTGGTCTTGAGTACATCCCAATAACTTTTATTATGTTAAAAGTCTGAATTTTGTGGTGGAAAATTTGTTTGTGAAAATGATTCCTCCTGCTTGGTTTTGTCATTCATGGTTTTCTTTGCTAAATACAGGCCAATAACTTGCCCGTTCTGAAATACTGTAACATCGTTTCCACCATCAGGGAATGTGTTTTCCGACATGATTTTGTAAGAAATGAATAGCGACGCACTTCATCAGTCAGGGTTAAAATGATTATCGCCATCTGAAACATTTTAATAACCGCAATAATGATCCAATTTTAGAATTTGTTCATTAACTTCCAAACGGTGACTTTTTTTTGGCCGGGCAGTGTATGATCAACTGCGCAGTTTTTTTTGGCTGAATTTATACCGTGCTGAAAATGCACATGAGGACGTACAACCCCAATTCTGAAATAGTTGGCACGAAGTAGAGCTGAGCGATATGGATTAAAACTCATACCCCGGTATTATTAGGCTGACTGGCGGTATACGGTATGAAAACGATATTTTATACAGAGCAAGAAAAGTGATTCATTTTACTCAACATCATCAGTGTATCAAAACCTATTTTATTTAAAGACTTGGACCACATACAAACCTAACAGATTTTCTTTCTCTGCTCAAGAAGGCACAGCTGTGAAAATAAATGTAAGCAGCTTATCTTTTCTGATGGAAAGCGATACACAGTTATGTAAAATCAAATCTCTACAACAATAGCCAATATTTCATACAAATAGGCATAATTCTGCTCATAGAGCTCAAGAGCTGTGCAAATAACAAAACCGTAAAGAGCACTGTGGTAGCTACAGGCCAACCCTGAATGAGAACCTACGCCTTATGTTTCACATGAAAAGTGATTCAAATAAAAATATCAAAAATGGTTAATTGATACCTAAATGTATACCTCTGCTCCTGCAGAACTGTGTGAAAGTCAAAAATGTAAAAGGATTCAATAGGCCTACCCTGGCTAAGAGCCTGCAGGCCTGCGGCTGTGCATGAACACAGATTTAAATAAGGGAAAAACATAATTCAAGAATAATCAAGTAGCAATTGAAGACACGGCTTCTCTCCCCCATGCGATCCAACAGCGTCAAAATAATGGGCTACATCAGGGCTGCCAACTTTGTATGCATTCTCATGTATATGGCGTAGGTCACACGCATTTTGAAGGCATATTCAACGGTGAATAACGGTGAAGGCATAACGGTGAATTTCACCAACACGGAAAGCAATGACGACTCTGGACCTCTCGCACTTTTTTAAATTGGGGATTAAAAGCAATGCATTTGTTTCATGATCGTTTTTATTGTTTGAATGGAATACTATAAGTTGTACAGCTCTTTCAAGGGGTATATGGCGTGATGTAGGCTACCCTGCCTCTGAATCTATGTTCCCCAAGGCGAAGCCGCGGGGAACATAGATTCAGAGGCAGGGTACATCACGCCATATACCCCTTTGAAAGAGCTGAACAACGTTTTTATCTTACCGTGTTTATCTTACGGTGGCAACCTATATATTGTTCTTAAATCCAAGTAAAAGTGACACAGCGTCTCAGCCAAGCGAACGCTGTCGAAGCATTCAAAGTCCACATCTTCTCCTTTTTCTGTTAGGTATTCACGCAAAATAGACGAAGATAAGGTATTTAACTTTTTTGTATTTTGGGGGATCACTCTTGCGCGTTTCTCAAGAATGTCGTCGTCTGTGTGACTAGCGAAACGTTTCGATGCCATTTTGACAGCTGTCAAAAGCAGACGAAACGCGGTAAACAATTCAGATTTACGTTCCATTACATCGGCAAACAAGGGGTTGAATCGAATTCACGGAATTCAAAATCATACTCTCACGGGGTATATGATCATATACCCCGTGAGACTCTCAGGGTACATGCTGGAAAAGAATGAAACGTCTGACAGCCAATCAAAATAAAGGATTTTAACGTTAGGTAAGATAAGACTATTTGAAATGTCTTAATGCCATTCCATGGCTTCCAATTCCCGAGTAAAGAAAGAATTTGAGACATGATTGATTTCCATGTCACTAGAGGGAAAATGAACCGTTATGCACGTGAAACTGATTAACTTTCATGCACATCGACTGTAATTCTGCAAGAGAATCTCTTAAATGCGGATTAATTGAATAATTGCGGACTACAACACTGGAACGTGCCACTAAGAAGCATGAGAGTTGGCAGCTCTGGCTACATTAAGTACAGAAAGATAATTTAATTATAAATAGGTCTATGCACTAGCACTCAACTACGGATTTTTTTTTTCCAGCGAGAGCAGCATTTCAGAATTCTTTTGTGAATGAAGGTAATTTCAGTGACAAATACGAACACCTATTTTTGCAGCATGGTCACGCCATTGACTATTAAAAAAAAGACAGCTGTCCGATTGGAAAATGTTTACGGATGAAAGCACGTACTTGTCTCCAGAATTCCCTTCATTTGCTGAAGAGTTCTGAAATATCGTCGCCGAGCACCGGTCCATAGACCTAATTATAATAAATGTATTTTTCTGTACTGAACTGAATGTAACCCATTATTTTGTCGCCGTTAGATCGCATGGGGGAAACCCGTGTCTTCAATTGCCACTTGACTTTTTTTGTATTGGAAAACGTTTTAGAAAGGAAAACCAGACAGTTGTCAAGAAAGGGATGGATATTAAACCCCCGAATTTTCAGGTCGAGCCCCGGCCATTACGAGTTATCTCGAAGTCGGCAGTCAACGTGTTAAGTGCCAGTAGCTCAAGTGACGAAGAGCGCTTAATAAAATAAGTGACAATTTAATAAATCGTGGACAAAAAAGATGTAGTCCATGGGCCAGACCAAATGTTGGTACCACCCAAGGTGGCAAAACTTCAGTGATTTTTTCTCATTTCTTGAACCACCAAGAGTAAAATAATGTATGATAACCCTTCCAATACAGTAGCTTTTCTTATTTTTCTTGCAGAATTCCTGTTTTTGGCTATGTCGCGACTACGCATACTCGCCTCCTGTCAGCAATGAAAGATTATGACCCAGCTTCTATTAGTTAAGGCAATGAAAAGTTTGACAGACCAGATGTTTGCTATCCAGTCATGTATTTTGTTCTTATTTTGCATCTATTCACGCACATTCTTCATTTTCAGTGACTTTGTTATGTTAAAATTGGCTTAGTTTCGCGCAACTTGTACTTCATCTGTTTCCAATACTTTACTTCGTGATGATCTTTGCTGGAAGGGAGACTGGATGCTACACTTTGCGAGTATACGAGCAATGATTCCTTGGTGCTTTGCTTATGACAGGGTAAATTATGCCCGCTACCTCCCCTACTACTACGTGCAGATGTCTCAGCTACCCATCACACATCCAGATGTGCATACAGAGTTCATGAAAGGGTGTTTCTCAGTTCAGTTGGGAACCACAAATCCCTTTGGTCGAATCCCTGTTGACTAAACGATAGAAGAAACTGTGAACAAGGACACTCAGACAGCTGGGGGTACAAAGGGATTCAGCCGTAAACCAGGAGCGGTGACAAAATATTACTTAACAGTTGAACACAGGAGCATGTACCTCAGGCAACTGAGAGACACGATAGGTCAAAGCTGGTCCAAATTTTCTCATCCAGATCTACAAGGTTCAAGGTTCAGTAAAGATGAGGCAGACGTAGAATCTCTCATTGACCTTATGGAGAATAACTGGATCAACCCGATGACCCTCTAAGAAACTGAATTGGTTAGCCTCTCCATCGGCAACTTAGCTCCACTTGATGTAACCAAAGATCTTCTGAGAGCCCATGAGATAGGTGAAGAAGCTTACCAGGTGTTTAAACAAGAAAGGCTAGACGAGGATCCACCACATGTCAAGTTCCATGAGAAAATGACCAAGAAAGGTTTGAAGACATTCTCAAATGTCAGCAAGAAAACTGCTCATGGAAAGAAAGCACACAATGTGGTTTTGAAAGCAGATAGAAACCTGTTCCATCACATGATATTGGTGGCTGAAACCAGGAAGGTGAACATGAAAGATGTCCTTGCCCACCCACTGGGTCCACTGCCATGGACACTGGCAAATGCTGATGGGTCCCTTCGGAAGACATATAAAGCTACACTTGCAAGGGAGCTAGAAAAAAATGTGTCTCCTGCAGAACAGATAGCAACCCCATCCACTACCATCATTGATGGGATGACTGTGTTCCAAAAAATGAATGCCAACAACAAAAAGTTTGGACAGGTGGCAGAGTTGGGATTATCTCAGGTTCTCCGTGATGGGGCACAAAGCCAGGGAATTGATGTTGTGTTTGATGTCTACCGCCATACTTCAATCAAAGATGCTGAAAGATTGAATCGGGGTACAGATTCTTCTATTCAATACGAGCATCTCGCTGGGGGACATCACATTCAACAGTGGAGAATATTCCTCTCAAACCCCAGTAACAAGACCAGTCTTATCAAGTTCCTGGTAGAAGAGTGGAAGCAGCCACAATACAGAGTAAACGTTGCATAACAAGGTGTTGTACATAACTTGTGAGGAAAACTGTTTCAAAGTAACAAAGGATGGATATGAAGAAGTAGCAGAACTTTTCTCTACACAGGAAGAGGCTGATACGCGACTGCTCTTGCATGCTTTCCATGCATGCAGAAAATGAGGGTGCAAAGTCAGTTATCATCACAGCTGAGGACACTGACGTCATGGTGCTTGGCCTGGCCTTCCAGAAGGCCATTCCCTGTCCTTTATACCAAAAATGTGGAACACAGAACCGGATATGTTTTGTTGACATCAGCAAACTTGCAAGCTCACTCGGAGACAACATCTGTGAGAGCCCAATTGGCTTACATTCTTTTACCGGCTGTGACAGTGTGAGTGCCTTTGCTGGTCGAGGGAAAATAAATGCATTGAAGACAATGAAAAAGGATGCTTCCTGCCAAGGTGCCTTTGGTCAGCTGGGACAGTCGTGGAATGTGAGTGATGAGCGGTTCCAGAAAATTGAACAGTTCACCTGCCGCATGTACGTTGCAAATAGCAGCATCACTAAGGTGAACGAATTGCGTTACCAGCTCTTCTGCACCAAGAGGGGAGAGGTAGAATCTAGTCAGCTGCCACCATGCAAAGACAGTCTGTTAATGCATGTTCTACGAGCCAACTACCAGACTGCAATCTGGAGGTGCTCTCTTGATGCTATACCTTCAATACTGTGTCCTACTCAGCATGGATGGATGAATGATGATAGCAAGCTTGCCATTTGCTGGATGCATTTTCCACCTGCACCAGAGATTGTTCTGGAACTGTTAGCATGTAAGTGTGTGCGCTCATGTAAAATGCCGACTTGCACTTGCTTGAAAAATGGACTGGTATGCACAGATATGTGCAGATTACAGAGTTGCAGCGACCAGAAGCCTCAGGATGAGCCAGCGCTGCTCTTCGAACTCAGGGAGTCTGATGATGATAGTGATGGGCAGTGTGATGAGTGACTGATAGCACATGTACTATTGCATGAACTTTAATGGTACAGTTGTTACTGCCACATGGGCAGACATCGAACTTGATGGCAACATGAATAACAAGTTGTAGGGGTTTACAAGAGTGCCAGATATTTTTTTATGTGGTTTTATACTTCAGTTAATGCTTACTCTCAGTGTAATTTTCCTTGTTATATTGGATTTCATTTGTGTATTCAGGCAACTATACATTCATAAAGGCCACCTCAAATGAGCGAGAACTTAGGGAGTTTGATGATGATAGTGATGGGCAGTGTGATGAGTGACTGATAGCACATGTACTATTGCATGAACTTTAATGGTACAGTTGTTACTGCCACATGGGCAGACATCGAACTTGATGGCAACATGAATAACAAGTTGTAGGGGTTTACAAGAGTGCCAGATATTTTTTTATGTGGTTTTATACTTCAGTTAATGCTTACTCTCAGTGTAATTTTCCTTGTTATATTGGATTTCATTTGTGTATTCAGGCAACTATACATTCATAAAGGCCACCTCAAATGAGCGAGAACTTAGGGAGTTTGACGATGAGAATAGTTAAGAGTTGTACGAGTAGCTGACAGTATTACTGTGGTAACATGCACATTTTTCCGAGCTGAAAATTTATTTGACAATCATTGTTATATACCATATCAGTAGACAGAACTTGATTGCAACATCGTCTTTCATATCTTTATGTGAATGGGATCTTTCAGGATCACAAATTTTCTTTTTATGTGCTTTGGAAATTCAATTAAAATTCAACCATTTAATATGATTTGTCTTATTTTGTTTTCTTGCTTAGATGTTTTATGTAATTGGGAAACTATACATTCTTAATGGCCAGTTCTGTCATCTAATGACTTTGATTTATGTCCTTAATTGGTACGTAATAACGCGAATTTCATCATTTTTGACCCTCGTACGGTAACGCTATAAATGTCATGAAAACTACCACTAAGCTACCATTCCAGCAAGGTTATCATATCAGGATATGTTCAATACATATCAAGGATTACAAAAATCATCACTAACCTTTGCCACCTCAGATGGTACCAATATGTGATTTTGGGGGCCTGGGCCCATGGACTAATAAGACCAGTAAAGTTAAAGAGAACTTCAACAAGCCGTCTCACACAAACGTGATGGACAGGCTATACATCAGCATACATCCACGAAACGACTTTTGAAACAACTTGCTTGCGAAAGGTATGACAGATAGCGTCTTGTTGCTCCTCATCAGTAATCTTATATCCCAAATACCTCCAAATTACAGAGCCATTCCCCCCCTACTTCGGAACCAGCTCCTGTTCATCATCGATCGCCATACTACTGTCTGCTAAGTCTCTCGCCTCTACTGGCACCTTATCAGTCATGTTTATGGAAACTTTGTTGTGTGAAGGGGGAGCGCACCAGCACACGCAAGGGGCGGAGCTCGAAGGCCCCGAGCAGTGAAAGCTGTCTGAAAATGCCTGATAGGAAAGCAGCAGAGTGGGCAACGTACACATAATAATATAATAAATAACAAGACAATTCCCACAGAAATTGTAAAAGTGGGCCTGGCCTCTGCAGGTCGGGACGCAGGGCTGCCCTGAGATTCGGCTTGGACTACTCAATAGTCTATTTTGTCTGCATTTTTTAGACGTAAAAAAGGTGGTTGCGATGGTGTTCTGAGTGGTTGCTAAGGCATTGCCAGGCAATTGCTATGGTGTTCTGGGTGGTTGCTGGGTGGTTGATAGGGCATTGCTAGGCAGTTGCTATGGTGTTCTGGGTGGTTGCTAGGGCGTTGCTAGGCAGCTGCTTATGTTGTTTAGGCATTGCTTGTCTTTGTTTGAGAGTTGGAAAAGAGTTTCTATGTGAGTGTATGAGTTCAAGGCGAGAGGGTGAAGATGAGAGCGATTTTCTCATTGAATATCATTATAATGAGGTTTCAGAGGTCCATGTATTTTGGGAATTGTGGGAAATCTGTAAGTTAGATCGCTGAGTAAAGTCATAGCACACTCCTCACAAGCGAGCTGCACGTTTTGACTTGTAATGTGTGGGGATCGGGTGAAAATTGTGGGAGAAGTAGCGAACCGTGCGATTACGAAAGAAATTGGAATAATAACTAGAAAATTCCAGCAGAAATTTTGAATGTGCCTGCTGCTCTACGAGTACAGTGTTGGAGATGGTTGCCAGCGTTCTGGTATGCAATAGATATCATGTTCTGGGTGGTTGGTAGGGCGTTGCTAGACTGTTGTTATGGTGTTCTGGGGGGTTGCTAGGGCATTGCTAGGTGGTTGCTACGGTCTTCTGGGTGGTTGCTATGGCGTTGCTAGGCAGTTGCTATGGTGTTCTGGGTGGTTGTTAGGGCATTGCTAGGCTGTTATTATGGTGTTCTGAGTGGTTGCTAGTGCGTTGCTAGGCAGTTGCTATGGTGTTCTGGGTGGTTGCTAGGGCATTGCTAGGCAGTTGCTATGGTGTTCTGGGGGGTTGCTAGGCGGTTGCTATGGTGTTCTAAGTGGTTGCTAGGGCGTTGCTAGGCGGTTGCTATGGTGTTCTGAGTGGTTGCTAGGTCGTTGCTAGGCAGTTGTTATGGTGTTCTGGGTGGTTGCTAGGGCGTTGCTAGGCAGTTGCTATGGTGTTCTGGGTGGTTGCTAGGCGGTTGCTATGGTATTCTGGGTGGTTGCTATTCGGTTGCTATGGTGTTCTGGGTCGTTGCTAGGGCGTTGCTAGGCGGTTGCTATGGTGTTCTGAATGGTTGCTAGGGCGTTGCTATGGTGTTCTGGGTGGTTGCTAGGGCATTGCGAGGCGGTTGCTATGGTGATCTGTGTGGTTGCTAGGGCGGTGCTAGGCGGTGGCTATGGTGTTCTGGGTCGTGGCTAGGGGGTTGCTAGGCGGTTGCTATGGTGTTTTGGGTGGTAGGTATGGCGTGGCTATGGTCTTGTGGGTGGTTGCTCGGCGGTTGCTATGATGTTCTGGGTGGTTGCTAGGGCGTTGCTAGGCGGTTGCTATGGTGTTCTGGGTGGTTGCTAGGTGGTTGCTATGGTGTTCTGGGTGGTTGCCAGGGCGTTGCTAGGCAGTTGCTATGGTGTTCTAGGTGGTTGTTAGGGCGTTGCTAGGCAGTTGCTATGGTGTTCTGGGTGGTTGCTAGGCGGTTGCTATGGTGTTCTAAGTGGTTGCTAGGGCATTGCTAGGCGGTTGCTATGGTGTTCTGGTTGGTTGCTAGGGCGTTGCTATGGTGTTCTGGGTGGTTGCTAGGGCATTGCTAGGGGGTTGCTATGGTGTTCTGGGTGGTTGCAAGGGCGTTGCTATGGTGTTCTTGTTGGTTCCTAGGGCGTTGCTAGGCGGTTGCTATGGTGTTCTGGGTGGTTGCTAGGGCGTTGCTAGGCGGTTGCTATGGTGTTCTGGGTCGTTGCTAGGGCGTTGCTAGGTGGTTGCTATGGTGTTTTGGGTGGTTGCTAGGGCGTTGCTAAGTGGTTGCTATGGTGTTCTGGGTGGTTGCTTGGCGGTTGCTAGGTGTTCTGGGTTGTTGCTAGGGCGTTGCTAGGCAGGTGCTATGGTGTCCTGGGCGGTTGCTATGGTGTTCTGGGTGGTTGCTAGGCAGTTGCTATGGTGTTCTGGGTGGTTGCTAGGGCTTTGCTAGGCAATTGCTATGGTGTTCTGGGTGGTTGCTAGGGATTTGCTAGGCAGTTGCTATTGTGTTCTGGGTGGTTGCTAGGCGGTTGCTATGGTGTTCTGGGTTGTGGCTAGGGCATTGCTTGGCGGTTGCTTTGGTGTTCTGGGTGGTTGCTAGGGCGTTGCAAGGCAGTTGCGATGGTGTTCTGGGTGGTTGCTAGGCAGTTGCTATGGTGTTCTGGGTGGTTGCTGGGCGTTGCGAGGCAGTTGCTATGGTGTTCTGGGTGGTTGCTAGGGCGTTGCTAGGCAGTTGCGATGGTGTTCTGGGTGGTTGCTAGGCAGTTGCTATGGTGTTCTGGGTGGTTGCTGGGCGTTGAGAGGCAGTTGCTATGGTGTTCTGGGTGGTTGCTAGGCAGTCGCTATGGTGTTCTGGGTGGTTGCTAGGGCGTTGCTTTGGTGTTCTGAGTAGTTGCCAGGGCGTTGCTAGGCGGTTGCTATGGTGTTCTGGGTGGTTTCTAGGGCGTTGCTAGGCAGTAGTTATGGTGTTCTGGGTGGTTGCTAGGCTGTTGCTATGGTGTTCTGGGTTGTTGCTAGGGCGTTGCTAGGCAGTTGCTATGGTGTTCTGGGTGGTTGCTAGGCAGTTGCTATGGTGTTCTGGGTGGTTGCTAGGCGGTCGCTATGGTGTTCTGGGGGGGTGCTAGGGCGTTGCTTTGGTGTTCTGAGCAGTTGCTAGGGTGTTGCTCGGCGGTTGCTATGGTGTTCTGGGTGGTTTCTAGGGCGTTGCTAGGCAGTAGTTATGGTGTTCTGGGTGGTTGCTAGGCTGTTGCTATGGTAATCTGGGTTGTTGCTGGGGCGTTGCTAGGCAGTTGCTATGGTGTTCTGGGTTGTTGCTAGGCAGTTGCTATGGTGTTCTGGGTCGTTGCTAAGCAGTTGTTATGGTGTTCTGGGTGGTTGCTAGGGCGCTGCTAGGCAGTTGCTATGGTGTTCTGGGTGGTTGCTAGGGCGTTGCTAGGCAGTTGCTATGGTGTTCTGGGTGGTTGCTAGGCAGTTGCTATGGTGTTCTGGGTCGTTGCTCGGGCGTTGCTAAGCAGTTGTTATGGTGTTCTGGGTGGTTGCTAGGGCGTTGCTAGGCAGTTGCTATGGTGTTCTGGGTGGTTGCTAGGCAGTTGCTATGGTGTTCTGGGTCGTTGCTCGGGCGTTGCTAAGCAGTTGTTATGGTGTTCTGGGTGGTTGCTAGGCGGTTGCTATGTTGTTCTGGCTGGTTGCTAGGGCGTTGCAAGGTGGTTGCTATGGTGTTCTGGGTGGTTGCTAGGGCGTGGCTAGGCGTTTGCTATGGTGTTCTGGGTGCTTTCTAGGGCGTTGTTAGGCAGTTGTTATGGTGTTCTGGGTGGTTGCTAGGGCGTTGCTAAGCAGTTGCTATGGTGTTCTGGGTGGTTGCTAGGGCGTTGGGAGGCCGTTGCTATGGTGTTCTGGGTGGTTGCTAGGGCAATGCTAGGCAGTGGCTATGGTGTTCTGGGTGGTTGCTAGGCGGTTGCTTTGGTGTTCTGGGTTGGTGCTAGGGCATTGCTAGGCAGGTGCTATGGTGTTCTGGGTGGGTGCTAGGCAGTTGCTATGGTGTTCTAGGTGGTTGCTAGGGCGTTGCTGGGCAGTTGCTATGGTTTTCTGGGTGGTTGCTAGGCGGTTGCTATGGTGTTCTGGGTTGTTGCTAGGGCGTTGCTAGGCAGTTGCTATGGTGTTCTGGGTGTTTGTGAGGCGGTTGCTGGGGTGTGCTGGGTGGCTGGTTGGGCGTTGCTAGGCGGTTGGTATGGTGTTGTGGGTGGTTGCTAGGGCGTTGATTGGCAGTTGCTATGGTGTTGTGGGTGGTTGGGAGGGCGTTGCTAGGCGGTTGCTATGTTGTTGTGGGTGGTTGTTAGGGCGTTGCTAAGCAGTTGCTACGGTATTGTGGGTGGTTGCTAGGGCGTTGTTAGGCGGTTGCTATGGTGTTCTGGGTGGTTGCTAGGGCGTTGCTAGGCAGTAGCTATGGTGTTTTTGGTGGTTGCTAGGCGGTTACTATGGTGTTCTGGGTGGTTGCTAGGGCAATGGTAGTCGGTTGCTATGGTGTTCTGGGTGGTTGCTAGGCGGTTGTAATGGTGATCTGGGTTGTTGCTAGGGGGTTGCTAGGCAGTTGCTATGGGGGGGGGGGTGGTTGTTAGGCAGTTGCTATGGTGTTCTGGGTGGTTGCTAGGGCGTTGCTATGGTTTCCTGGGTGGTTGCTAGGCGGTAGCTATGGTGTTCTGGGTTGTTGCTAGGGCGTTGCTAGGCAGTTGCTTTGGTGTTCTGGGTGGTTGCTCGGCGGTTGCTATGGTGTTCTGGGTGGTTGTTAGGGCGTTGCTAGGCTGTTATTATGGTGTTCTGGGTGGTTGCTAGGGCGTTCTTGGTGGTTGCTATGGTGTTTGTTATGTTGTCTTGTCTTTGATTGAGAGTTGGAAAAGAGTTTCTATGTGAGTGTATGAGTTCAAGGCCTGAGGGTGAAGATGAGAGCGATTTTCTCATTGACTTCCATTATAACGAGGTTTCAGAGGTCCTTGTTTTTTGGGAATTGTGGGAAATCTGTCAGTCGGATCGCTGAGTAAAGTCAAAGCACACTCCTCATAAGAGAGCCGCACGTTTTGACGTGTAATTTGTGGGGATCGGGTGAAAATTGTGGGAGATGTAGCGAACCGTGCGATTCCGGAAGAACTTGGAATAATAATAATAACTAGAAAATTCCCGCAGAAATTTTGAATGTGCCTGCTGCTCTACGAGTACAGTGTTGGAGATGGTTGCCAGCGTTTTGGTATGCAGCAGATATCATGTTCTGGGTGGTTGCTAGAGCGTTGCTAGGCGGTTGCTATGGTGTTCTGGGTGGTTGCTTGGGCGTTGCTAGGCAGTTGCTATGGTGTTCTGGGTGGTTGCCAGGCGGTTGCTATGGTGTTCCGGGTGGTTTCTAGGGCATTGCTAGGCGGTTGCTATGGTGTTCTGGGTGGTTGCTTGGGCGTTGCCAAGCAGTTGCTATGGTGTTCTGGGTGGTTGCTAGGGCGTTGCTAGGCGGTTGCTATGGTGTTATTGGTGGTTGCCTGGCGGTTGCTATGATGTTCTGGGTGGTTGCTAGGGCATTGCTAAGCAGTTGCTATGGTGTTCTGGTTGGTTGCTAGGGCGTTGCTATGGTGTTCTGGGTGGTTGCTAGGGCATTTCTAGGCAGTTGCTATGGTGTTCTGGGTGGTTGCTAGGGCGTTGCTAAGCGGTTGCTATCGTGTTCTGGATGGTTGCTAAGGCGTTGCTAGGCAGTTGCTATGGTGTTTTTGGTGGTTGCTAGGCGGTTGCTATGGTGTTCTGGGTTGTTGCTAGGGCGTTGCTATGCAGTTGCTATGGTGTTTTGGGTGGTTTTAAGGCGGTTGCTATGGTGTTCTTGGTGGTTGCTAAGGCGTTTCTATGGTGTTCTGGGTGGCTGCTAGGGCATTGCTAGGCAGTTGCTTTGGTGTTCTGGGTGGTTGCTAGGGCGTTGCTAGGCAGTTGCTATGGTGTTTTGGGTGGTTGCTAGGGCGTTGCTAGGCAGTTGATATGGTATTCTGGTTGGTTGCTAGGCGGTTACTAAGTGTACTGGGTTGTTGCTAGGGCGTTTCTAGGCAGTTGCTATGGTGTTCTTGTTGGTTGCTACGGCGTTGCTCAGCGGTTGCTATGTGTTCTGGGTGGTTGCTAGGGCGTTGCTAGGCAGTTGCTGTGGTGTTCTGGGCGGTAGCTAGGGCGTTGCTAAACAGTTGCTATGGTGTTCTGGGTGGTTGCTGGGCGTTGTGAGGCAGTTGCTCTGGTGTTCTGGGTGGTTGCTAGGGCGTTGCTAGGCAGTTGCTTTTGTGTTCTGGGTGGTTGCAAGGCGGTTGCTATGGTGTTCTGGGTTATTGCTAGGGCATTGCTAGGCGGTTGCTTTGGTGTTCTGGGTGGTTGCTAGGGCGTTGCTAGGCAGTTGCTATGGTGTTCAGGGTGGTTGCTAGGGCGTTGCAAAGGCGGTTGCTATGGTGTTATTTGTGGTTGCCTGGTGGTTGCTATGGTGTTCTGGGTGGTTGCTAGGGGATTGCTAAGCGGTTGCTATGGTGTTCTGGTTGTTTGCTAGGGCGTTGCTATGGTGTTCTGGGTGGTTGCTAGGGCATTGCTGTGGTGTTCTGGGTGGTTGCTAGGGCATTGCTAAGCAGTTGCTGTGGTGTTCTGGGTGGTTGCTAGGGCGTTGCTAAGCGGTTGCTATTGTGTTCTGGGTGGTGGCTAAGGCGTTTGTTTGGCAGTTGCTATGGTGATTTCCGTGGTTGCTAGGCGGTTGCTAAGGTGTTCTGGGTTGTTGCTAGGGCGTTGCTATGCAGTTGCTATGGTGTTTTGGGTGGTTTCTAGGCGGTTGCTATGGTGTTCTTGGTGGTTGCTAGGGCGTTCCTATGGTCTTCTGGGTGGCTACTAGGGCGTTGCTAGGCAGTTGCGATGGTGTTCTGGGTGGTTGCTAAGGCGTTTGCTATGGTCTTCTGGGTGGTTGCTCGGGCGTTGCTAAGCGGTTGGTATGGTGTTCTGGGTGGTTGCTAGGGCGTTGCTAGGCAGTTGATATGGTATTATGGTTGGTTGCTAGGCGGTGACTAAGTGTACTGGGTTGTTGCTAGTGCGTTGCTAGGCAGTTGCTATGGTGTTCTAGGTGGTTGCTACGGCGTTGCTAAGCGGTTGCTACGTGTTCTGGGTGGTTGCTAGGGCGTTGCTAGGCAGTTGCTGTGGTGTTCTGGGCGGTTGCTAGGGCGTTGCTAAACAGTTGCTATGGTGTTCTGGGTGGTTGCTGGGCGTTGTGAGGCAGTTGCTATGGTGTTCTGGGTGGTTGCTAGGCAGTTGCTATGGTGTTCTGGGGGGGTTGCTAGGCAGTTGTTATGGTGTTCTGGGCGGTTGCTAGGGCGTTGCTAAACAGTTGCTATGGTGTTCTGGGTGGTTGCTGGGCGTTGTGAGGCAGTTGCTATGGTGTTCTGGGTGGTTGCTAGGGCGTTGCTAGGCGGTTGCTTTGGTGTTCTGGGTTGTTGCTAGGGCATTGCTAGGCGGTCGCTTTGGTGTTCTGGGTGGTTGCTTGGGCGTTGCTAGGCAGTTGCTATGGTGTTCTGGGTGGTTGCTAGGCAGTTGATATGGTGTTCTGGGTGGTTGCTAGGGCGTTGCTAGGCAGTTGCTATGGTGTTCTGGGTGGTTGCTAGGGCGTTGCAAGGCAGTTGCTGTAGTGTTTAGGGTGGTTGCTAGGGCGTTGCTAGGGAGTTGCTATGGTGTTCTGGGTGGTTGCTATGGTGTTCCTAAGGTTGTTCGGGCATGCTTCCCTTGTTTGAGAGCTGGAAAAGAGTTTCTACGTGAGTGTATGAGTTCAAGGTGAGAGGGTGAAGATGAGTGCGATTTTCTCATTGACTTCCATTATAACAAGGTTTCAGAGGTCCATCTTTTTTGGGAATTGTGGGAAATCTGTAAGTCGGATCGCTGAATAAAGTCATAGCACATTCCTCACAAGCGAGCCGCACGTTTTGACGTGTAATTTGTGGGGATCGGGTGAAAATTGTGGGAGAAGTAGCGAACCGCGCGATTTTGGATGACCGATTTTCTCATTGACTTCCATTATAACGAGGTTTCAGGGGTCCATGTTTTTTGGGAATTGTGGGAAATCTGTCAGTCGGATCGCTGAGTAAAGTCATAGCACACTCCTCACAAGCGAGCCGCACGTTTTGACGTGTAATGTGTCGGGATCCTTTGAAAATTGTGGGAGAAGAAGCGAACCGAGCGATTTCGGAAGAACTTGGAATAATAATAATAACTAGAAAATTCCAGCAGAAATTTTGAATGTGCCTGCTGCTCTACGAGTACAGTGTTGGAGATGGTTGCCAGCGTTTTGGTATGCAGCAGATATCATGTTCTGGGTGGTTGCTAGAGCTTTGCTAGGCGGTTGCTATGGTGTTCTGGGTGGTTGCTTGGGCGTTGCTAGGCAGTTGCTATGGTGTTCTGGGTGGTTGCTAGGCAGTTGCTATAGTGTTCTGGGTGGTTGCTAGAACGTTGCTAAGCAGTTGCTATGGGTTATAGGTGGTTGCTAGGGTGTTGCTAGGCGGTTGCTATGGTGTTCTGGGTGGTTGCCAGGCGGTTGCTATGGTGTTCCGGGTGGTTTCTTGGGCATTGCTAGGTGGTTGCTATGGAGTTCTGGGTGGTTGCTTGGGCGTTGCCAAGCAGTTGCTATGGTGTTCTGGGTGGTTGCTAGGGCGTTGCTAGGCGGTTGCTATGGTGTTATTGGTGGTTGCCTGGCGGTTGCTATGATGTTCTGGGTGGTTGCTAGGGCATTGCTAAGCGGTTGCTATGGTGTTCAGGGTGGTTGCTAGGGCATTGCTATGGTGTTCTGGGTGGTTGCTAGGGCATTGCTAGGCAGTTGCTATGGTGTTCTGGGTGGTTGCTAGGGCGTTGCTAAGCGGTTGCTATTGTGTTCTGGGTGGTGGCTAAGGCGTTTGTTCGGCAGTTGCTATGGTGATTTCCGTGGTTGCTAGGCGGTTGCTAAGGTGTTCTGGGTTGTTGCTAGGGCGTTGCTATGCAGTTGCTATGGTGTTTTGGGTGGTTTCTAGGCGGTTGCTATGGTGTTCTTGGTGGTTGCTAGGGCGTTCCTATGGTCTTCTGGGTGGCTGCTAGGGCATTGCTAGGCAGTTGCTTTGATGTTCTGGGCGGTTACTAGGGCGTTGCTAGGCAGTTGCGATGGTGTTCTGGGTGGTTGCTAAGGCGGTTGCTATGGTCTTCTGGGTGGTTGCTCGGGCGTTGCTAAGCGGTTGCTATGGTGTTCTGGGTGGTTGCTAGGGCGTTGCTAGGCAGTTGATATGGTATTATCGTTGGTTGCTAGGCGGTGACTAAGTGTACTGGGTTGTTGCTAGGGCGTTGCTAGGCAGTTGCTATGGTGTTCTAGGTGGTTGCGACGGCGTTGCTAAGCGGTTGCTATGTGTTCTGGGTGGTTGCTAGGGCGTTGCTAGGCAGTTGCTGTGGTGTTCTGGGCGGTTGCTAGGGCGTTGCTAAACAGTTGCTATGGTGTTCTGGGTGGTTGCTGGGCGTTGTGAGGCAGTTGCTATGGTGTTCTGGGTGGTTGCTAGGGCGTTGCTAGGCGGTTGCTATGGTGTTCTGGGTTGTTGCTAGGGCATTGCTAGGCGGTCGCTTTGGTGTTCTGGGTGGTTGCTAGGGCGTTGCTAGGCAGTTGCTATGGTGTTCTGGGTGGTTGCTAGGCAGTTGCTATGGTGTTCTGGGTGGTTGCTAGGGCATTGCTAGGCAGTTGCTATGGTGTTCTGGGTGGTTGCTAGGGCGTTGCAAGGCAGTTGCTGTAGTGTTTAGGGTGGTTGCTAGGGCATTGCTAGGGAGTTGCTATGGTGTTCTGGGTGGTTGCTATGGTGTTCCTAAGGTTGTTCGGGCATGCTTCTCTTTGTTTGAGAGCTGGAAAAGAGTTTCTACGTGAGTGTATGAGTTCAAGGCGAGAGGGTGAAGATGAGAGCGATTTTCTCATTGACTTCCATTATAACAAGGTTTCAGAGGTCCATGTTTTTTGGGAATTGTGGGAAATCTGTGAGTCGGATCGCTGAATAAAGTTATAGCACATTCCTCACAAGCGAGCCGCACATTTTGACGTGTAATTTGTGGGGATCGGGTGAAAATTGTGGGAGAAGTAGCGAACCGAGTGATTTTGGAAGACGGATTTTCTCATTGACTTCCATTATAACGAGGTTTAAGGGGGCCAAGTTTTTTGGGAATTGTGGGAAATCTGTCAGTCGGATCGCTGAGTAAAGTCATAGCACACTCCTCACAAGCGAGCCGCACGTTTTGACGTGTAATGTGTCGGGATCGGTTGACAATTGTGGGAGAAGAAGGGAACCGAGCGATTTCGGAAGAACTTGGAATAATAATAATAATAAAGAAGTATGCAGGATTTTAATGTGTGTCTGCATTGCTGTAGGCACATAACTAGAAAATTCCAGCAGAAATTTTGAATGTGCCTGCTGCTCTACGAGTACAGTGTTGGAGATGGTTGCCAGCGTTCTGGTATGCAGTAGATATCATATTCTGGGTGGTTGGTAGGGCGTTGCTAGACTGTTGTTATGGTGTTCTGGGGGGTTGCTAGGACATTGCTAGGTGGTTGCTACGGTCTTCTGGGTGGTTGCTATGGCGTTGCTAGGCAGTTGCTATGGTGTTCTGGGTGGTTGTTAGGGCATTGCTAGGCAGTTGCAATGGTGTTCTTAGTAGTTGCTAGGGCTTTGCTAGGCAGGTGCTATGGTGTTCTCAGTGGTTGCTAGGGCATTGCTAGGCAGTTGCTATGGTGTTCTGGGGGGGTTGCTAGGCAGTTGCTATGGTGTTCTAAGTGGTTGCTAGGCAGTTGCTAGGCGGTTGCTATGGTGTTCTGAGTGGTTGCTAGGGCATTGCTAGGCAGTTGCTATGGTGTTCTGGGTGGTTGCTAGGGCGTTGCTAGGCAGTTGCTGTGGTGTTCTGGGTGGTTGTAGGGCGGTTGCTATGGTGTTTTGGGTGGTTGCTAGGGCATTGCTAAGCGGTTGCAATGGTGTTCTGGGTGGTTGCTAGGGCATTGCTAGGCCGTTGCGATGGTGTTCTGGGTGGTTGCTAGGGCATTGCTAGGCGGTTGCTATGGTGTTCTAAGTGGTTGCTCGGACGTTGCTAGGCGGTTGCTATTGTGTTCTGGGTGGTTGCTAGGCGGTTGCTATGGTGTTCTGGGTCGTTGCTAGGGCGTTGCTAGGCGGTTGCTATGGTGTTCTGGGTGGTTTCTAGGGCGTTGCTAGGCGGTTGCTATGGTGTTCTGGGTCGTTGCTAGGGCGTTGCTAGGCGGTTGATATGGTGTTTTGGGTGGTAGCTAGGGCTTTGCTATGGTGTTCTGGGTGGTTGCTAGGGCGTTGCTAGGCGGTTGCTATGGTGTTCTGGGTGGTTGGTAGGGCGTTGCTAGGCGGTTGTTGTGGTGATCTGCGTGGTTGCTAGGCGGTTGCAATGGTGTTCTAAGTGGTTGCTAGGGCGTTGCTAGGCAGTTGCTATGGTGTTCTGGGTGGTTGCTAGGTGGTTGCTATGGTGTTCTGGGTGGTTGCCAGGGCGTTCTAGTTGGTTGTTAGGGCGTTGCTAGGCAGTTGCTATGGTGTTCTGGGTGGTTGCTAGGCGGTTGCTATGGTGTTCTGAGTGGTTGCTAGGCAGTTGCTAGGCGGTTGCTATGGTGTTCTGGGTGGTTGCTAGGGCGTTGCTAGGCGATTGCTATGGTGTTTTGGGTGGTTGCTAGGGCATTGCTAGGCGGTTGCTATGGTGTTCTGGGTCGTTGCTAGGGCGTTGCTATGGTGTTCTGGGTGGTTGGTAGGGCGTTGCTAGGCGGTTGTTATGTGTTGTGGGTGGTTGCTAGGGCGTTGCTAGGCGGTTGCTATGGTGTTCTGGGTGGTTGCTAGGCAGTTGCTATGGTGTTCTGGGTCGTTGCTAGGGTGTTGCTAGGCGGTTGCTATGGTCTTTTGGGTGGTTGCTAGGGGGTTTCTATGGTGTTCTGGGTTGTTGCTAGGGTGTTGCTAGACAATTGGTATGGTGATCTGGGTGGTTGCTAGGGCGTTGCTATGGTGTTCTGGGTGGTTGCTAGGGCGATCTGGGTGGTTGCTAGGGCGTTGCTTGGCGGTTGCTATGGTGTTCTGGGTCGTTGCTAGAGCGTTGCTAGGCGGTTGCTATGGTGTTTTGGGTGGTAGCTAGGGCGTTGCTATGGTGTTCTGGGTGGTTGCTAGGGCGTTGCTAGGCAATTGCTATTTTGTTCTGGGTGGTTGCTAGGGCGTTGCTAGGCGGTTGCTATGGTGTTCTGGGTGGTTGCTAGGCGGTTGCTATGGTGTTCTGGTTGGTTGCTAGGGCGTTGCTGGGCGGTTGCTATGGTGTTCTGGGTGGTTACTAGGCCGTTGCTATGGTGTTCTAAGTGGTTGCTAGGGCGTTGCTAGGCAGTTGCAATGGTGTTCTGGGTGGTTGCTAGGTGGTTGCTATGGTGTTCTGGGTGGTTGCCAGGGCGTTGCTAGGCAGTTGCAATGGTGTTCTCGGTGGTTGATAGGGCGTTGCTAGGCAGTTGCTATGGTGTTCTGGGTGGTTGCTAGGCGGTTGCTATGGTGTTCTAAGTGGTTGCTAGGGCACTGCTAGGCGGTTGCTATGGTGTTCTAGGTGGTTGCTAGGGCGTTGCTATGGTGTTCTGGGTGGTTGCTAGGGCATTGCTAGGCGGTTGCTATGGTGTTCTGGGTGGTTACGAAGGCGTTGCTATGGTTTTCTGGGTGGTTGCTAGGGCGTTGCAAGGCGGTTGCTATGGTGTTCTGGGTGGTTGCTAGGGTGTTGCTATGGTTTTCTGGGTCGTTGCTAAGGCGTTGCTAGACGGTTGCTATGGTGTTTTGGGTGGTTGCTAGTGCGTCGCTAAGCGGTTGCTATGGTGTTCTGGGTGGTTGCTAGGGCGTTGCCAGGCAGTTGCTATGGTGTTCTGGGTGGTTGCTTGGCGATTGCTCGGTGTTCTGGGTTGTTGCTAGGGCGTTGCCAGGCAGTTGCTATGGTGTTCTGGGTGGTTGCTAGGGCGTTGCAAGGCAGTTGCTGTAGTGTTTAGGGTGGTTGCTAGGGCGTTGCTAGGGAGTTGCTATGGTGTTCTGGGTGGTTGCTATGGTGTTCCTAAGGTTGTTCGGGCATGCTTCTCTTTGTTTGAGATCTGGAAAAGAGTTTCTACGTGAGTGTATGAGTTCAAGGTGAGAGGGTGAAGATGAGTGCGATTTTCTCATTGACTTCCATTATAACAAGGTTTCAGAGGTCCATCTTTTTTGGGAATTGTGGGAAATCTGTAAGTCGGATCGTTGAATAAAGTCATAGCACATTCCTCACAAGCGAGCCGCACGTTTTGACGTGTAATTTGTGGGGATCGGGTGAAAATTGTGGGAGAAGTAGCGAACCGCGCGATTTTGGATGACCGATTTTCTCATTGACTTCCATTATAACGAGGTTTCAGGGGTCCATGTTTTTTGGGAATTGTGGGAAATCTGTCAGTCGGATCGCTGAGTAAAGTCATAGCACTCTCCTCACAAGCGAGCCGCACGTTTTGACGTGTAATGTGTCGGGATCGGTTGAAAATTGTGGGAGAAGAAGCGAGCCGAGCGATTTCGGAAGAACTTGGAATAATAATAATAACTAGAAAATTCCAGCAGAAATTTTGAATGTGCCTGCTGCTCTACGAGTACAGTGTTGGAGATGGTTGCCAGCGTTTTGGTATGCAGCAGATATCATGTTCTGGGTGGTTGCTAGAGCTTTGCTAGGCGGTTGCTATGGTGTTCTGGGTGGTTGCTTGGGCGTTGCTAGGCAGTTGCTATGGTGTTCTGGGTGGTTGCTAGGCAGTTGGTAGAGTGTTCTGGGTGGTTGCTAGAGCGTTGCTAAGCAGTTGCTATGGGTTATAGGTGGTTGCTAGGGTGTTGCTAGGCGGTTGCTATGGTGTTCTGGGTGGTTGCCTGGCGGTTGCTATGGTGTTCCGGGTGGTTTCTAGGGCATTGCTAGGTGGTTGCTATGGAGTTCTGGGTGGTTGCTTGGGCGTTGCCAAGCAGTTGCTATGGTGTTCTGGGTGGTTGCTAGGGGGGTGCTAGGCGGTTGCTATGGTGTTATTGGTGGTTGCCTGGCGGTTGCTATGATGTTCTGGGTGGTTGCTAGGGCATTGCTAAGCGGTTGCTATGGTGTTCAGGGTGGTTGCTAGGGCATTGCTATGGTGTTCTGGGTGGTTGCTAGGGCATTGCTAGGCAGTTGCTATGGTGTTCTGGGTGGTTGCTAGGGCGTTGCTAAGCGGTTGCTATTGTGTTCTGGGTGGTGGCTAAGGCGTTTGTTCGGCAGTTGCTATGGTGATTTCCGTGGTTGCTAGGCGGTTGCTAGGGTGTTCTGGGTTGTTGCTAGGGCGTTGCTATGCAGTTGCTATGGTGTTTTGGGTGGTTTCTAGGCAGTTGCTATGGTGTTCTTGGTGGTTGCTAGGGCGTTCCTATGGTCTTCTGGGTGGCTGCTAGGGCATTGCTAGGCAGTGGCTTTGATGTTCTGGGCGGTTACTAGGGCGTTGCTAGGCAGTTGCGATGGTGTTCTGGGTGGTTGCTAAGGCGGTTGCTATGGTCTTCTGGGTGGTTGCTCGGGCGTTGCTAAGCGGTTGCTATGGTGTTCTGGGTGGGTGCTAGGGCGTTGCTAGGCAGTTGATATGGTATTATCGTTGGTTGCTAGGCGGTGACTAAGTGTACTGGGTTGTTGCTAGGGCGTTGCTAGGCAGTTGCTATGGTGTTCTAGGTGGTTGCGACGGCGTTGCTAAGCGGTTGCTATGTGTTCTGGGTGGTTGCTAGGGCGTTGCTAGGCAGTTGCTGTGGTGTTCTGGGCGGTTGCTAGGGCGTTGCTAAACAGTTGCTATGGTGTTCTGGGTGGTTGCTGGGCGTTGTGAGGCAGTTGCTATGGTGTTCTGGGTGGTTGCTAGGCAGTTGCTATGGTGTTCTGGGGGGGTTGCTAGGCAGTTGCTATGGTGTTCTGGGCGGTTGCTAGGGCGTTGCTAAACAGTTGCTATGGTGTTCTGGGTGGTTGCTGGGCGTTGTGAGGCAGTTGCTATGGTGTTCTGGGTGGTTGCTAGGGCGTTGCTAGGCGGTTGCTATGGTGTTCTGGGTTGTTGCTAGGGCATTGCTAGGCGGTCGCTTTGGTGTTCTGGGTGGTTGCTAGGTCGTTGCTAGGCAGTTGCTATGGTGCTCTGGGTGGTTGCTAGGCAGTTGCTATGGTGTTCTGGGTGGTTGCTAGGGCGTTGCTAGGCAGTTGCTATGGTGTTCTGAGTGGTTGCTAGGGCGTTGCAAGGCAGTTGCTGTAGTGTTTTGGGTGGTTGCTAAGGCGTTGCTAGGGAGTTGCTATGGTGTTCCTTTTGTTGTTTGGGCATGCTTCTCTTTGTTTGAGAGCTGGAAAAGAGTTTCTACGTGATTGTATGAGTTCACGGGCAGAGGGTGAAGATGAGAGCGATTTTCTCATTGACTTCCATTATAACAAGGTTTCAGAGGTCCATCTTTTTTTGGGAATTGTGGGAAATCTGTAAGTCGGATCGCTGAATAAAGTCATTGCACATTCCTCACAAGCGAGCCGTACGTTTTGACGTGTAATTTGTGGGGATCGGGTGAAAATTCTGGGAGAAGTAGTGAACTGCGCGATTTTGGAAGACCGATTTTCTCATTGACTTCCATTATAACGAGGTTTCAGGGGTCCATGTTTTTTGGGAATTGTGGGAAATCTGTCAGTCGGATCGCTGAGTAAAGTCATGGCACACTCCTCACAAGCGAGCCGCACGTTTTGACGTGTAATGTGTCGGGATCGGTTGAAAATTGTGGGAGAAGAAGCGAACCGAGCGATTTCGGAAGAACTTGGAATAATAATAATAAAGAACTATGCAGGATTTTAATGTGTGTCTGCATTGCTGCAGGCACATAACTAGAAAATTCCAGCAGAAATTTTGAATGTGCCTGCTGCTCTACGAGTACAGTGTTGGAGATGGTTGCCAGCGTTCTGGTATGCAGTAGATATCATGTTCTGGGTGGTTGGTAGGGCGTTGCTAGACTGTTGTTATGGTGTTCTGGGGGGTTGCTTGGGCATTGCTAGGTGGTTGCTAAGGTCTTCTGGGTGGTTGCTATGGCGTTGCTAGGCAGTTGCTATGGTGTTCTGCGTGGTTGTTAGGGCATTGCTAGGCAGTTGCAATGGTGTTCTGAGTGGTTGCTAGGGCTTTGCTAGGCAGTTGCTATGGTGTTCTCAGTGGTTGCTAGGGCATTGCTAGGCAGTTGCTATGGTGTTCTGGGGGGGTTGCTAGGCAGTTGCTATGGTGTTCTAAGTGGTTGCTAGGCAGTTGCTAGGCGGTTGCTATGGTGTTCTGAGTGGTTGCTAGGGCATTGCTAGGCAGTTGCTATGGTGTTCTGGGTGGTTGCTAGGGCGTTGCTAGGCAGTTGCTGTGGTGTTCTGGGTGGTTGCTAGGCGGTTGCTATGGTGTTTTGGGTGGTTGCTAGGGCATTGCTAAGCGGTTGCAATGGTGTTCTGGGTGGTTGCTAGGGCATTGCTAGGCAGTTGCGATGGTGTTCTGGGTGGTTGCTAGGGCATTGCTAGGCGGTTGCTATGGTGTTCTGGGTGGTTGCTCGGACGTTGCTAGGCGGTTGCTATTGTGTTCTGGGTGGTTGCTAGGCGGTTGCTATGGTGTTCTGGGTCGTTGCTAGGGCGGTGCTAGGCGGTTGCTATGGGGTTCTGGGTGGTTGCTGGGGGGTTGCTAGGCGGTTGCTATGGTGTTCTGGGTCGTTGGTAGGGCGTTGCTAGGCGGTTGATATGGTGTTTTGGGTGGTAGCTAGGGCGTTCCTATGGTGTTCTGGGTGGTTGCTAGGGCGTTGCTAGGCGGTTGCTATGGTGTTCTGGGTGGTTGCTAGGGCGTTGCTAGGCGGTTGTTATGGTGATCTGGGTGGTTGCTAGGCGGTTGCAATGGTGTTCTAAGTGGTTGCTAGGGCGTTGCTAGGCAGTTGCTATGGTGTTCTGGGTGGTTGCTAGGTGGTTGCTATGGTGTTCTGGGTGGTTGCCAGGGCGTTCTAGTTGGTTGTTAGGGCGTTGCTAGGCAGTTGCTATGGTGTTCTGGGTGGTTGCTAGGCGGTTGCTATGGTGTTCTGAGTGGTTGCTAGGCAGTTGCTAGGCGGTTGCTATGGTGTTCTGGGTGGTTGCTAGGGCGTTGCAAGGCGATTGCTATGGTGTTTTAAGTAGTTGCTAGGGCGGTGCTAGGCGGTGGCTATGGTGTTGTGGGTCGTTGCTAGGTCGGTGGTGGGCGGTTGCTAGGGTGTGCTGGGTGGTTGCTAGGGCGTTGATATGGTGTTCTTAGTGGTTGTTAGGGCGTTGCTAGGCAGTTGCTATGGTGTTCTCGGTGGTTGCTAGGCGGTTGCTATGGTGTTTTAAGTAGTTGCTAGGGCGTTGCTAGGCGGTTGCTATGGTGTTCTGGGTCGTTGCTAGGACGTTGCTGGGCGGTTGCTATGGTGTTCTGGGTGGTTGCTAGGGCGTAGCTATGGTGTTTTAAGTGGTTGCTAGGGCGTTGCTAGGCGGTTGCTATGGTGTTCTGGGTCGTTGCTAGGACGTTGCTGGGTGGTTGCTATGGTGTTCTGGGTGGTTGCTAGGGCGTTGCTAGGGGGTTGCTATGGTGTTCTGGGTGGTTGCTAGGCGGTTGCTATGGTGTTCTGAGTGGTGGCTAGGGCGTTGCTAGGCAGTTGCTATGGTGTTCTGGGTGGTTGCTTGGGCGTTGCTCGGCGGTTGCTATGGTGTTCGGTTTGGTTGCTAGGCGGTTGCTATGGTGTTCTGGGTGGTTGCTAGGGCGTTGCTATGGTGTTCTGGGTCGTTGCTAGGGCGTTGCTAGGCGGTTGCTATGGTGTTTTGGGTGGTTGCTAGGGCGTTGCTAAGCGGTTGCTATGGTGTTCTGGGTGGTTGCTCGGGCGTTGCCAGGCAGTTGCTATGGTGTTCTGGGTGGTTGCTTGGCGATTGCTAGGTGTTCTGGGTTGTTGCTAGGGCGTTGCTAGGCAGTTGCTATGGTGTCCTGGGCGGTTGCTAGGCGGTTGCTATGGTGTTCTGGGTGGTTGCTAGGCGGTTGCTATGGTGTTCTGGGTGGTTGCTAGGGCGTTGCTAGACAATTGCTATGTTGTTCTGGGTGGTTGCTGGACGTTGCGAGGCAGTTGCTATGGTGTTCTGGGTGGTTGTTAGGGCATTGCTAGGCAGTTGCTTTTGTGTTCTGGGTGGTTGCTAGGCGGTTGCTATGGTGTTCTGGGTTGTTGCTAGGGCATGGCTAGGCGGTTGCTTTGGTGTTCTGGGTGGTTGCTAGGGCGTGGCTTGGCAGTTGCTGTGGTGTTCTGGGTGGTTGCTAGGGAGTTGCTATGGTGTTCTAGGTAGTTGCTAAGGCGTTGCTAGGCAGTTGCTATGGTGTTCTGGGTGGTTGCTGGGGCGTTGCTAGGCAGTTGCTATGGTGTTCTGGGTGGTTGCTAGGGCGTTACTAGGGAGTTGCTATGGTGTTCTGGGTGGTTGCTAGGGCGTTGCTAGGCAGTTGCTATGGTGTTCTAAGTGGTTGCTCGGCGGTTGCGATGGTGTTTGTGGTGGTTGCTAGGGCGTTGCTAAGCGGTTGCTATGGTGTTCTGGGTGGTTGCTAGGGCATTGCTAGGCAGTTGCTATGGTGTTCTGGGTGGTTGCTAGGGCGTTGCTAGGCGGTTGCTATGGTGTTCTGGGTGGTTGCTAGGCGGTTGCTATGGTGTTCTGAGTGGTTGCCAGGGCGTTGCTAGGCAGTTGCTATGGTGTTCTTAGTGGTTGTTAGGGCGTTGCTAGGCAGTTGCTATGGTGTTCTCGGTGGTTGCTAGGCGGTTGCTATGGTGTTTTAAGTAGTTGCTAGGGCGTTGCTAGGCGGTTGCTATGGTGTTCTGGGTCGTTGCTAGGACATTGCTGGGCGGTTGCTATGGTGTTCTGGGTGGTTGCTAGGGCGTTGCTATGGTGTTTTAAGTGGTTGCTAGGGCGTTGCTAGGCGGTTGCTATGGTGTTCTGGGTCGTTGCTAAGACGTTGCTGGGCGGTTGCTATGGTGTTCTGGGTGGTTGCTAGGGCGTTGCTAGGGGGTTGCTATGGTGTTCTGGGTGGTTGCCAGGCGGTTGCTATGGTGTTCTGAGTGGTGGCTAGGGCGTTGCTAGGCAGTTGCTATGGTGTTCTGGGTGGTTGCTTGGGCGTTGCTCGGCGGTTGCTATGGTGTTCGGTTTGGTTGCTAGGCGGTTGCTATGGTGTTCTGGGTGGTTGCTAGGGCATTGCTAGCCGGTTGCTATGGTGTTCTGGGTGGTTGCTAGGCGGTTGCTATGGTGTTCTAAGTGCTTGCTAGGGCGTTACTAGGCAGTTCCTGTGGTGTCCTGGGTGGTTGCTAGGCGGTTGCTATGGTGTTCTGGGTGGTTGCTAGGGCGTTGCTAGGCGGTTGCTATGGTGTTCTGGGTGGTTACGAGGCAGTTGCTATGGTGTTCTGAGTGGTGGCTAGGGCGTTGCTAGGCAGTTGCTATGGTGTTCTGGGTGGTTGCTAGGGCGTTGCTCGGCGGTTGCTATGGTGTTCGGTGTGGTTGCTAGGCGATTGCTATGGTGTTCTGGGTGGTTGCTAGGGCGTTGCTAGGCAGTTGCTATGGTGTTTTGGGTGGTTGCTAGGGCATTGCTAGGCGGCTGCTATGGTGTTCTGGGCCGTTGCTAGGGCGTTGCTAGGCGGTTGCTATGGTGTTCTGGGTGGTTACTAGGGCGTTGCTAGGGCGTTGCGAGGCTGTTGCTATGGTGGTCTGGGTGGCTGCTAGGGCGTTGCTAGGCGGTTGCTTTGGTGTTCTGGGTGGTTGGTAGGGCGTTGTTATGGTGTTCTGGGTCGTTGCTAGGGCGTTGCTAGGCGGTTGCTATGGTGTTTTGGGCGGTTGCTAGGGCGTTGCTAAGCGGTTGCTATGGTGTTCTGGGTGGTTGCTCGGGCGTTGCCAGGCAGTTGATATGGTGTTCTGGGTGGTTGCTTGGCGATTGCTAGGTGTTCTGGGTTGTTGCTAGGGCGTTGCTAGGCAGTTGCTATGGTGTCCTGGGCGGTTGCTAGGCGGTTGCTATGGTGTTCTGGGTGGTTGCTAGGCGGTTGCTATGGTGTTCTGGGTGGTTGCTAGGGCGTTGCTAGACAATTGCTATGGTGTTCTGGGTGGTTGCTGGACGTTGCGAGGCAGTTGCTATGGTGTTCTGGGTGGTTGTTATGGCATTGCTAGGCAGTTGCTTTTGTGTTCTGGGTGGTTGCTAGGCTGTTGCTATGGTGTTCTGGGTTGTTGCTAGGGCATTGCTAGGCGGTTGCTTTGGTGTTCTGGGTGGTTGCTAGGGCGTTGCTAGGCAGTTGCTATGGTGTTCTGGGTGGTGGCTAGGCAGTTGCTATGGTGTTCTGGGTAGTTGCTAAGGCATTGCTAGGCAGTTGCTATGGTGTTCTGGGTGGTTGCTGGGGCGTTGCTAGGCAGTTGCTATGGTGTTCTGGGTGGTTGCTAGGGCGTTACTAGGGAGTTGCTATGGTGTTCTGGGTGGTTGCTATGGTGTTCCTAATGTTGTTTGGGCATGCTTCTCTTTGTTTGAGAGCTGGCAGAGTTTTTACGTGAGTGTATGAGTTCAAGGCTCGAGATTGAAGATGAGAGCGATTTTCTCATTGACTTCCATTATAACAAGGTTTCAGAGGTCCATGTTCTTTGGAAATTGTGGGAAATCTGTAAGTCGGATGGCTGAATAAAGTCATAGCACATTCCTCACAAGTGAGCCGCACGTTTTGATGTGTAATTTGTGGGCATCGGGTGAAAATTGTGGGAGAAGTAGTGAACCGCGTGATTTTGGAAAACCGATTTTCTCATTGACTTCCATTATAACGAGGTTTCAGGGGTCCATGTTTTTTGGGAATTGTGGGAAATCTGTCAGTCGGATCACTGAGTAAAGTCCTAGCACACTCCTCACAAGCGAGCCGCACGTTTTGACGTGTAATGTGTCGGGATCGGTTGAAAATTGTGGGAGAAGAAGCGAACCGAGCGATTTCGGAAGAACTTGGAATAATAACTAGATAATGTAATTCCAGGGAATTACTTGTGCATTGTAAATGCAAAGTGTAGTTTCATAAGGTGGAGTTTGTAACATATCATTGCATTATGATCTTGGTAGCTACGTTTTTAGTCGGATAATTATGGTAGTGGTGAGGACTTTTATTTTGAAACAGATGTGGACTGAGGAAACAGTTTGCGGGAGTCATAGTTGATGACAACTGTCATATGGAAATTTTTAATAGTGACATTTTTTAATAGTGAAAAATTGAAGTAAGGACTTATATTTTGAGACAGGATTGGGCAGAACAAACAGTTGCTGGAAGTCATAGTCAAAAACAATCAGGAGTTGGAATGGATGAAAGGTTGATTAGTTGAGTAGCTTAAAAAGTTACATTTCTTTATTGTAATTTGACATAATGAGGACTGGCTGTAACAGTTGTTAGGCAGTTGCTATGGTGTTCTGTGTACTTGTGAGGGTGTTGCTAGGCAGCTGCTATCGTGTTCTGGGTGGTTGCTAGGGCATTGCTAGGCAGTTGCAATGGTGTTCTGGGTGGTTGCTAGGGCGTTGCAATGTTGTTCTGGGTGGTTGCTAGGCGGTTGCTATGGTGTTCTGGGTGGTTGCCAGGGCATTGCTAGGCAGTTGCTACGGTGTTCTAGGTGGTTGTTAGGGCGTTGCTAGGCAGTTGCTATGGTGTTCTGGGTGGTTGCTAGGCGGTTGCTATGGTGTTCTGGGTGGTTGCTAGGGCATTGCTAGGCGGCTGCTATGGGGTTCTGGGCCGTGGCTAGGGCGTTGCTAGGCGGTTGCTATGGTGTTCTGGGTGGTTACTAGGGCGTTGCTAGGGCGTTGCGAGGCTGTTGCTATGGTGTTCTGGGTGGTTGCTAGGGCGTTGCTAGGCGGTTGCTATGGTGTTCTGGGTGGTTGCTAGGGCGTTGTTATGGTGTTCTGGGTCGTTGCTAGGGCGTTGCTAGGCGGTTGCTATGGTGGTTTGGGTGGTTGCGAGGGGGTTGCTAAGGGGTTGCTGTGGTGTTCTGGGTGGTTGCTCGGGCGTTGCCAGGCAGTTGCTATGGTGTTCTGGGTGGTTGCTTGGCGATTGCTAGGTGTTCTGGGTTGTTGCTAGGGCGTTGCTAGGCAGTTGCTATGGTGTCCTGGGCGGTTGCTAGGCGGTTGCTATGGTGTTCTGGGTGGTTGCTAGGCGGTTGCTATGGTGTTCTGGGTGGTTGCTAGGGCGTTGCTAGACAATTGCTATGGTGTTCTGGGTGGTTGCTGGACGTTGCGAGGCAGTTGCTATGGTGTTCTGGGTGGTTGTTATGGCATTGCTAGGCAGTTGCTTTTGTGTTCTGGGTGGTTGCTAGGCTGTTGCTATGGTGTTCTGGGTTGTTGCTAGGGCATTGCTAGGCGGTTGCTTTGGTGTTCTGGGTGGTTGCTAGGGCGTTGCTAGGCAGTTGCTATGGTGTTCTGGGTGGTGGCTAGGCAGTTGCTATGGTGTTCTGGGTAGTTGCTAAGGCATTGCTAGGCAGTTGCTATGGTGTTCTGGGTGGTTGCTGGGGCGTTGCTAGGCAGTTGCTATGGTGTTCTGGGTGGTTGCTAGGGCGTTACTAGGGAGTTGCTATGGTGTTCTGGGTGGTTGCTATGGTGTTCCTAATGTTGTTTGGGCATGCTTCTCTTTGTTTGAGAGCTGGCAGAGTTTTTACGTGAGTGTATGAGTTCAAGGCTCGAGATTGAAGATGAGAGCGATTTTCTCATTGACTTCCATTATAACAAGGTTTCAGAGGTCCATGTTCTTTGGAAATTGTGGGAAATCTGTAAGTCGGATGGCTGAATAAAGTCATAGCACATTCCTCACAAGTGAGCCGCACGTTTTGATGTGTAATTTGTGGGCATCGGGTGAAAATTGTGGGAGAAGTAGTGAACCGCGTGATTTTGGAAGACCGATTTTCTCATTGACTTCCATTATAACGAGGTTTCAGGGGTCCATGTTTTTTGGGAATTGTGGGAAATCTGTCAGTCGGATCACTGAGTAAAGTCATAGCACACTCCTCACAAGCGAGCCGCACGTTTTGACGTGTAATGTGTCGGGATCGGTTGAAAATTGTGGGAGAAGAAGCGAACCGAGCGATTTCGGAAGAACTTGGAATAATAACTAGATAATGTAATTCCAGGGAATTACTTGTGCATTGTAAATGCAAAGTGTAGTTTCATAAGGTGGAGTTTGTAACATATCATTGCATTATGATCTTGGTAGCTACGTTTTTAGTCGGATAATTATGGTAGTGGTGAGGACTTTTATTTTGAAACAGATGTGGACTGAGGAAACAGTTTGCGGGAGTCATAGTTGATGACAACTGTCATATGGAAATTTTTAATAGTGACATTTTTTAATAGTGAAAAATTGAAGTAAGGACTTATATTTTGAGACAGGATTGGGCAGAACAAACAGTTGCTGGAAGTCATAGTCAAAAACAATCAGGAGTTGGAATGGATGAAAGGTTGATTAGTTGAGTAGCTTAAAAAGTTACATTTCTTTATTGTAATTTGACATAATGAGGACTGGCTGTAACAGTTGTTAGGCAGTTGCTATGGTGTTCTGTGTACTTGTGAGGGTGTTGCTAGGCAGCTGCTATCGTGTTCTGGGTGGTTGCTAGGGCATTGCTAGGCAGTTGCAATGGTGTTCTGGGTGGTTGCTAGGGCGTTGCAATGTTGTTCTGGGTGGTTGCTAGGCGGTTGCTATGGTGTTCTGGGTGGTTGCCAGGGCATTGCTAGGCAGTTGCTACGGTGTTCTAGGTGGTTGGTAGGGCGTTGCTAGGCAGTTGCTATGGTGTTCTGGGGGGGTGCTAGGGGGGTGCTATGGTGTTCTGGGTGGTTGGTAGGGCGTCGCTAAACAGTTGTTATGGTGTTCTGGGTGGTTGCTGGGCGTTGCGAGGCAGTTGCTATGGTGTTCTTGGTGGTTGCCAGCGCACTGCTAGGAAGTTGCTACGGTGTTCTAGGAGGTTGTTAGGGCGTGGCTAGGCAGTTGCTATGGTGTTCTGGGTGGTTGCTAGGCGGTTGCTATGGTGTTCTGGGTGGTTGCTAGGGCGTTGCTAAACAGTTGCTATGGTGTTCTGGGTGGTTGCTGGGCGTTGCGAGGCAGTTGCTATGGTGTTCTGGGTGGTTGCTAGGGCGTTGCTAGGCAGTTGCTATTGTGTTCTGGGTGGTTGCTAGGCGGTTGCTATGGTGTTCTGGGTTGTTGCTAGGGCATTACTAGGCGGTTGCTTTGGTGTTCTGGGTGGTTGCTACGGCGTGGCTAGTCAGGTGCTATGGTGGTCTGGGTGGTTGGTAGGCAGTTGCTATGGTGTTCTGGGTGGTTGCTAGGGCGTTGCTAGGCAATTTCCAGGTGTTCTGGGTGGTTGCTAGGGCGTTGCAAGGCAGTTGCTGTATTGTTTGGGGTGGTTGCTAGGGCGTTGCTAGGGAGTTGCTATGGTGTTCTGGGTGGTTGCTATGGTGTTCCTAATGTTGTTTGGGCATGCTTCTCTTTATTTGAGAGCTGGAAAAAAGTTTCTACGTGAGTGTATGAGTTCAAGGCGAGAGGGTGAAGATGAGAGCGATTTTCTCATTGACTTCCATTATAACAAGGTTTCAGAGGTCCATGTTTTTTGGGAATTGTGGGAAATCTGTAAGTCGGATCGCTGAGTAAAGTCACAGCACACTCCTCACAAGCGAGCCGCACGTTTTGACGTGTAATTTGTGGGGATCGGGTGAAAATTGTGGGAGAAGTAGCGAACCGCGTGATTTTGGAAGACCGATTTTCTCATTGACTTCCATTATAACGAGGTTTCAGGGGTCCATGTTTTTTGGGAATTGTGGGAAAACTGTCAGTCGGATCGCTGAGTAAAGTCATGGCACACTCCTCACAAGCGAGCCGCACGTTTTGACGTGTAATGTGTCGGGATCGGTTGAAAATTGTGGGAGAAGAAGCGAACCGAGCGATTTCGGAAGAACTTGGAATAATAATAATAATAATAATAATAAAGAAGTATGCAGGATTTTAATATGTGTCTGCATTGCTGCAGGCACATAATAATAACTAGAAAATTCCAGCAGAAATTTTGAATGTGCCTGCTGCTCTTCGAGTACAGTGTTGGAGATGGTTGCCAGCATTCTGGTATGCAGTAGATATCATGTTTTGGGTGGTTGCTAGGGCGTTGCAAGGCAGTTGCTTTGGTGTTCCGGGTGGTTGCTAGTCGGTTGCTATGGTGTTCTGGGCGGTTGCTAGGGCGTTGCTAGGCTGTTATTATGGTGTTCTGGGTGGTTGCTAGGGCGTTCTGGGTGGTTGCTATGGTGTTCGTAATGTTGTTTGGGGATTGCTTGTCTTTGTTTGAGAGTTGGAAAAGAGTTTCTGTGCGAGTGTATGAGTTCAAGGCGTGAGGGTGAAGATGCGAGCGATTTTCTCATTGACTTCCATTATAACGAGATTTCAGAGGTCCATGTTTTTTGGGAATTGTGGGAAATCTGTCAGTCGGATCGCTGAATAAAGTCAAAGCACACTCCTCACAAGCGAGCCGCATGTTTTGACGTGTAATTAGTGGCGATCGGGTGAAAATTGTGGGAGATGTAGCGAACCGTGCAATTTCGGAAGACCAATTTTCCCATTGACTTCCATTATAACGAGGTTTCAGGGGTCCATGTTTTTTGGGAATTGTGGGAAATCTGTCAGTCGGATCACTGAGTAAAGTCATAACACACTCCTCACAAGCGAGCCGCACGTTTTGACGTGTAATGTGTCGGGATCGGTTGAAAATTGTGGGAGAAGAAGCGAACCGTGCGATTTCGGAAGAACTTGGAATAATAATAATAATAATAACTAGAAAATTCCAGCTGAAATTTTGAATGTGCCTGCTGCTCTACGAGTACAGCGTTGGAGGTGCTTGTCAGCGTTCTGGCACGCAGTTGATATCATGTTCCGGGTGGTTGCTAAGGCATTGCTTGGCGGTTGCTATGGTGTTTTGGGTGGTTGCTAGGGCCTTGCTAGGCAGTTGGTATGGTGTTCTGGGAGGTTGCTAGGGCTTTGCTAGGCAGTTGCTTTGGTGTTCTGGGTGGTTGCTAGGCGGTTGCGATGGTGTTTTGGATGGTTGCTAGGGCGTTGCTAAGCGGTTGCTATGGTGTTCTGGGCTGTTGCTAGGGCGTTGCTAGGCAGTTGCTATGGTGTTCTGGGTGGTTGCTAGGGTGTTGCTAGGCGGTTGCTATGGTGTTCTGGGTGGTTGCTAGGGCATTGCTAGGCAGTTGCTATGGTGTTCTGGGTGGTTGCTAGGGCGTTGCTAGGCGGTTGCCATGGTGTTCTGGGTGGTTGCTAGGCATTTGCTATGGTGTTCTGGGTGGTTGCCAGGGTGTTGCTAGGCAGTTGCTATGGTGTTGTGGGTGGTTGCTAGGGCGTTGCAAGGCGGGTGCGATGGTGTTGTGGGTGGTAGCTCGGCGGTTGCAATGGTGTTCTGGGTGGTTGCTAGGTCGTTGCTTGGCAGTTGCTATGGTGTTCTGATGGTTGCTAGGCGGTTGCTATGGTGTTCTGGGTGGTTGCTAGGGCGTTGCTAGGCGGTTGCTATGGTGTTCTGGGTGGTTGCTAGGGCGTTGCTAGGCAGTTGCTATGGTGTTCTGGGTGGTTGCTTGGGCGTTGCTATGGTGTTCTGGGTGGTAGCTAGGCGGTTGCTATTGTGTTCTGGGTAGTTGCTAGGCGGTTGCTATGGTGTTCTGGGTGGTTGCTAGGGCATTGCTAGGCAGTTGCTATGGTGTTCTGATGGTTGCTAGGGTGTTCTGGGTGGTTGCTAGGGCGTTGCTAGGCAGTTCGTATGGTGTTCTGGGTGGTTGCTAGGGCGCTGCTATGGTGTTCTGGGTGGTAGCTAGGCGGTTGCTATTGTGTTCTGGGTGGTTGCTCGGCAGTTGCTATGGTGTTCTGGGTGGTTGCTAGGGCGTTGCTAGGCAGTTGCTATGGTGTGCTGGGTGGTTGCTAGGCGGTAGCTATGGTGTTCTGGGTGGTTGCTAGGGCATTGCTAGGCGGTTGCTATGGTGTTCTGGGTGGTTGCTAGGGCCTTGCTAGGCGGTTGCTATGGTGTTCTGGGAGGTTGCTAGGGCATTGCTAGGCTGTTGCTATGGTGTTCTGGGTGGTTGCTAGGGCGTTGCTAGGCGGTTGCTATGGTGTTCTGGGTGGTTGTTAGGGTGTTGCTAGGCAGTTGCTATGGTGTTCTGGGTGGTTGCTTGACGGTTGCTATGGTGTTCTGGGTGGTTGCTAGGGAGTGCTAGGCAGTTGCTATGGTGTTCTGGGTGGTTGCTAGGCGGTTGCTATGGTGTTCTGGGTGGTTGCTAGGCGGTTGCTATGGTGTTCTGGGTGGTTGCAAGGGGGTTGCTATGGTGTTCTGGGTGGGTGCTAGGGCGTTGCTAGGCAGTTGCTATGGTGTTCTGGGTGGTTGCTAGGCGGTTGCTATGGTGTTCTGGGTGGTTGCTAAGGCGTTGCTAGGCGATTCCTATGGTGTTCTGTGTGGTTGCTAGGGCGTTGCTAGGCAGTTGCTATGGTGTTCTGGGTGGTTGCTAGGCGGTTGCTAAGGTGTTCTTGGTGGTTGCTTGGGCGTTGCTAGGCAGTTGCTATGGTGTTTTGGGTGGTTGCTGGGCGGTTGCTATGGTGTTCTGGGTGGTTGCTAGGGCATTGCTAGGCAGTTGCTATGGTGTTCTGGGTGGTTGCTAGGCGATTGCTATGGTGTTCTGGGTGGTTGCTAGGCAGTTGCTATGGTGTTTTGGGTGGTTGCTAGACGGTTGCTATGGTGTTCTGGGTGGTTGCTAGGGCGTTGCTAGGCAGTTGCTTTGGTGTTCTTGGTGGTTGTGAGGGCGTTGTTAGGCGGTTGCCATGGTGTTCTGGGTGGTTGCTAGGGCGTTGCTAGGCAGTTGCTATGGTGTTTTGGGTGGTTGCTGGGCGGTTGCTATGGTGTTCTGGGGGGTTGCTAGGGCATTGCTAGGCAGTTGCTATGGTGGTCTGGGTGGTTGCTAGGCGATTGCTATGGTGTTCTGGGTGGTTGCTAGGCAGTTGCTATGGTGTTTTGGGTGGTTGCTAGACGGTTGCTATGGTGTTCTGGGTGGTTGCTAGGGCGTTGCTAGGCAGTTGCTTTGGTGTTCTTGGTGGTTGTGAGGGCGTTGTTAGGCGGTTGCCATGGTGTTCTGGGTGGTTGCTAGGGCGTTGCTAGGCAGTTGCTTTGGTGTTCTGAGTGGTTGCTTGGCGGTCGCTATGGTGTTCTGGGTGGTTGCTAGGGCGTTGCTTCGCAGTTGCTATAGTGTTCTGGGTGGTTGCTAGGCAGTTGCTATGGTGTTTTGGGTGGTTGGGAGGCGGTTGCTTTGGTGTTCTGAATATTTGCTTGGGCATTGCTCGACAGTTGCTATGTTGTTCTTGTTGTTGCTCGGGCGTTGATGTGTCTTGTTTGGGGATCGAGTGAAAACTGGGAGAAGTAGTGAACCGAACGATTACGAAATTATTTGGAATATTAACAAGGAAGGAAGGAGGGAAAGAAGGAACTAATGAGGGAAGTAAGGAAAGAAGGAATATAGGAAAAAAAGAAGGAAATCAAAGGAAGGCAGGAAAGAACAAAGGAAAGAAGGCGAGGATGGATGGAAAGAAACAGAGGAATGAAGGAAAGAAGGAAGTAAAGAAGGAAGGAAAGGAAGAAGGGAAGAAGAGGGATTTAAGTAAAGATAGAAGGAAGGAAGGAAGGAAGAAGAAATGAAAAACAGAAGGAAAGAGAGAAAGAAGGAAAGAAAAAGTAAAGAAAGGAAGAGGGAAGGAAAGAGAGGGAAAGCAGAAAGAAGAAAGGAAGAAAGATAAGAAGGATATGAAGGAATGAAAGAAGGCATGATGGAAGGAAAGAAAAACTAAGGGAGGTAGGAAAGAAAATTGGGTGGGAGGAAGAATGGGAGGAAGGATGAAAGGCAGGATAGAAGGAAGTAAAGTAGGAAAGAACAAATAAAGGAAGGAAAGAACGAAGGAAAGAAATAGGAGGGAAAAAGAAAGAAGGAATGACAGAAAATAGAAGGAAGGAAAGCAGTAAGGAAGCTGTCGTCTCAAGAGAGCCAGATTGTAGTCTTACAGCCTGAGAAACTGACAGTTACAGCAGGAGGTCAGAACACCTAGCACAAGATTCCATTTGCTCAATGGCCCTATTGTGATGTCATAATGCCAATGTTAAGTCTATGGGGGGAAAAATGTATAGTTTATTATTAATAACTCAAAAAGTATAAAAGTTACAAAGATGAAAAATACATTGCACAGGTGTCCTAAGTAAGACCTACGCAACGCAGTTTGAATGAAGTTTCTACGATAAATGGTTGAGGCCGCATTAAGTGTGTTAGAATAATAATAATAATAATAATAATAATAATAAGAAGAAGAAGACCAGGATAACAATAGTGAGCATTTTCAATGCACACTAATAATAACTAGAAAATTCCAGCAGAAATTTTGAATGTGCCTGCTGCTCTAGGAGTACAGTGTTGGAGATGGTTGCCAGCGTTCTGGTATGCAATAGATATCATGTTCTGGGTGGTTGGTAGGGCGTTGCTAGACTGTTGTTATGGTGTTCTGGGAGGTTGCTAGGGCATTGCTAGGTGGTTGCTACGGTCTTCTGGGTGGTTGCTATGGCGTTGCTAGGCAGTTGCTGTGGTGTTCTGGGTGGTTGTTAGGGCATTGCTAGGCAGTTGCTATGGTGTTCTGAGTGGTTGCTAGGGCGTTGCTAGGCAGTTGCTATGGTGTTCTCGGTGGTTGCTAGGGCATTGCTAGGCAGTTGCTATGGTGTTCTGGGGGGTTGCTAGGCGGTTGCTATGGTGTTCCGGGTGGTTGCTAGGCGGTTGCAATGGTGTTTATGGTGGTTGCTAGGGCATTGCAAAGCGGTTGCTATGGTGTTCTGGGTGGTTGCTAGGGCGTTGCTAGGCAGTTGCTATGGTGTTCTGGGTGGTTGCTAGGGCGTTGCTAGGCGGTTGCTATGGTGTTCTGGGTGGTTGCTAGGCGGTTGCTATGGTGTTCTGGGTGGTTGCCAGGGCGTTGCTAGGCAGTTGCTATGGTGTTCTAAGTGGTTGTTAGGGCGTTGCTAGGCAGTTGCTATGGTGTTCTGGGTGGTTGCTAGGCGGTTGCTATGGTGTTCTGGGTCGTTGCTAGGACGTTGCTGGGCGGTTGCTATGGTGTTCTGGGTGGTTGCTAGGGCGTTGCTATGGTGTTTTAAGTGGTTGCTAGGGCGTTGCTAAGCGGTTGCTATGGTGTTCTGGGTCGTTGCAAGGACGTTGCTGGGCGGTTGCTTTGGTGTTCTGGGTGGTTGCTAGGGCGTTGCTAGGGGGTTGCTATGGTGTTCTGGGTGGTTGCTAGGCGGTTGCTTTGGTGTTCTGAGTGGTGGCTAGGGCGTTGCGAGGCGGTTGCTATGGTGTTCTGGGTGGCTGCTAGGGCGTTGCTCGGCGGTTGCTATGGTGTTCTGGGTGGTTGCTAGGCGGTTGCTATGGTGTTCTAAGTGGTTGCTAGGGCGTTGCTAGGCAGTTGCTATGGTGTTCTGGGTGGTTGCTCTGCGGTTGCTATGGTGTTCTGGGTGGTTGCTAGGCGGTTGCTATGGTGTTCTGGGTGGTTGCTAGGGCGTTGCTAGGCGGTTGCTATGGTGTTCTGGGTGGTTGCTAGGCGGTTGCTATGGTGTTCTGAGTGGTGGCTAGGGCGTTGCGAGGCAGTTGCTATGTTGTTCTGGGTGGTTGCTAGGGCGTTGCTCGGCGGTTGCTATGGTGTTCTGGGTGGTTGCTAGGCGGTTGCTATGGTGTCCGGGGTGGTTGCTAGGGCGTTGCTAGGCGGTTGCTATGGTGTTCTGGGTGGTTGCTAAGCGGTTGCTATGGTGTTCTAAGTGGTTGCTAGGGCGTTGCTAGGCAGTTGCTATGGTGTCCTGGGTGGTTGCTAGGTGGTTGCTATGGTGTTCTGGGTGGTTGCTAGGGCGTTGCTAGGCGGGTGCTATGGTGTTCTGGGTGGGTGCTAGGCGGTTGCTATGGTGTTCTGGGTGGTTGCTAGGGCGTTGCTGGGCGGTTGCTATGGTGTTCTGGGTGGTTGCTAGGCGATTGCTATGGTGTTCTGGGTGGTTGCTAGGGCGTTGCTAGGCAGTTGCTATGGTGTTCTGGGTGGTTGCTAGGGCGTTGCTAGGTGGTTGCTATGGTGTTCTGGGTGGTTGCTAAACGGTTGCTATGGTGTTCTTGGTCGTCGCTAGGGTGTTGCTAGGCGGTTGCTATGGTGTTCTGGGTGGTTGCTAGGCGGTTGCTATGGTGTTCAGGGTGGTTGCTAGGGCATTGCTAGGCGGTTGCTATGGGGTTCTGGGTGGTTGCTAGGGCCTTGCTAGGTGGTTGCTATGGTGTTCTGGGTGGTTGCTAGGCAGTTGCTATGGTGTTCTGGGTGGTTGCTAGGGCGTTGCTAGGCGGTTGCTATGGTGTTCTGGGGGTTTCAAGGGCATTGCCAGGTGGTTGCTACTGTCTTCTGGGTGGTTGCAAGGCAGTTGCTATGGTGTTCTGGGTGGTTGCTAGGGCGTTGCTAGGTGGTTGCTATGGTGTTCTGGGTGGTTGCTAGGGCGTTGCTAGGCGGTTGCTATGGTGTTCTGGGTGGTTGCTAGGGCGTTGCGAGGCAGTTGCTATGGTGTTCTGGGTGGTTGCTAGGGCGTTGCTAGGCAGTTGCTATTGTGTTCTGGGTGGTTGCTAGGCGGTTGCTATGGTGTTCTGGGTTGTTGCTAAGGCATTGCTAGGCGGTTGCTTTGGTGTTCTGGGTGGTTGCTAGGGCATTGCTAGGCAGTTGCTATGGTGTTCTGGGTGGTTGCTAGGCAGTTGCTTTGGTGTTCTGGGTGGTTGCTAGGGCGTTGCCAGGCAGTTGCTATGGTGTTCTGGGTGGTTGCTAGGCTGTTGCAAGGCAGTTGCTGTAGTGTTTGGGGTGGTTGCTAGGGCGTTGCTAGGGAGTTGCTATGGTGTTCTGGGTGGTTGCTATGGTTTTCCTAATGTTGTTTGGGCATGCTTCTCTTTGTTTGAGAGCTGGAAAAGAGTTTCTACGTGAGTGTATGAGTTCAAGGCGAGAGGGTGAAAATGAGAGCGATTTTCTCATTGACTTCCATTATAACAAGGTTTCAGAGGTCCATGTTTTATGGGAATTGTGGGAAATCTGTAAGTCGGATCGCTGAATAAAGTCATAGCACATTCCTCACAAGCGAGCCGCACGTTTTGAAGTGTAATTCGTGGGGATCGGGTGAAAATTGTGGGAGAAGTAGCGAACCGCGCGATTTTGGAAGACCGATTTTCTCATTGACTTCCATTATAACGAGGTTTCAGGGGTCCATGTTTTTTGGGAATTGTGGGAAATCTGTCAGTCGGATCGCTGAGTAAAGTCATAGCACACTCCTCACAAGCGAGCCGCACGTTTTGACGTGTAATGTGTCGGGATCAGTTGAAAATTGTGGGAGAAGAAGCGAACCGAGCGATTTCAGAAGAACTTGGAATTATAATAATAATAATAATAATAGGGCGTTGCTAGGCGGTTGCTATGGTGTTCTGGGTGGTTGCTAGGCAGTTGCTATGGTGTTCTGGGTGGTTGCTAGGTGGTTACTATGGTGATCTGGGTGGTTGCTAGGCGGTTGCTATGGTGTTCTGGGTGGTTGCTAGGGCGTTGCTAGGCAGTGCTATGGTGTTCTGGGTGGTTGCTAGGGCATTGCTAGGCAGTTGCTATGGTGTTCTGGGTGGTTGCTAGGCGGTTGCTATGGTGTTCTGGGTGGTTGCTAGGCGGTTGCTATGGTGTTCTAAGTGGTTGCTAGGGGGTTGCTAGGCGGTGCTATGGTGTTCTGGGTGGTTGCTGGGGGGTTGCTATGGTGTTCTAAGTGGCTGCTAGGGCGTTGCTAGGCGGTTGCTATGGTGTTCTGGGTGGTTGCTAGGGCATTGCTAGGCAGTTGCTATGGTGTTCTGGGTGGTTGCTAGGCGGTTGCTATGGTGTTCTAAGTGGTTGCTAGGGCTTTGCTAGGCAGTTGCTATGGTGTTCTGGGTGGTTGTTAGGCGGTTGCTATGGTGTTCTGGGTCATTACTAAGGCGTTGCAAGGCGGTTGCTATGGTGTTCTGGGTGGTTGCTAGGGCGTTGCTATGGTGTTCTGGGTGGTTGCTAGGGCGTTACTAGGCGGTTGCTATGGTGTACTGGGTGGTTGCTCGGGCGTTGCTAGGCGGTTGCTATGGTGTTCTGGGTGGTTGCTAGGCAGTTGCTATGGTGTTCTTGGTCGTTGCTGGGGCGTTGCTAGGCGGTTGCAATGGTGTTTTGAGTGGTTGCTAGGGCATTGCTAGGCAGTTGCTATGGTGTTCTGGGTGGTTGCTAGGGCGTTGCTAGGCGGTTGCTATGGTGTTCTGGGTGGTTGCTAGGGCGTTGCTATGGTTTTCTGGGTGGTTGCTAGGGCGTTGCTAGGCGGTTGCTATGGTGTACTAAGTGGTTGTTAGGGCGTTGCTAGGCGGTTGCTATGGTGTTCTGAGTGGTTGCTAGGCAGTTGCTATGGTGTTCTTGGTGGTTGCTAGGGCGTTGCTAGGCGGTTGCTATGGTGTTCTGGGTGGTTGCCAGGGCGTTGCTTTGGTGTTCTGGGTGGTTGCTAGGGCGTTGCTAGGCAGTTGCTATGGTGTTCTGGGTGGTTGCTAGGGCGTTGCTAGGCGGATGCTATGGTGTTTTGAGTGGTTGCTAGGGCATTGCTAGGCAGTTGCTATGGTGTTCTGGGTGGTTGCTAGGGCGTTGCTAGGCAGTTGCTATGGTGTTCTGGGTGGTTGCTAGGGCGTTGCTATGGTTTTCTGGGTGGTTGCTAGGGCGTTGCTAGGCGGTTGCTATGGTGTACTAAGTGGTTGTTAGGGTGTTGCTAGGCGGTTGCTATGGTGTTCTGAGTGGTTGCTAGGCAGTTGCTATGGTTTTCTTGGTCGTTGCTAGGGCGGTGCTAGGCGGGTGCTATGGTGTTCTGGGTGGTTGCTAGGGCGTTGCTTTGGTGTTCTGGGTGGTTGCTAGGGCGTTGCTAGGCAGTTGCTATGGTGTTCTGGGTGGTTGCTAGGGCGTTGCTAGGCGGATGCTATGGTGTTCTGGGTGGTTACTAGGCGGTTGCTTTGGTGTTCTGGGTGGTTGCTAGGGCGTTGCTAGGTGGTTGCTATGGTTTTCTGGGTGGTTGCTAGGGCGTTGTTAGGCGGTTGCTATGGTGTTCTGGGTGGTTTCTAGGGCGTTGCTAGGCGGTTGCTATGGTGTTTTGGGTGGTTGCGAGGGCGTTGCTAGGCGGTTGCTATGGTGTTCTGGGTGGTTGCTAGGCGGTTGCTATGGTGTTCCAGGTCGTTGCTATGGCGTTGCAAGGCGGTTGCTATGGTGTTCTTGGTGGTTGCTAGGGCGTTGCAATGTTGTTCTGGGTGGTTGCTAGGCGGTTGCTATGGTGTTCTGGGTGGTTGCCAGGGCATTGCTAGGCAGTTGCTACGGTGTTCTAGGTGGTTGTTAGGGCGTTGCTAGGCAGTTGCTATGGTGTTCTGGGTGGTTGCTAGGCGGTTGCTATGGTGTTCTGGGTGGTTGCTAGGGCGTCGCTAAACAGTTGCTATGGTGTTCTGGGTGGTTGCTGGGCGTTGCGAGGCAGTTGCTATGGTGTTCTTGGTGGTTGCCAGCGCACTGCTAGGCAGTTGCTACGGTGTTCTAGGAGGTTGTTAGGGCGTGGCTAGGCAGTTGCTATGGTGTTCTGGGTGGTTGCTAGGCAGTTGCTATGGTGTTCTGGGTGGTTGCTAGGGCGTTGATAGGCAGTTGCTATGGTGTTCTGTGTGTTTGCTGGGCGTTGTGAGGTAGTTGCTATGGTGTTCTGGGTGGCTGCTAGGGCGTTGATAGGCAGTTGCTATTTTGTTCTGGGTGGTTACTAGGCGGTTGCTATGGTGTTCTGGGTTGTTGCTAGGGCATTGCTAGGCGGTTGCATTGGTGTTCTGGGTGGTTGCTAGGGCGTTGCTAGGCAGTTGCTATGGTGTTCTGGGTGGTTGCTAGGCAGTTGCTATGGTGTTCTGGGTGGTTGCTAGGGCGTTGCTAGGCAATTTCCAGGTGTTCTGGGTGGTTGCTAGGGCGTTGCAAGGCAGTTGCTGTATTGTTTGGGGTGGTTGCTAGGGGGTTGCTAGGGTGTTGCTATGGTGTTCTGGGTGGTTGCTATGGTGTTCCTAATGTTGTTTGGGCATGCTTCTCTGTTTGAGAGCTGGAAAAGAGTTTCTACGTGAGTGTATGAGTTCAAGGCGAGAGGGTGAAGATGAGAGCGATTTTCTCATTGACTTCCATTATAACAAGGTTTCAGAGGTCCATGTTTTTTGGGAATTGTGGGAAATCTGTAAGTCGGATCGCTGAGTAAAGTCACAGCACACTCCTCACAAGCGAGCCGCACGTTTTGACGTGTAATTTGTGGGGATCGGGTGAAAATTGTGGGAGAAGTAGCGAACCGCGTGATTTTGGAAGACCGATTTTCTCATTGACTTCCATTATAACGAGGTTTCAGGGGTCCATGTTTTTTGGGAATTGTGGGAAAACTGTCAGTCGGATCGCTGAGTAAAGTCATGGCACACTCCTCACAAGCGAGCCGCACGTTTTGACGTGTAATGTGTCGGGATCGGTTGAAAATTGTGGGAGAAGAAGCGAACCGAGCGATTTCGGAAGAACTTGGAATAATAATAATAATAATAATAATAAAGAAGTATGCAGGATTTTAATATGTGTCTGCATTGCTGCAGGCACATAATAATAACTAGAAAATTCCAGCAGAAATTTTGAATGTGCCTGCTGCTCTTCGAGTACAGTGTTGGAGATGGTTGCCAGCATTCTGGTATGCAGTAGATATCATGTTTTGGGTGGTTGCTAGGGCGTTGCAAGGCAGTTGCTTTGGTGTTCCGGGTGGTTGCTAGTCGGTTGCTATGGTGTTCTGGGCGGTTGCTAGGGCGTTGCTAGGCTGTTATTATGGTGTTCTGGGTGGTTGCTAGGGCGTTCTGGGTGGTTGCTATGGTGTTCGTAATGTTGTTTGGGGATTGCTTGTCTTTGTTTGAGAGTTGGAAAAGAGTTTCTGTGCGAGTGTATGAGTTCAAGGCGTGAGGGTGAAGATGCGAGCGATTTTCTCATTGACTTCCATTATAACGAGATTTCAGAGGTCCATGTTTTTTGGGAATTGTGGGAAATCTGTCAGTCGGATCGCTGAATAAAGTCAAAGCACACTCCTCACAAGCGAGCCGCATGTTTTGACGTGTAATTAGTGGCGATCGGGTGAAAATTGTGGGAGATGTAGCGAACCGTGCAATTTCGGAAGACCAATTTTCCCATTGACTTCCATTATAACGAGGTTTCAGGGGTCCATGTTTTTTGGGAATTGTGGGAAATCTGTCAGTCGGATCACTGAGTAAAGTCATAACACACTCCTCACAAGCGAGCCGCACGTTTTGACGTGTAATGTGTCGGGATCGGTTGAAAATTGTGGGAGAAGAAGCGAACCGTGCGATTTCGGAAGAACTTGGAATAATAATAATAATAATAACTAGAAAATTCCAGCTGAAATTTTGAATGTGCCTGCTGCTCTACGAGGACAGCTTTGGAGGTGGTTGTCAGCGTTCTGGCACGCAGTTGATATCATGTTCCGGGTGGTTGCTAAGGCATTGCTTGGCGGTTGCTATGGTGTTTTGGGTGGTTGCTAGGGCCTTGCTAGGCAGTTGGTATGGTGTTCTGGGAGGTTGCTAGGGCTTTGCTAGGCAGTTGCTATGGTGTTCTGGGTGGTTGCTAGGCGGTTGCGATGGTGTTTTGGATGGTTGCTAGGGCGTTGCTAAGCGGTTGCTATGGTGTTCTGGGCTGTTGCTAGGGCGTTGCTAGGCAGTTGCTATGGTGTTCTGGGTGGTTGCTAGGGTGTTGCTAGGCGGTTGCTATGGTGTTCTGGGTGGTTGCTAGGGCATTGCTAGGCAGTTGCTATGGTGTTCTGGGTGGTTGCTAGGGCGTTGCTAGGCGGTTGCGATGGTGTTCTGGGTGGTTGCTAGGCATTTGCTATGGTGTTCTGGGTGGTTGCCAGGGTGTTGCTAGGCAGTTGCTATGGTGTTCTGGGTGGTTGCTAGGGCGTTGCTAGGCAGTTGCTATGGTGTTCTGGGTGGTTGCTAGGCGGTTGCGATGGTGTTTTGGGTGGTTGCTAGGGCGTTGCTAAGCGGTTGCTATGGTGTTCTGGGTGGTTGCTAGGGCATTGCTAGGCAGTTGCTATGGCGTTCTGGGTGGTTGCTAGGGCGTTGCTAGGCGGTTGCTATGGTGTTCTGGGTGGTTGCTAGGGCGTGCTAGGCACTTGCTCTGGTCTTCTGGGTGGTTGCTAGGCGGTTGCTATGGTGTTCTGGGTCGTTACTAGGGCGTTGCTAGCCGGTTTCTATGGTGTTCTGGGTGGTTGCTAGGGCATTGCTAGGCAGTTGCTATGGCGTTCAGGGCGGTTGCTAGGGCATTGCTAGACCGTTGCTATGGTGTTCTGGGTGGTTGCTAGGGCATTGCTAGGCAGTTGCTATGGTGTTCTGGGTGGTTGCTAGGCGGTTGCTATGGTGTTCTGGGTCGTTACTAGGGCGTTGCTAGGCGGTTTCTATGGTGTTCCGGGTGGTAGCTAGGGCGTTGCTATGGTGTTCTGGGTGGTTGCTAGGGCGTTGCTAGGCGGTTGCTATGGTGTACTGGGTGGTTGCTAGGGCGTTGCTAGGCGGTTGCTATGGTGTTCTGGGTGGTTGCTAGGCAGTTGCTATGGTGTTCTTGGTCGTTGCTAGGGCATGGCTAGGCGGTTGCTAAGGTGTTCTGGGTGGTTGCTATGGTGTTCTGGGTGGTTGCTAGGCGGTTGCTATGGTGTTCTGGGTGGTTGGTAGGGCGTTGGTAGGCAGTTGGTACGGTGTGCTGGGTGGTTGCTAGGCGGTTGCTATGGTGTTCTAAGTGGTTGCTAGGGCGTTGCTAGGCAGTTGCTATGGTGTTCTGGGTGGTTGCTAGGCGGTTGCTATGGTGTTCTGGGTCGTTACTATGGCATTGCTAGGCGGTTGCTATGGTGTTCTGGGTGGTTGCTAGGGCGTTGCTATGGTGTTCTGGGTGGTTGCTAGGGCGTTGCTAGGCAGTTGCTATGGTGTTCTGGGTGGTTGCTAGGGCGTTGCTAGGTGGTTGCTATGGTGTTCTGGGTGGTTGCTAGGGCATTGCTATGGTTTTCTGGCTGGTTGCTAGGGCGTTGCTAGGCGGTTGCTATGGTGTACTGGGTGGTTGCTAGGGCATTGCTAGGCGGTTGCTATGGTGTTCTGGGTGGTTGCTAGGCAGTTGCTATGGTGTTCTTGGTTGTTGCTAGGGCATTGCTAGGCGGTTGCTATGGTGTTCTGGGTGGTTGCTAGGGCGTTGCTTTGGTGTTCTTGGTGGTTGCTAGGGCGTTGCTAGGAAGTTGCTATGGTGTTCTGGGTGGTTGCTCTTGCGTTGCTAGGCGGTTGCTATGGTGTTCTGGGTGGTTGCTAGGCGGTTGCTATGGTGTTCTGGGTGGTTGCTAGGTCATTGCTAGGCGGTTGCTATGGTGTCCTGGGTGGTTGCTAGGCGGTTGCTATGGTGTTCTGGGTGGTTGCTTGGGCATTGCTAGGCGGTTGCTATGGTGTTCTAAGTGGTTGCTAGGGCTATGCTAGGCAGTTGCTATGGTGTACTGGGTGGTTGCTAGGCGGTTGCTATGGTGTTCTGGGTGGTTGATAGGCGGTTGCTATTGTGTTCTAAGTGGTGGCTAGGGCGTTGCTAGGCGGTTGCTATGGTTTTCTGGGTGGTTGCTTGGGCGTTGCTAGGCGGTTGCGATGGTGTTCTAAGTGGTTGCTAGGGCGTTGCTAGGCAGTTGCTATGGTGTTCTGGGTGGTTGCTAGGCGGTTGCTATGGTGTTCTGGGTGGTTGCTAGGCGGTTGCTATGGTGTTCTGGGTGGTTGCAAGGGCGTTGCTAGGCGGTTGCTATGGTGTTCTGGGTGGTTGCTAGGGCGTTTCAAGGCGGTTGCTATGGTTTTCTAGGTGGTTGCTAGGGCGTTGCTAGGCAGTTGCTATGGTGTTCTGGGCGGTTGCTAGGGCGTTGCTAGGCGGTTGCTATGGTGTTCTGTGTGGTTGCTAGGGCATTGCTAGGCGGTTGCTATGGTTTTTTGGGTGGTTGCTAGGGCGTTGCTAGGCGGTTGCTATGGTGTTCTGGGTGGTTGCTAGGCGGTTGCTATTGTGTTCTGGTTGGTTGCTAGGGCGTTGCTAGGCGGTTGCTATGGTGTTCTAAGTGGTTGCTAGGGCGTTGCAAGGCAGTTGCTATGGTGTTCTGCGCGGTTGCTAGGCAGTTGCTATGGTGTTCTGGGTGGTTGCTAGGCGGTTGCTATTGTGTTCTAAGTGGTGGCTAGGGCGTTGCTAGGGCGGTTGCTATGGTGTTCTGGGTGGTTGCTAGCGCGTTGCTTGGCGGTTGCTATGGTGTTCTAAGTGGTTGCTAGGGCATTGCTAGGCAGTTGCTATGGTGTTCTGGGTGGTTGCTAGGCGGTTGCTATGGTGTTCTGGGTGGTTGCTAGGCGGTTGCTATGGTGTTCTGGGTGGTTGCTAGGGCGTTGCTAGGCGGTTGCTATGGTGTTTTGGGTGGTTGCTAGGGCGTTGCTAGGCGGTTGCTATGGTTTTTTGGGTGGTTGCTAGGGCGTTGCTAGGCGGTTGCTATGGTGTTCTGGGTGGTTGCTAGAGCGTTGCTAGGAGGTTGCTATGGTTTTCTGGGTGGTTGCTAGGGCGTTGCTAGGCGGTTGCTATGGTGTTCTGGGTGGTTGCTAGGGCGTTGCAAGGCGGTTGCTATGGTGTTCTGGGTGGTTGCTAGGGCGTTGCTAGGCGGTTGCTATGGTGTTCTGGGTGGTTGCTAGGGCGTTGCTAGGCGGTTGCTATGGTGTTCTGGGTGGTTGCTAGGGCGTTGCTTGGCGGTTGCTATGGTGTTCTGGGTGGTTGCTAGGGCATTGCTAGGTGGTTGCTATGGTTTTCTGGGTGGTTGCTAGGGCGTTGCTAGGCGGTTGCTATGGTGTTCTGGGCGGTTGCAAGGGCGTTGCTAGGGGGTTGCTATGGTGTTCTGGGTGGTTACTAGGGCGTTGCTAGGCGGTTGCTATGGTGTTCTGGGTGGTTGCTAGAGCGTTGCTAGGAGGTTGCTATGGTTTTCTGGGTGGTTGCTAGGGCGTTGCTAGGCGGTTGCTATGGTGTTCTCGGTGGTTGCTAGGGCGTTGCTAGGCGGTTGCTATGGTGTTCTGGGTGGTTGCTAGGCAGTTGCTATGGTGTTCTGGGTCGTTGCTAGGGCGTTGCAAGGCGGTTGCTATGGTGTTCTGGGTGGTTGCTAGGGCGTTGCTAGGCAGTTGCTATGGTGTTCTGGGTGGTTGCTAGGGCGTTGCTAGGCGGTTGCTATGGTGTTCTGGGTGGTTGCTAGGGTGTTGCTTGGCGGTTGCTATGGTGTTCTGGGTGGTTGCTAGGGCATTGCTAGGTGGGTGCTAGGGGTTTCTGGGTGGTTGCTAGGGTGTTGCTAGGGGGTTGCTATGGTGTTCTGGGTGGTTGCAAGGGCGTTGCTATGGTTTTCTGGGTGGTTGCTAGGGCGTTGCTAGGCGGTTGCTATGGTGTTCTGGGTGGTTGCTAGGGCGTTGCTAGGCGGTTGCTATGGTGTTCTGGGTGGTTACTAGGGCGTTGCTAGGCGGTTGCTATGGTGTTCTGGGTGGTTGCTAGAGCGTTGCTAGGAGGTTGCTATGGTTTTCTGGGTGGTTGCTAGGGCGTTGCTAGGCGGTTGCTTTGGTGTTCTCGGTGGTTGCTAGGGCGTTGCTAGGCGTTTGCTATGGTGTTCTGGGTGGTTGCTAGGGCGTTGCTAGGCGGTTGCTATGGTTTTCTGGGTGGTTGCTAGGGCGTTGCTAGGCGGTTGCTATGGCTTTCTGGGTGGTTGCTAGGGCGTTGCTAGGCGGTTGCTATGGTGTTCTAGGTGGTTTCCAGAGCGTTGCTAGGCGGTTGCTATGGTGTTCTGGGTGGTTGCTAGGGCATTGCTTGGCGGTTGCTATTGTGTTCTGGGTGGTTGCTAGGGCATTGCTTGGCGGTTGCTATTGTGTTCTGGGTGGTTGCTAGGCGGTTGCTATGGTGTTCTGGGTCGTTGCTATGGCATTGCTATGGTTTTCTGGGTGGTTGCTAGGGCGTTGCTATGTTGTTCTGGGTGGTTGCTAGGCGGTTGCTATGGTGTTCTGGGTGGTTGCCAGGGCGTTGCTAGGCAGTTGCTACGGTGTTCTAGGTGGTTGTTAGGGCGTTGCTAGGCAGTTGCTATGTTGTTCTGGGTGGTTGCTAGGCGGTTGCTATGGTGTTCTGGGTGGTTGCTAGGGCGTTGCTAAACAGTTGCTATGGTGTTCTGGGTGGTTGCTGTGCGTTGCGAGGCAGTTGCTATGGTGTTCTGGGTGGTTGCCAGGGCGTTGCTAGGCAGTTGCTACGGTGTTCTAGGTGGGTGTTAGGGCGTTGCTAGGCAGTTGCTATGGTGTTCTGGGTGGTTGCTAGGCGGTTGCTATGGTGTTCTGGGTGGTTGCTAGGGCGTTGCTAAACAGTTGCTATGGTGTTCTGGGTGGTTGCTGGGCGTTGCGAGGCAGTCGCTATGGTGTTCTGGGTGGTTGCTAGGGCGTTGCTAGGCAGTTGCTATTGTGTTCTGGGTGGTTGCTAGGCGGTTGCTATGGTGTTCTGGGTTGTTGCTAGGGCATTGCTAGGCGGTTGCTTTGGTGTTCTGGGTGGTTGCTAGGGCGTTGCTAGGCAGTTGCTATGGTGTTCTGGGTGGTTGCTAGGAGTTTAGCAGTTTAGCAGTTTGCGGGAGTCATAGTTGATGACAACTGTCATATGGAAATTTTTAATAGTGACATTTTTTAGTAGTGAAGAATTGTAGTAAGGACTTATATTTTGAGACAGGATTGGGCAGAAGAAACAGTTGCCGGAAGTCATACTCGAAAACAATCAGGAGTTGGAATGGCTGAAAGGTTGATAAGTTGAGTACCTTAAAAAGTTACATTTTTTTATTGTAATTTGACATAATGAGGACTGGCTGTAACAGTTGTTAGGCAGTTGCTATGGTGTTCTGTGTACTTGTGAGGGTGTTGCTAGGCAGCTGCTATCGTGTTCTGGGTGGTTGCTAGGGCATTGCTTGGCAGTTGCTATGGTGTTCTGGGTGGTTGCTAGGGCGTTGCTAGGCAGTTGTTCTGGGTGGTTGCTAGGGCGTTGCTAGGTGGTTGCTATGGTGTTCTGGGTGGTTGCTAGGGCGTTGCTAGGCAGTTGCTATGGTGTTCTGGGTGGTTGCTAGGGCGTTGCTAGGCAGTTGCTATGGTGTTCTGGGTGGTTGTTAGGGTGGTTGCTATGGCGTTCTGGGTGGTTTCTAGGGCATTGCTTAGCAGTTGCTATGGTCTTCTGGGTAGTTGCTACGGCGTTGCTAGGCGGTTGCTATGGTGTTCTGGGTGGTTGCTAGGGTGTTGCTAGGCAGTTGCTATGGTGTTCTGGGTGGTTGCTGGGGTGTTGCTGGGGGGTGGCTATGGTGTTCTGGGTGGTTGCTAGGGCGTTGCTAGGCGGTTGCTATGGTGTTCTGGGTGGTTGCTAGGCGGTTGCTATGGTGTTCTTGGTCGTTGCTAGGACGTTGCTAGGCGGTTGCTATGGTGTTTTGGGTGGTTGCTATGGTGTTCCTAATGTTGTTTGGGCATGCTTCTCTGTTTGAGAGCTGGAAAAGAGTTTCTACGTGAGTGTATGAGTTCAAGGCGAGAGGGTGAAGATGAGAGCGATTTTCTCATTGACTTCCATTATAACAAGGTTTCAGAAGTCCATGTTTTTTGGGAATTGTGGGAAATCTGTAAGTCGGATCGCTGAGTAAAGTGACAGCACACTCCTCACAAGCGAGCCGCACGTTTTGACGTGTAATTTGTGGGGATCGGGTGAAAATTGTGGGAGAAGTAGCGAACTGCGCGATTTTGGAAGACCGATTTTCTCATTGACTTCCATTATAACGAGGTTTCAGGGATCCATGTTTTTTGGGAATTGTGGGAAATCTGTCAGTTGGATCGCTGAGTAAAGTCATAGCACACTCCTCACAAGCGAGCCGCACGTTTTGACGTGTAATGTGTCGGGATCGGTTGAAAATTGTGGGAGAAGAAGCGAACCGAGCGATTTCGGAAGAACTTGGAATAATAATAATAATAGTAACTAGATAATTTAATTCCAGGGAATTACGTGTGCATTGAAAATGCAAAGTGTAGTTGCATAAGGTGGAGTTTGTAACATATCATTGCATTATGATATTGGTAGCTACGTTTTTAGTAGGATAATTATGGTAGTGGTGAGGACTTTTATTTTGAAACAGATGTGGACTGAGGAAACAGTTTGCGGGAGTCATAGTTGATGACAACTGTCATATGGAAATTTTTAATAGTGACATTTTTTAGTAGTGAAGAATTGTAGTCAGGACTTATATTTTGAGACAGGATTGGGCAGAAGAAACAGTTGCCGGAAGTCATACTCGAAAGCAATCAGGAGTTGGAATGGCTGAAAGGGTGATAAGTTGAGTAGCTTAAAAAGTTACATTTTTTTATTGTAATTTGACATAATGAGGACTGGCTGTAACAGTTGTTAGGCAGTTGCTATGGTGTTCTGTGTACTTGTGAGGGTGTTGCTAGGCAGCTGCTATCGTGTTCTGGGTGGTTGCTAGGGCATTGCTTGGCAGTTGCAATGGTGTTCTGGGTGGTTGCTAGGGCCTTGCTAAGCGGTTGCTATGGTGTTCTGAGTGGTTGATAGGGCGTTGCTAGGCAATTGCTATGGTGTTCTGGGTGGTTGCTAGGCGGTTGCTATGGCGTTCTGGGTGGTTGCTAGAGTGTTGCTATGGGGTTCTGGGTGGTTGCTAGGCGGTTGCTATGGCATTCTGGGTGGTTGCTAGGGCTTTGCTAAGCAGTTGCTATGATGTTCTGGGTGGTTGCTAGGGCGTTGCTAGGTGGTTGCTATGGTGTTCTGGGTGGTTGCTAGGGCGTTGCTAGGCAGTTGCTATGGTTTTCTGGGTGGTTGTTAGGGTGGTTGCTATGGCGTTCTGGGTGGTTGCGAGGGCATTGCTTAGCAGTTGCTATGGTGTTCTGGGTAGTTGCTACGGCGTTGCTAGGCGGTTGCTATGGTGTTCTGGGTGGTTGCTAGGGTGTTGCTATGGTGTTCTGGGTGGTTGCTAGGGCGTTGCTAGGCGGTTGCTATGGTGTTCTGGGTGGTTGCTAGGGTGTTGCTAGGCGGTTGCTATGGTGTTCTGGGTGGTTGCTAGGGCGTTGCTATGGTGTTCTGGATGGTTGCTCGGGCGTTGCTAGGAAGTTGCTTTGGTGTTCTAGATGGTTGCTAGGCAGTTGCTATGGTGTTCTGGGTGGTTGCTAGGGTGTTGCTATGGTGTTCTGGGTGGTTGTTAGGCGGTTGCTTTGCTGTTCTGGGTGGTTGCTAGGCGGTTGCTATGGTGTTCTGGGTGGTGGCTAGGGGGTTGCTTTGGTGTTGTGGGTGGTTGCTAGGTCTTTGCTAGGCAGTTGCTATGGTGTTCTGGGTGGTTGATAGGCGGTTGCTATGGTGTTCTGAGTGGTTGCTAGGGCATTGCTAGGTGGTTGCAATGGTATTCTGGGTGGTTGCTAGGGCGTTGCTAGGCAGTTGCTATGATGTTCTGGGTGGTTGCTAGGGCGTTGCTAGGTGGTTGCTATGGTGTTCTGGGTGGTTGCTAGGGCGTTGCTAGGCAGTTGCTATGGTGTTCTGGGTGGTTGCTAGGGCGTTGCTAGGCAGTTGCTATGGTGTTCTGGGTGGTTGTTAGGGGGGTTGCTATGGCGTTCTGGGTGGTTGCAAGGGCATTGCTTAGCAGTTGCTATGGTGTTCTGGGTAGTTGCTACGGCGTTGCTAGGCGGTTGCTATGGTGTTCTGGATGGTTGCTAGGGTGTTGCTAGGCAGTTGCTATGGTGTTCTGGGTGGTTGCTAGGTGGTTGCTATGGTGTTCTGGGTGGTTGCTAGGGCGTTGCTAGGCAGTTGCTATGGTGTCCTGGGTGGTTGCTCGGGCGTTGCTAGGTGGTTGCTATGGTGTTCTGGGTGGTTGCTTGGCGGTCGCTATGGTGTTCTGCTTGGTTGCTAGGGCATTGCTAGGAAGTTGCTTTGGTGTTCTAGATGGTTGCTAGGCAGTTGCTATGGTGTTCTGGGTGGTTGCTAGGGTGTTGCTATGGTGTTCTGGGTGCTTGTTAGGCGGTTGCTCTGGTGCTCTGGGTGGTTGGTAGGGGTTGGCTATGGGGGTCTGGGGGGTAGCTAGGCGCTTGCTATGGTGTTCTGGGTGGTTGCTAGGTCTTTGCTAGGCAGTTGCTATGGTGTTCTGGGTGGTTGATAGGCGGTTGCTATGGTGTTCTGAGTGGTTGCTCGGCGGTTGCTATGGTGTGCTGGGTGGTTGCTAGGGCGTTGCTAGGCAGTTGCTCTGGTGTTCTGATGGTTGCTAGGCTGTTGCTATGGTGTTCTGGGTGGTTGCTAGGGCGTTGCTAGGCGGTTGCTATGGTGTTCTGGGTGGTTGTTAGGGTGTTGCTAGGCAGTTGCAATGGTTTTCTGGGTGGTTGCTAGGCAGTTGCTATGGTGTTCTGGGTGGTTGCTAGGGCGTTGCTAGGCAGTTGCTATGGTGTTTTGCGTGGTTGCTAGGTGGTTGCTATGGTGTTCTGGGTGGTTGCTAGGGCGTTGCTAGGCAGTTGCTATGGTGTTCTGGGTGGTTGCTAGGCGGTTGCTATGGTGTTCTGGGTGGTTGCTAGGGCCTTGCTAGGCGGTTGCTATGGTGTTCTGGGAGGTTGCTAGGGCATTGCTAGGCTGTTGCTATGGTGTTCTGGGTGGTTGCTAGGGCGTTGCTAGGCGGTTGCTATGGTGTTCTGGGTGGTTGTTAGGGTGTTGCTAGGCAGTTGCTATGCTGTTCTGGGTGGTTGCTAGGCGGTTGCTATGGTGTTCTGGGTGGTTGCTAGGGCGTTGCTAGGCAGTTGCTATGGTGTTTTGGGAGGTTGCTAGGTGGTTGCTATGGTGTTCTGGGTGGTTGCTAGGGCGTTGCTAGGCAGTTGCTATGGTGTTCTGGGTGGTTGCTAGGCGGTTGCTATGGTGTTCTGGGTGGTTGCTCGGGCGTTGCTAGGCAGTTGCTATGGTGTTCTGGGTGGTTGCTAGGCGGTTGCTATGGTGTTCTGGGTGGTTGCAAGGCGGTTGCTATGGTGTTCTGGGTGGTTGCTAGGGCGTTGCTAGGCAGTTGCTATGGTGTTCTGGGTGGTTGCTAGGCGGTTGCTATGGTGTTCTGGGTGGTTGCTAGGGCGTTGCTAGGCGGTTGCTTTGGTGTTCTGGGTGGTTGCTAGGGCGTTGCTAGGCAGTTGCTTTGGTGTTCTGAGTGGTTGCTTGGCGGTTGCTATGGTGTTCTGGGTGGTTGCTAGGGCGTTGCTTGGCAGTTGCTATAGTGTTCTGGGTGGTTGCTAGGCAGTTGCTATGGTGTTTTGGGTGGTTGCTAGGCGGTTGCTATGGTGTTCTGAATATTTGCTTGGGCATTGCTCGACAGTTGCTATGTTGTTCTTGTTGTTGCTAGGGCGTTGATGTGTATTGTTTGGGGATCGAGTGAAAACTGGGAGAAGTAGTGAACCGTACGATTACGAAATTATTTGGAATATTAACAAGGAAGGAAGGAGGGAAAGAAGGAACTAATGAGGGAAGTAAGGAAAGAAGGAATATAGGAAAAAAAGAAGGAAATCAAAGGAAGGCAGGAAAGAACAAAGGAAAGAAGGCGAGGATGGATGGAAGAAACAGAGGAATGACAGAAAGAAGGAAGTAAGGAAGGAAGGAAAGGAAGAACGGAAGAAGAAGGATTTAAGTAAAGATAGAAGGAAGGAAGGAAGGAAGTGAGGAAGAAGAAATGAAAAACAGAAGGAAAGAGAGAAGGAAGGAAAGAAAAAGTAAAGAAAGGAAGAGGGAAGGAAAGAGAGGGAAAGCAGAAAGAAGAAAGGAAGAAAGATAAGAAGGATATGAAGGAATGAAAGAAGGCATGATGGAAGGAAAGAAAAACTAAGGAAGGAAGGAAAGAAAATAGGAAGGGAGGAAGAATGGGAGAAAGGATGAAAGGCAGGATAGAAGGGAGGAAAGAAGGAAAGAAGGAACGAATAAAGGAAGGAAGGAACGAAGGAAAGAAATAGGAGGGAAAAAGAAAGAAGGAATGACAGAAAATAGAAGGAAGGAAGGCAGTAAGGAAGCTGTAGTCTCAAGAGAGCCAGATTGTAGTCTTACAGCCTGAGAAACTGACAGTTACAGCAGATGGTCAGAACACCTGGCACAAGATTCCATTTGCTTAATGGCCCTATTGTGATGTCATAATGCCAATGTTCAGTCTATGGGGGGAAAAAATGTATAGTTTTTTATTAATAACTCAAAAAGTAGAAAAGTTACAAAGATGAAAAATACATTGCACAGGTGTCCTAAGTAAGACCTACGCAACGCAGTTTGAATGAAGTTTCTACGATAAACGGTTGAGGCCGCATTAAGTGTGTTAGAAGAATAATAATAATAATAATAATAATAACTAGATAATGTAATTCCAGGGAATTACGTGTGCATTGAAAATGCAAAGTGTAGTTGCATAAGGTGGAGTTTGTAACATATCATTGCATTATGATATTGGTAGCTACGTTTTTAGTAGGATAATTTTGGTAGTGGTGAGGACTTTTATTTTGAAACAGATGTGGACTGAGGAAACAGTTTGCGGGAGTCAGAGTTGATGACAACTGTCATATGGAAATTTTTAATAGTGACATTTTTTAATAGTGAAGAATTGTAGTAAGGACTTATATTTTGAGACAGGATTGGGCAGAAGAAACAGTTGCCGGAAGTCATAGTCGAAAACAATCAGGAATTGGAATGGCTGAAAGGTTGATAAGTTGAGTAGCTTAAAAAGTTACATTTTTTTATTGTAATTTCACATAATGAGGACTGGCTGTAACAGTTGTTAGGCAGTTGCTATGGTGTTCTGTGTACTTGTGAGGGTGTTGCTAGGCAGCTGCTATCGTGTTCTGGGTGGTTGCTAGGGCATTGCTAGGCAGTTGCAATGGTGTTCTGGGTGGTTGCAAGGGCCTTGCTAAGCGGTTGCTATGGTGTTCTGAGTGGTTGATAGGGTGTTGCGAGGCGATTGCTATGGTGTTCTGGGTGGTTGCTAGGCGGTTGCTATGGCATTCTGGGTGGTTGCTAGAGCGTTGCTATGGGGTTCTGGGTGGTTGCTAGAGGGTTGCAATGGCATTCTGGGTGGTTGCTAGGGCTTTGCTAAGCAGTTGCTATGATGTTCTGGGTGGTTGCTAGGGCGTTGCTAGGTGGTTGCTATGGTGTTCTGGGTGGTTGCTAGGGTGTTGCTAGGCAGTTGCTATGCTGTTCTGGGTGGTTTCTAGGCCGTTGCTATGGTGTTCTGGGTGGTTGCTAGGGCGTTGCTCGGCAGTTGCTTTGGTGTTCTGGGTGGTTGCTAGGGCGTTGCTAGGCAGTTGCTTTGGTGTTCTGGGTGGTTGCAAGGGCGTTGCTAGGCAGTTGCTATGGTGTTCTGGGTGGTTGCTGGGGCGTTGCTAGGCAGTTGCTTTGGTGTTCTGGGTGGTTGCTAGGGCGTTGCTAGGCAGTTGCTATGGTGTTCTGGGTGGTTGTTAGGGTGGTTGCTATGGCGTTCTGGGTGGTTGCTAGGGCATTGCTAAGCAGTTGCTATGGTGTTCTGGGTGGTTGCTACGGCGTTGCTAGGCGGTTGCTATGGTGTTCTGAGTGGTTGCTAGGGTGTTGCTAGGCAGTTGCTATGGTGTTCTGGGTGGTTTCTAGGTGGTTGCTATGGTGTTCTGGGTGGTTGCTAGGGTGTTGCTAGGCGGTTGCTATGGTGTTCTGGGTGGTTGCTCGGGCGTTGCTAGGCGGTTGCTATGGTGTTCTGGGTGGTTGCTAGGGCGTTGCTATGGTGTTCTGGGTGGTTGCTAGGGCGTTGCTAGGCAGTTGCTATGGTGTTCTGGATGGTTGCTAGGCGGTTGCAATGGTGTTCTGGGTGGTTGCTAGGGTGTTGCTATGGTGTTCTGGGTGGTTGCTAGGCGGTTGCTTTGGTGTTCTGGGTGGTAGCTCGGCGGTTGCTATGGTGTTCTGGGTGGTAGCTAGGTCGTTGCTAGGCAGTTGCTATGGTGTTCTGGGTGGTTGCTAGGCGGTTGCTATGGTGTTCTGGGTGGTTGCTAGGGCGTTGCTAGGCAGTTGCTATGGTGTTCTGATGGTTCTAGGCGGTTGCTATGGTGTTCTGGGTGGTTGCTAGGGCGTTGCTAGGCAGTTGCTATGGTGTTCTGGGTGGTTGCTAGGGCGTTGCTAGGCAGTTGCTATGGTGTTCTCGGTGGTTGCTAGGCGGTTGCTATGGTGTTCTGGGTGGTTGCTAGGCGGTTGCTATGGTGTTCTGGGTGGTTGCTAGGGCGTTGCTAGGCAGTTGCTATGGTGTTCTGATGGTTGCTAGGTGGTTGCTATGGTGTTCTGGGTGGTTGCTAGGGCGTTGCTAGGCAGTTGCTATGGTGTTCTGGGTGGTTACTAGGGCGTTGCTATGGTGTTCTGGGTGGTAGCTAGGTGGTTGCTATTGTGTTCTGGGTGGTCGCTTGGCGGTTGCTATTGTGTTCTGGGTGGTTGCTAGGGCGTTGCTAGGCGGTTGCTATGGTGTTCTGGGTGGTTGTTCGGGTGTTGCTAGGCAGGTGCTATGGTGTTCTGGGTGGTTGCAAGGCGGTTGCTATGGTGTTCTGGGTGGTTGGTAGCGCGTTGCTAGGCAGTTGCTATGGTATTTTGGGTGGTTGCTAGGTGGTTGCTATGGTGTTCCGGGTGGTTGCTAGGGCGTTGCTAGGCAGTTGCTATGGTGTTCTGGGTGGTTGCTAGGCGGTTGCTATGGTGTTCTGGGTGCTTTCTCGGGTGTTGCTAGGCAGTTGCTATGGTGTTCTGGGTGGTTGCTAGGCGGTTGCTATGGTGTTCTGGGTGGTTGCTAGGCGGTTGCTATGGTGTTCTGGGTGGTTGCTAGGGCGTTGCTAGGCAGTTGCTATGGTGTTCTTGGTGGTTGCTAGGCGGTTGCTATGGTGTTCTGGGTGGTTGCTAGGGCGTTGCTAGGCAGTTGCTATGGTGTTCTGGGTGGTTGCTAGGCGGTTGGTATGGTGTTCTGGGTGGTTGCTAGCGCGTTGCTAGGCAGTTGCTATGGTATTTTGGGTGGTTGCTACTGGTTGCTATGGTGTTCTGGGTGGTTGCTAGGGCGTTGCTAGGCAGTTGCTATGGTGTTCTGGGTGGTTGCTAGGCGGTTGCTATGGTGTTCTGGGTGGTTGCTCGGGTGTTGCTAGGCAGTTGCTTTGGTGTTCTGGGTGGTTGCTAGGCGGTTGCTATGGTGTTCTGGGTGGTTGCTTGGCGGTTGCTATGGTGTTCTGGGTGGTTGCTAGGGCGTTGCCAGGCAGTTGCTATGGTGTTCTGGGTGGTTGGTAGGCGGTTGCTTTGGTGTTCTGGGTGGTTACTAGGGTGTTGCTAGGCAGTTGCTATGGTGTTCTGGGTGGTTGCTAGGCGGTTGCTAAGGTGTTCTTGGTGGTTGCTAGGGCGTTGCTAGGTCTTTGCCATGGTGTTTTGGGTGGTTGCTGGGCGGTTTCCATGGTGTTCTGGGTGGTTACTAGGCAGTTGCTAAGGTGTTCTTGGTGGGTGCTAGGGCGTTGCTAGGGCGTTGCTATGGTGTTTTGGGTGGTTGCTAGGCAGTTGCTATGATGTTCTGGGTGGTTACTAGGCAGTTGCTAAGGTGTTCTTGGTGGTGGTTAGGGCGTTGCTAGGCGGGAGCTATGGTGTTCTGGGTGGTTGCTAGGGCGTTGCTAGGCAGTTGCTTTGGTGTTCTGAGTGGTTGCTTGGCGGTTGCTATGGTGTTTTTGGTGGTTGCTAGGGCGTTGCTTGGCAGTTGCTATAGTGTTCTGGGTGGTTGCTAGGCAGTTGCTATGGTGTTTTGGGTGGTTGCTAGGCAGTTGCTATGGTGTTCTGAATATTTGCTTGGGCATTGCTCGACAGTTGCTGTGTTGTTCTTGTTGTTGCTAGGGCATTGATGTGTCTTGTTTGGGGATCGAGTGAAAACTGGGAGAAGTAGTGAACCGTACGATTACGAAATTATTTGGAATATTAACAAGGAAGGAAGGAGGGAAAGAAGGAACTAATGAGGGAAGAAAAGAAAGAAGGAATATAGGAAAAAAAGAAGGAAATCAAAGGAAGGCAGGAAAGAACAAAGGAAAGAAGGCGAGGATGGATGGAAAGAAACAGAGGAATGAAGGAAAGAAGGAAGTAAAGGAAGAAGGGAAGAAGAAGGATTTAAGTAAAGATAGAGGGAAGGAAGGAAGGAAGGAAGTGAGGAAGAAGAAATGAAAAACAGAAGGAAAGAGAGAAGGAAGGAAAGAAAAAGTAAAGAAAGGAAGAGGGAAGGAAAGAGAGGGAAAGCAGAAAGAAGAAAGGAAGAAAGATAAGAAGGATATGAAGGAATGAAAGAAGGCATGATGGAAGGGAAGAAAAACTAAGGAAGGTAGGAAAGAAAATTGGTAGGGAGGAAGAATGGGAGGATGGATGAAAGGCAGGATAGAAGGAAGTAAAGTAGGAAAGAAGGAACGAAGAAAAGAAGGAAGGAACGAAGGAAAGAAATAGGAGGGAAAAAGAAAGAAGGAATGACAGAAAATAGAAGGAAGGAGAGCAGGAAGGAAGCTGTAGTCTCAACAGAGCCAGATTGTAGTCTTACAGCCCGAGAAACTGACAGTTACAGCAGGTGGTCAGAACACCTGGCACAAGATTCCATTTGCTTAATGGCCCTATTGTGATGTCATAATGCCAATGTTAAGTCTATGGGGGGAAAAAATTTATAGTTTTTTATTAATAACTCAAAAAGTAGAAAAGTTACAAAGATGAAAAATACATTGCACAGGTGTCCTAAGTAAGACCTACGCAACGCAGTTTGAATGAAGTTTCTATGATAAACGGTTGAGGCCGCATTAAGTGTGTTAGAATAATAATAATAATAATAATAATAATAATAATAATAAGACCAGGATAACAATAGTGAGCATTTTCAATGCACACTAATAATAATAAGGAGACCAGGATAACAATAGTGAGCATTTTCAATGCACACTAATAACTAGAAAATTCCAGCAGATATTTTGAATGTGCCTGCTGCTCTACGAGTACAGTGTTGGAGATGGTTGCCAGCATTCTGGAATGCAGTAGATATCATGTTCTGGGCGGTTGGTAGGGCGTTGATAGACTGTTGTTATGGTGTTCTGGGGGGTTGCTAGGGCATTGCTAGGTGGTTGCTACGGTCTTCTGGGTGGTTGCTATGGCATTGCTAGGCAGTTGCTTTGGTGTTCTGGGTGGTTGCTAGGGCGTTGCTAGGCGGTTGCTATGGTACTCTGGGTGGTTGCTAGGGCGTTGCTAGGCGGTTGCTATGGTGTTCTGGGTGGTTGCTAGGCGGTTGCTATGGTGTTCTGGTTGGTTGCTAGACGGTTGCTATGGTGTTCTGGGTCGTTGCTAGGGCGTTGCTAGGCGGTTGCTATGGTGTTCTGGGTGGTTGCTAGGGCGTTGCTATGGTGGTCTGGGGGGTTGCTAGGGCGTTGCTAGGCGGTTGCTATGGTGTTCTGGGTGGTTGCTAGGGCGTTGCTAGGCGGTTGCTATGGTGTTCTGGGTGGTTGTTAGGCAGTTGCTATGGTGTTCTGGGTCGTTGCTAGGACGTTGCTAGGCGGTTGCTATGGTGTTCTGGGTGGTTGCTAGGGCGTTGCTAGGCAGTTGCTATGGTGTTCTGGGTGGTTGCTAGGCGGTTGCTATGGTGTTCTCGGTCGTTGCTAGGCGGTTGCTATGGTGTTCTGCGTGGTTGCTAGGGTGTTGCTATGGTTTTTTGGGTGGTTGCTAGGGCATTGCTAGGCAGTTGCTATGGTGTTCTGAGTGGTTGCTAGGGCGTTGCTAGGTGGTTGCTATGGTGTTCTGGGTGGTTGCAAGGCAGTTGCTATGGTGCTCTTGGTCGTTGCTAGGACGTTGCTAGGCGGTTGCTATGGTGTTTTGGGTGGTTGCAAGGGCGTTGCTATGGTGTTCTGAGTGGTTGCTAGGGCGTTGCTAGGCAGTTGCTATGGTGTTCTAGGTGGTTGTTAGGGCGTTGCTAGGCAGTTGCTATGGTGTTCTGGGTGGTTGCTAGGCAGTTGCTTTGGTGTTCTGAGTGTTTGCTAGGGCGTTGCTAGGCAGTTGCTATGGTGTTCTAGGTGGTTGCTAGGGTGTTGCTAGGTGGTGGCTATGGTGGGCTGGGTGGTTGCTAGGGCGTTGCTAGGGGGGTGCTATGGTGTTCTGGGTGGTTGCTAGGCGGTTGCTATGGTGTTCTGGGGCATTGCTAGGGCGGTGCTAGGGGGGGGCGAAGGTGTTCTGGGTGGTTGCTAGGGCGTTGGGAGGATGTGCTGGGTGGTTACTAGGGCGTTGCTACGCGGTTGCTATGGTGTTCTGGGTGGTTGCTAGGGCGTTGCTAGGCGGTTGCTATGGTGTTCTGGGTGGTTGCTAGGCAGTTGCTATGGTGTTCTGGGTTGTTGCTAGGACGTTGCTAGGCGGTTGCTATGGTGTTTTGGGTGGTTGCTAGGGCGTTGCTATGGTGTTCTGGGTGGGTGCTAGGGAGTTGCTATGGTGTTCAGGGTCGTTGCTAGGACGTTGCTAGGCGGTTGCTATGGTGTTCTTGGTGGTTGCTAGGGCGTTGCTAGGCAGTGGCTATGGTGTTCTGGGTGGTTGCTAGGCGGTTGCTATGGTGTTCTGGGTCGTTGCTAGGCGGTTGCTATGGTGTTCTGCGTGGTTGCTAGGGTGTTGCTATGGTTTTTTGGGTGGTTGCTAGGGCATTGCTAGGCAGTTGCTATGGTGTTCTGAGTGGTTGCTAGGGCGTTGCTAGGCGGTTGCTATGGTGTTCTGGGTGGTTGCAAGGCAGTTGCTATGGTGTTCTTGGTCGTTGCTAGGATGTTGCTAGGCGGTGGCTATGGTGTTTTGGGTGGTTGCAAGGGCGTTGCTGTGGTGTTTTCGGTGGTTGCTAGGGCGTTGCTAGGCAGTTGCTATGGTGTTCTAGGTGGTTGTTAGGGCATTGCTAGGCAGTTGCTATGGTGTTCTGGGTGGTTGCTAGGCGGTTGCTTTGGTGTTCTGGGTGGTTGCTAGGGCGTTGCTAGGCAGTTGCTATGGTGTTCTGGGTGGTTGCTAGGGCGTTGCTAGGCGGTTGCTATGGTGTTCTGGGTGGTTGCTAGGGCGTTGCTAGGCGGTTGCTATGGTGTTCTGGGTGGTTGCTAGGCGGTTGCTATGGTGTTTTGGGTGGTTGCAAGGGCGTTGCTATGGTGTTCTGAGTGGTTGCTAGGGCGTTGCTACGCAGTTGCTATGGTGTTCTAGGTGGTTGTTAGGGCATTGCTAGGCAGTTGCTATTGTGTTCTGGGTGGTTGCTAGGCAGTTGCTATGGTGTTCTGGTTGGTTGCTAGGGCGTTGCTAGGCAGTTGCTATGGTGTTCTGGGTGGTTGCTAGGGCGTTGCTAGGCGGTTGCTATGGTGTTCTGGGTGGTTGCTAGGGCGTTGCTAGGCGGTTGCTATGGTGTTCTGGGTGGTTGCTAGGCGGTTGCTATGGTGTTCTGGGTGGTTGCTAGGGCGTTGCTATAGTGTTCTGGGTGGTTACTAGGGCGTTGCTAGGCGGTTGCTATGGTTTTCTGGGTGGTTGCTAGGGCGTTGCTAGGCGGTTGCTATGGTGTTCTGGGTGGTTGCTAGGCAGTTGCTGTGGTGTTCTGGGTCGTTGCTAGGACGTTGCTAGGCGGTTGCTATGGTGTTGTGGGTGGTTGCTTGGGCGTTGCTAGGTGGTTGCTATGGTGTTCTGGGTGGTTGCTAGGCAGTAGCTATGGTGTTCTGGGTTATTGCTAGGGCGTTGCTAGGCGGTTGCTTTGATGTTCTGGGTGGTTGCTAAGGCATTGCTAGGCAGTTGCTATGGTGTTCAGGGTGGTTGGAAGGCAGTTTCTATGGTGTTCTGTGTGGTTGCTATGCAATTGGAATGGTGGTCTTGGGGGTTGCTAGGGCGTTGCTGGGCAGTTGCTGTGGTGTTCTGGGTGGTTGATAGGCGGTTGCTATGGTGTTCTTGGTGGCTGCTAGGGCATTGCTAGGCAGTTGCTATGGTGTTCTGAAAGGTTGCTACGTGTTTGCTATGGTGTTCTGGGTGGTTGCTAGCGCGTTGCTAGGTGGTTGCTATGGTATGTTGGGTGGGTGCGAGGGCGTTGCTAGGCGGTTTGTATGGTGTACTGGGTGGTTGCTAGAGCGGTGCTAGGCAGTGGCTATGGTGTTCTGGGTGGTTGCTAAGGCTTTGTTGTGGTGTTCCGGTGGGTTGCTAGGGCGTGTCTAGGCGGTTGATATGGTGTTCTGGGTGGTTGCTAGGGCGTTGCTGGGCGGTTGCTATGGTGTTCTGGGTGGTTGCTAGGCAGTTGCTATGGTGTTCTGGGTCGTTGCTAGGACGTTGCTAGGCGGTTGCTATGGTGTTGTGGGTGGTTGCTTGGGCGTTGCTAGGTGGTTGCTATGGTGTTCTGGGTGGTTGCTAGGCAGTTGCTATGGTGTTCTGGGTGGTAGGTAGGCAGTTGCTATGGTGTTCCTGGTGGTTACTAGGGCATTGCTCGGCAGTTGCTATGGTGTTCTGGGTGGTTGCTAAGCTGTCGCTATGGTGTTCTAGGTGGTTCCTAAGCAGTTGCAATGGTGTTCTTGGTGGTTGCTAGGGCGTTGCTGGGCAGTTGCTATGGTGTTCTGGGTGGTTGATAGGCGGTTGCTATGGTGTTCTTGGTGGCTGCTAGGGCATTGCTAGGCAGTTGCTATGGTGTTCTGAAAGGTTGCTACGTGTTTGCTATGGTGTTCTGGGTGGTTGCTAGCGCGTTGCTAGGTGGTTGCTATGGTATGTTGGGTGGTTGCGAGGGCGTTGCTAGGCGGTTTGTATGGTGTACTGGGTGGTTGCTAGGGCGTTGCTAGGCAGTTGCTATGGTGTTCTGGGTGGTTGCTAAGGCATTGCTATGGTGTTCCGGTCGGTTGCTAGGGCGTGTCTAGGCGGTTGATATGGTGTTCTGGGTGGTTGATAGGGCGTTGCTAGGCAGTTGCTTTGGTGTTCTGGATGGTTGCTAGGTGTTTACTATGGTGTTCTGGGTGGTTGCTAGGGCGTTGCTAGGCGGTTGCTATGGTGTTTTGGGTGGTTGCTAGGGCGTTGCTAGGCGGTTGCAATGGTGTTTTGGGTGGTTGATGGGGCGTTGGTAGGTAGTAGCTATGGTGTTCTGAGTGGTTGCTAGGGCATTGCTAAGCGGTTGCTATGGTGTTCAGGGTGGTTGCAAGGCGGTTTTAATGGTGTTTTGGGTGGTTGCTAGGGCGTTGCTAGGCAGTTGCTATGGTGTTCTGGGTGGTTGATAGGGCGTGGCTAGGTAGTAGCTATGGTGTTCTGAGTGGTTGCTAGGGCATTGATCAGCGGTTGCTATGTTGTTCAGGGTGGTTGCAAGGCGGTTTTAATGGTGTTTTGGGTGGTTGCTAGGGCATTGCTAGGCTGCTGCTATGGTGTTCTGGGTGGTCGCTAGGGCGTTGCTAGGTGGTTGCTATGGTGTTCTTGCTGGTTGCTTGGCCGTTGCTAGGCACTTGCTATGGTGTTCTGGGTGGTTGCTGGGGTGTTGCTAGGCGGTTGCTATGTATTCTGGCTGGTTGTTAGGGAGTTGCCAGGCAGTTACAACGGTGTCCTGGGTGGTTGCTAGGGCGTTGCTAGGCGGTTTCTATGGTGTTCTGCGTGGTTGCTAGGGCATTGCTAGCCGGTTGCTACGGTGTTTTGGGTGGTTGCTAGGGCATTGTTAGGGAGTTGCTATTGTTATGTGAATATAGGCCACTGGATGGCAGTATTTACCTTTTTTTTGTTAAGCTCAGACTGGAGCTAGGTTTGGGCATGTTTCGGGCATGTCTGAAACAAGTCCCAGAGAAAAGAAAAAAAAAGTCTAAAAAAAGTCTAAAATGTGGGAGGGGTCTGCAAAACAGTATATAAAGGGGAGAATTGAGACAGTAAAGTGGTAGGAGAAATTGCAAGAAGAAGGATACATGTGACCGGACCTGTCATTCTGTTCAAGACCTGTGAAGTTTCTTTTGTGGATTTTTTCCTGTGTTAGAGCATTTTCCTCACCCAGGACATCACCAAGCCACCCCAACAAAAAGAAACTGTAAATATTACTGTTTTTTGTGGTATTCAATCTTGGTCAGTAGTTTAGTTAGTTGTTTAGTTGTCTGATCATTAAATGTGTTTAAGTTTTTAAAACTGTGTCTGTCATCCCTTGCTGTTGGGTTGTAAATGTAATAACAAATTGGGGCCATGACAAATTGGGGGCTCGTCCGGGAGAGACCATTGTGTGAGTAATTTATTGAAAATCTAACATTCCAAATTGTAAAATTGTTTTCTTTTAATTGAATACATATACAGGTATATCGACAGATCAACAGCAATGGATGATTTCTTGGCATCACCAACCGTTGAGGTTTTGAAGTCTTTTAAAAAGACAGAACTGCTAGAAATTTGCAGACATTTAGAGCTGACAGAGGTAAAACCAGCCATGCGAAAAGCAAGACTGGCTAGAGAGATAGTTGAATATTACATTGATGAAAATGTGTTTGCACCAGGAGATCTGGAACAGTTTCCAGTTGAAAATCCAAATATAGAAATGGAACTTAAATTGAAAATGCTAGAGATTGAAAGGGAGGAAAAAGAAAAACAAAAAGAATTTGAGTTAGAAAAATTAGCAAGAGAAGAAAGAAAGGGAGGAAAAGGAAAAACAGAGAATTTGAAAGAGAGGAAAGAGGAAAGAGCAGAAAGAGAGAGACAGAGACAGAGAGATTTTGAATTCGAGAAATTCGATAGAGAAGAAAGACTCCAAATGGAACAACTAAAAATTAAAACTGAAACTAAAAATAAATTACGGGCGAGACAGGAGGTAAAACTGGTGCCTCCATTTTTGAAAAAGGATGTTGACAACTATTTCCAGTGTTTTGAAAAGGTAGTAAAGAGTTGCCAGTGGCCAAAGGAACACTGGCCTCTGATGTTGCAAACTGTCCTCAAGGGTAAAGCTCAACAAGCTGATTCAGCTTTGTCTGCAGATGATTCCTCTGATTATGAGGGTGTCAAAAAGGTTATTTTGAGAGCTTATGAGTTGGTTCCAGAGGCTTACCGACAGAAATTCAGGGGTCTGAAGAAATCTGAAAATCAGACTTATGTGGAATTTGCTAATGAGAAGAAGGTTTGCTTTGAGCGCTGGTGTACTTCTATGGAGGTCAAGGATGATTTCAACTCACTAAAAGAGATGGTGTTAGTTGAAGAATTCAAGAACTGTGTTAAGGATGATGTTAAGACCTACCTTAATGAGAAGCAAGCACTGAATTTGCAATCAGCTGCCAAATTTGCAGATGAAAATGTTCTCACACATAAGTCCAAATTTCAGTCTAGCACTAACAATAGATGGTCCCAATTTCAGAAAAAGGGTTGCGGTGATACCCAAGACTCCTCACCCAAAGACAAAGACAAATCTGGTGATGGTGCTCAGAAATCCAGTAACAGGTCTGATCAAAGTGTGAAAGCTGACAGTGACAAAAGTGGTCTAGTTTGCGGTTATTGCAAGAAATCTGGTCATGTTACAACTAACTGTTGGTTCCTTAAAGCTAAGAAAGAAAAAGAAAAGGACAACAAACCAAATGCCTTTGTGAAAGCAAGGTTAGAAACCCCTGTAGTAGATGACCGATTTGCTAAATTGCCTGCTTCTGGTGGGGCTAAAAAGCCTGATACTGCTGACTTTGTGAGGGAGGAATTTCTTCCATTTGTGTCAGAGGGATTTGTGGCTCTGAATGAGCATACTACTCCTGTCCCCATATATATCCTAAGGGATACCGGAGCTTCTCAGTCACTTTTGTTGATGGACTCCTTGGAGTTACGTGATGAGACCGCTTCAGGGGATTTCATACTTGTACAAGGTATTGAAGGGAGGACTGTATCTGTACCCCTGCGCTCTATATTCTTGAAGTCAGATTTAGTTACAGGACAGGTAAAGGTGGGACTTATGTCAAGTCTACCTATAAAGGGTGTTTCTCTGTTGCTAGGCAATGACCTGGCTAGGGGCAAAGTAGTTCCCCCTGTACATCTTACTTCACAGCCAAGCACTGAAGATGGGGATGAGGACCCATCTCTGTATCCTTCTTGCGCAGTGACTCGTGCTATGGCCAAGAAGGCTAAAGAAGATGATGTTGTGGTAGCCTCCAGCACATTGAATAGTCAGGACTCAGGTGGTTCGCCTCATGACTTTGATTAGCCTACTATGGTTTCTCCGTTTGAGAACTTATCAGACACTTTTATCAGTTCATTGTTCCCCAGCCAGATGGGTTTGGTGAATCTGACGTGTCTGGAGACTTGTCTCTGTCCAGAAAGCGGTTGATTGAGGAGCAAACTAATGATCCTAAAATTTGTGCACTAAGGAGGAGAGCCCTTCCTGATAAAGAAATAGACGCAGTTCCAGTTGGGTATTATCTCAAGGATGGTGTGTTGATGCGGAAGTGGCGCCCTCCTGATATCCCTGCCAACGCAGATTGGGCACTGGTCAGGCAAATTGTTGTTCCGAAGGTCTATAGGAATGAGATCTTAACAATGGCTCATAGTTTACCTTTAGGAGGTAATATTGGTGTTAACAAGACTGTTGATAAGATCATGAAACACTTCTTTTGGCCTGGGCTTCGGAAAGACGTTTCCAACTTTTGCGAAACCTGTCACACTTGTCAGGTAGTTGGAAAACACCAGTTAGACCAACCTGTAGCTCCATTGCAGCCTATCCCAGCATTTGGGCAGCCATTTTCTTAGGTCATTGTTGATTGTGTTAGTCCATTACCTAAGACTAGATCTGGAAATCAGTACTTGTTGACAATCATGTGTGCATCTACCAGATTCCCCGAAGCCATACCTCTACGTAACATCAAAGCAACTGCAATCTCGAAGGCTTTGATAAAGTTCTTCACGTTGTTTGGGCTTCCCAGGGAAATTCAGTCAGACTAAGGTAGCAATTTCACTTCAGGATTGTTTCAGCAGGTTGTGTATGAACTAGGTGCAAAGCAGAGTCTTTCTAGTGCCTATCATCCAGAAAGTCAGGGTGCCTTAGAGCGGTTTCATTCCACTCTCAAGACAATGATGAGGACTTATTATTATGACCATGAGAAAGACTGGGATGAAGGTGTTCGTTTGCTGTTGTTTGCAGCTAGAGAAGCAGTGCAGGAGTCTACTGGATTCAGTCCGTTTGAGCTAGTGTTTGGCCATGAAGTGAGAGGACCTTTGCTATTATTGAGTGAACAATGGCAAGTGGAAGAGCCGCCCATTAGTCTGTTAGACTATGTTAGCAAGTTCAAGGCAAGATTGTGTGCAGCTTGTGACCTAGCCAGAGAGAACTTGAAATCAAGTCAGGGAAAAATGAAAACTTGGTATGATCATACCATGGTCCTTATGAAATTCTGACAAAACTCAATGATCTCAATTACATTGTAAAGACTCCAGAGAGGAGAAAACCAAAACAATTGTGTCACATTAACATGCTGAAGCCTTATCATGACAGAAATGCTAGGGTTGCAGCTGTCACTTCAGATTCTCCCATGGCCGAGATTTGTGAAGATGAGGGGGAGTTTCAAGATGATGAACCTAGAATTAAAGTTGAAGTTCTTTCATGTAAATTGTCAAATTCTGAAGAGTTGCAAAATCTTGATGTGAAACTCCAGCACTTAGAACCCTCACAGAGAGATCAGTTTGAGAGGTTAATCAAGAAATATGAGGATCTGTTTCCTGATGTTCCAAAAAGAGTTACTATAGCCTCTCATGATGTAGATGTTGGTGATGCCAAACCAATAAAACAGCATCCGTACCGGATGAATCCTGAAAAGAGAAAGATTGCTAAGAAAGAGGTTGAGTACATGTTAGAACATGATATTATCAGACCCTCCAACTCAGATTGGAGTTCACCCTGTGTGCTAGTTCCAAAACCTGATGGAAGTACTAGATTCTGTAGAGATTATCGCAAAGTCAATGCTGTAACTAGAACTGATGTATTTCCAATACCTAGGATTGATGATTGTATTGATAGAGTAGGGCAAGCAAAGTTTCTGACCAAGATTGATTTATTGAAGGGTTATTGGTGTGTGCCTTAAAACCCTTAAAACTCTGGGAAAATTTGCCTAAAATGCCTATGAAAAGCGTACCCAAAGTAAATTGAACGCTGTTCTTGAACCGTTTGAACTATATGGATGGTTACAGTCTCATTTGAAAGGAAACACTCTGAAGTTTTTCCCTCAGCTAAAAGAAATACTCTAAGTGCTACTGTCATTGAGTAATCCAAGCTGGAACACACTGAAGTAGAAGGTTTTTACTCTCGCCAAAATTTTTTTTTGCAAACAGATGCCTGTAGATGAGAGCAGCTGGGACCTATTAGCTGAAAAACACAATGGGACCACAGCATGAAGTCTTACTGAGTTCCAGTTCAAATTTGAAAACAATCCTACAGAAAATGAGCATTTTACACATGTTTTTCTAAGGCCATGTCTAGGCGTTTCCAAAAATGGCCATTTGGAGACCCCAAAAGGACCCTTGGATAACCATGGTCACATACCTAGGATAAAAGGGCATAACTCTTGAACGCTTCAACCTACAGTCATAATGTTGGGCTCTAATGAAAGGTGACACTTAGAGGAATCCAATCCCATATCCAGATTCACTATCAATATTGCTGAAAAAAAGTTACTGATGCATAAGCTCAAATTTGTGCACATAAGAGTCAAAACGAGTGCCATTATGTTAAAAAATGCTGTTTTATATGAAATGTAAACAAACAAATAACCTTTACGCAGCAAACTCACAGTAAAATATTTACAATATATGATCAATAAAAAAAAGTAAAAGTTACTGAAGCATAAACTCAAATTTGTGCATATAAAAGTCAAAACAAGTGCTGTCATGTAAAAAAATGTTTTTTACATGAAAGGTAAACAAACAATTAACCTTTCCATAGCAAACTATTTACAATATATGATAAATAAAAAAATTAAAAGGTTACTGAGGCATAAACTCAAATTTGTGCATATAAACCCCAAGGGGAGGAGATTCTGACTTTGTGCTTTTACATATAACCAAAGCAAAGGAGAGATTCCTTTGTCTTCGTTCTTGCCTGTAACGAAGACCCTATGTGGCACATAGTAAAATGGATCCTATTCACTTACTTTGTCTCACTCTGATTTCTTACAGGGATGAAAATTTAAATTCCCACAACAACCAACGCCGGCGAAAAAATAACTTCCTTCCACCTTCGGTAACGAAGGTAATAATGCGTAATATGGTAATAATATAATCATCATAATATCAGCATCATATTATAATATCCTTTTCCCGTAATTATTTACACAGAATTACTCCGGTGAAAACATGACGGTGAACTCCAGTGAAAACATGACGTCCTTCCACCTTCCGTGACAGATGCAAATAATACGTAATGTAATTTTATAATAATAATAATAATTATTATTATTATTATTATAATTATAATAATTATAATAATAATAATAATAATAAATATAAATGTAATGTTATTATATAATGAAATATAAGTTATAATATGATGCGTACTTGTCAAGAGTAATGTCATCTCCCCCGAGAAACATTTCCTCTGCTACGGAGCCATCAGGGTTTTGGTCGAATATTTCTTCCCCTGAGCTATCACTTGCACGCCGAGTGCACAGCTCTGCAGCTTCTGAACTGAAAATGATTATTTTCGCAACCTTTTGGCTATTTTTTCTTTCAAACTCCGTAAACAACCATCAAACATTCGCTGGAAATCTCTCTCTGCCTCGCTCTGTTTTGCGGAACGCACAGCACGCATTACGCACAGCTGAGCCATATTCTGTCCATTCTCTTACGCGAGCGATAGGCAGCGCCAGCCTTTTCGCCACCCCAACAACCTATATATCGGCGTTTCCAGAATTTCGTTGGTGTTATAATGCAACAATCGTCGTCTTGATTGGTTGCTGGTTGCTCGGGCTACACGCAAAAAAAGGAGGCATGAGCTTCGTTTCAACACAGGCACTCGTTGGCTATAGCAGGCTGTAGACAGGGCAGGGAAGCTCGTAACTGGTCGAGTGATGTGTCAATCGAAAGGTTAGAGTGCAGACTCCATTTTGGCACAAATGGCTGTGTACTGTCTAAATCTGCTCCGAAGCAACGACCACTAATGCAGCGAACTTTGTGGATAACCACCGATTCATTTCAAACGATGCAGCAGCTGTTCATGGATATTTACCGGTATAATAGTGTGTTTTGGACTAAAAACTTTACTTGGTTGGATTTACTGGAACTTCGTGGATGTAACAAGACCATTTTTGAGGGGATATGTCGGACTGGAAGAGTACTAGGGGGCTTCATCGGTGAGTCACATCAGTTTTGTAACTGTTCGTTTGTTTGTGGTCTGACATGGGCGTTGATTAAAGCTGCTGGGATGACTATACTTTGAAATGGTTGGCATCATTCGAATCTCAAGAATCTTAGCTTTCTGACGATATGTGGCATGAGTATCTCAGTTGCATACAAGCTGTGTAAATGACGTAGTATGTTTTCAACTTCCCTGACGGCCCGATTGCGGGCCGTCGGAGTGGTAACGGGTTAACTGAGAGGGCCAAGAGCATCTCTGCTTTTGCCACACCATCTGGGTTGTACCAGTATGAAGTCCTACCCTTTGGAATGAAAAATGCCCCAGCCACGTTCCAAAGGATGATACAGTCTACAATCGCTGGATTGCCACACACGGGTGCATACATCGATGACCTGATCACATGGAGTGACTCCTGGGAAGAACATCTAAAAGATGTAGAGACGTTGTTCCAGCGCCTGACCCAGGCTACCCTGACTGTTAACCTGAGCAAGACTTTGGTTGTGCTACTGTCACCTATCTTGGCTACGTCATAGGCCAGGGTAAGGTGGCACCCATAAATGCTAAAGTCCAAGCCATGATGGACTTTCCAATTCCTGACAACAAAAAAGCTTTGTGCCGCTTCCTTGAAATGATCGGGTACTACCGCAAGTTCTGCAAGAACTTTGCTGAGATTGCTCTCAGTCTCACCAACCAACTGAAGAAAGGCGTAAAGTTGACTTGGCATGATGCATGCCTGAAGTCTCTGCTGTGTCACTTCCCCGTGCTCAAATCTCCTGACTTCAACAAACTGTTCTCCATTGCGGTCGATGCTAGCGACCAAGCTTGTGGATCTCTGCTCCTCCACAGAAGTGACTCTGATGCCATTGAGCATCCTGTGGCATACTTCTCCAGGAAGTTCAATCGCCGCCAAAGGAACTATTCCACAACAGAGAAGGAGCTGTTGGCTCTGGTTCTATCTCGACAACACTTTGATGTTTATGTTTGTACAGGGCAAAAGCCAATGATTGTGTACACTGACCAAAATCCGTTAATGTTTTTGAGTAAGATGAAAAACAAGAATAGGAGATTGTTGAATTGGAGTTTGACTTGGAAATGAAGCATGTAAAGGGTGCTGACAATGTGATTGCTGATTGCTTATCCCATGTTTGAATATGGTTGCTAGGGTGTTGCTAAGCAGTTGCTATGGTGTTCTGGGTGGTTGCTAAGGCATTGCTAGGCGGCTTCTATGGTGTTCTGGGTGGTTGCTAGGGCTTTGCTATGGTGATCTAGGTGGTTGCTAAGGCGCTGCAAGGCAGTTGCTATGGTCCTCTGGGTGGTTGCTAGGGCGTTGCTCGGTGGTTGCTATGGTGTTCTGGGTGGTTGATAGGTGGTTGCTTTGGTGTTCTGGGTGGTTGCTTGGGCGTTGCAAAGCAGTTGCTATGGTGTTCTGAGTGGTTGCTAGGGCGTTGTTAGGCAGTTGCTATGGTGTTCTTGGTGGTTGCTAGGGCGTTGCTAGGCAGTTTCTATGGTGTTCTGGGTGGTTGCTAGGCGGGTGCTATGGTGTTCTGGATGGTTGCTAGGGCATTGCTAGGCAGTTGCTTTGCTGTCCTGAGTGGTTGCTAGGGCGTTGCTATGGTGATCTAGGTGGTTGCTAAGGCGCTGCTAGGCAGTTGCTATGGTCTTCTGGGTGGCTGCTAGGGTGTTGCTCGGTGGTTGCTATGGTGTTCTGGGTGGTTGCTAGGCAGTTGCTATGGTGTTTTGGGTGGTTGCTTGGGCGTTGCAAAGCAGTTGCTATGGTGTTCTGAGTGGTTGCAAGGGCATTGGTAGGCAGTTGCTATGGACTGCCTGGAGGTTGCTAGGGCATTGCTAGGCAGTTTCTATGGTGTTCTGGGTGGTCTCTAGGGCATTGCTAGGTGGTTGCGATGGTGTTCTGGGTGATTGCTAAGGCGTTGCTATGCAGTTGCTATTTTGTTCTGGGTGGTTGCTAGGCGGTTGCGATGGTGTTCTGGGTGGTTGCTAGGGCGTTGCTAGGCGGTTGCTATGGTGTTCTGGGTGGTTGCTAGGTAGTTGCTATGGTGTTGTGGGTGGTAGCTAGGCAGCTGCTATGGTGTTCTGGGTGGTTGCTAGGGCGTTGCGAGGCAGTTGCTTTGGTGTTCTGGGTGGTTGCTAGGCGGTTGCTATGGTGTTTTGGGTGTTTGCTAGGGTGTTGCTAGGCAGTTGCTATGGTGTTTTGGGTGGTTGCTAGGCGGTTGCTATTGTGTTCTGGGTGGTTGCTAGGGCGTTACTAGGTGGTCGCTATGGTGTTCTGGGTGGTTGCTCGGGCGTTGCTAGGTAGATGCTTTGGTGTTCTGAGTGGTTGCTAGGCGGTTGCTATGGTGTTCTGGGTGGTTGCTAGGGTGTTGCTAGGCAGTTGTAATGGTGTTCTGGGTGGTTGCTAGGCAGTTGCTAGGGTGTTCTGAGTGGTTGCTAGGGCGTTGCTATGCAGTTTCTATGGTGTTCTGGGTGGTTGCTAGGGCGTTGCTATGCGGTTGCTATGGTGTTCCGGGTGGTTGCTAGGGCGTTGCTAGGCAGTTGCTATATTGTTCTTGTTTTTCCGAGGGCGTTGATGTGTATTGTTTGGGGATCGGGTGAAAACTGGGAGAAGAAGCGAACCGTGCGATTACGAAAGAATTTGGAAGAATAACAAGGAAGGAAGGAGGGAAAGAAGGAATAGAGGAAAAAAGAAGGAAATCAAAGGAAGGCAGGAAAGAACAAAGGAAAGAAGGCGACAATTGGATGGAAAGAAACAGAGGAATGAAGGAAAGAAGGAAGTAAGGAAGGATGGAAAGGAAAAAGTGAAGAAGAAGGAGTTAAGTAAAGGTAGAAGGAAGGAGGAAAGGAAAGAAGAGAAGCAAGGGAGAAAGAAGGAATGGACAACAGCAGAAAAGCCAGAAGGAAGGAAAGAAAAAGTATAGAAAGAAAGAGGGAAGGAAAGAGAGGGAATGCAGAAAGTAGAAAGGAAGAAATATCGGAAGGAAAGTAGGTATGATGGAAGGAAAGGAGGCATGATGGAAGGAAAGACAAACTAAGGAAGGAAGGAAAGAAAATTGGTAAGGAGGAAGAATGGGAGGAAGGAGGAAAGGCAGGATAGAAGGAAGTGAAGTAGGAAAGAAGGAACAAATAAAGGAAGGAGGGAACGAAGGAAAGAAATAGGAGGGAAAAAGAAAGAAGGAATGACAGAAAATAGAAGGAAGGAAAGCAGTAAGGAAGCTGTAGTCTCAAGAGAGCCCGATTGTAGTCTTACAGCCTGAGAAACTGACAGTTACAGCAGGTGGTCAGAACATCTGGCACAAGATTCCATTTGCTTAATGGTCCTATTGTGATGTCATAATGCCAATGTAAAGTCTATGGGGGAAAATATTTATAGTTTTTTATTAATGACTCAAAAAGTATAAAAGTTACAAAGATGAAAAATACATTGCACAGGTGTCCTAAGTAAGACCTACGCAACGCAGTTTGAATGAAGTTTCTCCGATAAACGGTTGAAGCCGCATTAAGTGTGTTAGAGGAATAATAATAATAAGAAGACCAGGATAACAATAGTGAGCATTTTCAATGCACACTAATAATAATAAGAAGACCAGGATAACAATAGTGAGCATTTTCAATGCACACTAATAATAATAATAATAAGAAGAAGACCAGGATAACAATAGTGAGCATTTTCAATGCACACTAATAATAACTAGATAATGTAATTCCAGGGAATTACATGTGCATTGAAAATGCAAAGTGTAGTTGCATAAGGTGGAGTTTGTTACAAATCATTGCATTATGATCTTGGTAGCTAGGCTTTTAGTAGGATAAGTATGGTAGTCGTGGGCACTTTTATTTTGAAACAGATCTGGACTGAGGAAACAAGATTACGAGAGTCATAGTTGATGACAGCTGTCATATGGAAATTTTTTATAGTGAAATTTTTTAATAGTGAAGAATTGTAGTCAGGACTTTTATTTTGAGACAGGTTTGGGCAGAGGAAACAGTTGGCAGAAGTCATAGTCGATAACAATCAGGAGTTGGAATGGCTGAACGGTCGATAAGATGAGTAGCTTAAAAAAATACATTATTCTATTGTAATTTGTCATAAAGAGGACTGGCTGACCTGTTGCTAGTCGGTTGCTATGGTGTTCCGTGTACTTGCGAGGGTGTTGCTAGGCAACTGCTATGGTGTTCTGGGTGGTTGCTAGGGCGTTGCTAGGCAGTTGCTATGGTGTTCTGGGTGGTTGCTAGGCGGTTGCTATGGTTTCTGGGTGGTTGCTAGGGCGTTGCCAGGCGGTTGCTATGGTGTCCTGGGTGGTTACAAGGGCGTTGCTAGGGAGCTGCTTTGGTGTTCTGGGTGGTTGCTAGGCAGTTGCTATGGTGTTCTGGGTGGTTGCTAGGGCGTTCGTATGCGGTTGCTATGGTGTTCCGGGTGGTTGCTAGGGCGTTGCTAGGCAGCTGCTATGGTGTTCTGGGTGGTTGCTAGGGCGTTCTGGGTGGTCGCTAGGGCGTTGCGAGGCAGTTGCTATGGTGTTCTGGGTCGTTGCTAGGGCATTGTTAGGCAGTTTCGATGGTGTTCTGAGTGGTTGCAAGGGCCTTGCTAGGCAGTTGGTATGGTGTTCTGGGTGGTTGCTAGACGGTTGCTATGGTGTTCTGGGTGGTTGCTAGGGCGTTGCTAGGCTGTTGCTATGGTGTTCTGCGTGGTTGCTAGGCAGTTTCTATGGTGTTCTGCGTGGTTGCTAGGCGGTTGCAATGGTGTTGTGGGTGGTTGCTTGGGCTTTGCTAGGCAGTTGCTATGGTGTTCTGGGTAGTTGCTAGGCAGATGCTTTATTTTTTAGGTGGTTGCTAGGGCGCTGCTAGACAGTTGCTATGGTGTTGTGGGTGGTTGCTACGGCATTGTTAGGCAGTTGCTATGGTGTTTTGAGTGGTTGCTAGGGCCTTGCTAGGCAGTTGCTTTGGTGTTCTGGGTGGTTGCTAGACGGTTGCTATGGTGTTCTGGGTGGTTGCTAGGGCTTTGCTAAGCAGTTGTTATGGTGTTCTGGGTGGTTGCTAGGCGGTTGCTATGGTGTTCTGGGTGGTTGCTTGGGCGTTGCTAGGCAGTTGCTATGCTGTTCTGGGTGGTTGCTAGGCAGTTGCTATGGTGTTCTGTATGGTTGCTAGGGCGCTGCTAGACAGTTGCTATGGTGTTGTGGGTGGTTGCTAGGGCGTTGCTAGGCAGTTGCTATGGTGTTCTGGGTGGTTGCTAGGCGGTTGCTATGGTGTTCTGGGCGGTTGCTTGGGCGTTGCTAGGCAGTTGCTAGGCGGTTGCTATGGTGTTCTGGGTGGTTGCTAGGGCGCTGCTGGACAGTTGCTATGGTGTTGTGGGTGCTTGCTAGGGCATTGTTAGGCAGTTGCTATAGTGTTCTGAGTGGTTGCTAGGGCCTTGCTAGGCAGTTGCTATGGTGTTCTGGATGGTTGCTAGACGGTTGCTATGGTGTTATGGGTGGTTGCAAGGGCGTTGCTAGGCGGTTGCTATGGTGTTCTGGGTGGTTGCTAGGCGGTTGCTATGGTGTTCTGGGTGGTGGCTTGGGCGTTGCTAGGCATTTGCTATGGTGTTCTGGATGGTTGCAAGGCAGTTGCTATGGTGTTCTGGGTGGTTGCAAGGGCGCTGCTAGACAGTTGCTATGGTGTTGTGGTTGGTTTTTAGGGCGTTGCTAGGCAGTTGCTTTGGTGTCCTGAGTGGTTGCTAGGCGGTTGCTATCGTGTTCTAGGTGGTTGATAGGGCGTTGCTAGGCAGTTGCTTTGGTGTTCTGGATGGTGGCTAGGGCGTTGCTAGGTGGTTGCTATAGTGTTCTGGGTGGATGTTAAGGCATTGCCAGGCAGTTCCTCTGGTGTTCTGGGAGATTGCTAGGCAGTTGCTATGGTTTTCTGGGTGGTTGGTAGGGCGTTGCTAGGCATTTGCTATCGTGTTCTGAGTGGTTGCTAGGCGGTTGCTACGGTATTCTGGGTGGCTGCTAGGGTGGAGCCAGGCGGTTGCTATGGTGTCCTGGGTGGTTACTAGGGCGTTCCGAGGCAGTTGCTTTGCTGTTCTGAGTGGTTGCTAGGCGGTTGCTATGCTGTTCTGGGTGGTTGGTAGGGCATTGCTAGGCGGTTGCTATGGTATTATGGGTGGTTGCTAGGCGGTTGCTATGGTGTTCTGGGTGGTTGCTAGGCGGTTGCTACGGTGATTTGGGTGGTTGCTAGGGCGTTGCTAGGCGGTTGCTATGGTGTTGCTAGGCAGTTGCTATGGTGATCTGGGTGGTTGCTAGGCGGTTGCTATGGTGTTCTGGGTGGTTGCTAGGGCGTTGCTAGGCGGTTGCTATGGTGTTGCTAGGCAGTTGCTATGGTGATCTGGGTGGTTGCTAGGCGGTTGCTATGGTGTTCTGGGTGGTTGCTAGGGCGTTGCTAGGCAGTTGCTATGGTGTTCTGGGTGGTTGCTAGGCGGTTGCTATGGTGTTCTTGGTGGTTGCTAGGGCGTTGGTAGGCGGATGCTATGGTGTTCTGGGTGGTTGCCAGGGCGATGCTAGGCAGTTGCTATGGTGTTCTGGGTGGTTGCTAGGCAGTTGCTATGGTGTTCTGGGTGGTTACTAAGGCATTGCTAGGCAGTTCCTATGGTGTTCTGGTCGGTTGCCAGGACGTTGCTATTTGGTTGCTATGGTGTCCTAGGTGGTTGCTAGGGCATTACTAGGCAGTTGCTATGGTGTTCTGAGTGGTTGCTACGGCGTTGCTAGGCGGTTGCTATGGTGATCTGGGTGGTTGCTAGGCGGTTGCTATGGTGTTCTGGGTGGTTGCTAGGGCGTTGCTAGACAGTTGCTATGTTGTTCTTGTTGTTGCTAGGGCGTTGATTTGTATTGTTTGGGGATCGGGTGAAAACTAGGAGAAGTAGCGAACCGAGCGATTACGAAAGAATTTGGAATAATAACAAGGAAGGAAGGAGGGAAAGAAGGAACTAATGAGGGAAGTAAGGAAGGAAGGAATATAAGAAAAAAAGAAAGAAATCAAAGGAAGGCAGGAAAGAACAAGGTAAAGAAGGCGAGGATGGATGGAAAGAAACGGAGGAATGATGGACGAAAGGAAGGAGAAGGATTTAAGTAAAGATAGAAGGAAGGAAAGAAGAGAAGGAAGTGAGGAAGAAGAAATGAAAAACAGAAGGAAAGACAGAAGGAAGGAAAGAAAAAGTATAGAAAGAAAGAGGGAAGGAAAGAGAGGGAATGCAGAAAGTAGAAAGGAAGAAATATAGGAAGGAAAGTAGGTATGATGGAAGGAAAGGAGGCATGATGGAAGGAAAGACAAACTAAGGAAGGAAGGAAAGAAAATTGGTAAGGAGGAAGAATGGGAGGAAGGATGAAAGGCAGGATAGAAGGAAGTAAAGTAGGAAAGAAGGAACGAATAAAGGAAGGAGGGAACGAAGGAAAGAAATAGGAGGGGAAAAGAAAGAAGGAATGACAGAAAATAGAAGGAAGGAAAGCAGTCAGGAAGCTGTAGTCTCAAGAGAGCCAGGTTGTAGTCTGACAGCCTGAGAAACTGACAGGTACAGCAGGTGGTCAGAACATCTGGCACAAGATTCCATTTGCTTAATGGCCCTATTGTGATGTCATAATGCCAATGTTAAGTCTATGGGGGGAAAAATGTATAGTTTTTTATTAATAACTCAAAAAGTATAAAAGTTACAAAGATGAAAAATACATTGCACAGGTGTCCTAAGTAAGACCTACGCAACGCAGTTTGAATGAAGTTTCTACGATAAACGGTTGAAGCCGCATTAAGTGTGTTAGATGAATAATAATAATAAGAAGACCAGGATAACAATAGTGAGCATTTTCAATGCACACTAATAATAATAAGAAGACCAGGATAACAATAGTGAGCATTTTCAATGCACACTAATAATAATAAGGAGACCAGGATAACAATAGTGAGCATTTTCAATGCACACTAATAATAACTAGATAATGTAATTCCAGGGAATGACATGTGCATTGAAAACGCAAAGTGTAGTTGCATAAGGTGGAGTTTGTTACAAATCATTGCATTATGATATTGGTAGCTAGGCTTTTAGTAGGATAAGTATGGTAGTAGTGGGGACTTTTATTTTGAAACAGATCTGGACTGAGGAAACAAGATTACGAGAGTCATAGTTGATGACAGCTGTCATATGGAAATTTTTTAAAGTGAAATTTTTTAATAGTGAAGAATTGTAGTCAGGACTTTTATTTTGAGCAGGTTTGGGCAGAGGAAACAGTTGGCAGAAGTCATAGTCGATAACAATCAGGAGTTGGAATGGCTGAACGGTCGATAAGATGAGTAGCTTAAAAAGTTACATTATTCTATTGTAATGTGTTATAGTGAGGACTGGCTGACCTGTTGATAGTCGGTTGCTATGGTGTTCCGTGTACTTGCGAGGGTGTTGCTAGGCAACAGCTATGGTGTTCTGGGTGGTTGCTAGGGCGTTGCTAGGCAGTTGCTATTGTGTTCAGGGTGGTTGCTAGGCAGTTGCTATGGTGTTCTGGGTGGTTGCTAGGGCATTGCTAGGCAGCTGCTATGGTGTTCTGGGTGGTTGCTAGGGCGTTGCTATGCGGTTGCTATGGTGTTCTGGGTGGTTGCTAGGGCGTTGCTAGGCAGTTGCTATGGTGTTCTGGGTGGTTGCTAGACGGTTGCTATGGTGTTCTGGGTCGTTGCTAGGGCATTGTTAGGCGGTTTCTATGGTGTTCTGAGTGGTTTCTAGGGCGTTGCTATGCGGTTGCTATGGTGTTCTGGGTGGTTGCTAGGGCGTTGCTAGGCAGTTGCTATGGTGTTCTGGGTGGTTGCTAGACGGTTGCTATGGTGTTCTGGGTCGTTGCTAGGGCATTGTTAGGCGGTTTCTATGGTGTTCTGAGTGGTTTCTAGGGCCTTGCTAGGCAGTTGCTATGGTGTTCTGGGTGGTTGCTAGACGGTTGCTATGGTGTTCTGGGTGGTTGCTAGGGCGTTGCTAGGCTGTTGCTATGGTGTTCTGCGTGGTTGCTAGGCAGTTGCTATGGTGTTCTGCGTGGTTGCTAGGCAGTTGCGATGGTGTTCTGGGTGGTTGCTTGGGCGTTGCTAGGCAGGTGCTATGGTGTTCTAGGTGGTTGCTAGGCGGTTGCTTTGGTGCTGCTAGACAGTTGCTATGGTGTTGTGGGTGGTTGCTACGGCATTGTTAAGCAGTTGCTATGGTGTTCTGAGTGGTTGCTAGGGCCTTGCCAGACAGTTGCTATGGTGTTCTGGGTGGCTGCTAGACGGTTGCTATGGTGTTCTGGGTGGATGCTAGGGCGTTGCTAAGCAGTTGCTATGGTGTTCTGGGTGGTTGCTTGGGCATTGCTAGGCAGTTGCTATGGTGTTCTGGGTGGTTGCTAGGCAGTTGCTATGGTGTTCTGGGTGGTTGCTAGGGCACTGCTAGACAGGTGCTATGGTGTTGTGGTTGGTTGCTAGGGCTTTGCTAGGCAGTTGCTATGGTGTTCTGGGTGGTTTCTAGGGCATTGCTAGGCAGTTGCTAAGGTGTTCTGAGTGATTGTTACAGCATTGTTAGGTGGTTGATATATTGTTCTGTGTGGTTACTAGGGTGTTGCTAGGTGGTTGCTATGGTGTTCTGGGTGGTTGCTAGGGCGTTGCTAGGCAGTTGCGATGGTGCTGTGAGTGGTTGCTAGGCAGTTATTATGGTGTTCTGAGTGGTTGCTTAGGTGTTGCTAGGCAGTTGCAATGGTGTTCTAAGTGATTGTTAGAGCATTCTTAGGTGGTTGATGTATTGTTCTGGGTGGTTGCAAAGGAGTTGCTAAGTGGTTGCTATGGTGTTCTGGGTGGTTGCTAGGGCGATGCTAGGCGGTTGCTATGGTGCTCTGAGTGATTGCTAGGGCGTTGCTAGGCAGTTGCTATGGTGTTCTGTGTGGTTGCAAGGGCGTTGTTAGGCAGTTGCTATGGTGTTCTGGGTGGTTGCAAGGGTGTTGCTAGGCAGCTGCTATGGAGTTCTGGGTGGTTGCTAGGCAGTTGCTATGGTGTTCTGGGTGGTTGCAAGGGCGTTGCTATGCGGTTGCTATGGTGTTCTGAGTGATTGCTAGGGCGTTGATAGGCGGTTGCTATGGTGTTCTGTGTGGTTGCTAGGGCATTGCTAGGCAGTTGCTTTGGTGTTCTGAGTGGTTGTTAGGCAGTTGCTATGGTGTTCAGGGTGGTTGCAAGGGTGTTGCTAGGCAGCTGCTATGGAGTTCTGGGTGGTTGCTAGGCAGTTGCTATGGTGTTCTGGGTGGTTGCTAGGGCGTTGTTAGGCAGTTGCTATGGTGTTCTGAGTGGTTGCTAGGGTGTTGCTAGGCACTTGTTATGGTGTTCTGGGTGGTTGCTAGGCGGTTGCTATGGTGTTCTGGGTGGTTGCTAGGGTGTTGCTAGGCGGTTGCAATGGTATTCTGGGTGGTTGCTTGGGCGTTGCTAGGCAGTTGCTATGGTGTTTTGGGTGGTCGCTAGGGCGTTGCTAGGCAGTTGCTATGGTGTTCTGGGTTGTTGCTAGGCGGTTGCTATGGTGTTCTGGGTGGTTGCTAGGGAGTTGCTAAGCGGTTGCTATGGTGTTCTGGGTGGGTGCTAGGGCGTTGCTAGGCAGTTGCTTTGCTGTCCTGAGTGGTTGCTAGGGGGGTGCTATGGTGTTCTGCGTGGTTGCTAGGGCGTTGCTAGGCAGTTGCTATAGTGTTCTGGGTGGTTGCTAGGCGGTTGCTATGGTGTTCTGGGTGGTTGGTAGGGCATTGCTGGGCAATAGTTATGGTGTTCTGGGTGGTTGCTAGGGCCTTGCTAGGCAGTTTCTATGGTGTTCTGGGTGGTTGCGAGGCGGTTGCTTTGGTGTTCTGGGTGTTTGCTAGGGCGTTGCTAGGCGGTTGCTATGGTATTCTGGGTGGTTGCTAGGGCGTTGCTAGGCAGTTGCTAGGGTGTTCTGTGTGGTTCCTAGGCGGTTGCTATGGTATTTTGGGTGGTTGCTAGGGCGTTGCTAGGCAGTTGCTATGGTGTTCTGTGTGGTTGCTAGGCGGTTGCTATGGTGTTCTGAGTGGTTGCTAGGGCGTTGCTAGGGGGTAGCAATATTGTTTTGGGTGGTTGCTAGAGTGTTGCTAGGGTGTTCTGAATATTTGTTTGGGCATTGCTAGACAGTTGCTATGTTGTTCTTGTTGTTGCTAGGGCGTTGATGTGTATTGTTTGGGGATCGGGTGAAAACTGAGAGAAGTAGCGAACCGTGCGATTACGAAAGAATTTGGAATAATAACAAGGAAGGAAGGAGGGAAAGAAGGAACTCATGAGGGAAGTAAGGAAAGAAGGAATATAAGAAAAAAGAAGGAAATCAAAGGAAGGCAGGAAAGAACAAAGGAAAGAAGGCGAGGATGGATGGAAAGAAACAGAGGAATGAAGGAAAGAAGGAAGTAAGGAAGGAAGGAAAGGAAGAAAGATTTCAGAAAAGATAGAAGGAAGGAAGGAAGGGAAGAAAGAAGGAAGTGAGGAAGAAGAAATGAAAAACAGAAGGAAAGACAGAAGGAAGGAAAGAAAAAGTAAAGAAAGAAAGAGGGAAGGAAAGAGAGGGAAAGCAGAAAGAAGAAAGGAAAAAAGATTGGAAGGAAAGTCGGTATGAAGGAAGGAAAGAAGGCATGATAGAAGGAAAGACAAACTACAACGGGCACTCGGTAGAGCGCATACCTTCGCCGACGCCACTGAATCCCTCGCCACTGGCGTTGGTTTCATGCCGATCGGATAAAAATTGACCGAGATATGGCCGAAAGTCGGTTTTGACCTTTTCGACCTTGACCTTTGACCCGATCACTCCCAAAATCTAATCGATTGATCCTCAGGTCATGCCAAATCAACCCACCAAATTTTATGAAATTCCGTTTGGTACTTATTGAGTTATTCGATACACATACAGACAGACACACAAACAAATAAATACACGGGGATCAAAACAATACCTTCGTCAGCGAAGTCGCTGGCGAAGGTAACTAAGGGAGGAAGGACAGAAAATTGGTAGGGAGGCAGAATGGGAGGAAGGATGAAAGGCAGGATAGAAGAAAGTAAAGTAAGAAAGAAGGAACGAATAAAGGAAGGAAAAAGAAAGAAGGAATGACAGAAAATAGAAGGAAGGAAAGCAGTAAGGAAGCTGTAGTCTCAAGAGAGGCAGATTTTAGTCTTACAGCCTGAGAAACTGAGTTACAGCAGGTGGTCAGAACATTTGGCACAAGATTCCATTTGCTTAATGGCCCTATTGTGATGTCATAATGCGAATGTTAAGTCTATGAGGGGAAAAAATTAATAGTTTTTTATTAATAACTCAAAAAGTAAAGAAGTTACAAAGATGAAAAATCCATTGCACAGGTGTCCTAAGTAAGACCTACGCATCGCAGTTTGAATGAAGTTTCTACGATAAACGGTTGAGGCCGCATTAAGTGTGTTAGAATAATAATAATAATAATAATAATAACTAGATAATGTAATTCCAGGGAATTACGTGTGCATTGAAAATGCAAAGTGTAGTTGCATAAGGTGGAGTTTGTAACATATCATTGCATTATGATATTGGTAGCTACGTTTTTAGTAGGATAATTTTGGTAGTGGTGAGGACTTTTATTTGAAACAGATGTGGACTGAGGAAACAGTTTGCGGGAGTCAGAGTTGATGACAACTGTCATATGGAAATTTTTAATAGTGACATTTTTTAATAGTGAAGAATTGTAGTAAGGACTTATATTTTGAGACAGGATTGGGCAGAAGAAACAGTTGCCGGAAGTCATAGTCGAAAACAATCAGGAGTTGGAATGGCTGAAAGGTTGATAAGTTGAGTAGCTTAAAAAAATGCATTTTTTTATTGTAATTTGACATAATGAGGACTGGCTGTAACAGTTGTTAGGCAGTTGCTATGGTGTTCTGTGTACTTGTGAGGGTGTTGCTAGGCAGCTGCTATCGTGTTCTGGGTGGTTGCTAGGGCATTGCTAGGCAGTTGCAATGGTGTTCTGGGTGGTTGCTAGGGCCTTGCTAAGCGGTTGCTATGGTGTTCTGAGTGGTTGATAGGGCGTTGCTAGGCGATTGCTATGGTGTTCTGGGTGGTTGCTAGGCGGTTGCTATGGCGTTCTGGGTGGTTGCTAGAGTGTTGCTATGGGGTTCTGGGTGGTTGCTAGGCGGTTGCTATGGCATTCTGCGTGGTTGCTAGGGCTTTGCTAAGCAGTTGCTATGATGTTCTGGGTGGTTGCTAGGGCGTTGCTAGGTGGTTGCTATGGTGTTCTGGGTGGTTGCTAGGGTGTTGCTAGGCAGTTGCTATGGTGTTCTGGGTGGTTGCTAGGGCGTTGCTAGGCAGTTGCTATGGTGTTCTGGGTGGTTGCTAGGGCATTGCTAGGCAGTTGCTATGGTGTTCTGGGTGGTTGTTAGGGTGGTTGCTATGGCGCTCTGGGTGGTTGCTAGGGCTTTGCTAAACAGTTGCTATGGTGTTCTGGGTGGTTGCTACGGCGTTGCTAGGCGGTTGCTATGGTGTTCTGGGTGGTTGCTAGGGTGTTGCGAGGCAGTTGCTATGGTGTTCTGGGTGGTTGCTAGGTGGTTGCTATGGTGTTCTGGGTGGTTGCTAGGGCGTTGCTAGGCAGTTGCTATGGTGTTCTGGGTGGTTGTTAGGGTGGTTGCTATGGCGTTCTGGGTGGTTGCTAAGGCATTGCTAAGCAGTTGCTATGGTGTTCTGGGTGGTTGCTACGGCGTTGCTAGGCGGTTGCTATGGTGTTCTGGGTGGTTGCTAGGTGGTTGCTATGGTGTTCTGGGTGGTTGCTAGGGCGTTGCTAGGCGGTTGCTATGGTGTTCTGGGTGATTGCTCGGGCGTTGCTAGGCGGTTGCTATGGTGTTCTGGGTGGTTGCTAGGGCGTTGCTATGGTGTTCTGGGTGGTTGCTAGGGCGTTGCTAGGCAGTTGCTATGGTGTTCTAGATGGTTGCTAGGCGGTTGCTATGGTGTTCTGGGTGGTTGCTAGGGTGTTACTATGGTGTTCTGGGTGGTTGTTCGGCGGTTGCTCTGGTGATCTGGGTGGTTGCTAGGCGGTTGCTATGGTGTTCTGGGTGGTTGCTAGGCGGTTGCTATGGTGTTCTGGGTGGTTGCTAGGGCGTTGCAATGCAGTTGCTATGGTGTTCTCGGTGGTTGCTAGGCGGTTGCTATGGTGTCGTGGGTGGTTGCTTGGGGGTTGCTATGGTGTTCTGGGTGGTTGCAAGGGCGTTGCTAGGCAGTTGCTATGGTGTTCTGATGGTTGCTAGGCTGTTGCTATGGTGTTCTGGGTGGTTGCTAGGGCGTTGCTAGGCGGGTGCGATGGTGGTCTGGGTGGTTGTTAGGGTGTTGCTAGGTAGTTGCAATGGTGTTCTGGGTGGTTGCTAGGCGGTTGCTATGGTGTTCTGGGTGGTTGCTAGGGCGTTGCTAGGCAGTTGCTGTGGTGTTTTGGGTGGTTGCTAGGTGGTTCCTATGGTGTTCTGGGTGGTTGCTAGGGCGTTGCTAGGCAGTTGCTATGGTGTTCTGGGTGGTTGCTAGGCGGTTGCTATGGCGTTCTGGGTGGTTGCAAGGGCGTTGCTAGGCAGTTGCTATGGTGTTTTGGTTGGTTGCTAGGTGGTTGCTATGGTCTTCTGGGTGGTTGCTAGGGCGTTACTAGGCAGTGTCTAAGGTGTTCTGGGGGGTTGCTAGGCGGTTGTTATCGTGTTCTTGGTGTGTGCTAGGGCGTTGCTAGGCGAGTGCTGTGGTGTGCTGAGTGGTTGCTAAGTGGTTGCTATGGTGTTGTGGGTGGTTGGTAGGGCGTTGCTAGGCAGTTGCTATGGTCTTCTGGGTGGTTGCTAGGCGGTTGCTATGGTGTTCTGGGTGGTTGTTAGGGCGTTGCTAGGCGGTTGCTATGGTGTTCTGAGTGGTTGCTTGCGCGTTGCTATGGTGTTCTGGGTGGTTGTAAGGGCGTTGCTAGGCAGTTGCTATGGTGTTCTGGGTGGTTGCTAGGCGGCTGCTATCGTGTTCTGGGTGGTTGCTAGGGCATTGCTAGGCGGTTGCTATGGTGTTCTGGGTGGTTGTTAGGGTGTTGCTAGGCAGTTGCTATGGTGTTGTGGGTGGTTGCTAGGCGGTTGCTATGGTGTTCTGGGTGGTTGCTAGGGCGTTGCTAGGCAGTTGCTTTGGTGTTTTGGGTGGTTGCTAGGTGGTTGCTATGGTGTTCTGGGTGGTTGCTAGGGCGTTGCTAGGCAGTTGCTATGGTGTTCTGGGTGGTTGCTAGGCGGTTGCTATGGTGTTCTGGGTGGTTGCTCGGGCGTTGCTAGGCAGTTGATATGGTGTTCTGGGTGGTTGCTAGGCGGTTGCTATGGTGTTCTGGGGGGTTGCTAGGCGGGTGCTATGGTGTTCTGGGTGGTTGCTAGGGCGTTGCTTGGCAGTTGCTTTGGTGTTCTGGGTGGTTGCTAGGCGGTTGCTATGGTGTTCTGGGTGGTTGCTAGGCAGTTGCTATGGTGTTCTGGGTGGTTGCTAGGGCGTTGCTAGGCAGTTGCTATGGTGTTCTGGGTGGTTGCTAGGCGGTTGCTATGGTGTCCTGGTTGGTTGCTAGGGCGTTGCTAGGCGATTCCTATGGTGTTCTGTGTGGTTGCTAGGGCGTTGCTAGGCAGTTGCAATGGTGTTCTGGGTGGTTGCTAGGCGGTTGCTAAGGTGTTCTTGGTGGTTGCTAGGGCGTTGCTAGGCAGTTGCTATGGTGTTTTGGGTGGTTGCTGGGCGGTTGCTATGGTGTTCTGGGTGGTTGCTTGGGCGTTGCTAGGCAGTTGCTTTGGTGTTCTGGGTGGTTGCTAGGCGATTGCTATGGTGTTCTGGGTGGTTGCTAGGGCGTTGCTAGGCAGTTGCTATTGTGTTTGGGGTGGTTGCTAGGCGGTTGCTATAGTGTTCTGGGTGGTTGCTAGGGCATTGCTAGGCAGTTGCTATGGTGTTCTGGGTGGTTGCTAGGCAGTTGCTATGGTGTTCTTGGTGGTTGTGAGGGCGTTGCTAGGCGGTTGCTATGATGTTCTGGGTGGTTGCTAGGGTGTTCCTAGGCAGTTGCTTTGGTGTTCTGAGTGGTTGCTTGGCGGTTGCTATGGTGTTATGGGTGGTTGCTAGGGCGTTGCTTGGCAGTTGCTATAGTGTTCTGGGTGGTTGCTAGGCAGTTGCTATGGTGTTTTGGGTGGTTGCTAGGCGGTTGCTAGGGTGTTCTGGGTGGTTGCTAGGCGGTTGCTATGGTGTTCTGGGGGGTGGCTAGGGCGTTGCTAGGCAGGTGCTATGGTGTTCTGGGTGGTTGCTAGGGGGTTGCTATGGTGTTCTGGGTGGTTGCTTGGCGGTTGCTATGGTGTTCTGGGTGGTTGCAAGGGCGTTGCTAGGCAGTTGCTATGGTGTTCTGATGGTTGCTAGGCTGTTGCTATGGTGTTCTGGGTGGTTGCTAGGGCGTTGCTAGGCGGTTGCTATGGTGTTCTGGGTGGTTGTTAGGGTGTTGCTAGGCAGTTGCAATGGTGTTCTGGGTGGTTGCTAGGCGGTTGCTATGGTGTTCTGGGTGGTTGATAGGGCGTTGCTAGGCAGTTGCTATGGTGTTTTGGGTGGTTGCTAGGTGGTTGATATGGTGTTCTGGGTGGTTGCTAGGGCGTTGCTAGGCAGTTGCTATGGTGTTCTGGGTGGTTGCTAGGCGGGTGCTATGGCGTTCTGGGTGGTTGCAAGGGCGTTGCTAGGCAGTTGCTATGGTGTTTTGGGTGGTTGCTAGGTGGTTGCTATGGTGTTCTGGGTGGTTGCTAGGGCGTTACTAGGCAGTTGCTATGGTGTTCTGGGTGGTTGCTAGGCGGTTGCTATGGTGTTCTGGGTGTTTGCTAGGCAGTTGCTATGGTGTTTTGGGTGGTTGCTAAGTGGTTGCTATGGTGTTCTGGGTGGTTGCTAGGGCATTGCTAGGCAGTTGCTCTGGTGTTCTGGGTGGTTGCTAGGCGGTTGCTATGGTGTTCTGGGTGGTTGCTAGGGCGTTGCTAGGCAGTTGCTATGGTGTTTTTGGTGGTTGCTAGGTGGTTGCTATGGTGTTCTGGGTGGTTGTAAGGGCGTTGCTAGGCAGTTGCTATGGTGTTCTGGGTGGTTGCTAGGCGGCTGCTATGGTGTTCTGGGTGGTTGCTAGGGCCTTGCTAGGCGGTTGCTATGGTGTTCTGGGTGGTTGTTAGGGTGTTGCTATGCAGTTGCTATGGTGTTCTGGATGGTTGCTAGGCGGTTGCTATGGTGTTCTGGGTGGTTGCTAGGGCGTTGCTAGGCAGTTGCTTTGGTGTTTTGGGTGGTTGCTAGGTGGTTGCTATGGTGTTCTGGGTGGTTGCTAGGGCGTTGCTAGGCAGTTGCTATGGTGTTCTGGGTGGTTGCTAGGCGGTTGCTATGGTGTTCTGGGTGGTTGCTCGGGCGTTGCTAGGCAGTTGCTATGGTGTTCTGGGTGGTTGCTAGGCGGTTGCTATGGTGTTCTGGGTGGTTGCTTGGCGGTTGCTATGGTGTTTTGGGTGGTTGCTAGGGCGTTGCTAGGCAGTTGCGATGGTGTTTTGGGTGGTTGCTGGGCGGTTGCTATGGTGTTCTGGGTGGTTGCTCGGGCGTTGCTAGGCAGTTGCTTTGGTGTTCTGGGTGGTTGCTAGGCGATTGCTATGGTGTTCTGGGTGGTTGCTAGGGCGTTGCTAGGCAGTTGCTATGGTGTTTTGGGTGGTTGCTAGGCGGGTGCTATAGTGTTCTGGGTGGCTGCTAGGGCGTTGCGAGGCAGTTGCTATGGTGTTCTGGGTGGGGGCTAGGCAGTTGCTATGGTGTTCTTGGTGGTTGTGAGGGCGTTGCTAGGCGGTTGCTATGGTGTTCTGGGTGGTTGCTAGGGTGTTGCTAGGCAGTTGCTTCGGTGTTCTGAGTGGTTGCTTGGCGGTTGCTTTGGTGTTCTGGGTGGTTGCTAGGGCGTTGCTTGGCAGTTGCTATAGTGTTCTGGGTGGTTGCTAGGCAGTTGCTATGGGGATCTGGGTGGTTGCTAGGCGGTTGCTATGGTGTTCTGGGTGGTTGCTAGGCGGTTGCTATGGTGTTCTGGGTGGTTGCTAGGGCGTTGCTAGGCAGTTGCTATGGTGTTCTGGGTGGTTGCTAGGCGGTTGCTATGGTGTTCTGGGTGGTTGCTAGGCGGTTGCTATGGTGTTCTGGGTGGTTGCTAGGGCGTTGCTAGGCAGTTGCTATGGTGGTCTGGGTGGTTGCTAGGCGGTTGCTATGGTGTTCTGGGTGGTTGCTAGGCAGTTGCTATGGTGTTCTGGGTGGTTGCTAGGGCGTTGCTAGGCAGTTGCTATGGTGTTCTGGGTGGTTGCTAGGCGGTTGCTATGGTGTCCTGGTTGGTTGCTAGGGCGTTGCTAGGCGATTCCTATGGTGTTCTGTGTGGTTGCTAGGGCGTTGCTAGGCAGTTGCAATGGTGTTCTGGGTGGTTGCTAGGCGGTTGCTAAGGTGTTCTTGGTGGTTGCTAGGGCGTTGCTAGGCAGTTGCTATGGTGTTTTGGGTGGTTGCTGGGCGGTTGCTATGGTGTTCTGGGTGGTTGCTCGGGCGTTGCTAGGCAGTTGCTTTGGTGTTCTGGGTGGTTGCTAGGCGATTGCTATGGTGTTCTGGGTGGTTGGTAGGGCGTTGCTAGGCAGTTGCTATGGTGTTTTGGGTGGTTGCTAGGCGGTTGCTATAGTGTTCTGGGTGGTTGCTAGGGCGTTGCTAGGCAGTTGCTATGGTGTTCTGGGTGGTTGCTAGGCAGTTGCTATGGTGTTCTTGGTGGTTGCTAGGGCGTTGCTAGGCAGTTGCTTTGGTGTTCTGAGTGGTTGCTTGGCGGTTGCTATGGTGTTCTGGGTGGTTGCTAGGCGGTTGCTATGGTGTTCTGGGTGGTTGCTAGGCGGTTGCTATGGTGTTTTGGGTGGTTGCTAGGGCGTTGCTAGGCAGTTGCTATGGTGGTCTGGGTGGTTGCTAGGCGGGTGCTATGGTGTTCTTGGTGGTTGCTAGTGAGTTGCTATGGTGTTCTGAGTGGGTGGTAGGGCGTTGCTAGGCAGTTGCTATGGCATTGTGGGTGGTTGCTAGGCGGTTGCTATGGTGTCCTGGTTGGTTGCTAGGGCGTTGCTAGGCGATTCCTATGGTGTTCTGTGTGGTTGCTAGGGCGTTGCTAGGCAGTTGCAATGGTGTTCTGGGTGGTTGCTAGGCGGTTGCTAAGGTGTTCTTGGTGGTTGCTAGGGCGTTGCTAGGCAGTTGCTATGGTGTTTTGGGTGGTTGCTGGGCGGTTGCTATGGTGTTCTGGGTGGTTGCTCGGGCGTTGCTAGGCAGTTGCTTTGGTGTTCTGGGTGGTTGCTAGGCGATTGCTATGGTGTTCTGGGTGGTTGCTAGGGCGTTGCTAGGCAGTTGCTATGGTGTTTTGGGTGGTTGCTAGGCGGTTGCTATAGTGTTCTGGGTGGTTGCTAGGGCGTTGCTAGGCAGTTGCTATGGTGTTCTGGGTGGTTGCTAGGCAGTTGCTATGGTGTTCTTGGTGGTTGCTAGGGTGTTGCTAGGCAGTTGCTTTGGTGTTCTGAGTGGTTGCTTGGCGGTTGCTATGGTGTTCTTGGTGGTTGCTAGGGCGTTGCTTGGCCGTTGCTATAGTGTTCTGGGTGGTTGCTAGGCAGTTGCGATGGTGTTTTGGGTGGTTGCTAGGCGGTTGCTATGGTGTTCTGAATATTTGCTTGGGCATTGCTCGACAGTTGCTATGTTGTTCTTGTTGTTGCTAGGGCGTTGATGTGTATTGTTTGGGGATCGAGTGAAAACTGGGAGAAGTAGTGAACCGTACGATTACGAAATTATTTGGAATATTAACAAGGAAGGAAGGAGGGAAAGAAGGAACTAATGAGGGAAGTAAGGAAAGAAGGAATATAGGAAAAAAGAAGGAAATCAAAGGAAGGCAGGAAAGAAGAAAGGAAACTAGGCGAGGATGGAAGGAAAGAAACAGAGGAATGACGGAAAGAAGGAAGTAAGGAAGGAAGGAAAGGAAGAAGGGAAGAAGAAGGATTTAAGTAAAGATAGAAGGAAGGAAGGAAGGAAAGGAGGAAGAAGAAATGAAAAACAGAAGGAAAGAGAGAAGGAAGGAAAGAAAAAGTAAAGAAAGGAAGAGGGAAGGAAAGTGGGGGAAGCAGAAAGAAGAAAGGAAGAAAGATAAGAAGGATATGAAGGAATGAAAGAAGGCATGATGGAAGGAAAGAAAAACTAAGGAAGGTAGGAAAGAAAATTGGTAGGGAGGAAGAATGTGAGGTAGGATGAAAGGCAGGATAGAAGGAAGTAAAGTAGGAAAGAAGGAACGAATAAAGGAAGGAAGGAACAAAGGAAAGAAATAGGAGGGAAAAAGAAAGAAGGAATGACAGAAAATAGAAGGAAGGAAAGCAGTAAGGAAGCTGTAGTCTCAAGAGAGCCAGATTGTAGTCTTACAGCCTGAAAAACTGACAGTTACAGCAGGTGGTCAGAACACCTGGCACAAGATTCCATTTGCTTAATGGCCCTATTGTGATGTCATAATGCCAATGTTAAGTCTATGGGGGGAAAAAATTTATAGTTTTTTATTAATAACTCAAAAAGTATAAAAGTTACAAAGATGAAAAATACATTGCACAGGTGTCCTAAGTAAGACCTACGCAACGCAGTTTGAATGAAGTTTCTACGATAAACGGTTGAGGCCGCATTAAGTGTGTTAGAAGAATAATAATATTAACTAGATAATGTAATTCCAGGGAATTACGTGTGCATTGAAAATGCAAAGTGTAGTTGCATAAGGTGGAGTTTGTAACATATCATTGCATTAAGATATTGGTAGCTACGTTTTTAGTAAGATAATTTTGGTCGTGGTGAGGACTTTTATTTTGAAACAGATGTGGACTGAGGAAACAGTTTGCGGGAGACAGAGTTGATGACAACTGTCATATGGAAATTTTTAATAGTGACATTTTTTAATAGTGAAGAATTGTAGTAAGAACTTATATTTTGAGACAGGATTGGGCAGAAGAAACAGTTGCCGGAAGTCATAGTCGAAAACAATCAGGAATTGGAATGGCTGAAAAGTTGATAAGTTGAGTAGCTTAAAAAGTTACATTTTTTTATTGTAATTTGACATAATGAGGACTGGCTGTAACAGTTGTTAGGCAGTTGCTATGGTGTTCTGTGTACTTGTGAGGGTGTTGCTAGGCAGCTGCTATCGTGTTCTGGGTGGTTGCTAGGGCATTGCTAGGCAGTTGCAATGGTGTTCTGGGTGGTTGCTAGGGCCTTGCTAAGCGGTTGCTATGGTGTTCTGAGTGGTTGATAGGGCGTTGCTAGGCGATTGCTATGGTGTTCTGGGTGGTTGCTAGGCGGTTGCTATGGCGTTCTGGGTGGTTGCTAGAGCGTTGCTATGGGGTTCTGGGTGGTTGCTAGAGGGTTGCTATGGCATTGTGGGTGGTTGCTAGGGCTTTGCTAAGCAGTTGCTATGATGTTCTGGGTGGTTGCTAGGGCGTTGCTAGGTGGTTGCTTTGGTGTCCTGGGTGGTTGCTAGGGTGTTGCTAGGCAGTTGCTATGCTGTTCTGGGCGGTTGCCATGCCGTTGCTATGGTGTTCTGGGTGGTTGCTAGGGCGTTGCTCGGCAGTTGCTTTGGTGTTCTGGGTGGTTGCTAGGGCGTTGCTAGGCAGTTGCTTTGGTGTTCTGGGTGGTTGCTTGGGCGTTGCTAGGCAGTTGCCATGGTGTTCTGGGTGGTTGCTAGGGCGTTGCTAGGCAGTTGCTTTGGTGTTCTGGGTGGTTGCTAGGGCGTTGCTAGGCAGTTGCTATGGTGTTCTGGGTGGTTGTTAGGGTGGTTGCTATGGCGTTCTGGGTGGTTGCTAGGGCATTGCTAAGCAGTTGCTATGGAGTTCTGGTTGGTTGCTACGGCGTTGCTAGGCGGTTGCTATGGTGTTCTGGGTGGTGGCTAGGGTGTTGCTAGGCAGTTGCTATGGTGTTCTGGGTGGTTGCTAGGTGGTTGCTATGGTGTTCTGGGTGGTTGCTAGGGCGTTGCTAGGCGGTTGCTATGGTGTTCTGGGTGGTTGCTCGGGCGTTGCTAGGCGGTTGCTATGGTGTTTTGGGTGGTTGCTAGGGCGTTGCTATGGTGTTCTGGGTGGTTGCTAGGGCGTTGCTAGGCAGTTGCAATGGTGTTCTGGATGGTTGCTAGGCGGTTCCTATGGTGTTCTGGGTGGTTGCTAGGGTGGTGCTATGGTGTTCTGGGTGGTTGCTAGGCGGTTGCTATGGTGTTCTGGGTGGTAGCTAGGCGGTTGCTATGGTGTTCTGGGTGGTAGCTAGGTCGTTGCTAGGCAGTTGCTATGGTGTTCTGGGTGGTTGCTAGGCGGTTGCTAAGGTGTTCTGGGTGGTTGCTAGGCGGTTGCTATGGTGTTCTGGGTGGTTGCTAGGGCGTTATTAGGCAGTTGCTATGGTGTTCTGATGGTTGCTAGGCGGTTGCTTTGGTGTTCTGGGTGGTTGCCAGGGCTTTGCTAGGCAGTTGCTATGGTGTTCTGGGTGGTTGCTAGGGCGTTGCTATGGTGTTCTGGGTGGTAGCTAGGCGGTTGCTATTGTGTTCTTGGTGGTTGCTAGGGCGTTGCTAGTCGGTTGCTATGGTGTTCTGGGTGGTTGCTAGGGTGTTGCTAAGGTGTTCTGGGTGGTAGCTAGGCGGTTGCTATTGTGTTCTGGGTGGTTGCTAGGGCGTTGCTAGGCGGTTGCTATGGTGTTCTGGGTGGTAGCTAGGTCGTTGCTAGGCAGTTGCTATGGTGTTCTGGGTCGTTGCTAGGCGGTTGCTATGGTGTTCTGGGTGGTTGCTAGGCGGTTGCTTTGGTGTTCTGGGTGGTTGCTAGGGCGTTGCTAGGCAGTTGCTATGGTGTTCTGATGGTTGCTAGGCGGTTGCTATGGTGTTCTGGGTGGTTGCTAGGGCGTTGCTAGGCAGTTGCTATGGTGTTCTGGGTGGTTGCTAGGGCGTTGCTATGGTGTTCTGGGTGGTAGCTAGGCAGTTGCTTTTGTGTTCTGGGTGGTTGCTAGGGCGTTTCTAGGCTGTTGCTATGGTGTTCTGGGTGGTTGTTAGGGTGTTGCTAGGCAGTTGCTATGGTGTTCTGGGTGGTTGCTAGGCGGTTGCTATGGTGTTCTGTGTGGTTGCTAGCGCGTTGCTATGGTATTTTGGGTGGTTGCTAGGTGGTTGCTATGGTGTTCTGGGTGGTTGCTAGGGCGTTGCTAGGCAGTTGCTATGGTGTTCTGGGTGGTTGCTAGGCGGTTGCTATGGTGTTCTGGGTGGTTGCTCGGGTGTTGCTAGGCAGTTGCTATGGTGTTCTCGGTGGTTGCTAGGCGGTTGCTATGGTCTTCTTGGTGGTTGCTAGGTGGTTGCTATGGTGTTCTGGGTGGTGGCTAGGCGGTTGGTATGGTGTTCTGGGTGGGTGCTAGGGCGTTGCTAGGCAGTTGCTATGGTGTTCTGATGGTTGCTAGGCGGTTGCTATGGTCTTCTGGGTGGTTGCAAGGCGGTTGCTATGGTGTTCTGGTTGGTTGCTAGGCGGTTGCTATGGTGTTCTGGGTGGTTGCTAGGGCGTTACTAGGCAGTTGCTATGGTGTTCTGATGGTTGCTAGGCGGTTGCTATGGTGTTCTGGGTGGTTGCTAGGGCGTTGCTAGGCAGTTGCTATGGTGTTCTGGGTGGTTGCTAGGCGGTTGCTATGGTGTTCTGGGTGGTTGCTAGGCGGTTGCTATGGTGTTCTGGGTGGTTGCTAGGGCGTTGCTAGGCAGTTGCTATGGTGTTCTGATGGTTGCTAGGCGGTTGCTATGGTGTTCTGGGTGGTTGCTAGGGCGTTGCTAGGCAGTTGCTATGGTGTTCTGGTTGGTAGCTAGGCGGTCGCTAGGTGTTCTGGGTGGTTGCTAGGGCGTTGCTAGGCAGTTGCTATGGTGTTCTGGGTGGTTGCTAGGGCGTTGCTATGGTGTTCTGGGTGGTAGCTAGGCAGTTGCTATTGTGTTCTGGGTGGTTGCTAGGGCGTTGCTAGGCGGTTGCTATGGTGTTCTGGGTGGTTGCTAGGCGGTTGCTATGGTGTTCTGGGTGGTTGCTAGCGCTTTGCTAGGCAGTTGCTATGGTATTTTGGGCGGTTGCTAGGTGGTTGCTATGGTGTTCTGGGTGGTTGCTAGGCGGTTGCTATGGTGTTCTGGGTGGTTGCTAGCGCTTTGCTAGGCAGTTGCTATGGTATTTTGGGCGGTTGCTAGGTGGTTGCTATGGTGTTCTGGGTGGTTGCTAGGGCGTTGCTAGGCAGTTGCTATGGTGTTCTGGGTGGTTGCTAGGCAGTTGCTATGGTGTTCTGGGTGGTTGCTCGGGTGTTGCTAGGCAGTTGCTATGGTGTTCTGGGTGGTTGCTAGGCGGTTGCTATGGTGTTCTGGGTGGTTGCTAGGCGGTTGCTATGGTGTTCTGGGTGGTTGCTAGGGCGTTGCTAGGCAGTTGCTATGGTGTTCTGGGTGGTTGCTAGGCGGTTGCTTTGGTGTTCTGGGTGGTTGCTAGGGCGTTGCTAGGCAGTTGCTATGGTGTTCTGGGTGGTTGCTAGGCGGTTGCTATGGTGTTCTGGGTGGTTGCTAGCGCGTTGCTAGGCAGTTGCTATGGTATTTTGGGTGGTTGCTAGGTGGTTGCTATGGTGTTCTGGGTGGTTGCTAGGGCGTTGCTAGGCAGTTGCTATGGTGTTCTGGGTGGGTGCTAGGCAGTTGCGATGGTGTTCTGGGTGGTTGCTAGGCGGTTGCTATGGTGTTCTGGGGGGTGGCTAGGCGGTTGCTATGGTGTTCTGGGTGGTTGCTAGGGCGTTGCTAGGCAGTTGCTATGGTGTTCTGGGTGGTTGCTAGGCGGTTGCTTTGGTGTTCTGGGTGGTTGCTAGGGCGTTGCTAGGCAGTTGCTATGGTGTTTTGGGTGGTTGCTGTGTTGTTGCTAGGGTGTTCTGGGTGGTTGCTAGCGCGTTGCTAGGCAGTTGCTATGGTATTTTGGGTGGTTGCTAGGTGGTTGCTATGGGGGGCTGTGTGGTCGCTAGGGCGTCGCTAGGCAGTTGCTATGGTGTTCTGGGTGGTTGCTAGGCGGTTGCTATGGTGTTGTGGGGGGTTGCTAGGGCGTTGCTAGGCAGTTGCTATGGTGTTCTGGGTGGTTGCTAGGCGGTTGCTATGGTGTTCTTGGTGGTTGCTAGGGGGTTGCTATGGTGTTCTGGGTGGTTGCTAGGGCGTTGCTAGGCAGTTGCTATGGTGTTCTGGGTGGTTGCTAGGCGGTTGCTAAGGTGTTCTTGGTGGTTGCTAGGGCGTTGCTAGGCAGTTGCTATGGTGTTTTGGTTGGTTGCTGGGCGGTTGCTATGGTGTTCTGGGTGGTTGTTAGGGCGTTGCTAGGCAGTTGCTATGGTGTTCTGGGTGGTTACTAGGCAGTTGCTATGGTGTTCTTGGTGGTTGTTAGGGCGTTGCTAGGCGGTTGCTATGGTGTTCTGGGTGGTTGCTAGGGCGTTGCTAGGCAGTTGCTTTGGTGTTCTGAGTGGTTGCTTGGCGGTTGCTATGGTGTTTTGGGTGGTTGCTAGGGCGTTGCTTGGCAGTTGCTATAGTGTTCTGGGTGGTTGCTAGGCAGTTGCTATGGTGTTTTGGGTGGTTGCTAGGCAGTTGCTATGGTGTTCTGAATATTTGCTTGGGCATTGCTCGACAGTTGCTATGTTGTTCTTGTTGTTGCTAGGGCGTTGATGTGTCTTGTTTGGGGATCGAGTGAAAACTGGGAGAAGTAGTGAACCGTACGATTACGAAATTATTTGGAATATTAACAAGGAAGGAAGGAGGGAAAGAAGGAACTAATGAGGGAAGTAAGGAAAGAAGGAATATAGGAAAAAAAGAAGGAAATCAAAGGAAGGCAGGAAAGAACAAAGGAAAGAAGGCGAGGATGGATGGAAAGAAACAGAGGAATGAAGGAAAGAAGGAAGTAAAGAAGGAAGGAAAGGAAGAAGGGAAGAAGAAGGATTTAAGTAAAGATAGAAGGAAGGGAGGAAGGAAGGAAGTGAGGAAGAAGAAATGAAAAACAGAAGGAAAGAGGGAAGGAAGGTAAGAAAAAGTAAAGAAAAGAAGAGGGAAGGAAAGAGAGGGAAAGCAGAAAGAAGAAAGGAAGAAAGATAAGAAGGATATGAAAAAATGAAAAAAGGCATGATGGAAGGGAAGAAAAACTAAGGAAGGTAGGAAAGAAAATTGGTAGGGAGGAAGAATGGAAAGAAGGATGAAAGACAGGATAGAAGGAAGTAAAGTAGAAAAGAAGGAACGAATAAAGGAAGGAAGGAACGAAAGAAAGAAATAGGAGGGAAAAAGAAAGAAGGAATGACAGAAAATAGAAGGGAGGAAAGCAGTAAGGAAGCTGTAGTCTCAACAGAGCTAGATTGTAGTCTTACAGCCCGAGAAACTGACAGTTACAGCAGGTGGTCAGAACACCTGGCACAAGATTCCATTTGCTTAATGGCCCTATTGTGATGTCATAATGCCAATGTTAAGTCTATGGGGGGAAAAAATTTATAGTTTTTTATTAATAACTCAAAAAGTATAAAAGTTACAAAGATGAAAAATACATTGCACAGGTGTCCTAAGTAAGACCTACGCAACGCAGTTTGAATGAAGTTTCTACGATAAACGGTTGAGGCCGCATTAAGTGTGTTAGAAGAATAATAATAATAACTAGATAATGTAATTCCAGGGAATTACGTGTGCATTGAAAATGCAAAGTGTAGTTGCATAAGGTGGAGTTTGTGACATATCATGGCATTATGATATTGGTAGCTACGTTTTTAGGAGGATAATTATGGTAGTGATGAGGACTTTTATTTTGAAACAGATGTGGACTGAGGAAACAGTTTGCGGGAGTCATAGTTGATGACAACTGTCATATGGAAATTTTTAATAGTGACATTTTTTAATAGTGAAAAATTGTAGTAAGGACTTATATTTTGAGACAGGATTGGGCAGAAGAAACAGTTGCCGGAAGTCATAGTCGAAAACAATCAGGAGTTGGAATGGCTGAAAGGTTGATAAGTTGAGTAGCTTAAAAAGTTACATTTTTTATTGTAATTTGACATAATGAGGACTGGCTGTAACAGTTGTTAGGCAGTTGCTATGGTGTTCTGTGTACTTGTGAGGGTGTTGCTAGGCAGCTGCTATCGTGTTCTGGGTGGTTGCTAGGGCATTGCTAGGCAGTTGCTATGGTGTTCTGGGTGGTTGATAGGGCATTGCTAGGCGGTTGCTATGGTGTTCTGGGTAGTTGCTAGGCGGTTGCTATGGCGTACTGGGTGGTTGTTCGGGCGTTGCTATGGGGTTCTGGGTGGTTGCTAGGCGGTTGCTATGGCATTCTGGGTGGTTGCTAGGGCTTTGCTAAGCAGTTGCTATGATGTTCTGGGTGGTTGCTAGGGCATTGCTAGGTGGTTGCTATGGTTTTCTGGGTGGTTGCTAGGGTGTTGCTAGGCAGTTGCTATGCTGTTCTGGGTGGTTGCTAGGCCGTTGCTATGGTGTTCTGGGTGGTTGCTATGGCATTGCTAGGCAGTTGCTATTGTGTTCTGGGTGGTTGATAGGCCGTTGCTAGGCAGTTGCTATGGTGTTCTGGGTGGTTGTTAGGGTGGTTGCTATGGCGTTCTGGGTGGTTGCTAGGGCATTGCTAAGCAGTTGGTATGGTGTTCTGGGTGGTTGCCACGGCATTGCCAGGCGGTTGCTATGGTGTTCTGGGTGGTTGCTAGGGTGTTGCTAGGCAGTTGCTATGGTGTTCTGGCTGGTTGCTAGGTGGTTGCTATGATGTTCTGGCTGGTTGCTAGGGCGTTGCTAGGCAGTTGCTATGGTGTTCTGGGTGGTTGCTCGGGCGTTGCTAGGCGGTTGCTATGGTGTTCTGGGTGGTGGCTAGGGCGTTGCTATGGTATTCTGGGTGGTTGCTAGGGCGTTGCTAGGCAGTTGCTATGGTGTTCTGGATGGTTGCTAGGCGGTTGCTATGGTGTTCTGGGTGGTTGCTAGGGTGTTGCTATGGTGTTCTGGGTGGTTGTTAGGCGGTTGCTCTGGTGTTCTGGGTGGTTGCTAGGCGGTTGCTATTGTGTTCTGGGTGGTAGCAAGGCGGTTGCAGTGGTGTTCTGGGTGGTTGCTAGATCATTGCTAGGGAGTGGCTATGGTGTTCTGTGTTGTTGCTAGGCGGTTGCTATGGTGTTCTGGGTGGTTGCTAGGCGGTTGCTATGGTGTTCTGGGTGGTTGCTCGGGCGTTGCTAGGCAGTTGCTATGGTGTTCTGATGGTTGCTAGTCGGTTGCTATGGTGTTCTGGGTGGTTGCTAGGGCGTTGCTAGGCAGTTGCTATGGTGTTCTGGGTGGTAGCTAGGCGGTTGCTATGGTGTTCGGGGTGGTAGCTAGGCGGTTGCTATTGTGTTCTGGGTGGTTGCTAGGGGGTTGCTATGGTGTTCTGGGTGGTTGCTAGGGCGTTGCTAGGCAGTTGCTATGGTGTGCTGGGTGGTTGCTAGGCGGTTGCTATGGTGTTCTGGGAGGTTGCTAGGGCATTGCTAGGCGGTGGCTATGGGGTTCTGGGGGGTTGGTAGGGCCTTGGTAGGCGGTTGCTATGGTGTTCTGGGAGGTTGCTAGGGCATTGCTAGGCTGTTGCTATGGTGTTCTGGGTGGTTGCTAGGGGGTTGCTAGGCGGTTGCTATGGTGTTCTGGGTGGTTGTTAGGGTGTTGCTAGGCAGTTGCTATGGTGTTCTGGGTGGTTGCTAGGCGGTTGCTATGGTGTTCTGGGTGGTTGCTAGGGCGTTGCTAGGCAGTTGCTTTGGTGTTTTGGGTGGTTGCTAGGTGGTTGCTATGGTGTTCTGGGTGGTTGCTTGGGCGTTGCAAGGCAGTTGCTATGGTGTTCTGGGTGGTTGCTAGGCGGTTGCTATGGTGTTCTGGGTGGTTGCTCGGGCGTTGCTAGGCAGTTGCTATGGTGTTCTTGGTGGTTCCTAGGCGGTTGCTATGGTGTTCTGGGTGGTTGCTAGGCGGTTGCTATGGTGTTCTGGGTGGTTGCTAGGGCGTTGCTAGGCAGTTGCTATGGTGGTCTGGGTGGTTGCTAGGCGGTTGCTATGGTGTTCTGGGTGGTTGCTAGGGCATTGCTAGGCTGTTGCTATGGTGTTCTGGGTGGTTGCTAGGGCGTTGCTAGGCGGTTGCTATGGTGTTCTGGGTGGTTGCTAGGGCGTTGCTAGGCAGTTGCTATGGTGTTCTGGGTGGTTGCTAGGCGGTTGCTATGGTGTTCTGGGTGGTTGCTAGGGCGTTGCTAGGCAGTTGCTATAGCGTTCTGGGTGGTTGCTAGGGCGTTGCTAGGCAGTTGCTGTGGTGTTCTGGGTGGTTGCTAGGGCGTTGCTAGGCAGTTGCTATGGTGTTCTGGGTGGTTGCTAGGCGGTTGCTATGGTGTTCTGGGTGGTTGCTAGGCGGTTGCTATGGTGTTCTGGGTGGTTGCTAGGGCGTTGCTAGGCAGTTGCTATGGTGTTCTGGGTGGTTGCTAGGCGGTTGCTATGGTGTTCTGGGTGGTTGCTAGGGCGTTGCTAGGCAGTTGCTATGGTGTTTCGGGTGGTTGCTAGGTGGTTGCTGTGGTGTTCTGGGTGGTTGCTAGGGCGTTGCTAGGCAGTTGCTATGGTGTTCTGGGTGGTTGCTAGGTGGTTGCTATGGTGTTCTGGGTGGTTGCTAGGCAGTTGCTATTGTGTTCTGGGTGGTTGCTAGGGCGTTGCTAGGCAGGTGCTATGGTGTTCTGGGTGGTTGCTAGGCGGGTGCTTTGGTGTTCTGGGTGGGTGCTATGCGGTTGCGAGGGTGTGCTGGTTGGTTGCTAGGGCGTTGCTAGGCAGTTGCTATGGTGTTCTGGGTGGTTGCTGGGCGGTTGTTGTGGTGTTGTGGGTGGTTGCTAGGGCGTTGGTAGGCAGTTGCTATAGCGTTCTGGGTGGTTGCTAGGGCGTTGCTAGGCAGTTGCTGTGGTGTTCTGGGTGGTTGCTAGGGCGTTGCTAGGCAGTTGCTATGGTGTTCCGGGGGGTTGCTAGGCGGTGGCTATGGTGTTCTGGGTGGTTGCTAGGCGGTTGCTATGGTGTTCTGGGTGGTTGCTAGGGCGTTGCTAGGCAGTTGCTATGGTGTTCTGGGTGGTTGCTAGGCGGTTGCTATGGTGTTCTGGGTGGTTGCTATGGCGTTGCTAGGCAGTTGCTATGGTGTTTTGGGTGGTTGCTAGGTGGTTGCTATGGTGTTCTGGGTGGTTGCTAGGGCGTTGCTAGGCAGTTGCTATGGTGTTCTGGGTGGTTGCTAGGTGGTTGCTATGGTGTTCTGGGTGGTTGCTAGGCAGTTGCTATTGTGTTCTGGGTGGTTGCTAGGGCGTTGCTAGGCAGTTGCTATGGTGTTCTGGGTGGTTGCTAGGCGGGTGCTTTGGTGTTCTGGGTGGTTGCTAGGCGGTTGCTATGGTGTTCTGGGTGGTTGCTAGGGCGTTGCTAGGCAGTTGCTATGGTGTTCTGGGTGGTTTCTAGGCGGTTGCTATGGTGTTCTGGGTGGTTGCTAGGGCATTGCTAGGCTGTTGCTATGGTGTTCGGGGTGGTTGCTGGGGCGTTGCAGGGCGGTTGCTATGGTGTTGTGGGTGGTTGTTAGGGTGTTACTAGGCAGTTGCTATGGTGTTCTGGGTGGTTGCTAGGCAATTGCTATGGTGTTTTGGGTGGTTGCTAGGTGGTTGCTATGGTGTTCTGGGTGGTTGCTAGGGCGTTTCTAGGCAGTTGCTATAGCGTTCTGGGTGGTTGCAAGGGCGTTGCTAGCCAGTTGCTATGGTGTTGTGGGTGGTTGCTAGGGCGTTGCTAGGCAGTTGCTATGGTGTTTTGGGTGGTTGCTAGGCGGCTGCTATGGTGTTCTGGGTGGTTGCTAGGCGGTTGCTATGGTGTTCTGGGTGGTTGTTAGGGCATTGCTAGGCAGTTGCTATGGTGTTCTGGGTGGTTGCTAGGCGGTTGCTATGGTGTTCTGGGTGGTTGCTAGGGCGTTGCTAGGCAGTTGCTATAGTGTTCTGGGTGGTTGCTAGGCAGTTGCTATGGTGTTTTGGGTGGTTGCTTGGCGGTTGCTATGGTGTTCTGAATATTTGCTTGGGCATTGCTCGACAGTTGCTATGTTGTTCTTGTTGTTGCTAGGGCGTTGATGTGTCTTGTTTGGGGATCGAGTGAAAACTGGGAGAAGTAGTGAACCGTACGATTACGAAATTATTTGGAATATTAACAAGGAAGGAAGGAGGGAAAGAAGGAACTAATGAGGGAAGTAAGGAAAGAAGGAATATAGGAAAAAAGAAGGAAATCAAAGGAAGGCAGGAAAGAACAAAGGAAAGAAGGCGAGGATGGATGGAAAGAAACAGAGGAATGAAGGAAAGAAGGAAGTAAAGAAGGAAGGAAAGGAAGAAGGGAAGAAGAAGGATTTAAGTAAAGATAGAAGGAAGGAAGGAAGTGAGGAAGAAGAAATGAAAAACGGAAGGAAAGAGAGAAGGAAGGAAAGAAAAAGTAAAGAAAGGAAGAGGGAGGGAAAGAGAGGGAAAGCAGAAAGAAGAAAGGAAGAAAGATAAGAAGGATATGAAGGAATGAAAGAAGGCATGATGGAAGGAAAGAAAAACTAAGGAAGGTAGGAAAGAAAATTGGTAGGGAGGAAGAATGGGAGGAAGGATGAAAGGCAGGATAGAAGGAAGTAAAGTAGGAAAGCAGGAACGAATAAAGGAAGGAAGGAACGAAGGAAAGAAATAGGAGGGAAAAAGAAAGAAGGAATGACAGAAAATAGAAGGAAGGAAAGCAGAAAGGAAGCTGTAGTCTCAAGAGAGCCAGATTCTACTCTTACAGCCTGAGAAACTGACAGTTACAGCAGGTGGTCAAAACTCCTGGCACAAGATTCCATTTGCTTAATGGCCCTATTGTGATGTCATAATGCCAATGTTAAGTCTGTGGGAGGAAAAAATTTATAGTTTTTTATTAATAACTCAAAAAGTATAAAAGTTACAAAGATGAAAAATACATTGCACAGGTGTCCTAAGTAAGACCTACGCAACGCAGTTTGAATGAAGTTTCTACGATAAACGGTTGAGGCCGCATTAAGTGTGTTAGAAGAATAATAATAATAATAATAATAATAATAATAATAATAATAATAATAATAATAAGAAGACCAGGATAACAATAGTGAGCATTTTCAATGCACACTAATAATAATAATAAGAAGACCAGGATAACAATAGTGAGCATTTTCAATGCACACTAATAATAATAATAAAAATAATAATAATAATAATAATAATAAGAAGACCAGGATAACAATAGTGAGCATTTTCAATGCACACTAATAATAATAATAATAATAATAATAATAATAAGAAGAAGACCAGGATAACAATAGTGAGCATTTTCAATGCACACTAATAATAATAACTAGATAATGTAATTCCAGGGAATTACGTGTGCATTGAAAATGCAAAGTGTAGTTGCATAAGGTGGAGTTTGTAACATATCATTGCATTATGATATTGGTAGCTACGTTTTTAGTAGGATAATTATGGTAGTGGTGAGGACTTTTATTTTGAAACAGATGTGGACTGAGGAAACAGTTTGCGGGAGTCATAGTTGATGACAACTGTCATATGGAAATTTTTAATAGTGACATTTTTTAATCGTGAAGAATTGTAGTAAGGACTTATATTTTGAGACAGGATTGGGCAGAAGAAACAGTTGCCGGAAGTCATCGTCGAAAACAATCAGGAGTTGGAATGGCTGAAAGGTTGATAAGTTGAGTAGCTTAAAAAGTTACATTTTTTTATTGTAATTTGACAAAATGAGGACTGGCTGGAACAGTTGTTAGGCAGTTGCTATGGTGTTCTGTGTACTTGTGAGGGTGTTGCTAGGCAGCTGCTATCGTGTTCTGGGTGGTTGCTAGGGCATTGCTCGGCAGTTGCTATGGTGTTCTGAGTGGTTGATAGGGCGTTGCTAGGCGATTGCTATGGTGTTCTGGGTGGTTGCTAGGCGGTTGCTATGGCGTTTTGGGTGGTTGCTAGAGCGTTGCTATGGGGTTCTGGGTGGTTGCTAGGCGGTTGCTATGGCATTCTGGGTGGTTGCTAGGGCTTTGCTAAGCAGTTGCTATGATGTTCTGAGTGGTTGCTAGGGCGTTGCTAGGTGATTGCTATGGTGTTCTGGGTGGTTGCTAGGGTGTTGCTAGGCAGTTGCTACGCTGTTCTGGGTGGTTGCTAGGCCGTTGCTATGGTGTTCTGGGTGGTTGCTAGGGCGTTGCTAGGCAGTTGCTATGGTGTTCTGGGTGGTTGCTTGGGCGGTGGGAGGCAGTGGCTATGGTGTCCTGGGTGGTGGCTAGGGCGTTGGTATGGTGTTGTGGGTGCTTGATAGGGCGTTGCAAGGTGGTTGCTATGGTGTTCTGGGTGGTTGCTAGGGCGTTACTAGGCAGTTGCTATGGTGTTCTGGATGGTTTCTAGGCGGTTGCGATGGCGTTCTGGGTGGTTGCTAGGGTGTTGCTATGGTGTTCTGGGTGGTTGTTAGGTGGTTGCTCTGGTGTTGTGGGTGGTTGATAGTCGGTTGCTATGGTGTTCTGGGTGGTAGCTAGGCGGTTGCTATGGTGTTCTGGGTGGTTGCTAGGTCGTTGCTCGGCAGTTGCTATGGTGTTCTGGGTGGTTGCTAGGCGGTTGCTATGGTGTTCTGATGGTTGCTAGGCGGTTGCTATGGTGTTCTGGGTGGTTGCTAGGGCGTTGCTACGCAGTTTCTGTGGTGTTCTGGGTGGTTGCTAGGGCGTTGCTATGGTGTTCTGCGTGGTAGCTTGGCGGTTGCTATTGTGTTCTGGGTGGTTGCTAGGCGGTTGCTATGGTGTTCTGGGTGGTTGCTAGGGCGTTGCTATGCATTTGCTATGGTGTGCTGGGTGGTTGCTAGGCGGTTGCTATGGTGTTCTGGGAGGTTGCTAGGGCATTGCTAGGCGGTTGCTATGGTGTTCTGGGTGGTTGCTAGGGCATTGCTGGGCAATAGTTATGGTGTTCTGGGTGGTTGCTAGGGCCTTGCTAGGCAGTTTCTATGGTGTTCTGGGTGGTTGCGAGGCGGTTGCTTTGGTGTTCTGGGTGTTTGCTAGGGCGTTGCTAGGCGGTTGCTATGGTATTCTGGGTGGTTGCTAGGGCGTTGCTAGGCAGTTGCTAGGGTGTTCTGTGTGGTTCCCAGGCGGTTGCTATGGTATTCTGGGTGGTTGCTAGGGCGTTGCTAGGCAGTTGCTATGGTGTTCTGTGTGGTTGCTAGGCGGTTGCTATGGTGTTGTGAGTGGTTGCTAGGGCGTTGCTAGGGGGTAGCAATGTTGTTCTGGGTGGTTGCTAGAGCGTTGCTAGGGTGTTCTGAATATTTGTTTGGGCATTGCTAGACAGTTGCTATGTTGTTCTTGTTGTTGCTAGGGCGTTGATGTGTATTGTTTGGGGATCGGGTGAAAACTGGGAGAAGTAGCGAACTGTGGGATTACGAAAGAATTTGGAATAATAACAAGGAAGGAAGGAGGGAAAGAAGGAACTCATGAGGGAAGTAAGGAAAGAAGGAATATAAGAAAAAAAGAAGGAAATCAAAGGAAGGCAGGAAAGAACAAAGGAAAGAAGGCGAGGATGGATGGAAAGAAACAGAGGAATGAAGGAAAGAAGGAAGTAAGGAACGAAGGAAAGGAAGAAAGATTTCAGAAAAGATAGAAGGAAGGAAGGAAGGAAGGGAAGAAAGAAGGAAGTGAGGAAGAAGAAATGAAAAACAGAAGGAAAGACAGAAGGAAGGAAAGAAAAAGTAAAGAAAGAAAGAGGGAAGGAAAGAGAGGGAAAGCAGAAAGAAGAAAGGAAAAAAGATTGGAAGGAAAGTCGGTATGAAGGCAGGAAAGAAGGCATGATAGAAGGAAAGACAAAGTACAACGGGCACTCGGTAGAGCGCATACCTTCGCCGACGCCACTGAATCCCTCGCCACTGGCGTTGGTTTCATGCCGATCGGATAAAAATTGACCGAGATATGGCCGGAAGTCGGTTTTGACCTTTTCGACCTTGACCTTTGACCCGATCACTCCCAAAATCTAATCGATTGATCCTCAGGTCATGCCAAATCAACCCACCAAATTTTATGAAATTCCGTTTGGTACTTATTGAGTTATTCGATACACATACAGACAGACACACAAACAAATAAATACACGGGGATCAAAACATTACCTTCGTCAGCGAAGTCGCTGGCGAAGGTAACTAAGGGAGGAAGGAAAGAAAATTGGTAGGGAGGCAGAATGGGAGGAAGGATGAAAGGCAGGATAGAAGAAAGTAAAGTAAGAAAGAAGGAACGAATAAAGGAAGGAAAAAGAAAGAAGGAATGACAGAAAATAGAAGGAAGGAAAGCAGTAAGGAAGCTGTAGTCTCAAGAGAGGCAGATTTTAGTCTTACAGCCTGAGAAACTGAGTTACAGCAGGTGGTCAGAACATTTGGCACAAGATTCCATTTGCTTAATGGCCCTATTGTGATGTCATAATGCGAATGTTAAGTCTATGGGGGGAAAAAATTAATAGTTTTTTATTAATAACTCAAAAAGTATAGAAGTTACAAAGATGAAAAATCCATTGCACAGGTGTCCTAAGTAAGACCTACGCATCGCAGTTTGAATGAAGTTTCTACGATAAACGGTTGAGGCCGCATTAAGTGTGTTAGAATAATAATAATAATAATAATCATAATAATAATAATAACTAGATAATGTAATTCCAGGGAATTACGTGTGCATTGAAAATGCAAAGTGTAGTTGCAAAAGGTGGAGTTTGTAACATATCATTGCATTATGATATTGGTAGCTACGTTTTTAGTAGGATAATTATGGTAGTGGTGAGGACTTTTATTTTGAAACAGATGTGGACTGAGGAAACAGTTTGCGGGAGTCATAGTTGATGACAACTGTCATATGGAAATTTTTAATAGTGACATTTTTTAATCGTGAAGAATTGTAGTAAGGACTTATATTTTGAGACAGGATTGGGCAGAAGAAACAGTTGCCGGAAGTCATAGTCGAAAACAATCAGGAGTTGGAATGGCTGAAAGGTTGATAAGTTGAGTAGCTTAAAAAGTTACATTTTTTTATTGTAATTTGACAAAATGAGGACTGGCTGTAACAGTTGTTAGGCAGTTGCTATGGTGTTCTGTGTACTTGTGAGGGTGTTGCTAGGCAGCTGCTATCGTGTTCTGGGTGGTTGCTAGGGCATTGCTCGGCAGTTGCTATGGTGTTGTGAGTGGTTGATAGGGCGTTGCTAGGCGATTGCTATGGTGTTGTGGGTGGTTGCTAGGCGGTTGCTATGGCGTTCTGGGTGGTTGCTAGAGCGTTGCTATGGGGTTCTGGGTGGTTGCTAGGCGATTGCTATGGCATTCTGGGTGGTTGCTAGGGCTTTGCTAAGCAGTTGCTATGATGTTCTGAGTGGTTGCTAGGGCGTTGCAAGGTGATTGCTATGGCATTCTGGGTGGTTGCTAGGGCTTTGCTAAGCAGTTGCTATGCTGTTCTGGGTGGTTGCTAGGCCGTTGCTATGGTGTTCTGGGTGGTTGCTAGGGCGTTGCTAGGCAGTTGCTATGGGGTTCTGGGTGGTTGCTTGGGCCTTGCTAGGCAGTTGCTATAATGTTCTGGGTGGTTGTTAGGGTGGTTGCTATGGCGTTCTGGGTGGTTGCTAGGGCATTGCTAAGCAGTTGCTATGGTGTTATGGTTGGTTGCTACGGCGTTGCTAGGCGGTTGCTATGGTGTTCTGGGTGGTTGCTAGGGTGTTGGTAGGCAGTTGCTATGGTGTTCTGGGTGGTTGCTAGGTGGTTGCTTTGGTGTTCTGGGTGCTTGCTAGGGCGTTGCAAGGTGGTTGCTATGGTGTGCTGGGTGGTTGCTAGGGCGGTGCTACGGTGGTCTGGGTGGTTGCTAGGGCGTTACTAGGCAGTTGCTATGGTGTTCTGGATGGTTGCGAGGCGGTTGCTATGGCGTTCTGGGTGGTTGCTAGGGTGTTGCTATGGTGTTCTGGGTGGTTGTTAGGTGGTTGCTCTGGTGTTTTGGGTGGTTGATAGGCGGTTGCTATGGTGTTCTGGGTGGTAGCTAGGCGGTTGCTATGGTGTTCTGGGTGGTTGCTATGTCATTGCTAGGCAGTTGCTATGGTGTTCTGGGTGGTTGCTAGGCGGTTGCTATGGTGTTCTGATGGTTGCGAGGCGGTTGCTATGGTGTTCTGGGTGGTTGCTAGGGCGTTGCTAGGCAGTTGCTATGGTGTTCTGGGTGGTTGCTAGGGCGTTGCTATGGTGTTCTGCGTGGTAGCTTGGCGGTTGCTATTGTGTTCTGGGTGGTTGCTAGGCGGTTGCTATGGTGTTCTGGGTGGTTGCTAGGGCGTTGCTATGCAGTTGCTATGGTGTGGTGGGTGGTTGCTAGGCGGTTGCTATGGTGTTCTGGGAGGTTGCTAGGGCATTGCTAGGCGGTTGCTATGGTGTTCTGGGTGGTTGCTAGGGCATTGCTGGGCAATAGTTATGGTGTTCTGGGTGGTTGCTAGGGCCTTGCTAGGCAGTTTCTATGGTGTTCTGGGTGGTTGCGAGGCGGTTGCTTTATTTTTTAGATGGTTGCTAGGGCGCTGCTAGACAGTTGCTATGGTGTTGTGGGTGGTTGCTACGGCATTGTTAGGCAGTTGCTATGGTGTTTTGAGTGGTTGCTAGGGCCTTGCTAGGCAGTTGCTTTGGTGTTCTGGGTGGTTGCTAGACGGTTGCTATGGTGTTCTGGGTGGTTGCTAGGGCGTTGCTAAGCAGTTGTTTTGGTGTTCTGGGTGGTTGCTAGGCGGTTGCTATGGTGTTCTGGGTGGTTGCTTGGGCGTTGCTAGGCAGTTGCTATGGTGTTCTGGGTGGTTGCTAGGCAGTTGCTATGGTGTTCTGTATGGTTGCTAGGGCGCTGCTAGACAGTTGCTATGGTGTTGTGGGTGGGTGCTAGGGCGTTGCTAGGCAGTTGCTATGGTGTTCTGGGTGGTTGCTAGGCGGTTGCTATGGTGTTCTGGGCGGTTCCTTGGACGTTGCAAGGCAGTTGCTAGGAGGTTGCTATGGTGTTCTGGGTGGTTGCTAGGGCGCTGCTGGACAGTTGCTATGGTGTTGTGGGTGCTTGCTAGGGCATTGTTAGGCAGTTGCTATAGTGTTTTGAGTGGTTGCTAGGGCCTTGCTAGGCAGTTGCTATGGTGTTCTGGATGGTTGCTAGACGGTTGCTATGGTGTTATGGGTGGTTGCAAGGGCGGTTGCTATGGTGTTCTGGGTGGTTGCTAGACGGTTGCTATGGTGTTCTGGGTGGTGGCTTGGGCATTGCTAGGCATTTGCTATGGTGTTCTGGATGGTTGCAAGGCAGTTGCTATGGTGTTCTGGGTGGTTTTTAGGGCGTTGCTAGGCAGTTGCTTTGGTGTCCTGAGTGGTTGCTAGGCGGTTGCTATTGTGTTCTAGGTGGTTGATAGGGCGTTGCTAGGCAGTTGCTATGGTGTTCTGGATGGTGGCTAGGGCGTTGCTAGGTGGTTGCTATAGTGTTCTGGGTGGATGTTAAGGCATTGCCAGGCAGTTCCTCTGGTGTTCTGGGAGATTGCTAGGCAGTTGCTATGGTTTTCTGGGTGGTTGGTAGGGGTTGCTAGGCAGTTGCTATCGTGTTCTGGGTGGTTGCTAGGCGGTTGCTACGGTATTCTGGGTGGCTGCTAGGGTGGAGCCAGGCGGTTGCTATGGTGTCCTGGGTGGTTACTAGGGTGTTCCGAGGCAGTTGCTTTGCTGTTCTGAGTGGTTGCTAGGCGGTTGCTATGCTGTTCTGGGTGGTTGGTAGGGCATTGCTAGGCGGTTGCTATGGTATTATGGGTGGTTGCTAGGCGGTTGCTATGGTGTTCTGGGGGGTTGCTAGGCGGTTGCTATGGTGTTCTGGGTGGTTGCTAAGGCATTGCTAGGCGGTTGCTACGGTGATCGGGGTGGTTGCTGGGGCGTTGCTAGGCGGTTGCTATGGTGTTGCTAGGCAGTTGCTATGGTGATCTGGGTGGTTGCTAGGCGGTTGCTATGGTGTTCTGGGCGGTTGCTAGGGCGTTGCTAGGCGGTTGCTATGGTGTTGCTAGGCAGTTGCTATGGTGATCTGGGTGGTTGCTAGGCGGTTACTATGGTGTTCTGGGTGGTTGCTAGGGCGTTGCTAGGCAGTTGCTATGGTGTTCTGGGTGGTTGCTAGGCGGTTGCTATGGTGTTCTTGGTGGTTGCTCGGGCGTTGGTAGGCGGATGCTATGGTGTTCTGGGTGGTTGCCAGGGCGATGCTAGGCAGTTGCTATGGTGTTCTGGGTGGTTGCTAGGCAGTTGCTATGGTGTTCTGGATGGTTACTAAGGCATTGCTAGGCAGTTCCTATGGTGTTCTGGTCGGTTGCCAGGACGTTGCTATTTGGTTGCTATGGTGTCCTAGGTGGTTGCTAGGGCATTACTAGGCAGTTGCTATGGTGTTCTGAGTGGTTGCTAGGGCGTTGCTAGGCGGTTGCTATGGTGTTGCTAGGCAGTTGCTATGATGATCTGGGTGGTTGCTAGGCGGTTGCTATGGTGTTCTGGGTAGTTGCTAGGGCGTTGCTAGACAGTTGCTATGTTGTTCTTGTTGTTGCTAGGGCGTTGATTTGTATTGTTTGGGGATCGGGTGAAAACTAGGAGAAGTAGCGAACCGAGCGATTACGAAAGAATTTGGAATAATAACAAGGAAGGAAGGAGGGAAAGAAGGAACTAATGAGGGAAGTAAGGAAGGAAGGAATATAAGAAAAAAAAAAAGAAAACAAAGGAAGGAAGGAAAGAACAAGGTAAAGAAGGGGGGGATGGATGGAAAGAAACGGAGGAATGATGGACGAAAGGAAGGAGAAGGATTTAAGTAAAGATAGAAGGAAGGAAAGAAGAGAAGGATGTGAGGAAGAAGAAATGAAAAACAGAAGGAAAGACAGAAGGAAGGAAAGAAAAAGTATAGAAAGAAAGAGGGAAGGAAAGAGAGGGAATGCAGAAAGTAGAAAGGAAGAAATATAGGAAGGAAAGTATGTATGATGGAAGGAAAGGAGGCATGATGTAAGGAAAGACAAACTAAGGAAGGACGGAAAGAAAATTGGTAAGGAGGAAGAATGGGAGGAAGGATGAAAGGCAGGATAGAAGGAAGTAAAGAAGGAAAGAAGGAACGAATAAAGGAAAGAGGAAAAGAAGGAAAGAAATAGGAGGGGAAAAGAAAGAAGGAATGACAGAAAATAGAAGGAAGGAAAGCAGTAAGGAAGCTGTAGTCTCAAGAGAGCCAGATTGTAGTCTTACAGCCTGAGAAACTGACAGGTACAGCAGGTGGTCAGAACATCTGGCACAAGATTCCATTTGCTTAATGGCCCTATTGTGATGTCATAATGCCAATGTTAAGTCTATGGGGGAAAAAATGTATAGTTTTTTATTAATAACTCAAAAAGTATAAAAGTTACAAAGATGAAAAATACATTGCACAGGTGTCCTAAGTAAGACCTACGCAACGCAGTTTGAATGAAGTTTCTACGATAAACGGTTGAAGCCGCATTAAGTGTGTTAGATGAATAATAATAATAAGAAGACCAGGATAACAATAGTGAGCATTTTCAATGCACACTAATAATAATAAGAAGACCAGGATAACAATAGTGAGCATTTTCAATGCACACTAATAATAATAAGGAGACCAGGTTAACAATAGTGAGCATTTTCAATGCACACTAATAATAACTAGATAATGTAATTCCAGGGAATGACATGTGCATTGAAAACGCAAAGTGTAGTTGCATAAGGTGGAGTTTGTTACAAATCATTGCATTATGATATTGGTAGCTAGGCTTTTAGTAGGATAAGTATGGTAGTAGTGGGGACTTTTATTTTGAAACAGATCTGGACTGAGGAAACAAGATTACGAGAGTCATAGTTGATGACAGCTGTCATATGGAAATTTTCTAAAGTGAAATTTTTTAATAGTGAAGAATTGTAGTCAGGACTTTTATTTTGAGCAGGTTTGGGCAGAGGAAACAGTTGGCAGAAGTCATAGTCGATAACAATCAGGAGTTGGAATGGCTGAACGGTCGATAAGATGAGTAGCTTAAAAAGTTACATTATTCTATTGTAATGTGTTATAGTGAGGACTGGCTGACCTGTTGATAGTCAGTTGCTATGGTGTTCCGTGTACTTGCGAGGGTGTTGCTAGGCAACAGCTATGGTGTTCTGGGTGGTTGCTAGGGCGTTGCTAGGCAGTTGCTATAGTGTTCAGGGTGGTTGCTAGGCGGTTGCTATGGATTCTGGGTGGTTGCTAGGCAGCTGCTTTGGTGTTCTGGGTGGTTGCTAGGCAGTTGCTATGGTGTTCTGGGTGGTGGCTAGGGCGTTGCTAGGCAGGTGCTATGGTGTTCGGGGTGGTTGCTAGGGCATTGCTATGCGGTTGCTATGGTGTTCTGGGTGGTTGCTAGGGCGTTGCTAGGCAGTTGCTATGGTGTTCTGGGTGGTTGCTAGGGCGTTGCTATGGTGTTCTGCGTGGTAGCTTGGCGGTTGCTATTGTGTTCTGGGTGGTTGCTAGGCGGTTGCTATGGTGTTCTGGGTGGTTGGTAGGGTGTTGCTTTGCAGTTGCTATGGTGTGCTGGGTGGTTGCTGGGCGGTTGTTTTGGTGTTTTGGGAGGTTGCTAGGGCATTGCTAGGCGGTTGCTATGGTGTTCTGGGTGGTTGCTAGGGCATTGCTGGGCAATAGTTATGGTGTTCTGTGTGGTTGCTAGGGCCTTGCTAGGCAGTTTCTATGGTGTTCTGGGTGGTTGCGAGGCGGTTGCTTTATTTTTTAGATGGTTGCTAGGGCGCTGCTAGACAGTTGCTATGGTGTTGTGGGTGGTTGCTACGGCATTGTTAGGCAGTTGCTATGGTGTTTTGAGTGGTTGCTAGGGCCTTGCTAGGCAGTTGCTTTGGTGTTCTGGGTGGTTGCTAGACGGTTGCTATGGTGTTCTGGGTGGTTGCTAGGGCGTTGCTAAGCAGTTGTTTTGGTGTTCTGGGTGGTTGCTAGGCGGTTGCTATGGTGTTCTGGGTGGTTGCTTGGGCGTTGCTAGGCAGTTGCTATGGTGTTCTGGGTGGTTGCTAGGCAGTTGCTATGGTGTTCTGTATGGTTGCTAGGGCGCTGCTAGACAGTTGCTATGGTGTTGTGGGTGGTTGCTAGGGCGTTGCTAGGCAGTTGCTATGGTGTTCTGGGTGGTTGCTAGGCGGTTGCTATGGTGTTCTGGGCGGTTGCTTGGGCGTTGCTAGGCAGTTGCTAGGCGGTTGCTATGGTGTTCTGGGTGGTTGCTAGGGCGCTGCTGGACAGTTGCTATGGTGTTGTGGGCGCTTGCTAGGGCATTGTTAGGCAGTTGCTATAGTGTTCTGAGTGGGTGCTAGGGCGGTGCTAGGCAGTTGCTATGGTGTGCTGGATGGCTGGTAGATGGTTGGTATGGTGTTATGGGTGGTTGCATGGGCGCTTGCTATGGTGTTCTGTGTGGTTCCTAGACGGTTGCTATGGTGTTCTGGGTGGTGGCTTGGGCATTGCTAGGCATTTGCTATGGTGTTCTGGATGGTTGCAAGGCAGTTGCTCTGGTGTTCTGGGTGGTTTTTAGGGCGTTGCTAGGCAGTTGCTTTGGTGTCCTGAGTGGTTGCTAGGCGGTTGCTATTGTGTTCTAGGTGGTTGATAGGGCGTTGCTAGGCAGTTGCTATGGTGTTCTGGATGGTGGCTAGGGCGTTGCTAGGTGGTTGCTATAGTGTTCTGGGTGGATGTTAAGGCATTGCCAGGCAGTTCCTCTGGTGTTCTGGGAGATTGCTAGGCAGTTGCTATGGTTTTCTGGGTGGTTGGTAGGGGTTGCTAGGCAGTTGCTATCGTGTTCTGGGTGGTTGCTAGGCGGTTGCTACGGTATTCTGGGTGGCTGCTAGGGTGGAGCCAGGCGGTTGCTATGGTGTCCTGGGTGGTTACTAGGGTGTTCCGAGGCAGTTGCTTTGCTGTTCTGAGTGGTTGCTAGGCGGTTGCTATGCTGTTCTGGGTGGTTGGTAGGGCATTGCTAGGCGGTTGCTATGGTATTATGGGTGGTTGCTAGGCGGTTGCTATGGTGTTCTGGGTGGTTGCTAGGCGGTTGCTATGGTGTTCTGGGTGGTTGCTAAGGCATTGCTAGGCGGTTGCTACGGTGATCTGGGTGGTTGCTAGGGCGTTGCTAGGCGGTTGCTATGGTGTTGCTAGGCAGTTGCTATGGTGATCTGGGTGGTTGCTAGGCGGTTGCTATGGTGTTCTGGGCGGTTGCTAGGGCGTTGCTAGGCGGTTGCTATGGTGTTGCTAGGCAGTTGCTATGGTGATCTGGGTGGTTGCTAGGCGGTTACTATGGTGTTCTGGGTGGTTGCTAGGGCGTTGTTAGGCAGTTGCTATGGTGTTCTGGGTGGTTGCTAGGCGGTTGCTTTGGTGTTCTTGGTGGTTGCTCGGGCGTTGGTAGGCGGATGCTATGGTGTTCTGGGTGGTTGCCAGGGCGATGCTAGGCAGTTGCTATGGTGTTCTGGGTGGTTGCTAGGCAGTTGCTATGGTGTTCTGGGTGGTTACTAAGGCATTGCTAGGCAGTTCCTATGGTGTTCTGGTCGGTTGCCAGGACGTTGCTATTTGGTTGCTATGGTGTCCTAGGTGGTTGCTAGGGCATTACTAGGCAGTTGCTATGGTGTTCTGAGTGGTTGCTAGGGCGTTGCTAGGCGGTTGCTATGGTGTTGCTAGGCAGTTGCTATGGTGATCTGGGTGGTTGCTAGGCGGTTGCTATGGTGTTCTGGGTAGTTGCTAGGGCGTTGCTAGACAGTTGCTATGTTGTTCTTGTTGTTGCTAGGGCGTTGATTTGTATTGTTTGGGGATCGGGTGAAAACTAGGAGAAGTAGCGAACCGAGCGATTACGAAAGAATTTGGAATAATAACAAGGAAGGAAGGAGGGAAAGAAGGAACTAATGAGGGAAGTAAGGAAGGAAGGAATATAAGAAAAAAAGAAAGAAATCAAAGGAAGGCAGGAAAGAACAAGGTAAAGAAGGCGGGGATGGATGGAAAGAAACGGAGGAATGATGGACGAAAGGAAGGAGAAGGATTTAAGTAAAGATAGAAGGAAGGAAAGAAGAGAAGGATGTGAGGAAGAAGAAATGAAAAACAGAAGGAAAGACAGAAGGAAGGAAAGAAAAAGTATAGAAAGAAAGAGGGAAGGAAAGAGAGGGAATGCAGAAAGTAGAAAGGAAGAAATATAGTAAGGAAAGTATGTATGATGGAAGGAAAGGAGGCATGATGTAAGGAAAGACAAACTAAGGAAGGACGGAAAGAAAATTGGTAAGGAGGAAGAATGGGAGGAAGGATGAAAGGCAGGATAGAAGGAAGGAAAGGAGGAAAGAAGGAAGGAAAAAAGGAAGGAGGGAACGAAGGAAAGAAATAGGAGGGGAAAAGAAAGAAGGAATGACAGAAAATAGAAGGAAGGAAAGCAGTAAGGAAGCTGTAGTCTCAAGAGAGCCAGATTGTAGTCTTACAGCCTGAGAAACTGACAGGTACAGCAGGTGGTCAGAACATCTGGCACAAGATTCCATTTGCTTAATGGCCCTATTGTGATGTCATAATGCCAATGTTAAGTCTATGGGGGAAAAAATGTATAGTTTTTTATTAATAACTCAAAAAGTATAAAAGTTACAAAGATGAAAAATACATTGCACAGGTGTCCTAAGTAAGACCTACGCAACGCAGTTTGAATGAAGTTTCTACGATAAACGGTTGAAGCCGCATTAAGTGTGTTAGATGAATAATAATAATAAGAAGACCAGGATAACAATAGTGAGTATTTTCAATGCACACTAATAATAATAAGAAGACCAGGATAACAATAGTGAGCATTTTCAATGCACACTAATAATAATAAGGAGACCAGGATAACAATAGTGAGCATTTTCAATGCACACTAATAATAACTAGATAATGTAATTCCAGGGAATGACATGTGCATTGAAAACGCAAAGTGTAGTTGCATAAGGTGGAGTTTGTTACAAATCATTGCATTATGATATTGGTAGCTAGGCTTTTAGTAGGATAAGTATGGTAGTAGTGGGGACTTTTATTTTGAAACAGATCTGGACTGAGGAAACAAGATTACGAGAGTCATAGTTGATGACAGCTGTCATATGGAAATTTTTTAAAGTGAAATTTTTTAATAGTGAAGAATTGTAGTCAGGACTTTTATTTTGAGCAGGTTTGGGCAGAGGAAACAGTTGGCAGAAGTCATAGTCGATAACAATCAGGAGTTGGAATGGCTGAACGGTCGATAAGATGAGTAGCTTAAAAAGTTACATTATTCTATTGTAATGTGTTATAGTGAGGACTGGCTGACCTGTTGATAGTCAGTTGCTATGGTGTTCCGTGTACTTGCGAGGGTGTTGCTAGGCAACAGCTATGGTGTTCTGGGTGGTTGCTAGGGCGTTGCTAGGCAGTTGCTATAGTGTTCAGGGTGGTTGCTAGGCGGTTGCTATGGATTCTGGGTGGTTGCTAGGCAGCTGCTTTGGTGTTCTGGGTGGTTGCTAGGCAGTTGCTATGGTGTTCTGGGTGGTTGCTAGGGCGTTGCTAGGCAGCTGCTATGGTGTTCTGGGTGGTTGCTAGGGCATTGCTATGCGGTTGCTATGGTGTTCTGGGTGGTTGCTAGGGCGTTGCTAGGCAGTTGCTATGGTGTTCTGGGTGGTTGCTAGACGGTTGCTATGGTGTTCTGGGTCGTTGCTAGGGCATTGTTAGGCGGTTTCTATGGTGTTCTGAGTGGTTTCTAGGGCCTTGCTAGGCAGTTGCTATGGTGTTCTGGGTGGTTGCTAGACGGTTGCTATGGTGTTCTGGGTGGTTGCTAGGGCGTTGCTAGGCTGTTGCTATGGTGTTCTGCGTGGTTGCTAGGCAGTTGCTATGGTGTTCTGCGTGGTTGCTAGGCAGTTGCGATGGTGTTCTGGGTGGTTGCTTGGGCGTTGCTAGGCAGGTGCTATGGTGTTCTAGGTGGTTGCTAGGCGGTTGCTTTGGTGCTGCTAGACAGTTGCTATGGTGTTGTGGGTGGTTGCTACGGCATTGTTAAGCAGTTGCTATGGTGTTCTGAGTGGTTGCTAGGGCCTTGCCAGGCAGTTGCTATGGTGTTCTGGGTGGCTGCTAGACGGTTGCTATGGTGTTCTGGGTGGTTGCTAGGGCGTTGCTAAGCGGTTGCTATGGTGTTCTGGGTGGTTGCTTGGGCGTTGCTAGGCAGTTGCTATGGTGTTCTGGGTGGTTGCTAGGCAGTTGCTATGGTGTTCAGGGTGGTTGCTAGGGCACTGCTAGACAGGTGCTATGGTGTTGTGGTTGGTTGCTAGGGCTTTGCGAGGCAGTTGCTATTGTGTTCTGGGTGGTTTCTAGGGCATTGCTAGGCAGTTGCTAAGGTGTTCTGAGTGATTGTTACAGCATTGTTAGGTGGTTGATATATTGTTCTGGGTGGTTACTAGGGTGTTGCTAGGTGGTTGCTATGGTGTTCTGGGTGGTTGCTAGGGCGTTGCTAGGCAGTTGCTATGGTGCTCTGAGTGGTTGCTGGGCAGTTATTATGGTGTTCTGAGTGGTTGCTTAGGTGTTGCTAGGCAGTTGCAATGGTGTTCTAAGTGATTGTTAGAGCATTCTTAGGTGGTTGATGTATTGTTCTGGGTGGTTGCAAAGGAGTTGCTAAGTGGTTGCTATGGTGTTCTGGGTGGTTGCTAGGGCGATGCTAGGCAGTTGCTATGGTGCTCTGAGTGATTGCTAGGGCGTTGCTAGGCAGTTGCTATGGTGTTCTGTGTGGTTGCTAGGGCGATGCTAGGCAGTTGCTATGGTGCTCTGAGTGATTGCTAGGGCGTTGCTAGGCAGTTGCTATGGTGTTCTGGGTGGTTGCGAGGGCATTGCTATGCGGTTGCTATGGTGTTCTGAGTGATTGCTAGGGCGTTGATAGGCGGTTGCTATGGTGTTCTGTGTGGTTGCTAGGGCATTGCTAGGCAGTTGCTTTGGTGTTCTGAGTGGTTGTTAGGCAGTTGCTATGGTGTTCAGGGTGGTTGCAAGGGTGTTGCTAGGCAGCTGCGATGGAGTTCTGGGTGGTTGCTAGGCAGTTGCTATGGTGTTCTGGGTGGTTGCTAGGGCGTTGTTAGGCAGTTGCTATGGTGTTCTGAGTGGTTGCTAGGGCGTTGCTAGGCACTTGCTATGGTGTTCTGGGTGGTTGCTAGGCGGTTGCTATGGTGTTCTGGGTGGTTGCTAGGGTGTTGCTAGGCGGTTGCAATGGTATTCTGGGTGGTTGCTTGGGCGTTGCTAGGCAGTTGCTATGGTGTTTTGGGTGGTCGCTAGGGCGTTGCTAGGCAGTTGCTATGGTGTTCTGGGTTGTTGCTAGGCGGTTGCTATGGTGTTCTTGGTGGTTGCTAGGGAGTTGCTAAGCGGTTGCTATGGTGTTCTGGGTGGTTGCTAGGGCGTTGCTAGGCAGTTGCTTTGGTGTCCTGAGTGGTTGCTAGGTGGTTGCTATGGTGTTCTGCGTGGTTGCTAGGGCGTTGCTAGGCAGTTGCTATGGTGTTCTGGGTGGTTGCTAGGCGGTTGCTATGGTGTTCTGGGAGGTTGGTAGGGCATTGCTGGGCAATAGTTATGGTGTTCTGGGTGGTTGCTAGGGCCTTGCTAGGCAGTTTCTATGGTGTTCTGGGTGGTTGCGAGGCGGTTGCTTTGGTGTTCTGGGTGTTTGCTAGGGCGTTGCTAGGCGGTTGCTATGGTATTCTGGGTGGTTGCTAGGGCGTTGCTAGGCAGTTGCTAGGGTGTTCTGTGTGGTTGCTAGGCGGTTGCTATGGTGTTCTGAGTGGTTGCTAGGGCGTTGCTAGGGGGTAGCAATGTTGTTTTGGGTGGTTGCTAGAGCGTTGCTTGCGTGTTCTGAATATTTGTTTGGGCATTGCTAGACAGTTGCTATGTTGTTCTTGTTGTTGCTAGGGCGTTGATGTGTATTGTTTGGGGATTGGGTGAAAACTGGGAGAAGTAGCGAACCGTGCGATTTCGAAAGAATTTGAAATAATAACAAGGAACGAAGGAGGGAATGAAGGAACGAATGAGGGAAGTAAAGAAAGAAGGAATATAGGAAAAAAAGAAGGAAATCAAAGGAGGGCCGGAAAGAACAAAGGAAAGAAGGCGAGGATGGATGGAAAGAAACAGAGGAATGAAAGAAAGAAGGAAGTAAGGAAGGAAGGAAAGGAAGAAAGATTTCAGAAAAGATAGAAGGAAGGAAGGAAGGGAAGAAAGAAGGAAGTGAGGAAGAAGAAATGAAAAACAGAAGGAAAGACAGAAGGAAGGAAAGAAAAAGTAAAGAAAGAAAGAGGGAAGGAAAGAGAGGGAAAGCAGAAAGAAGAAAGGAAAAAAGATTGGAAGGAAAGTCGGTATGAAGGAAGGAAAGAAGGCATGATAGAAGGAAAGACAAACTACAACGGGCACTCGGTAGAGCGTATACCTTCGCCACTGGCGTTGGTTTCATGCCGATGGGATAAAAATTGACCGAGATATGGCCGAAAGTCGGTTTTGACCTTTTCGACCTTGACCTTTGACCCGATCGATCCTCAGGTCATGCCAAATCAACCCACCAAATTTTATGAAATTCCGTTTGGTACTTATTGAGTTATTCGATACACATACAGACAGACACACAAACAAATAAATACACGGGGATCAAAACATTACCTTCGTCAGCGAAGTCGCTGGCGAAGGTAACTAAGGGAGGAAGGACAGAAAATTGGTAGGGAGGCAGAATGGGAGGAAGGATGAAAGGCAGGATAGAAGAAAGTAAAGTAAGAAAGAAGGAACGAATAAAGGAAGGAAAAAGAAAGAAGGAATGACAGAAAATAGAAGAAAGGAAAGCAGTAAGGAAGCTGTAGTCTCAAGAGAGGCAGATTTTAGTCTTACAGCCTGAGAAACTGAGTTACAGCAGGTGGTCAGAACATTTGGCACAAGATTCCATTTGCTTAATGGCCCTATTGTGATGTCATAATGCGAATGTTAAGTCTATGAGGGGAAAAAATTAATAGTTTTTTATTAATAACTCAAAAAGTATAGAAGTTACAAAGATGAAAAATCCATTGCACAGGTGTCCTAAGTAAGACCTACGCATCGCAGTTTGAATGAAGTTTCTACGATAAACGGTTGAGGCCGCATTAAGTGTGTTAGAATAATAATAATTATAATAATAATAATAATAATAATAATAACTAGATAATGTAATTCCAGGGAATTACGTGTGCATTGAAAATGCAAAGTGTAGTTGCATAAGGTGGAGTTTGTAACATATCATTGCATTATGATATTGGTAGCTACGTTTTAAGTAGGATAATCATGGTAGTGGTGAGGACTTTTATTTTGAAACAGATGTGGACTGAGGAAACAGTTTGCGGGAGTCATAGTTGATGACAACTGTCATATGGAAATTTTTAATAGTGACATTTTTTAATCGTGAAGAATTGTAGTAAGGACTTATATTTTGAGACAGGATTGGGCAGAAGAAACAGTTGCCGGAAGTCATAGTCGAAAACAATCAGGAGTTGGAATGGCTGAAAGGTTGATAAGTTGAGTAGCTTAAAAAGTTACATTTTTTTATTGTAATTTGACAAAATGAGGACTGGCTGTAACAGTTGTTAGGCAGTTGCTATGGTGTTCTGTGTACTTGTGAGGGTGTTGCTAGGCAGCTGCTATCGTGTTCTGGGTGGTTGCTAGGGCATTGCTCGGCAGTTGCTATGGTGTTCTGAGTGGTTGATAGGGCGTTGCTAGGCGATTGCTATGGTGTTCTGGGTGGTTGCTAGGCGGTTGCTATGGCGTTCTGGGTGGTTGCTAGAGCGTTGCTATGGGGTTCTGGGTGGTAGCTAGGCGGTTGCTATGGCATTCTGGGTGGTTGCTAGGGTGTTGCTAAGCAGTTGCTATGATGTTCTGAGTGGTTGCTAGGGCGTTGCTAGGTGAGTGCTATGGTGTTCTGGGTGGTTGCTAGGGTGTGGCTAGGCAGTTGCTATGCTGTTCTGGGTGGTTCCTAGGCCGTTGCTATGGTGTTCTGGGTGGCTGCTAGGCCGTTGCTAGACAGTTGCTATGGTGTTCTGGGAGGTTGCTAGGGCGTTACTTGGCAGCTGCTATAATGTTCTGGGTGGTTGTTAGGGTGGTTGCTATGGCGTTCTGGGTGGTTGCTAGGGCATTGCTAAGCAGTTGCTATGGTGTTCTGGGTGGTTGCTACCGCATTGCTAGGCGGTTGCTATGGTGTTCTGGGTGGTTGCTAGGGTGTTGCTAGGCAGTTGCTATGGTGTTCTGAGTGGTTGCTCGGTGGTTGCTATGGTGTTCTGGGTGCTTGCTAGGGCGTTGCAAGGTGGTTGCTATGGTGTTCTGGGTGGTTGCTAGGGCGTTGCTACGGTGTTCTGGGTGGTTGCTAGGGCGTTACTAGGCAGTTGCTATGGTGTTCTGGATGGTTGCTAGGCGGTTGCTACGGCGTTCAGGGTGGTTGCTAGGGTGTTGCTATGGTGTTCTGGGTGGTTGTTAGGTGGTTGCTCTGGTGTTCTGGGTGGTTGATAGGCGGTTGCTATGGTGTTCTGGGTGGTAGCTAGGCGGATGCGATGGTGTTCTGGGTGGTTGCTAGGTCGTTGCTAGGCAGTTGCTATGGTGTTCTGGGTGGTTGCTAGGCGGTTGCTATGGTGTTCTGGGTGGTTGCTAGGGCGTTGCTAGGCAGTTGCTATGGTGTTCTGGGTGGTTGCTAGGGCGTTGCTATGGTGTTCTGCGTGGTAGCTTGGCGGGTGCTATTGTGTTCTGGGTGGTTGCTAGGCGGTTGCTATGGTGTTCTGGGTGGTTGCTAGGGCGTTGCTATGCAGTTGCTATGGTGTGCTGGGTGGTTGCTAGGCGGTTGCTATGGTGTTCTGGGAGGTTGCTAGGGCATTGCTAGGCGGTTGCTATGGTGTTCTGGGTGGTTGCTAGGGCATTGCTGGGCAATAGTTATGGTGTTCTGGGTGGTTGCTAGGGCCTTGCTAGGCAGTTTCTATGGTGTTCTGGGTGGTTGCGAGGCGGTTGCTTTGGTGTTCTGGGTGTTTGCTAGGGCGTTGCTAGGCGGTTGCTATGGTATTCTGGGTGGTTGCTAGGGCGTTGCTAGGCAGTTGCTAGGGTGTTCTGTGTAGTTCCTAGGCGGTTGCTATGGTATTCTGGGTGGTTGCTAGGGCGTTGCTAGGCAGTTGCTATGGTGTTCTGTGTGGTTGCTAGGCGGTTGCTATGGTGTTCTGAGTGGTTGCTAGGGCGTTGCTAGGGGGTAGCAATGTTGTTTTGGGTGGTTGCTAGAGCGTTGCTAGGGTGTTCTGAATATTTGTTTGGGCATTGCTAGACAGTTGCTATGTTGTTCTTGTTGTTGCTAGGGCGTTGATGTGTATTGTTTGGGGATCGGGTGAAAACTGGGAGAAGTAGCGAACTGTGGGATTACGAAAGAATTTGGAATAATAACAAGGAAGGAAGGAGGGAAAGAAGGAACTCATGAGGGAAGTAAGGAAAGAAGGAATATAAGAAAAAAAGAAGGAAATCAAAGGAAGGCAGGAAAGAACAAAGGAAAGAAGGCGAGGATGGATGGAAAGAAACAGAGGAATGAAGGAAAGAAGGAAGTAAGGAAGGAAGGAAAGGAAGAAAGATTTCAGAAAAGATAGAAGGAAGGAAGGAAGGAAGGGAAGAAAGAAGGAAGTGAGGAAGAAGAAATGAAAAACAGAAGGAAAGACAGAAGGAAGGAAAGAAAAAGTAAAGAAAGAAAGAGGGAAGGAAAGAGAGGGAAAGCAGAAAGAAGAAAGGAAAAAAGATTGGAAGGAAAGTCGGTATGAAGGAAGGAAAGAAGGCATGATAGAAGGAAAGACAAACTACAACGGGCACTCGGTAGAGCGCATACCTTCGCCGACGCCACTGAATCCCTCGCCACTGGCGTTGGTTTCATGCCGATCGGATAAAAATTGACGGAGATATGGCCGAAAGTCGGTTTTGACCTTTTCGACCTTGACCTTTGACCCGATCACTCCCAAAATCTAATCGATTGATCCTCAGGTCATGCCAAATCAACCCACCAAATTTTATGAAATTCCGTTTGGTACTTATTGAGTTATTCGATACACATACAGACAGACACACAAACAAATAAATACACGGGGATCAAAACATTACCTTCGTCAGCGAAGTCGCTGGCGAAGGTAACTAAGGGAGGAAGGAAAGAAAATTGGTAGGGAGGCAGAATGGGAGGAAGGATGAAAGGCAGGATAGAAGAAAGTAAAGTAAGAAAGAAGGAACGAATAAAGGAAGGAAAAAGAAAGAAGGAATGACAGAAAATAGAAGGAAGGAAAGCAGTAAGGAAGCTGTAGTCTCAAGAGAGGCAGATTTTAGTCTTACAGCCTGAGAAACTGAGTTACAGCAGGTGGTCAGAACATTTGGCACAAGATTCCATTTGCTTAATGGCCCTATTGTGATGTCATAATGCGAATGTTAAGTCTATGAGGGGAAAAAATTAATAGTTTTTTATTAATAACTCAAAAAGTATAGAAGTTACAAAGATGAAAAATCCATTGCACAGGTGTCCTAAGTAAGACCTACGCATCGCAGTTTGAATGAAGTTTCTACGATAAACGGTTGAGGCCGCATTAAGTGTGTTAGAATAATAATAATAATAATAATAATAATAACTAGATAATGTAATTCCAGGGAATTACGTGTGCATTGAAAATGCAAAGTGTAGTTGCATAAGGTGGAGTTTGTAACATATCATTGCATTATGATATTGGTAGCTACGTTTTTAGTAGGATAATTATGGTAGTGGTGAGGACTTTTATTTTGAAACAGATGTGGACTGAGGAAACAGTTTGCGGGAGTCATAGTTGATGACAACTGTCATATGGAAATTTTTAATAGTGACATTTTTTAATCGTGAAGAATTGTAGTAAGGACTTATATTTTGAGACAGGATTGGGCAGAAGAAACAGTTGCCGGAAGTCATAGTCGAAAACAATCAGGAGTTGGAATGGCTGAAAGGTTGATAAGTTGAGTAGCTTAAAAAGTTACATTTTGTTATTGTAATTTGACAAAATGAGGACTGGCTGTAACAGTTGTTAGGCAGTTGCTATGGTGTTCTGTGTACCTGTGAGGGTATTGCTAGGCAGCTGCTATCGTGTTCTGGGTGGTTGCTAGGGCATTGCTCGGCAGTTGCTATGGTGTTCTGAGTGGTTGATAGGGCGTTGCTAGGCGATTGCTATGGTGTTCTGGGTGGTTGCTAGGCGGTTGCTATGGCGTTCTGGGTGGTTGCTAGAGCGTTGCTATGGGGTTCTGGGTGGTTGCTAGGCGGTTGCTATGGCATTCTGGGTGGTTGCTAGGGCTTTGCTACGCAGTTGCTATGATGTTCTGAGTGGTTGCTAGGGCGTTGCTAGGTGATTGCTATGGTGTTCTGGGTGGTTGCTAGGGTGTTGCTAGGCAGTTGCTATGCTGTTCTGGGTGGTTGCTAGGCCGTTGCTATGGTGTTCTGGGTGGTTGCTAGGGCGTTGCTAGGCAGTTGCTATGGTGTTCTGGGTGGTTGCTTGGGCGTTGCTAGGCAGTTGCTTTAATGTTCTGGGTGGTTGTTAGGGTGGTTGCTATGGCGTTCTGGGTGGTTGCTAGGGCATTGCTAAGCAGTTGCTATGGTGTTCTGGGTGGTTGCTACGGCGTTGCTAGGCGGTTGCTATGGTGTTCTGGGTGGTTGCTAGGGTGTTGCTAGGCAGTTGCTATGGTGTTCTGGGTGGTTGCTAGGTGGTTGCTATGGTGTTCTGGGTGCTTGCTAGGGTGTTGCAAGGTGGTTGCTATGGTGTTGTGGGTGGTTGCTAGGGCGTTGCTACGGTGTTCTGGGTGGTTGCTAGGGCGTTACTAGGCAGTTGCTATGGTGTTCTGGATGGTTGCTAGGCGGTTGCTATGGCGTTCTGGGTGGTTGCTAGGGTGGTGCTATGGTGTTCTGGGTGGTTGTTAGGTGGTTGCTATGGTGTTCTGGGTGGTTGCTAGGTCGTTGCTAGGCAGTTGCTATGGTGTTCTGGGTGGTTGCTAGGCGGTTGCTATGGTGTTCTGATGGTTGCTAGGCGGTTGCTATGGTGTTCTGGGTGGTTGCTAGGGCGTTGCTAGGCAGTTGCTATGGTGTTCTGGGTGGTTGCTAGGGCATTGCTATGGTGTTCTGCGTGGTAGCTTGGCGGTTGCTATTGTGTTCTGAGTGGTTGCTAGGCGGTTGCTATGGTGTTCTGGGTGGTTGCTAGGGCGTTGCTATGCAGTTGCTATGGTGTGCTGGGTGGTTGCTAGGCGGTTGCTATGGTGTTCTGGGAGGTTGCTAGGGCATTGCTAGGCGGTTGCTATGGTGTTCTGGGTGGTTGCTAGGGCCTTGCTAGGCGGTTGCTATGGTGTTCTGGGAGGTTGCTAGGGCATTTCTAGGCTTTTGCTATGGTGTTCTGGGTGGTTGCTAGGGCATTGCTAGGCGGTTGCTATGGTGTTCTGGGTGGTTGTTAGGGTGTTGCTAGGCATTTGCTATGGTGTTCTGGGTGGTTGCTAGGGCGTTGCTAGGCAGTTGCTATGGTGTTCTGGGTGGTTACCAGGCAGTTGTTATGGTGTTCTGGGTGGTTGCTAGGGTGTTTCTAAGCAGTTGCTATGGTGTTCTGGGTGGTTGCTAGGGCGTTGCTAGGCGGTTGCTATGGTGTTCTGAGTGGTTGCTAGGGCGTTGCTAGGCAGTTGCTATGGTGTTCTGAGTGGTTACCGGGGCGTTGCTAGGCAGTTGCTATGGTGTTCTGGGTGGTTGCTTGGGCATTGCTAAGCAGTTGCTATGGTGTTCTGGGTGGTTGCTAGGGCGTTGCTAAGCAGTTGCTATGGTGTTCTGGGTGGTTGCTAGGGCATTGCCACACATTGTATTTTAACGCACTTCTCCAAGAGATTTCATCCAATCAAAACCAGATTTATTAGTAAACACCAAGAGACCAGGCTGATCAAATGTTGTGCCCTGCAGGTCTGTAAGTCAGTGGGTGTGGCCTCTAACAGGAAGTGACCAGTTTTTACTTTCACTTGCACTGATGACACATAGCTGAACCCCTCAACTTTATTCTCCCTGTACAACACGTAAAAAAGTTGCTGAAGCTACCTTATGAATGCTGTGAAGCTTCGAGTAATGGTGTCCGTGTGACGATGCGGTGATTATGGATCCCTCGCCATGAAAATACGTTTAGGTTTTTGATGTTCTTAATGATTTTGTATCATCATGGAAATTGATATGCCGTTCAAGGGTGGTGAGCTCTAACATCTGATTGGGGCTTTGCCCATGAGGGCAGCAACATGACTCGATAGCGCCCCCTTTAAATTTTGAAAAACCCCTCCCCATAGGGTTTTTTTTGGAATAGGAGAATGAAAATTGGTAAAAATGTGTATGTTGCCTATGCGAACAGAAAAGTCTTTGGCACAATAGGTCAACTCCAAACAAAAAGTCAACCATTTTGATTTTAACATGTCATTTTGGCCTGATTTCCACACACTGTATTTTCACGATCTCCTCCTGGCAATTCCGTCCAATCCACCTAATATTTATATCAGATCATCAAGAGACCATGCCGATGAAAAGTTGTGCTCTGCATATCTGTCGCTAAATAGGCTTAGCCGCCATGATGTCCCCATTTCAGATGCCTCGCCAAACACATTCGAGCAGTTCCCTCTCCCTCATACTTCATCTAAATGGATTTAAAATTACTGTACATGCTAAAAGCCCCACCCTGAAAGCCTCGATGTGCTGCTAAGAAATCTAGCTCATGGCGTCCCCATGTCGAAACAGTAAATGCCATATTTTATGTTAATATTGGCCGATTTGCTCAAAACTTCACATTTGTGCTTAGGGTCTGCCTTTGAATGCGCCTGTCCAAATTTGGTTACGCTCTACACGCCTCCTGGTGGATGAAGTATCAACTTATCATAACTCCTTCAGCTTTGTCCAATTCGCTCGACACTTTCTCTCAGGTTGGAGCCTGCACTTGACCGATCCAATGGTAATGAGCGTACAGCTGCACCAGTCAGGATCTCACCACAACCCCAACGTGCGCAAGGGGGCGAGGGCCCGTTCAACGCTGCTTGCAGCTTTAATTCAGAATTGGGGTTGTAAATGAATATACCAGCGTTGACTTTATCAACGGGCCAACCTCCTTCTTTGAGGGCTGCATGTTTCGACCAGGCACTAAATGAAATTAGAATATTTTCAGAAAATACAACATCATCATGCGAAGAGGATGGAAGAAGATTATTGGAGTTCATATGACGCGCAATATTATTAAATGTTGAAACCGTTCTTGAATAATCACAGAGGCTTAGAGTAACGTTTCAGCGGACATGGAACACTAACACTTCTCTAAATGGCACACCCAGATCAGTTATTGAATATTCACAAGCAACCCAAGCTTGAAAGCGGTTTAGAATATGGAGGAGTTCAGTCCCATCCCTGTTTCCCAGGAGGTGCACGAATTTACCTCCTCAGCTGAGCCTGATGTGCAAGCTGCTCAATATCCTTTCCCATAGTACATATCCAGCAGTTAAAAAAATGATCTTGTGAGACGAAAAAAAATCATTGTCCTTTGTAGCAATCACTTCAGCTATAGTGAGCCAATGGTATCCCAAAAACATAGTTTAGAAAAATCAGTTTTCTGAAGCAAAAATTCGATATGATCTTGATCCCATATCATTCTCTTATCAATTATTGTAATCACATATCAGAAACGCGTAATTCCCTACTGTGGATTTACACATAAATTCCTCTATCGATGAATTCAGCACTCTCTTATGTCCTCTTAAGTACTCTCCTTGATTAGCCTGCCACTCAATTGCCTACTAAGGCTCATCTGCGTAAAGCACAGATTACGCCCATGTGAAACTTCCCCAGCAATGATCTATTGATTGTGATTTTCTCATCCAATTCCTGAGGGTTTAAACTTTCCAAAGTAACTGAGAGATATTGATTGGACCATTAGAAAAATATTTATAGCTTTGCGTAACAGCAGTTGGGTCGTATTCTCTTGATTTTGCACAACTGAAAATGACACAATTGTACAGGAAAAAAAACACTTCCAAAACTGGCCTTAAGTGCTCACTTATATTTATGGGATTAAAATGAGATAAGGACTTAGTCAATGGGAATTATTCTGAATAAAACGGGACTGGACAGTTCCTTCAACCTAAGAGATCTATATCTCAGGAGGAATTCAATTAAGAAAGGTTGGTGTTCATTTTATAAGTCAGGGCAATTTTATATGTTTATATTCATGGCTAGCTGGCTAGCCGTTTTTTACTCTCAGTTTACCATAGCCAGGATGATCGCAGAGCTTGTGGGTCACATTGGTTAGTAACTGTTAGTCTTTGCTAATAATACTGCATGTGGTGACATTTTGCTCAATGTGGCTCTTTGTTTCAGAATTTATACCTTATTCAACAAAATCGAATGTCGAGGTTTTGGCTCTTTAAATGCAAACTGCTCAAGCCCTTCGGTAGACCTTCTGCAACATTCGTAAGCAGTTCAATCTAGAGTAGCATATTGCCTGCTTTTTCCTACAGTGGAATGTTACTTCTGTTAAAATAACATATTTCAGATATTACTGAGTTAGTGAGTTATACTTGTTCCTTATAAGGTGTGTAAAGTGTTTATATAAGGTTGCGAGCTTGGACGTGGGAACTGCTGGCCTTTCATTGCAAGGTGAATGTTTTGACCGTTAAATAAGCAGTTCCTTTCATGAGTATGTGCGCTGGCTTGGGGGAGTCTAAAGAAAAATGGACAAAATTGCAAACTTCAACATGGAGAAAAGGCATGTTTTGGGTTTGGAGAGGTTACTGGTGACCATTGATGTCCAACTGTGTGATAGTTCTGCCCTGCAGTCCCTCCTCCCTCCTGCTGTCTTCGCCTGCACTTCCACGAGCCTCACCTGTTGCTAGTTGAAGTGGAGAGTATTTAAGAGCTGCAATGGTATTTTAGCCTCATATGTGTTGCTGCTGTTCCCCTGTCAACTTGTCATTTTTAAGCAGTGTATTTATTACATTTTGTCTTACCAGCCTGTGCGAGTGGGTCCCTGTTCAGCCTTTGGGTACATGGTCCCAGTGCCCGCCGGATTGCTTGTTGCATCCGGTGGGACAAAACCATGACAAACGGTGCCTATATCGATAAACTACTGGTGAATTTAATCAGGAAATCATTCACTCATATTGAATTCCATGAGTTTAGAGTTGATTTGCGTAAAAAATATGATTATTTTGGTTACAGGACTCTTCGTCCCCAGATTTTTTACCCCCGGGCTCTTTCTCCCCAAGGACTTTTCGTCCCCGAGGACTATTATAAGGCTTAAAGTTAGGGTTAGGGATGGTGTCGTAATACAGGAAGAAGGCAAAGCATTACTGGGAATGAGCCATCTGGGAACGAAAAGTTTGTGGGGAAGAAAAGTCCGGGGACAAAACGTTTGAGGAAGAAAATTCCTATAGCTGATTATTTTATGATTGGCAGTGTGCCATTTTGAGGCCGTTGGGAGTTTAGGAAGCCACTGGGAGAGCTGTCTTATTTGGCTTCTAATGAGTGGATAATTTAGTATTTCGTGCTCAGATTAGGAGTACTAGTGGTCTAGGAGTTTATGATCCCAGAAATGTATTGTTTTAATCCCCAGCCATTATTCAGTCCTCAGTCTATATATATATATTTTTTTTTACAATTTCAATGCTGAATTTTCAAGAAGATTTTTTTATGTTTGCTACCCCTTTTTTCTGCCAAAATCATGTAATTAACTGAAATACGTTGTAATTCTAAATACTGCAAAGTGTCTTGTCTCAGTTGAGCCATATTCCCCCTCTCTATGAAGCTTTAATCTTGAATTATAAAGCAGTAAATAGGGTAACGCAATAGTCATATTTGGCTCCTGGGCAAAGGGTTTAAATAAGTTAACACATAAAAAAGCCAGGTTTGGCTTTTGCGGAAAGGGGTTAAAAGCTACATTTTGTGTTAACTCACATAGAGCCTCTTGCAAGAAGCACTCATACAAACAGATTCGCTCTTAAATGGTTCGTACGAGTGATTTAGGAGAAATTGCCGCATCCAGCAACTTTCTTGTATTTTTTATCTTCTCTCAGGCACTAACAAAATTTATGAGTGGTCCACACCTGATGCTGGAATCTTTCACAATAACTCTGCTATAATCCAAACCTAAGTTTTTCACTAAAGAATTGTATTTTTCATTACTTGAAGCAATTTTGAGTTTTAAAATCCAATATAAATGACACATCATTATTATGTATCCTGTTTAACTCTGCGTTTTGAATTATAAATTGTATTTTTATTCATATAGTGTGATATCATTGTTAATTTAAATGTATTTTTGATGCTTTAGTTTAACACTTCCATATCAATCTGAACATTGCAAACGGCAAAACGATTAAGTAAAATTCAAGTAGGTACTAATTGCAAGTTAATTTGCCTCTGTATACAAGTAGGCCAACGCAAATTGAAACCAGATGCATCATGGCAGACCTGCTTCTTTTGAAAGCCTTAGCGCATCAGGCACTTGGAAGAGAGTGCGTCTTGAGACAGCTTGAGACTATTTTTACAAAGACAGATGAGTGCTTACTGTCACTGCACATGCAGCGCATGTGATCTCGATATTAATATTCTAAACCCCGTTCTCACTAATGAGACCCCCTGAAATATATTGGCGCCCCCTTTTAAAATTGTTCTGGTTAATAAAAAGCTGAATAAAAAGAGGAGGTTGTGCACAGAAATTTTCTTCATCTTCTTTCTGTACATTTCCCCATTTTAAACCACCAAGGTGCATAATTCATTGTAAGGGCTCCTTGGAAAAAAGATTTAAAGATTTCAATCTTGACGGGACTTCCCAGGTTCAATAAAAGTAAAATAAAAATACATAAAAACTTACTTGAACGGAATTTTGACATGTGCAAGGATACTGTAGTACAGTACGATATTACTAATGTGAAAGCTAGCCAGTGGGGGGGGGGGGGGGGGGACTGCGTTGGCAGGTTGAAGCAAGCGGAAGTGGTCGAGCGGCCATTTTACTATGCCCTTCTATGGCAGTAAAGAGTTTATGTGCAGCTTTTGCAATGCAGAGCGACATTTTTTTGGGGCATGTGGCGAGACTAGGGGTGTGTTCGAGCGCGTCTGCAAGTAAGCCGGCTGGCTGTAGTGAAGATGGATACACATATATGAATTTCAACGAATATATTGCTTATTATTTATGAAGGACGAAAAATGACATAAGCAGAAATAAATAAATGAATAAATATGTAAATGAATGCAAAAAATAAATGTGAATTTTATATTTTTACTTGTTTTATTATTTATTTTGGGATTTCTATATTTATTCATTTATTAATTTTTATTCCCTTATTTCTGCGTTTTCATGCATGTATTTATTTATTTCTGCATTTATTTTTTCACTTCTACATGTATGTATGTATTTATTCATTTTTACATTAATATATTTATTTACGTATTTATTCCTACATTTATTCATTTATTTATTCCTACATTTATTCTTTTATTTCTGCGAGACTTGTGTCACCCAATGTAAAAATGTAAATGAGCTGGGCGGCCCTAGCATCTGGCTGAAACGCGATTGGTTGTATCGGTGTGCATGGATCTTCTGCCACTCAGAGCCATGTATCCCAGTGATAATTACTGTGAATGCCCTCCTGAAATGAGGAAAATTAAGGTGCTTTCACATCGGACGCGAAATGATTTTTGTGACGACAGACTGCATTCAAAGTCAATGCAAAGACGTGAATACACGCGTTTTCGCGAGTATTCGCGTCTTTGCATTGACTTTGAATGTAATATGTCGTGCGAAAAATTCGTTTCGCGTTCGGTGTGAAAGCGACTTTAGGATGTTAAATACATTGGCATGCTAGCTATAACACTATAGATATTGATGTCGCTTTATCTTGCTAGCTAGCTAGCCAAATAGCTCGCTCGCTAGTATTCCATTGTGAGCGAACTGTAGTCTTTTTAGCACGCTAGCCAGATGGCCATGTAGCTAAATACTTTGGCGCGGTAGTTATACTATTGCTAGCTTGGTAGCCAACTAGCTCGCTAGCGAGTAAGACTGTAAGCAACTGTGGCCTTATTTTGTCGGCGTAATCATGACGCAAATTGACGCGCAATAAGGGACGAAAGTCTCGTGGGGGATAATAGCGACAGCTTTTTTTTTATTTATTTATTTTTTTATTGAAAATATATACAACCATTCAAGGCATACAAAAGTTATGTAAATATACATTCATTCTGCCTTAGATTGAGCAAAAACAGCATAAGACATAAGGTCTGAATCTAAATATGATATACATATTCATGTGCACACATTAAACAAAAATAAAACAAAACGCGTACAAAAAAAAAAAAATGGAACACAATACAGGGGCCATCTCATAATAACTTAAATGTTTCCAAAAGAGAGAATAGCTTAAGGGCTTTCTTTTCTTTAACAAGACTCAGTGCTTTACTCCAGAGTTTAAACTCATTCCTCCAATGGGTTAAATACGGTTTGGTTTTATAAAACCTACATTTATGGATGAAGAACTTACTAAATAGCAGCAGATTGTTGAGAACCAAGTCTACATTCTTATTATCAACAAAAACACCAAATAAGATAGTTTTCATTGTTAAAGGTAACTCAATTCCCTTGGATTGTAGCCAGCTCTGCATCTCACTCCAAAAGGATTTCACTGAATCACAATAAAAGAAAAGATGTTCCAAACTTTCAATTTCCTCTTCACAGAAAACACAATTATTCAAATCAACATTAAACCTTAGTCTTAAATATTTATTAGTTGGGTAAATTTCATTTAAAATTTTGAAGTTAATCTCTTTTACTTTAGGAGGGAGTGGAAATGAAACATAATTCTTTCTTATTTTTTTTATTTTTTCTGCTCCAAATTCCTTGAGAATATACATTCTTTTAACTGGGTTAGGGTAAAATTCTTTTAGCAAAATATTTCTGATCGTTTTGTTGGTACATTTGGAGTCATAAAAATCCACTTCTCCAATTGAAAGCTGTCTCAGTTCAGGTGAGACCTTTGAGTACTTAATGTCTTCACTGACCATGGACCTCAGAGAGATTGGTATGGCTTTAACAACCCTTTCATAATGTTTAACATTACATTGAAGATGGTATTTAACACAAAAATCCTCATGTTGTAACATATTTCCAGTATCATCCAAAAAATGAGCAATAGCCCAGACACCCTTGGATCTCCATTCCTCAATATGCACAGATTTTCTACTAAGCAATATGTACCTGTTATTCCAAACTGGTGTATTATGTGGAGTGAAATTATGACTGTAGATTAATTTCCAATAAAGAAGGACTTGCTGATGGAAAGCAGAAAGTTTAACTGGTAATGAGCTACATTCAAAGTCACATCGCAGAAGAAAGTCTATTCCACCCATTTTTTAAAAAATCGTAGGGACAATGAACCAAAAAGAATCTCTGTTTGTAAGGAAAGATTTCAACCATTTCAATTTCAAAACCCCGTTCATAATGTCAAAATCAATCACATTCAACCCTCCCTCTTCATAACTTTTGACCATATCTGTCTTTCTTATATGTTGACATCTATTTCTCCATATGAATTTAAAATTTACAGAATTTATTTTTTTAATTATTCTTGCTGAGATGGGTAAGGAGAAAGCTGGGTAAATGAGTCTGGACAAACTGTCCATTTTCGACAACAAAACTCTCCCAAAAATCGAGATATCTCTCTGTAGCCACCTGTCTAAAATTGACTTACATTTGTCCACATTGTTGCAAATATTCATATTTTCAGTTGTTGTTTTTTCCTTAGAAATAACAATACCCAAATATTTGACCTCCTTTTTAATTTTAATGTTATACAAGGATTGCAGATGGTAGTCATGTAATGTTAAAATTTCACATTTATTTAAATTCAGCTGTAAGCCAGAAGCTCTTGAGAATTGGTTGATAGTCTGCAGTGCTAAGGGAATTTGATCTTCATTTTTAAGAAATAAAGTTGTGTCATCTGCCAATTGACTTACTATAATCTGTTTGTCCGCCACAGTTAACCCTTCAATATGACTATTTTTGATTAGAATAGATAACATTTCTGCAACCATTATGAACAATAATGGTGAGCTACCACAGCCTTGTCTAATGCCCCTCTTAATCTCAAATCTATTACAGGTGCCATGTCCTAAAGCTACCGAACTATTGATTCCTTTATATAGCATTCCAATCATATCTATAAATTTACTTCCAAAACCAAAATGATATAAAGTTTTTAAAATAAATGGATGTTCAACTGAATCAAAAGCTTTATAAAAATCTAGAAATAAAATAAACCCCCTTTCTTGAACCCATTGACTGTAATCAAGTAAATCCAATGCAAGTCTGATGTTGTTGTGAATTAACCTTCCTTTTAGAAAGCCAGATTGTGTTTCACTGATAATCAAAGAGATATCATCTCTCAATCTAGCAGCAATAGCCCCTGAGAGAATCTTGTAGTCTGTATTAAGCAGAGTGATTGGCCTTAGGTTGTCTAATATCCTTTTGTCTTTTCCTGGTTTAGGAATCAGGGTAATTAACCCTTGTTTCATGGTTGTCATCAATTCTTTTTTCTCTATACATTCCTTTAGCGCTTTGAATAGTAGACTTCTTACCTCCTTCCAAAAGAATTGATAAAAATTTGTTGTAAGCCCATCTGTTCCAGGGGATTTGTTCAAAGCCATTTTAAGAATAACGGAGTCCAATTCCTCAATAACAAGGTCAGATTCACATAGATCTTTAAAGGAGTCATCGATACAGGGGATAGAGTTCCCAATCATATCAAACAGGATTTCACTATCTACTAAAGAATAATTGGAGGAATATAATTCAGAATAAAATGAGAAAACCTCTTTTTCTATCCTTTTGGGATCTTTATTTTCTACCCCATTAATCATTAGACTTGTAATTGAATTTTTTTATTGTCTACTTTTTTCCAACTTGCTAAAATATGATGAATTTTTTTCCCCCGCTTCAATCCACTTCGCCCTTGATCTTATGAAGGCGCCTTGAGCTTTTTCAAGATAAAGTTCATCTAATTTGACTTGTAACTCCATTAATTTATACTTCTCTTGCGAATTTGGGTTTGGTTTATTACAACACATACTTATTTCTCGGAGTAAATTACTTTCATATTCTTTTTTTATCCTGTTAAGTTCTTTGCAAAACTTAATCGTAAATTGTCTAATTTTAAATTTGGTATATTCCCACTTACCCATGTTATTTTCGATCGATTCATTATTTTCAGTTTCCTTTATCAATTCTCTAATCTTATTACAATATTCCTCATTCTTTAGCAGTCCGGCATTAAATTTCCAATACCCTTTATTCTTTACTCTCTTCAATGTGGGTTCTAAAAATAAATCTATGAAACAATGATCAGTCAAGGGTGCTTTAGAGATTGTAGTACGAGAGACATAACTTAAAGTGTTATCACTCACCAACCAATAATCAATTCTGGACTTGTTTGCTCCGTTGGGCTTAAACCATGAGTAACTTTTAACATCTGGGTTTACAGTTCTCCATACATCAGTTAGGTTATTATCGGTCATAAAACTTCTAAGAGTGTCATTACACTGTGGTTTACTCAGTCTTGGAGGTGACCTATCCAACCATTCATCAGGAGTCATGTTCCAGTCTCCTCCTACTAAGACACAGTTAGTGGGATACAGCATTTTAAGATCCAATATCACGTTTGTTATATTTTCTAAAAGTTTTATGTTTTGCCCCTCATTATTATACCCATAAATATTCGTTATTATCATATAAAGACATTCAACTTTCAACACCACTGTCAACCAGTGACCATCTTCATCAGCTCTATGAGTTATAACTTCTCCAGAGCATTTATTAAAGCATATAGCCACTCCTCCTGATCGGTTAGAGCCATGACAAAATAAAATACGGTCTCCCCATTGATTGATCCAAAATGTTTCATCCACTTCAGCAGAATGAGTCTCTTGCAACAATAAACACTGATTTCTTTGCCCTTTACAAAATAAAAAAAGTGCTTTCCTTTTCACAATGTCCTTCAGGCCCCTAACATTCAATGAACTAAACGAAATGTTAACATTATCCATCAACACTAAAATAAAAGAGAAAGTGAACTACAAGTTTAACCCTTGTATAAACCGCTCACTCAGCAAAAGAACCTAACCTAAATGGAGTTGTAACACCCCTATACAAAATTTTCCACTGTATCACGATCATGTACAACAATTTTACTTCCCATCACCAATCCGGCGTCCGTCAATGTATCCGTAGGGACCTCGAAAGAAAGCCAGTTTACCAGCGCGCCTTGCCTGTTCAATTTGCGGCCATAAACGTCTCCTTTCCTCCCAGTCCTCCCGAGGCAACACTTCTGCAAAACGGATGCCTTTATCCTTGCAGACCTGCGAGTTCTTCGTCCGACGCCAGATCTCTTCTTTCACCCATCTCTTGGCAAACAAAATGATGACATTTCTGGTCCTATTGTCCATTTTCTTCCCAACTCTATGGACGATGTCAACTGCTTCCTCCACCTTCGACTCCAAATCTGGTGCGATTTCCCGGAGGATTTCTGTGACTTGCGCTTGAATGTTCTCATCTTTTTTCTCTTCCAGACCTCTAATCCGGAGACACCATCTCATCCTGTATCTCTCTTGTTCTCTCACTCGGTCTTTGAGTTCGCCATTCTCTTTGTGAAACTGGTCGCATTGCTCCTTCAGGTCTTTAACTACCTTTTGGCACTCTCTCACCTCCTCCGCGTTAAACTGGACTGCTTTCGCTAAGCTTGCGATCATGGCGCTACTTTGTTTGGTCTGCTACTTCAAATCAGCTAGCTGCACCTCCACTCGTTTTTCCAGGCCCAGTATTGCTTGTAATATGGCGTTGTTGGAAACTTCAGCATTCTCACCATCCCCTGCTGACTTGGCCTTTTTCCCTCCTGGATTCTTGACTGGTGTGGATGGTACCGAATCATCACTACGGTCCCTCTTGCTTGGCAGCGAGGTATCCATAGCATAATCATGCTCCGTAGTATGAGCGTTGTCTTTCCTTTCGACTGTCGGCAAAAGTTTCTTTTCCTTGGGTTCTATAACGAGCTTGGCCGGTTTAATATGCCTCTGTGTTGACATTTCGACACTTCAAAGTGGACTTTTAACACTTCAGTTCAAACTTTGGGACTGATTAAGACGCGCTTTGAAACAAGCGACCGCTCAATCCGCCATCTTGCCCTCCTCCGATAATAGCGACAGCTGCGTCTAGCTAGCTCAGTTCCTTAGCTAGTGGAAGGGAACTTAAGTGAGTCGGCGTCTCTTCTCGTGCGGTTTCGATTGGAAAGCAGCAGGCGAGGCTAGCGTCATATGCGGAAGTGGGCGCGGGCTTGTCTAAACTGGGTTGCGATTCGGGCAGTCGCGGTACGACAATGGCCTCGCACTCGAAGCCATCACAGCAGCTAATATGCTGACGAGGATAGCTGGTCGGAGTGTATGGTAGCCCTCACGAAGATCAACTGCTTTTGTCTGTGTTTCCAAGCTGAGCAATCGTGTTTCAGCAAGATGCCTGGGCCGCCCAGCTCATTAACATTTTTACATTGTTGGGTGACACAAGTCTCGCAGAAATAAATGAATAAATAAATAAATAAATGTAGGAATAAATACGTAAATAAATATATATACGTAAAAATAAATAAATACAAACACACGAAGAACTGTAAAAATAAATGCAGAAATAAATAAACACATACATGAAAATGTAGAAATAAGGGAATAAAAAAATAAAATGAATAAATATAGAAATACAATAAAGCACATGTAAAAATATAAAATTTACATTTATTTTTTGCATTCATTTATATTTTTATTAATTTATTTCTACATTTTTTATGTATTTATTTATTAATTTATTTATTTCTACTTATGTCATTTTTCATCCTTCATAATTATTAGCCACTAGCGATCTACCTTAATGGCAGATAATGTGTCAATGTTAGCCCAGCTAACGGTTATAATTGGAACAATTCAAATCAATGTTCGCTAACGTGATCCAAAAGGTTAGCCTAAAGCTACCTAGATTACCACACTAAAGTAAACCAAATCAATCACATGTCACACGGCATAAATTAAGTAATGCTGTCTATAATATTAGACCAGACTAACTAGACAACAAAACCAGGTGTTAACTGGTCTAATCATTACGGCAAATTTATGCCAGTGCTAAAAATGGCTAATGTTCTGCTGACACTCAATTCCCGTTGGCGGACCAATTTAATTCTGCCAGGTTATCAATGAGGATGTAACTTTAGAGCTACTTAGATAGTTTTACATACATCTCTACAAGGCACAACTCACTTCACTTCTCATGTGAACGCTGATTTAGCGACCTTGATAAGTTTACATTGCGTTCTCTTCAGCAATCCCACTTTCGCTTCGTAGGAAAATTAGCCGCGCTTCATGGCAGCTACTGAGTGAAGACAGCGAAAGAGGAATCTCAATACAAGACATCTGTTGGGAGGTACTTAAGCGTTATGCGCGATTGAATCTAAAATAAAGACAACGGTTGACAAGATGCGAGCTTACAGCTACTTTATTTTTTCATGAAGTCTGCCCCCACGCATAATAATAGTAATATGTGCAGGATCGACGTCTTGGCTTCTTCAGGCTCAATGGCCCTCATTCATGAAACTTGCGTACACCAAAAAATGGGTGTACAGCAAATCTCCCGCAAGAATCGGCATTTATCAATCTGAACACGAGCGAACGGTCCGCAAAAATCTCACGCCAGCTCTGACCAAGTGTACGCAAATCTGAAAACAGCAAACAACATGCAGGAACGAGTGCAGCTGTCAAAATGAGTGATAAACCATATGCAGCGATGCAGACGCCATGCTGTTGTTGTTCTAATTAATAAAATAAATAAATAGACTAAATAAATGGATAAATAAATAAATGAATAAAAGCAGGTTGTTTCCAAGTATAAGTGTAATTAATTTCTCTACACAGATGCGACGAGTGGCTGCTCGTTTTGTGTGGCACCCAATAAAATGTCATGGAGTAACATGGATAAAAGTACAATGAAGAGTGATCTCTGCAGACTATTTTACCAATTATCCTCATGGTGCTTAATCGTGCTCCGATCGAGGCGGGGGGGACTCATCCATGTCACCACCGGCTCGTATTCCCATGATGGAGGGGGAGCATATCAGTGCTGTGACAGCTGGAGTCTCGTTGGTCTCCACCGGTCCGTGCACTGTCGCGACCCGTTTTTTGGAGGCGATCTTGAAATCGGACCACTTTTTTAACCTACATGTAAAGCGTTTGGATGGTCAATTATGTAGGCAATATAACATGAAATATCGTGGATCTATAAATTGAATTTATTAAGGCCGATGTTATTTGCACTTTTACATGTGGCCAATGCAAATTTTTTTTCTTGACCACACTTGTAAGTGCACAAGTTGATGACCATTCCAGTGGGGAGCGTACCTATGTTCCCCGGGTCCTATGTTCCCCGGATTCTACGTTCCCCATTTTTTGTATGGACCGGGGAACATAGGACCCTTTTCTTTAAAAAGGTTCTATGTTCCCCGCCTGGTATCTGAACATGGAACAGGACGGGAATGTGCTTGTGCGTGCCTATTTCCTGCCTTACGCCAATGTTATGTCATTTTTGCGCGCAGAAGCATACCTTCCTGTGGCCTAGAAGGACGCGTGCTCAATCGTGCATTGACAGCGGAGAGGGGCGATTTACCGAACCTCCGTGTTGAGGTGGATCAAAGTCAAAGAATGGATGAAAAACTACATTATTTTTTACTTAAAAACACACATTTATTAACTCATAAAACACACCTGAGAGGAACAACAACAAAGCAAAACAGAAACTAATAGGCCTGGTAGGGATAATAATAATAATAATAATAATAGTAGTAGTAGTAGTAGTAGTAATAGGCATAATAATAATAATAATAATGTGTATTATTAATAATAATAATTTGATAATAATAATCATAATTATAATAATGTCATCATTATAATAATAGGCCTAATAATAATAAATCTAGGTGACACTGGAACAACAATCCGAACGTCTTCACAACAGCGTCCTCACAAACACACGTTTTCTTGAAAGAAATTGGTGCGGCTGACAGCCCTCCAGTAGGACAACAAATCTCTGCGCCCTGCGGTGTACTGCTGTTTCAGCCTTTGGAGGCGGGCCTCCAACTCCCTCCACTTGCGTCTCCTCGTTGGTGGAGCATCTCCTAGGTCTGCCTGCTCCACCTTCTCTTCAGCAAGCTGCTGCTGGTCTTTGAGGTGCCAGAGGAAAGTCCACAGCGAGGGGTGGCGGATCTGCACGGCGTCATTCAGGGTGCGATGATAGGCTATAGAATAAAATACATTTTAGACTTTCCGTGAAAAATTGGTTATGGTTGCATTGTTTTGAGATTACACAGCATACGTGTGGTTTCATTATTAATCTGGCCACATTGTAGGCTATCGAAACGTACACATTTTTATTCTGTACTAGGCCTACAAGTTTGACACTTTTAGTTCACTTTGTTGTTACGTGCTTTTAATTACAGCCTTGGCCCGTTTTTTTGATCACATGCTACGGGTTCAATTCAAGAACACTCGACACTCCTTAATAAAGTTATTAGAATCAAATCCACTTTAATCACTTACCCTCCACATGATTGTTCGTCCTCTGCTCCATGTTTCTCCTGAACACGTTCCACGTGGCAGGGGGGAATGCAGCGCCACGGTGGTCGTATGTGTTGCGGACATACCGAAGAAAGTCTTGCAGCTCTGGATAGTCGCGTTGCGCACGCCTGGTGCGTCGGTGTTGAGCCAGGAGCTCAAAGTTGTTGCGAACCAAGGGCAGTGGTAGGGGGCCTAGGGCCATCACCTTCCGGATAACCTCCTTTAACCTTGGATCATCGCGGAAGGCAGGAGCCAGGCCAAGGCTCTGCACCCTCCTCCACAGCGCTTGGGTGAAGTGGAAATAGCACCCACACGCCCGTGCCCCTGGGACTTCGGTCTCCACAGCAGCCACCAGCGCTTGCTCGAAGTCACACACCACTTTTTGGGGTCTCCAGGTGTGACCGGAGGCTCTTCTGATTGCCTGTTTTATGAACCTCAGCGCTTCCCTGTAGTGCCCAATTGTGCGCTGGCTCATGAGCACATGGACAAGGGGGACCACGAAGCCATGGACATCCCCAAGCACAGTAAAAATTTGGCTGTATGGCCGTGGGCAGGACTTGAACGTGGCGTCCATATAAATGGTGTCAGCTGACCTTAGCCTGAGCAGGTTGGCCTCCGTGGCAAAGACCGCGATGCCCCAGTCATTGTCAAGGTGGAGGAGGAACTGGTCCCTGGCCCAAGTTTCTGCCCATTGATCTTCTATGACCACATCTTCAATGGCAGCTGGGACTGGAGGCATCACCGCAGCCCTTGCCCTGCCCATCACAGACCTCACTGTCAAGAAGCCTGGTGGTGCACCCTGGAGTCGCTGTTGTCGCCGCTGTTCCACCCGCTGGGCATTATAAATTCTTCTTATCGGGACAGTCGGCTCCCTCCGTACCTCGTCCGTGACTACCTTCCTAAAATCTGCCCGGTCCACCATTTGATCATCGGGCGGATGAACGTGTTCACCCACATGGTGAACAATTATGTGGTGGTCCTCCTCCTCAGCATCAAAAATATTTGTGCGCACCACCGCTCTGCATTCCGCTCTCCAACATCTCCATCGAATGTTCTCCAGATTGGTCCGGTGCTTCTGATATCTAAAGCTATTAAGTACCAAAATTTTTCCACCTCTATCTCCCACTATTAATCTTGCCATCTTCTCTAGTAGTTGTCAATGAAAAAGAAATGAAAAAGTGTAGGCTGTGGCCAAACAGGCAAAAAGTGTTACATTTTGGTGCAAAGATTAGAGATTGGTGTGTTTAGATCATGTGGTTTGGATGTATAAAAAAATGCAGTGCAGAATACTTTTATTTCTAGTTCTATGGCCATTTTTAAGCGTTGCAATATGCTCGAATAAAACAAATGCTTTCCCAGAGTTGTGTTAGTAGTAGCCATAAACTCTAATCTAATCTGGAAAGCGTACTTTTTGGAGAGCCATCGTGGCAAGCAGACCATTTCTGCTTCGGTTTTGGGAAGCTCTCTTCATTTCCCTATCGTTTTATTAACCCATTGGCCACGGTTACATGCGACATTTAATTCAGAATTAACTCACTTTAATTCTGATTAAAACTTAATTCCACTTTGAAAACATCATGTAAACACTTCACAGACCGGAATTAAATGAAAGTGCAATGTAAATTCTTACACTTTAATTCCGAACTACTTAATTCTGAATTATTAATTCTGAATTAAAAACATCATGTAAACGTAGCCTTTGACGAGTACCATCACATGTTTGTGATTAGAATTTTATTGATTTGAATTTTGAGTTCTCATTAGGCCGGAGATATGCTTGCTGTGTGTCTTAAATTAGGCACGCACTGCGCGCGACCGAGTGCACATACTTTTTTTCAGGACGACCGGAGTACCTCACACAATACCGGCGGTATCATGCAGGGGCGGCTAGCCAACAGGGCTCTCATTAATTGTTTCCACCATTGTTTCACTCCACTCTACTTGACGTCAACATGGAAGGTCGGATGATCGCCCCTCGCGGTTTTGTCAATATTGCACCCTGCGCACGCGTCTGCTGAACTTTGTAACAGGTGTTTTCCCGCGCACAAAATCGACATAAAATACATTGGCAACGCGCTCATGCACAAAATACCTCTATGGGAGCTGTAGAATGTTCGAGTTAAATTCTAGAAGAACTGGGGAAAAATCCTTACTCCTCAAAGGGTTAAGAATGAATTATAGATTGGTATAGGATTTACTGTAGAAAGCGCACAGCACGGGCGGGTATTTGCGCTTCTTTTTGGAGAGCCATCGTGGCAAGCATACAATTTCTGCTTAGGTTTTGGGAAGTTCTCTTCATTTCCCTATCGTTTTATTAAGAATGAATTAGGCCTATAGATTGGTATACATTTAAATTATGTAGGCTATTGTATGTCAGCGTGCTGCAACAGCTTGCTGTGTCAGTTTAGCAGAGTCTGCATGGATGTCGTTGTCTTTTAACTTGGCTTGTCATTGTTGATTCTGAATTTATAAGAGGTGAAGGAAATAGCCTTTGATTAACCTGTCGGAAGGGTGGGTTTCATTTTATTGGTACAAAGAGATCTAAATATTGGGCTGTAGACCCAAAGGGAAAATTTCGGATTGTTGACGAGTGAGACCAAATGGGCTTCGGAGAAACAGTCCCCGTGTGTCGGACCCTTCTCACCGAATTGTCTCCATTTAAAAAAAAAAAAAAAAAAAAGACAATTTCTTGCCAATGTTTTCAAGAAGCTAAGAACGGTGCCTACATACATACAACAACACTGGCGTTACGGCACAAGCAGGTTGGATATACACGTGCATCGGAACTTCCCGTCTATGCACCCGGCTCTGAACCGCTATCCCTTTAGGCCTACATTATGCACACATAGTCACTTGCACCCCCCCACCCCACCCCCAACTGCTAAAATGTAACGTTATTGCTGACTATGTGGGTGCGGAACAAAAACAAGCAACGCCTATGCGTGGCCCACAGTATATTTGGATTGAGCGGGGAACATAGGACCCTTTTTTGAAAAGAGGGTCCTATGTTCCCCGATACCGGGGAATGTTTTATTTAATTAATTTTAAAAAAATCTAAGTGACAATTCGCACTTAATTTTTGTGCTGGGACGCACTTAAATTACCAAAATTCTTGTTAGACGCACTTATTATTGTGGCCAAGACGCACATTTCTCCATTGCCCACACTTATTTTAAGCGGTACTTTCTAAGCGGCACTGGAATGGTCATCAACTTGCACAATTTCAAGTGTAGTCAAGAAAAAAATTAGCATTGGCCACACGTTAAAGTGCGAATAACAACGGCCTTAATAAATTCAATTTGTAGATCCACGATATTTCATGTTATATTGCCTACATAATTGACAATCCAAATGCTTTACATGTAGGTTAAAAAAGTGGTCCGATTTTAAGATCGCCTCCAAAAAATGGGTTGCAACCACTGATCTAAACAGAATAACTGGATTGCTGACGTGATAGAGAACTGCGTTGGAAGGTTGAAGCAAGCGCAAGTGGTCAAGCGGCCATTTTACTAAGCCCGGAAGTAAGCAACCGTTATGTAGTATTCTATGGCATAGAAGCGTTGACGTGCAGCTTTCCAATGCAGAGCGACATTTTTTGGGGGATGTGATGAGACAATTCCCTGGCTGTAGTAAAGGCAGATACATTTAAATGAATTTCCATAAATATAGTGCTTATTAGCCACTGGCGATCTACCTAAACAGCAGATAATGTGTCAACGTTAGCCCAGCTAACGGTTATTATTGGAATAATTCAAATTAATGTAAGCTAACATGATCCATCAGGTTAGCCTAAAGCTACCTAGATTACCGAACTGAAGTTAACCAGATCAATCAATGTCACACGGCATAAATGAGACTCATACTGCTGTGTAACGCTGTCTATATTAGACCAGACTAACAAGACAACAAAACCAGGTGTTCACTGGTCAAATCATTAAGGCTACTTTACGCCAGCACTAAAAAAAGGCTAATGTTTTGTTGACACTAAATTACCTTCGACGGACAAATTTAATTTAGCCAGGTTATCAATGAGGATATAACATTAGAGCTACTCAAATAGATAATGTGATTCACACTCGACAATGAATGGCAGGCAGTTTTACATTCATCTCCATAACGCACAACTCACTTCACTTCTCATGCGAACGCCGATTTAGCGGCCTTGAGAAGTTTACATTGTGTTTCCTATGGAACGCTTGTATCTCCAGACGGCAGGGAAGTACAAGATCACGTCCCCCCCGCACAATTCAGGGCTTCAGGTTTTCAAATGTCACGGCTTACCTGAAGGGGGCATGGCCTAGTGTGTGCACTCATAATACGTGGTAACACAAAGCCCCTTTACCCCTTCCACAGCAGTACTAAGGAAAAGCTGCCCCTACTCTGGAAAGCATTCATAAATCAACCACACTTTCAACTTTAAGAAACAAGTGTCTGCATTTATTCTATTAATTACTGGTAGAATTAGTAAAAAAAAAAAAAAAAAGAAAAATATGACCGCTAACCACTCCGAGCAATCTGGTCTAAAATATAATCCCTCACTTTCATTAACCTAGTCCCACCGATAAGATATTTTGACAAGCTAACCACTGTATAACTTGGCACTGTCCAACGAAACAAAATAGTAGGTAACACCATTATGAACCCAGAATTGGAAATTCACAAATATGCTCACCTAAGTACTTTCCAGTAAAACAAAATAGCATGTAACACTGTTATGAAACCAGAATTGGAATTCACAAATATGCTCACTTAAGTACTAAATCAGTGGATTCAATACACCGGACCCAGTACTTTCTGCAAATCAGATGTAAACACACATTGGACAAACCGTAACTAAGTTATATGGAAATAAACTAAATCACAGTTACTAACATTGAAATCTTTAGTATTAAACAACCCATCAGTGAGTAAACTCATAACAATTTGAGGATATCCATCACACAAAATGGCAGGTAAGATCAATTAGTACAGATCAACTTCACAGCATGAGCAAAAATACTCAACAGTGTTCAGGAACATGTTATAACAGTCAGAATGTTCCTTTAACTATAGCCTTCCACAAGCTTGTATTTAACATGGTAGACGAGCGGTGAATGTGTGGAAACAGGCGCTAAGAGCAGTTTTGGACGTTCAAGTTGACTGAAGCGCCAAATGGATGCATGTGATACAGTATGTGTGATACGAGTCGTTATGGCCCCAATTTGTTATTAGATTTACGACAGCAAAGGATGACAGACAAAAATTTTAAAACTTGAACACTTTTAATTAAACAAACACTTTTAACTAATCTACTATCTACTCTACTGACCAAGGTTGTTTAATATAAGAACAAAAATATTTACAGTCCCTTTGGTTGGGTTGCCTGGTGATGTCCTGGGTGAGGAAAATGCTGCAACACAGGCAAAAATCCACTAAAAACTTGAACAGAATGACAGGTCTGGTCACATGTATCCTACTCCTTGCAATTTCTCCTACTAGTCCACTCCCTCAATTTTCCTCCTTATATACTCTTTTGCAGACCCCTCCCACATTTAGACCTCTTTTTTTAAATTCTCTGGGACTTGTCCCAGACATGCCCAAACGTAACTCCAGTCTGGGCTTAACATAAGAAAAGTCAATACTGCCATCTAGTGGCTTCTATTCGCATTACAGAGTGCAGTAAATAGTCTGCAATGTTCATTGTCCGCTGCACCCTTGATGTCTGGCGTGAGTGTGTGCAAACCCCGCAACGGTGTGAGAGTTCGCAAGCTAACATCGAGAGTGCAGTAAGCAGTTTGCAACATTCACATTGTCCGTTACACTCTCTTGTCAGCAAGCAGCGTTATGTCGGTAGGCTATTATATGTAATGAGTGTAGTTAGCAGTCTGCAATGTTTAGGCTACATTGTCCGTTACACTCGGTGGGCAGTGGAGAGACTCGCTTGGCAGGTAAACAACCTCTAGCCGACCAGTAAGAAAATTCCAGCTATAAATGCCACACACACGCGCAACTTGTGCTGCAGCAGAGCAGAGGGTTAATTAGCCGACGTTTGAGGGAGCGGGAGATCCTCCCTTCAGAATAGCAGGCTACCACGGCATGAAACGTCACTGGCAGCAGTCACTTCAGGGAAAATAACAAAACGGGCAAAACCGTATAACGACGTAAAGAAACACGGGCTACGCTGTACACTTTTGCCCTACTCTAACAAGTATTACTTCGCTTCACTTCTTCACTGTGTTAGCTGGTTAGTTCCTCCACAGCAACACGTAGCTTAAATCACGCTAGCAGCCTTCTCCGTAATGTTGAACCGTCCCTTTCGGAAAGTGGTCGCAAATCTTCCTCCTTCCTTTAGGCAAGATCAGATGCACTAACCGGCACTTCAAGGCACAACTATTACGACCGGGTAGTAAAAGTGATTGAGCTACCGTGTAATAACACTGGAATCAACCATAGATAAATATATACACTCAACAAAAATATAAACGCAACACTTTTGTTTTTGCTCCCATTTGTCATGAGATGGACTCAAAGATCTAAAATTCATTCCAGATACACAATATTACCGTTTCTCTCAAACATTGTTCACAAATCTGTCTAAATGTGTGATAGTGAGCACTTTTGCTTTGCTGAGACAATCCATCCCACCTCACAGGTGTGCCACATCAAGATGCTCATCAGACACCATGATTAGTGCACAGGTGTACCTTATACTGCCCACAATAAAAGGCCACTCTGAAATGTGCAGTTTTGTCTCACAGCAAAATGCCACAGATGGCGCAAGCATTGAGGGAGCATGCAATTGGCATGCTGACAGCAGGAATGTCAACCAGATCTATTGCTCGGGCATTGAATGTTCATTTCTCCACCATAAGCCGTCTCAAAAGGCATTTTAGAGAATATGGCAGTACATCCAACCGGCCTCACAACCGCTGACCACGTGTAACCACACCAGCCCAGGACCTCCACATCCAGCAGGTTCACCTCCAAGATCGTCTGAGACCAGCTACTCAGACAGCTGCTGAAACAATTGGTTTGCATAACCAAAGAATTTCTGGACAAACTGTCAGAAACCGTCTCAGGGAAGCTCAACTGCATGCTCGTCGTCCTCATCGGGGTCTTAACCTGACTCCAGATCGTCGCCGTAACAGACTTGAGTGGGCAAATGCTCACATTCCATGGCGTCTGACACGTTGGAGAGGTGTTCTCTTCACGGATGAATCTCTGTTTACATTTTTCAGGGCAGATGGCAGACAGCGTGTGTGGCGTCGTGTGGGTGAGCGCTTTGCTGATGTCAATGTTGTGGATCGAGTGGCCCATGGTGGAGGTGGGGTTATGGTATGGGCAGGCATCTGTTATGGACGAAGAACACAGGTGCATTTTATTGATGGCATTTTGAATGCACAGAGAGACCGTGATGAGATCCTGAGGCCCATTGTTGTGCCATACATCCATGAACATCACCTCATGTTTCAGCAAGATAATGCACGGCCCCATGTTGCAAGGATCTGTGCACAATTCTTGGAAGCTGAAAATGTCCCAGTTCTTGCACGGCCAGCATACTCAACGGACATGTCACCCATTGAGCATGTTTGGGATGTGCTTGACCGGCGTATACAACAGCACGTACCAGTTCCCACTAATATCCAGCAACTTCGCACAGCCATTGAAGAGGAGTGGACCAACATTCCACAGGCCACAATTGACAATCTGATAAACTCTATGCGAAGGAAGATGCGTTGCACTGCATGAGGCAAATGGTGGTCACATCAGATACTGACAGGTTCTGAGTCCCCAGACCCCCAATAAAGCAAAAACTGCACATTTCAGGGTGGCCTTTTATTGTGGACGGTCTAAAGTACACCTGTGCACTAATCATGGTGTCTGATGAGCATCTTTATGTGGCACACCAGTGAGGTGGGATGGATTGTCTCAGCAAAGCAAAAGTGCTCACTATCACACATTTAGACAGATTTGTGAACAATGTTTGAGAGAAATGGTAATATTGTGTATCTAGAATGAATTTTAGATCTTTGAGTCCATCTCATTACAAATGGGAGCAAAAACAAAAGTTTTGCGCTTATATTTTTGTTGAGTGTATATATATATAACACTAGATTGCTGATTTCGTCATATTTACATTATGCAAAGTGAAGCACCCGGCCGCCATATTGATACACCCAACTTCTTCATAAAAATTAATGGTTTCCTATGAGGCCAATTTCAAATAAGTTGATACAAGCGAGAAAATGCCGAAATGTGCGGCTGCCTTTTGCAGCTATAAATATTTGAAGAGGTGTAATAAAACATTTCATGCTTAAGTTAATTTAGAAACGCAAAGTTGTCACTTTAATAGTAAAAAAATCGCGTTTCGTGCTAGCTAGCTAATTAGCCGTCCCATTGACTTGAACAGACTGCTGAAAGCGGACGCTAGCGATTGATAACGGTCACCAGCGAGCTACCTTGGCGTCACGGGGACTGCATTGACTTAGTGGTAAATAAATTAAAAAGGTGGCTAACAAGCTAGCTAGCTACTTGTAATAGACATTCAATGACAATACTTCTTACCCGCATAATATTTAAAACAGTGGACACGTCGCTTTGCCTGTTTTATACAGAGCTCCAAAAGACAAGGCGGGGAGAAAGGCTTCACTAGCGCTTCCTTTTATCAACGTTGGCATTAAATCGGGTGATTTTAAATAGTCAACCAGGGTACAATGAAGTGAGGAAACCAGTGTAATTTGGTAACATATACGGATATTCATCGACGCTTCTTATAACGGCGATAACATCCAAGCAATTATCTTATCAGAGGTAAAAGCCTCGGGTCGCGTTAACGACACTTCTCTGCTTCACTTTAACGTTAACAGCGAGTCACATTCCGATCATCGCTTTAGAAAGTGCGCCGCTTTCCATCCTCCCAAAAGCACATATTTAGGGAGACAAAATGCTGCTCTGCGCAGCGATACCAAAATAACACAGACTCACACGCAAGTGTTTTTGAAAATGTAATTTAATTTTAAAGTAGGCTAAAATGAATGGGAGTCTATGAGCGAATTTTACTTCCGGGTGTATAGGCCCTTGGTGCAGATGCTTCACTTGAGGGCACCCTATCAGCAATCTAGCGTTCTATATATATATCTATGGAATCAACCGACTCGTCGGACGGCGTTCACGCTCACTCCCTCTCTCCTCGTTTCGCTCTCTTCTTCCTCCCGCGAGCCCCCACTCAATCTTGTCTCGCTGCTCTCATTGGCTGATAGCTTTTTCAGGCATTCTCTCCTGAATTAGGGAAACTGACATGGGCAAATGTAGCTATGACAAAGGGTGTGGACTTAATCAATTTAAGTGTTGAATGCTAGGCTGTCCGTCCACACTAACATATGCGTTATGCGCGATTGACCCAGTGTTTCTTATATAAAGACAGCGGTTGACAAGATGCGAGCTCACGACAAATTTATTTTTTCATGAAGTTTTCAAATCCTCCCACATAGAATAATAATAGTAATACGCGCAGGACGGTCTTCTTCACTCTCAATGACTTTGGACTTCAATTTGGTTGCATCACTGCCCCGCTCAGGCGAGATGTAGAAAAATCCATATAGATTTCCTATGGAACGCACTCATTGATCGTACTGACAAATACTGATATTGTCCATTGAAAACATTAAAGGCACGTACAACTGCTGCCTACTGTAGTTAAATCTGCGGTGCTTGAGGCATTTTTCGTACAGTCAGGTAGATCCGAGGAAGAAACCTAAAATACCACCTCTTCCGTGTCTTTGAAAAGATATCTTCTGATTTCATTATATCATAGGCTGCAATGTGTTCAATGTGAGTAGTGTTCTGAGAGATTATATTTGGGCATACCAATATGGCAGCACGGTTACTTCAAAATGACGTCATCAGCTATCCAGTTATATCAAGGATGTTTTATATTTCACTTATAGGTATTTATATTTCACCTATCTCCTTATAGGTCCATGAGTTATATAGTTCAGTGGTTGCAACAGCGCACGGACCGGCGAAGGCCAACCAGACTCGAACCTCTAGCTGTCACAGCACTGATAGGCTCCCCCTCAATCGTGGGAATACGAGCCGGTGGGGACATGGATGAGTCCCCCCCGCCTCGATCGGAGCACCATGAGGGTATTTGGTAAAATACCATCTGCAGAGATCACTCTTCATTGTACTTTTATCAGTGTTGCTCCGTGACATTTTATTGGGTGCCACACAAAACGAGCAGCAACTCGTCACTTTCCGCGATGAGATCTCTGTGCCGAAAGTTCCTCTCACTTCGGACGGAAGCTTATTCCTCTAACAAGGGGCCGCAAAATAAAGAAAAGTTTGATCAAACGAGTGTAAATGTGCACGTGCTAGTTATAAATTTGATTTTCTAAAATAATTACACGCAAACTTATTTTCCAGTCTGCCTTTAATTGGGCTAACTTTCGTTTCTTTTGTTGTTCAGTATATATCTGACTGGATGAGCATCTGACATGCACTGCATATCTGCCAAGCTGCGCGTTGCGCTTAATCAAAGTGATAGTAATTGTCAGCCGTCTGGCCTGACAAGCAGGTTGTTTCCAAATAAGAGTAACTAATTATTCAATACAGGTGCAATTTATTTATTTATTAAATACATTTATTAAATTAATAAATAATGACATCTGTGTAGAGAAATTAATTACACTTATATTTGGAAACAACCTGCTTTTATTCATCTATTTATTCATTCATTTATTTAGTCTATTTATTTATTTTACTATTAAGAATAACAACAGCATGACGTCCGCATCGCTGCGTATGGGTTATTACTCATTTTGACAGCTGCACTCTTTCCTGCATGTTGTTTGCTGTTTTCAGATTTGCGTACACCTGGTCAAAGCTGGCGTGAGATTTTTGCGGACCGTTCGCTCATGTTCAGATTGATAAATGCCGATTCTTGCGGGAGATTTGGCGTACACCCATTTTTTTGGTGTACGGAGGTTTGATAAATGAGGGCCATTGTGAGTAATGTTCTGAGAGATTATAGTTGGGCATACCAATGCGGCGGCACGGTTACTTCAAAATTATGATGTCATCAGCTATCCAGTTCTTATATATCGATCAGTGGAAAGCGCCCTTAAATTACCATGGCCAGTGCTTCCGACAGGCGACACAGCATTTACAGCGCTAGTTCTTGGGTCCTTTAATTCCCCTGCTGACGCGGCGAAAAATAATCGATTTTCCTTTTTGGATCTCCGTCAGCAGGACTTCTATCTAAGAACTGGAGAAAATTTTTTTTTTACGTCTTTGATGCCATACCTGTAAATGAACAGTTTCTGACAAGTGTGGGAAGTTGCGTAGCCTTTTTTGAAATTCTTGGGTCGGGGATGAAGAAAATTTGCAATTCTCGTGAACGCGCGCTCACTTACACACAGGTGGAATGCATCATATTTATGAGGGTAATCTGAAGTCAAGAGCGCTTGTTGAATCTGACTTGGCACACTCGTACAAACCCACTTTAGGAAAAAAGTAAGCGAAAGTTACAAGATTACGAAGATGTTGTTGCAACAGACCCATTCTCTTTGAAAATAAGTAAAATTTATTTGTACAGCACATTTACAACCGAAGTGCTTTACGATCAGTAAATAAAAGAAAATAAAAGACACATTAATATTCAGCCAGAGCTGCACATAGGATATCAAAGGGCAGTAACAAAGACAATGACACAGTGCAAGGAGAAAGACGCCTCCATCCAGATATCACATGCAAATCAGTGGCTGCCAAATGCAACCCGGAGCAGGAGTGTTTTAAGTGAAGTTTTAAAACCAGACACAGATGATGCAGATTTCAGTTAGCTTGGTAGACTGTTCCAAAGCCTGTAGGAAACACACTAACAGCACGGTCCCCTTTATGTACCAGGCGAGACCGTGGAATGTTAAGAAGTGACTGTGAAGCAGACCTTAAGGGTCGCGTTGGGGTGAATGGACATAGCATGTTGAGAACATACAGTGGCGCTAGACCATTCAAGGCTTTGAAAACAATCAGTGCCACTTTGTACTGGATTCTATATTTAACAGGGAGCCAATGCAAAGCTGCCAGGATGGGTGTGATATGCTCACTTTTTCCTGTACCAGTGAGCAGCCTGGCTGCTGCATTTTGGACCAGCTGTAGACCGGCAAGGGAAGATTCACCGACTCCAGTATAGAGTGCATTACAATAATCAAGTCTGGTAGTGATAAAAGCATGTATAACTTTCTCAAAGTCTGATTCCGTTAAAAATTACTTAAGTTTAGCAACTGCTCTGAGCTGGAAAAAGCTTTAGTACGGCATTTATCTGCTTAAGTTCGGCATCAAACAAAACCCCAACTTTTAACCTGTGTTTTAGTAAAAGGAATTAAAGGACTCAGGTTTCCCCTCAGACGTTCAGTATGCTTATGGGGGCCGAAAAGAATAACCTCAGTTTTGCCCTCATTTAATAGCAAGAAACTATGCGCCATCCAATTCTTTAAACCTAAGAAGCAGTCATTGAGCCCAGTTGTAGAGCACTGACTACCAAATGATAAAGGCATATAAAGTTGCAGATCATCAGCATAGCAATTAAATGAAATGAAATATTATATCTCTGTCTCATATAATTGTCTCATATTAAAAGTAGTCGGATTATCTGAAACATCTAAGTATGAGAACTAAGCAAAAATACGAGGAATTGGGAGAGGGGGAAATATGATTTCATAGCACTGTAGCCTGCAACCTGTAACCAGCACTGAAAATGAGTCTATGGGAGTGCTGTAACAACAAGGACCCGCCCTGAATGGAGTCTAGCATATTTCCTGCTAAACAGCAAGTGGGAAAAATCTAATGAGCTTTACTCTAGCCCTCACTGATATCAAGATTGACTGCAGACAATGATGCCTCTCTGCACAAGGCAAGGACCTGATCTGATGATGGGGGTGTAAATAAACTTGTGTATTTCACTCAAAGTTTGCGTCCATTGCACTTCATGTAGTCTACTCAAAGAGTCGCGCTCACAATATTTGCTAGACAGTACATTTGAAACTAGAGCACTCGGCAACCGATCACATGTATCCCCCGAAGGCCCCCAGTTGGGCCCAGATGGTCCCTGAGTCCAAAATCAATCGGTGTCGTGAACTTACCATAATACATGTCCCTGCAAAATTTGAAAAAAATCGGTGCGCTTATGTGGGCTGTAGAGCGTTCACAAGAAAATCTCTGCGGACGCGGCAGACGCGTGACGAGGCCAAATCCATAGTATCCTCCGACCTGCGTTCGGGGGATACAATAATCATCTTGAATGATATCTTTGCTTAAATGTAATCTCCGGGATTCTCACAGGACATGGCCACCAGACAGTCCATAGAAAGACAGTATTTCCAGAGCCCACTGGCTGTGACATCACCACCCTGTTTGCTATCGGCTTTTCAGAGATGAGTCTTTCATCCGACATTACGAACAGGATCATGGAGCTGTGAGCTCCGTTACTGAAGTACACCCGAGAAACAGTGACCAAAACGATGGCATGGACTCGGTGTAACCGAAGCTATGAACATTAAAAACAGGGGGGTGATGTTATAAAAGAAAGGGATGCAGAGAAAATGAAAAAGTGAAGAACTAACAGGATCAGTTACCAACCGCATATTCTCTGTTCGTCCGATGACATAGAAACATGGTTCTCCGAGTTTGGAGTTGGTCATGCAGAGAGACAAGCTGGACAGCTCCACTGAGAGAGAGAAACATAGAGAGAGAGACAAAGGGGAAGAGAGGTAGGGGGAAGTGCAAAGAAAAAGGGGAAATTTTTGGAAAAAGAAAGGAGTACAAGTGGGTGGAGGAGGAAGAACACAAACCCCAGAAAAAGACAGGAAGGGACCCAACAGAAAAGAGCAGCAGCGGTTAGTATCAGTGCACACATCAGTGAGAGAATAAGAGCACAGCCACAGTGGAAACGACCCCTCCCTTACAGGAAATACACAGCGTAAGAGAAATACCCTCCACAACATACACAGCAGAGTAAAGAACAGTGAGGAAGAACAGAGGCTCTGTTTCTGCACTTCAGCGTGAGACACTATGTCCCTCCATCCCGCTCTCCCTCTACCTCTCCATCCCTCTCTCTCTCTCTTACCATAGTCAGGCACGTATCCGTTCCCCTTCTTAAGCACAAGGTGTATGCGGTGGCCGCCACGGCGGATCTGCTCCACAGCCTGGCTGTGGGTCATGCCTGCGGTGCTGTCGCCGTTTATCTCCACCAGCTGATCGCTTACCTGCAGGACACACACACACAAACACAGAAACATGCGCACACCACACACACACACACACACAAACAAACAGACAAACGCATGCACACACACACACGCGCGCACAAACACACAAAAACCTGTTATTGAGCACACAAACGCATACATGTGGTGGCTGCCATCCCTCAAAATCTAAATGCTTTCAGTGGATAACATTAATTTATGACACTGTAAATACTACTGATAGTTGAGTGGATATACACTCTTTGAGTGGGCGGCGGAGGGTGAGTTTGGGAGACTGGTGGGTAAAGACTCTTTGAGTGGGCGATGGACGATGAGTTGGGGTGACTGGAGGTTAAACACTCAGAGTGGGCGATGGAGGGTGAGTTGGGGTGACTGGAGGGTAAACGCCTCTTTCAGTGGGCGGCGGAGGGTGAGTTGGGGTGACAAGAGGATAAACCCTCTTTGAGTGGGGGGGTGACTAGAGTTGGAGTGACTTGACGATAAATCCTCTTTGAGTGGGCGATGGAGGGTGAGTTGGGGTGACTGGAGGGTAAACGCCTCTTTGATTGGGCGACGGAGGGTGAGTTGGGGAGACTGGAGGGTAAACACTCAGTGGGCAGCAGAGGGTGAGTTGGGGTGACTGGAGGATAAATCCTCTTTCAGTGGGCAGAGGGGGTTAAGTTGGGGTGACTAGAGGATAAACCCTCTTTGAGCGGGCAGCAAAGGATGAGTTGGGGTGACTGGAGGGCAAACACTCAGTTGGGGCGCAGGGTGAGTTGGGGTGACTGGAGGGTAAACACTGAGTGGGCGGCGCAGGGTTAGTTGGGCTGACTGGAGGATAAACCCTCTTTCAGTGGGCAGCAGAGGGTGAGTTGGGGTGACTGGAGGTTAAACACTGAGGGGGCAGCGGAGGATGAGTTAGGGTGACTGGAGGTTAAACCCTCTTTGAGTGGGCGGCGGAGGGTGAGTTGGGGTGACTGGAGGGTAAACACTCTTTGAGTGAGGGGGCACAGGGTGAGTTGGGGTGACTGGAGGATAAATCCTCTTTCAGTGGGCAGAGGGGGGTAAGTTGGGGTGACTGGATGATAAACCCTCTTTGAGTGGGCCGCGGAGGGTGAGTTGGGGTGACTGGAGGGTAAACACTGAGTGGGTGGCGGAGGTTGAGTTTGTGTGACTGGAGGGTAAACACTGAGTGGGCGGCGCAGGGTTAGTTGGGCTGACTGGAGGATAAGCCCTCTATCAGTGGGCAGCGGAGGGTGAGTTGGGGTGACTGGAGGTTAAACACTGAGGGGGCAGCGGAGGATGAGTTAGGGTGACTGGAGGTTAAACCCTCTTTGAGTGGGCGGCGGAGGGAGAGTTGGGGTGACTGGAGGGTAAACACTCTTTGAGCGAGGGGGCACAGGGTGAGTTGGGGTGACTGGAGGATAAACACTCAGTTGGGGCGCAGGGTGAGTTGGGTTGACTAGAGGATAAACCCTCTTTGAGCGGGCAGCGGAGGGTGAGTTGGGGTGACTAGAGGATAAACCCTCTGAGTGAGGGGGCGCAGGGTGAGTTGGGGTGACTGGAGGGTAAACACTGAGTGGGCGGCGGAGGTTGAGTTTGTGTGACTGGAGGGTAAACACTGAGTGGGCGGTGCAGGGTAAGTTGGGCTGACTGGAGGATAAACCCTCTTTCAGTGGGCCCCGAAGGGTGAGTTGGGGTGACTGGAGGTTAAACACTGAGGGGGCAGCGGAGGGTGGGTTGGGGTGGCTGGAGGTGAAACACTCTTTGAGTGGCGGGCGCATGGTGAGCTGGGGTGACTGGAGCGTAAACACTCTGATTGGACGGGGCCGGGTGAGTTGGAGTGACTGGAGTGTAAACACTGAGTGGGGGGGCGCAGGGTGAGTTGGGGTGACTGGAGGGTAAACCCTCTTTGAGTGGGAGGCAGAGGGTGGGTTGGTGTGACTAGAGGATAAACCCTCTGAGTGGGGGGCGCAGGGTGAGTTGGGGTGACTGGTGGATAAACACTCAGTTGGGGCGCAGGGTGAGTTGGGGTGACTAGAGGATAAACCCTTTTTCAGTTGGCGGCGGAGGGTGAGTTGGTGTGACTGGAGGATAAATCCTCCTTCAGTGGGCAGAGGGGGGTAAGTTGGGGTGACTGAAGGTTAAACCCTCTTTGAGTGGGCCGCGGAGGGTGAGTTGGGGTGACTGGAGGGTAAACACTGAGTGGGCGGCGCAGGTTAAGTTGGGCTGACTGGAGGATAAACCCTCTCTGAGTGGGCGGCGCAGGGCGAGTTGGGATGACTGGGGGGTAAACACAGTGGGCATTGGAGAGTGAGTTGGGGTGACTGAAGGTTAAACCCTCTTTGAGTGGGCCGCGGAGGGTGAGTTGGGGTGACTGGAGGGTAAACACTGAGTGGGCGGCGCAGGGTAAGTTGGGCTGACTGGAGGATAAACCCTCTTTGAGTGGGCGGTGGAGGATGAGTTAGGGTGACTGAAGGTTAAACCCTCTGAGTGGGCGGCGCAGGGCGAGTTGGGATGACTGGGGGGTAAACACAGTGGGCATTGGAGAGTGAGTTGGGGTGACTGGAGGTTAAACCCTCTTTGAGTGGGCGGCAGAGGGTGAGTTGGGGTGACTAGAGGATAAACCCTCTTTGAGTGGGCAGCGGAGGGTGAGTTGGGGTGACTGAAGGTTAAACCCTCTTTGAGTGGGGGGCGCAGGGTGAGTTGGGGTGACTGGAGGATAAACCCTCTGAGTGGGCGGCGCAGGGCGAGTTGGGATGACTGGGGGGTAAACACAGTGGGCATTGGAGAGTGAGTTGGGGTGACTGGAGGTTAAACCCTCTTTGAGTGGGCGGCGGAGGGTGAGTTGGGGTGACTGGAGGGTAAACAGTCTGAGATGGGGGTGCATGGTGAGCTGGGGTGACTGGAGGGTAAACACTGAGTGGGGGCACAGGGTGAGTTGGGGTGGCGAAAGGGTGAGTTGGGGTGAATGGGGGATAAACACTGAGTGGGAGCACAGGGTGAGTTGGGGTGACGAGAGGATAAACCCTCGGAGTGGGCAGCAGAGGGTGAGTTGGGGTGACTGGAGGTAAAACACTGAGTGGGGGGCGGAGGGTAAGTTGGGGTTACTAGAGGATTAAACCCTCTTTGAGTGGGCAGCGGAGGGTGAGTTGGGGTGACTGGAGGATAAACCCTCTGAGTAGGCGGCAGAGGGTGAGTTGGGGTGGCTGGGGGTTAAACACTTTGAGTAGGCGGAGGGTGGTAAGTTGGGGTGACTGGAGGATAAACTCTCTGAGTGGGAGGCGGAGGGTGAGTTTGGGTGACTGGAGGTTAAACACTCTGAGTGGGCGGCGCAGGGTGAGTTGGGGTGACTAGAGGATAAACCCTCTTTGAGTGGGCGGCGCAGGGTGAGTTGGGGTGACTAGAGGATAAACCCTCTTTGAGTGGGCAGCGGAGGGTGAGTTGGGGTGACTGGAGGTTAAACACTCTTTGAGTGGGCGGCGCAGGGTGAGTTGGGGTGACTAGAGGATAAACCCTCTTTGAGTGGGCAGCGGAGGGTGAGTTGGGGTGACTGGAGGTTAAACCCTCTTTGAGTGGGGGGCGCAGGGTGAGTTGGGGTGACCGGAGGATAAACCCTCTTTGAGTGGGGGGCGCAGGGTGAGTTGGGGTGAGTGGAGGATAAACCCTCTGAGTGGGCAGCGGAGGGCGAGTTGGGATGACTGGTGGGTAAACACAGTGGGCATTGGAGAGTGAGTTGGGGTGACTGGAGGTTAAACCCTCTTTGAGTGGGCAGCGAAGGGTGAGTTGGGGTGACTGGAGGATAAACCCTCTTTGAGTGGGCGGCGCAGGGTGACTTGGGGTGACTAGAGGATAAACCCTCTTTGAGTGGGCAGCGGAGGGTGAGTTGGGGTGACTGGAGGTTAAACACTCTTTGAGTGGGCGGCGCAGGGTGAGTTGGGGTGACTAGAGGATAAACCCTCTTTGAGTGGGGAGCGGAGGTTGAGTTGGGGTGGCGGGGGGTTAAACACTTTGAGTAGGCGGAGGGTGGTAATTTGGGGTGGCTGGAGGATAAACCCTCTGGGTGGGCGGCGGGGGGTGGGGTGGGGTGACTGGAGGAAAACCCCTCTGAGTAGGCGGCAGAGGGTGGGTTGGGGTGGCTGGGGGTTAAACCCTTTGAGTAGGCGGAGGGTGGTAAGTTGGGGTGACTGGAGGATAAACTCTCTGAGTGGGAGGCGGAGGGTGAGTTTGGGTGCCTGAAGGCTAAACACTCTGAGTGGGCGGCGCAGGGTCAGTTGGGGTCACTAGAGGATAAACCCTCTTTGAGTGGGCGGCGCAGGGTGAGTTGGGCTGACTAGAGGATAAACCCTCTTTGAGTGGGCAGCAGAGGGTGAGTTGGGGTGACTGGAGGTTAAACACTCTTTGAGTGGGCGGCGCAGGGTGAGTTGGGGTGACTAGAGGATAAACCCTCTTTGAGTGGGCAGCGGAGGGTGAGTTGGGGTGACTGGAGGTTAAACCCTCTTTGAGTGGGGGGCGCAGGGTGAGTTGGGGTGACTGGAGGATAAACCCTCTTTGAGTGGGGGGCGCAGGGTGAGTTGGGGTGACTGGAGGATAAACCCTCTGAGTGGGCGGCGGAGGGCGAGTTGGGATGACTGGGGGGTAAACACAGTGGGCATTGGAGAGTGAGTTGGGGTGACTGGAGGTTAAACCCTCTTTGAGTGGGCGGCGGAGGGTGAGTTGGGGTGACGGGAGGGTAAACAGTCTGAGATGGGGGTGCATGGTGAGCTGGGGTGACTGGAGGGTAAACACTGAGTGGGGGCACAGGGTGAGTTGGGGTTACGAGAGGATAAACCCTCGGAGTGGGCGGCAGAGGGTGAGTTGGGGTGAAGTGGGGGCACAGGGTGAGTTGGGGTGACGAGAGGATAACCCTCGGAGTGGGCAGCAGAGGGTGAGTTGGGGTGACTGGAGGTAAAACACTGAGTGGGGGGCGGAGGGTTAGTTGGGGTTACTAGAGGATTAAACCCTCTTTGAGTGGGCAGCGGAGGGTGAGTTGGGGTGACTGGAGGATAAACCCTCTTTGAGTGGGCGGCGCAGGGTGAGTTGGGGTGACTAGAGGATAAACCCTCTTTGAGTGGGCAGCGGAGGGTGAGTTGGGGTGACTGGAGGTTAAACACTCTTTGAGTGGGCGGCGCAGGGTGAGTTGGGGTGACTAGAGGATAAACCCTCTTTGAGTGGGCAGCGGAGGTTGAGTTGGGGTGGCTGGGGGTTAAACACTGAGTAGGCGGAGGGCGGTAATTTGGGGTGACTGGAGGATAAACCCTCTGAGTGGGCGGCGGAGGGTGAGTTTGGGTGACTGGAGGTTAAACCCTCTGAGTGGGCGGCGCAGGGGGAGTGGGGGGGACTAGAGGATAAACCCTCTTTGAGTGGGCAGCGGAGGTTGAGTTGGGGTGGCTGGGGGTTAAACACTGAGTAGGCGGAGGGCGGTAATTTGGGGTGACTGGAGGATAAACCCTCTGAGTGGGCGGCGGAGGGTGAGTTTGGGTGACTGGAGGTTAAACCCTCTGAGTGGGGGGCGCAGGGTGAGTTGGGGTGACTGGAGGTTAAACACTCTTTGAGTGGGTGGTGGAGGGTGAGTTGGGGTGACTGGAGGTTAAACCCTCTTTGAGTGGGCAGCGGAGGGTGAGTTGGGGTGACTGGAGGTTAAACCCTCTGAGTGGGGGGCGCAGGGTGAGTTGGGGTGACTAGAGGGTAAACACTCTGAGTGGGCGGCGCAGGCTGAGTTGGGGTGACTAGAGGATAAACCCTCTGAGTGGGCAGCAGAGGGTGAGTTGGGGTGACTTGAGGTTAAACACTGAGCGAGCAGCGGAGGGTGAGTTGGGGGTGACTGGAGGATAAACCCTCTGAGTGGGTGGCGGAGGGTGAGTTGGGGTGACTGGAGGATAAACCCTCTGAGTGGGCGGCGGAGGGTGAGTTGGGGTGACTGGGGGTTAAACACTTTGAGTAGGCGGAGGGGGGTAAGTTGGCGTGACTGGAGGATAAACCCTCTTTTAGTGGGCAGCGGAGGGTGAGTTGGGGTGACTGGGGGTTAAACACTTTGAGTAGGCGGATGGGGGTAAGTTGGCGTGACTGGAGGATAAACCCTCTTTGAGTGGGCAGCGGAGGGTGAGTTGGCGTGACTGGAGGGTAAACACTCAGTGGGCGGCGCAGGATGAGTTGGGGTGACTGGGGGGTAAAAAATGAGCGGGGGGCAGAGGGTGAGTCGGGGTGACTGGAGGATAAACACTGAGTGGGGGCACAGGGTGAGTTGGGGTGACTGGAGGATAAACACACTGAATGGGCGGCGGAGGGTGAGCTGGGGTCACAGGAAGATAAACACTGAGTGGGGGGCTGAGAGTGAGTTGGGGTGACTGGAGCCCTGGTGCGCGGGGGCGGGGAGGGGCGCTTACCTGGATCTTATGGCTGCGAGAGGCCGGACCACCCTCCATGAGGCCCAGTACATATAGGCCCATATTATACTCCGAACCCCCTCGCAGGCTGAACCCAAAACCTGTAGGGCCCCGCTCCAAATCCACACTGTAGTATCTTGAGTCCTGCCCGGGACAGAGGGGGAGGGAGAGAGGGAGGGAAAATGGGGATAGACACAGAATAGAAAAGCAGTGGGATATAAAAGGATAAGACTGAAAACATTTCAGCATTGCTTCTTCAGCAAAACACACTGAACACTGTAAAAAGCCTCTTAGTTTTGCTGTGGGCTCAAGAATTACGGGGTGCCAAAAATGGGGAATGGCTTGAGGAGCTAGCTCCGGCATACAAACACAGACAAGCCCGCACCCCCATTGACCCTTCCAAGCATATCAGATGCTGCTCAGCGACCCCTGGAAGGTGGGCTATTTCAGACACAGGATGCTCTTCCTTTGTTGCAGACAAACCTCTGCCTGCTGCTGCACTGTATGGGTCTCTGCTGCTGCATCACTCTTGTCTGCTGATGGTTAACATCCCACTTTTACCCCAGCAGGCTCTGACCTTCTGCCAGAAGTGGACGGATTGCCGAACACACCCTGCTCTCTTCTGCTTAACCTCAGTAGGCCTCAGGGTGCCGGGGTCAGAGCAAAGACGTAAAACTATTGTTGTTTTTATTTGTTAATATTGCAGTTGACAGTTTACATTCAATTTATGAGACAGAATTGAATTGGTGAATTCAATGAGGGCCCAACTCCACACATTTTCAAGATGGACTTATTATTGAAATCACCAATTCAATTATATACAATGAAATGCAACATCTTAGTTCTCCTGAAAGCAGAACATTACTAGCCACTTGTTTTTAGTCACTTTTGCTCAAGGAAATATTTTCAAACCTTATGGGCAGATCTTGTAATGACAAAAATATCTCACCTCACCCCAGGCAATATTTTTTTTTTCTCAGTAAAAATTTCAAAAAGATCTCGCAAAAACATCATAGAACCAAAATGCTTTTTGATGGAGGAATTCTTCATTTTTGCAGAGAAGGATTATGGACACAAAGTCACTGAGAGAACCCTAAGCTTACCTTAGGTTGTGACCTGTGGTTTCTGCGGGTCCGGTAACTGGGGTCAAAGTCTGCAGCGTCTGGTAGCCTGGTGGAGTCTGGCAGGGAGGGATGGGGGAGGGGGGGTTGGGAGAGGCAGGGAAGAATAGAGAGAGAGAGAGGTTGGAGGGGTTACTAAGCTAGTGAGGACAAGGCTTGTGTGCCCGTCTCCCACCAATACCGTCCGCCGCAACATCCACACCCTCTCATCTTCTACTCTTCCCTCCACAGTCACCGCTTCCCTCCTACCTCTGGATTCCTTTTCTAAACTTCTCACAAACTCTGCATCTTCCTCTTTGCTTTCCTCTCGCTGAAGAGCACTATATTCACTCCGTCCAGGCGCAGTCTCTATCAGTCAATACATGCTGCAATACCAGCCTCTCTTTCCACTGTCCTGATCTTCCTTTACCTGTCTGCGGTCTTTTATACTGTGAAGCACCCCATCCTCCTGTTGTCCATTGCAGAAATGGGCATATACAGTCCAGTACAGCCCTGAACTGGATCAAGTTCCATCTCTCAGATATCTCCTTTCAGGTTGCCTGGGATGGAGCAGTATCTCTAACTTGTCCCCTTGCTACAGATGGCTCCCAGAGCTCAGTGATGGGTCCTCTTCTCTTCTCCCTGAACACAAGTTCTCTTGGTCCAGTGATCTCCGCCCATAACTTGCCTCATCACTGTCATGCCAATAAAATTCAGTTCTTCCTCTCCTTCTCTCCATCTGACATGCGAATCCCTGCTCCAATTTCTGCACGCCTGACGGACATCCAGAACTTGATGGATGACAACCATCTTTATCTCAACCCAGGTAAAATTATCGCGATATTCATCCCTGCTCCCTCCACTCCCATCCTAGACTTAACTGTCTCTGTAGCAGACATAATGGTGTCATCGTCACTTTCTGCAACAAACCTTGGAGTGGCGATTAATAATAGACTGCCCTTCTCGAAGGACATCTCAGCGGTGAGCAGGACATGCAGGTTCTCGCTGTATAACATAAGGAGAATCTGACCATTTCTCACCATCTATTCAATCCAGCTTGTGGATGAGGCATCGGTATTGTTCCGCCTGAACTGCAGCGGCTTGCCTTCAGCTGCCAATCCAGACTACCATCAGCAGAGACTCACTGCCTTCAAGAGCTGTCTGAAGACTCATCTCTTTGGAGTTTACTTTTACTTAGGTCGTAATTGGCCCTAGGTTCAGTCATTAAAGTCTGGGTAAAGTGAAATCAGAGGTTTTCTTCTGAATAAATTATACAAAAATAATATTTTTAAAAAATGTTGAAAAAAAGAGTTGCTGATAACATGTGACAAGACTGCAAACTAAACTGTGAATTGTAGAGTTAGATCGTTGAACAGTTTTTCACCAATTTTATTTTTCGGATTTTTTGGCCTGAGCTCGATGACACACTCAGGCCATTCTTAACATAATCAAGCCCCGGGCCCTACAACTGTATTAACTTAAGAGCGCATTGCAATCACGAACTGCAGCCATGTATTATGTATTTAGCTAGTCAGTTCGTAAGTGACAAGTGTTCAGTTTTCTCGCGGGCGAGTCAGCTGTACTTTCCTTCAGTGTTCTGAAAATGAATCTTCCCTGAATGCATAAAGTTAAAATTAAAACCTTGGTCAGCCCATTTCAATTTCTGAAAAATGACAACATGAAGAAAAGATGGATTACTTCAGTAATGAGTCACATTGATCAAGAGTTGAAAATCACCACCAACACCCCTCTTTGCGGTAAACATTTTTCACTGGGTACTTTCACAAACTTTCAGTAAAGACTACTGGGATTCGTGGGTATTCCCCTGCTATTGGTAAATGCAGCCCAACCAACTAGCTTCCCACGTGATCTTTATCTTCCCCTCTCCATGCACCCTCGGCGGTAATAACATTAGCTGTGGTGCCCACCAATGAGTTTTCCGGTAAGGTCGTCACCTTGTGTGCGCATATTTTAATTATAGCTAGTAAATGAGGGTGCTGCCACTTTTTTGGATAAAATCCACTAAAATTAATCAGTTTTTAAATTCAACTAGAGCACTCGGCAACCGAGCACATGTATCCCCCCGAAGGCCCCCCAGTTGGACCCAGATGGTCCCAGAGTACCCAAAATCAATAGGTGTCGTGAACTTACCATAATACATGTCCCTGCAAAATTTGAAAAGAATCGGTGCACTGATGTGGGCTGTAGAGCGTTCACAAGAAAATCTCTGCGGACGCGGCGGATGCGTGACGAGGCCAAATCCATAGTATCTTTGAACTTCGTTCGAGGGATACAACTAGTGCAGGACATACGTGGGGCAGAGGAAAGTTTCGTCTGCAGTTAGCAAATTAGAATCTAACAAGCTATGGCATCAGTGGCTTGAAAAACAGCCATGTGTCTGTATTTGACGAAGTTATTGTTTATCAGAACTCAAACGAGAAGAAATAAAGTGGCAGCATACGTCTTTCAGAATCGAACTTCGATTTCGTTCAAAGTATGGTCGCCTCCTCCCTAACTAGCGCACACTGCGGTTGTTCTACTTCCCCACCGATGCTCCGGAGTCGGTTCCTCGGTTAACAGCCAGGGGTTTCACAGGCTAAATCACCCAACCCCTCAGTCAGCTACCACCACAAACAGAAAAATTCCATGAGAAATACAGACAAATATGTCTGTTTTGTAACGTGACAAAATAGGTTTTGTTCTGGCTATTTATTATTTATACAGCTTAAGTTGTTCAACAGTCCGGGGTCTCCGTTGTCGTATTTTATGCTTCATAATGCGCCTCACATTTTCAATGGGAGACAGGTCTGGACTACAGTCAGACCAGTCTAGTACCCGCACTCTTTTCCTATGAAGCCATGCTGTTGTAACACGTGCAGAATGTGGCTTGGCATTGTCTTGCTGAAATAAGCAGGGGCGTCCATGAAAAAGACGTTGCTTGGATGGCAACATATGTTGCTCCAAAACCTGTATGTACCTTTCAGCATTAATGGTGCCTTCACATATGTGTAAGTTGCCCATGCCTTGGGCACTAATACACCCCCATACCATCACAGATGCTGGCTTTTGAACTTTGCGCCTATAACAGTCCGGATGGTTCTTTTCCTCTTTGGTACGGAGGACACAACGTCCACAGTTTCCAGAAACAATTTGAAATGTGGACTCGTTAGACCACAGAACACTTTTCCACTTTGCATCAGTCCATCTTAAATGAGCTTGGGCTCAGCGAAGCCGGGCTTTAAACTTTACTCAATAACTGAAATACATTGATCGGACAATAAGAATAGGATACAAAGCTAAGTGTAAAAGTAAGGTCGGTTGTATTCTTCGAATGTTGGCCACGGTTGCGCAGCTGAAAATGATGCGATATCAAATAAACAAACACACCCGAAACTGGCCTGAAGTGTTCAGTTTCATTTACAAGATACATGTTGTGTGGACGCGGTCAATGGGAATTATTCGAATGAAACCGTACTGGAGGGTTCCTTCTACCCGATACATGTGTCTCTGGAGGAGGGCATCAATGAAGCAAACAGGTTATACTTCTACTCTGTTTGCATTTTGCTCAATATGGCTTTTTGCCATAGAATTTATGCCGCATTTAAAGACATCGAATGCCGAGGTTTTCGTTTCTCCAAATGCGTGCAGCCCACGCACGTCGATAGATCCCTCGGTACGTTCATTACACCATTCTGTTGAAGATGGAGGGATATGTTGTTTTATTTTTTCCTGAAAGTGAAATTTCTGTTCTGTTAAAATAAGGTATATTTCAGAATTCAGATATTACTGAGTTAGCGAGTTTTTACCCTTATAAGGTGTAAGGTTATGAGCTCGGATGTGAGAGCGGTTAGCTTTTCATTGCAGTGTGAATGTTATAGCTGTTTAATCAGCACTTTATTTAATGCTTGGGGGACTTCAGAGAAAAATGAACAATATTGTTAACTTTATGATGGAGAAAAGGCATGTTTTGTGTTTGGAGAGGTTACTGGTGACCAATGATGTTCAACTGCACTGATATTGATAAATTCATGCTAAACTCAACCAGAAAATCATTAGTTCATGCTGAAATCTGTGCCCCAAAAGTTTATTTGTGTTAAATATATGATTAATGTATGATGACAGTGAACCATTTTGATGGATCTCAGACTTTGGGGAGACACCTGGATAGCTGTCTAATTTGGCTCATAGCAAGCGGGTAATCTAGAATGTAATGTTCAAGATGAATTGTACTTGTGGTCAAGAAGTTTATGATCCCAGAAATGAATAGTTTTAGGCCCCAGCAGTTTTTCAATTGTCAGTATTATTTTTGTTTGCCATTTCAATGGTGAATTCTCATGAAGATTTTTTATGTTTGCAGCTGCTTTTCTCCATCAAAATCATAAAAATAAACTGAAATTTGATGGGAGTCTAAATGCTTCAAGTGTCTAGACTCAATTGAACCAAAGTTTTTCAGTCTGTAAAGCTGCAATCTTGAATTATAAAGCCTTAAATCAGGTAACACCTAAAAAGCCAGAATAGGCTTCTGCGCAAAGGGGTTAACTATGGCAAGCGAGGTCTGCAGGTTTACAGTCTGGGTTCTACTGTGACCCACATGATGAGCAGCCAATAAACTCCTGGAGGAATTTTAGTTGGCCACTCCTGAGAGGTTCACCACTGTTCCAAATGTTGACAATGGCTCTCACCCTGGTTCGCTGCAGTCTCAGAATCTTAGAAATGGCTTTGTAACCCTTTCCAGACTGATGGATGTCAACGACTTTGTTTCTCATCTGTTCTTGAACTTCTTTAGATTGCAGCATCATGTGCTGCTTTTTGCCTACTTCACATTGCCAGACAGGCAGGTTTAGTTTCAACAGGGCTGGCAGTAATCATCCCTGAGAATGTATAGTGAAATTGATCCCATTATCAATGAAATTTGTTTAAATGGTTCACTTAGGGGTCTATTCTCCCATGCGCTTAAGTCGAAAAAAGCGCGTAGCTACGCGCTTATCAGCCTACGCGTATTCTCCCCTCGACTTAAGTCTGTGCATTACGCGCCTTGAAGGCAGTTACGCGCTTGGGGCGGAGCAAGGCCAAAATCGGGGCGTTTCCGGGCGTTTCTCATGCAAATAACACTTACGCGTATTCTCCCCCCGCTTGAGGGCTGTATTAAGGTCAAGCGCCAACATTAGGCGAAATTGAATATTGCGTTTGATACCGGTTATAGGCCGAATTTTCACATTACTTTCATTTTATTTAACATGGTAAAGGTTGAAACATTTAATATTCGATTGTTCTTCCTTATTTCTAAACTACATTTCTCAAAGCCATGATAATTTATCAAACGAAATCATCACATGATATTACGCATCAGCCTCTTCTCCAATCAGTTAAATTAGACACGCAAAACAATTAATGAATACGAGTATACATAAGACCATCATTCTACCATACCCTCAAAATCTAAAGCCAAAATGCCAGTCCTGCATTTGCTTGCACTCTTGCGTGATTGGGAAAGAGTAAGAGGAGCGCGCCGAGCTCGAAGACGAACACGCATACATCGGCTTCGTTTGGACATCCTGGGACAAACAAACATCGAGTGCATCCAGCGCTTTCGCCTGGACCGTGCATGAGGCAATCATCTATCTTTGCCGACTTCTGGATGAACAGCTATCCAGCCGCAGCAATTATCCACAAAACATACCCGTGGTCATCAATGGCAGAACTGCGCTGTCGCTCCTGGCATCTGGGTCGTTCCAGAGAGTGGCTGGTGATGTCATACACATCACAGGCGTCTGTGTCAAGGTGTCTGACGCAGTTCGTTGGCGCTTCATCATCCCACCGACGCCACATCCAGAACGATTCGCAGCTTAATTCCTCGAAGCAGCCTTCATTGCTTGCTTACCATACAACACCAACATCTGTGAAATTTGGTTATCGGCTTTGGCTCGACGTCGCCATCATTGACTTCCATGTTCTATTAACAAATGCGACTGCCCTGTATGTTCGTCATAATCTAAAAAGTTGTGATATTCTCATGAGTGAGGGGATTGATTTTCTAATTGAGGATATCTGTATAAACTAACTCGAGTCCTAGTAATTTTTTACCATTGGTAATACTGTGTAATTTAATGTGTGAATAAAGATATTATTAAATAGGCTACTCTAGATTGAGCCCTACCCTGGCAAATACCAAAGCACTATCCATTTTTTAATCAATTTTAGCGTTTAAAAAATAGCCGACATGGGATGAATCATTATCAGTAAATGGGATAATTGATTATAATAAAGTATTAGGCACAAGTTCAAGTGAATGTGTCGCTCAAATCAAATAGGATGATTGGCTATGGATATGGAATTCCGTCATTACTGAGGCGGTTTCGGGGCGGGGAGATGACCGCGTGCGGGGTAAGAATCCTTGTTAAAGCGTTTCCATGTCCTTTAGTTGCAAACCTGACATCGGAGTAGTTTTCAAGTGCGCAATTTCTAAATGAGATCATATAAACTGTCTTTGATTGTCTTTGTGTGACTAGAATGTTCCCTTTATCTTCTTCCCTGTCTTCCACGGAACAAACAGGCTGGTGTAGGAGGGCACATTTTCAATGATCTGATCGCGCCGATTGAGAAGCGCTAATTTCTTTATTTATTATTTCATTATCGCGGCAATTTGTTTGTATGCATAGCTTTAATGCCATGGTGGCTAGAGTAAGAAATAACGCGCGGCGGGGGATAAATAAAGAGATGTCTGAATCAGTAACGAACCGTGAGGTTTGGGTCGAGGTAGGCAGTGGCAGACCGAAACGTAAAAACGAATTAATATTTTATGTATAAAGTCAGCGGTAAAAACACCGGCAAAATAAAACATAATTACTCCAAAAACTGTTGAATGCTGTACATCAGAGGTGGGCAGCGAGGGCCGTATCTGTTCCTGGTTTTCACACCAACGTCTGGTCTTTAATTAGTTGATTGTCTCAATTAGCCAAACCATTTATGAAATCTGACGTTTCATGCGCATTTCTTTAAATTATCATGAAACTACAAAGACTAGTCTTGTCTCCCTTCATAAAACATTTTCCTTTGATCGAATCATTGCGAAAAATCTATGTTTGTGCATGCAATCAATTAACTCAATTAGTCAGGGTAATTGATAGGAATAAAAACCTGCATACACACCGGCCCTCCAGGACCGTGATTGCCCACCCCTGCTGTACATAGTAACACTGCGAATCTGGATTGATGACATCATGCATTTGCGGGGATTAACGAATTTATTGGGACTTAAAGGACACTTGAAAGACACCGGATATGCACAAAGTCGCGTTTTTCGTTAGATTTTGACTTTTAGTTTATTTTGAAACTGTTAAGAGTGAAATCAAATCCGTGTTTGAGTTATCAGTGTATTATTTAACTTGTCACACTATGTGCGCATAGGAGGGAGGTTTAAAACCATGAATTGTTTGAAGTTTTTGACGTTTTCTAGCGAATTTGATTTATTGTATGCATTCAGAATGAATGTGTACTTTGTTTTCAAATAATCTTGAAGGTTCAATTTTTTTTTAAAATTTCGCTTTTATGTCTGAATAAAAGTTGAAGGCTCTGGCGAGAGAAAGTTGATGAAAGCGCGCAAAACAACGTAACGGCTTGCCTGCACCGATGCATGCTTAAGTGGATCTCCTCCCTATACTTAATGCAATTAATCTTCCTATTGCTAAACCATATTAACCAGACAAGCGAAGTACACTTCAAACACATTCCATCTTTGACCACATCTCTCTTCACCGCAAAATGATGTCAACACACACAAACTTCAAAACCTAAAAACCCACAGAATTCTATCAAACAAACAACAATTAAAAAAAAACTTTAGCCACAAGGTTGTTATTAGATGCATAACGACAGACATGACAGTCCGGAAAGTTCTTGTGTGCGTAAAAGAGAGCGGAGGGGGAGAGAAGTGGTTAAAGCGCACTTAAGGCTATTTGAATATGAAGTCCATGCGTCTGTCCTTTTTGACAAAGATGTTGATGACAGCGTTGTAAAACTTCTGTTTTGGCCTTCAGCTTAACAAGTCCCTCTTTCTCAATTGACATGATAGCGAAACATGAAAGTCTCCCCTGCTCCGTACTGTTGCGGTTGCAGGTCTTGACGCGTTTTAAGGCAGAAAAAAGACAGCTCCACTGACTCTGTGGTAGCTGGAATTGTCGGCACCAATTTCGGCAGTTTTGTGGCCTCGAACAGTTTGTTCAAGGTTATTCTCCACCAATAAAGCCAGCAGCTGAAGCTAGGGAGATTTTTCCTTGACCATAGCAGGGCTGAATAAGCCGATGAGATTGGCCTTTAGCCTGACAGAATCAAAATATTTGCTGCGTTAGCGATGTCATCTTGTTTGTTTTGCCAAAACAAACAAGATTACATAACACTAGTTAGGTGGTTTAATCAAATTTAAGCCTTAAATTTGATTGACGTATGTGTGAATCAATGAGTGTATATAACCCCAGCTAGGATTGCATTATCGTAATTAAAATAAATACAAAAAATCAAAGCTTGCTCACTAAATAGTACCCAGATAGGCAGATGCCTGATAAGGATGCGTTTATTTGTACAATTCATCCGGAATGAACACCACTAACGTTACACGAAGTTTACGAGGTCATTCGCTATGGCTAATGCTATATGTAGATATACAACTTGGCTAAAATTACATGGGCATAGGAGCTAAGTGACCATCACCATTTGTAAGCAACATGAGTTTATGGTGCCGACTAAGTTTATCTAGCTAGCTAAATTACAGATAATGTTTGCCATCACAGCCGTTGACAGCGACTCGATTACCTAACACGCCAGGTACACAAGTGGCTAGTTAGTGCTGTGCTTCCCACTCTGACATGTTTTGATATTTTCGACGTCTCGAACAGTGTCATGTAAAACTGCGCATTAAAGTTTATCCTTGTTTTCCGATCACAAATATGTTGAAATCTTTTCGGAAGACCCCTTAGTTCGACGGATAATAGCTGGAATTTCTACATTACAGTCAATGGGGAATTGAGGAGTGCGGTGCACTTGACGCCATATTGGTTTCTTCAACTGCGCTCGTAGAAAGAAGCAGCGGCCTCTCCAGTATACTCATTGGTGCGAATTCACAAAGACACCGAACGTCCAGATTGAATGACTAGCCTGTGACACTTACGCATAAAGGCAGCGTAGCGTCCTGCCTTTTTGCGTACATAATAAAGCATACGAAAAAACATTGCGCATGCGCGAACACAACGTATCTGATAACGTGTCATTTAAAGGCATGTCAGAGCTGTGCCTACCCTGCAAAGATAAGGCTGATTTGAAAGCCCCTGCCTGGCCAGAGGCAGGCGCTGTAGTGTCATTATAACTCAATGACTTAAAGCAACAGCATAAAGACAAACTAAATATCAAATATCAAATAATCAAAATTTGATTAGATATTAAAATGATCAAAAATTGTTAACAACTTTATTTTTGATGATAGCCTGGGGTAGGCAGTGCCTACCCTGCCTACCCTGACGGCTCATCCCTGGTCTGAATTACGTCTTATAATTGGTACGGCGTATACTAGGCCTATTACAGCGGCATATAAAACCTCGTATCTTCACAATGACAAACTTCACAGGAAAATAAAAAATACATGTAAAATAAAATAATAATAATAATAATAATTATAAATGGATAAATATAGTTTAAAATAAAAATGTTTAATTTTGCATGTAAGAATAGTGGACATACGAGTTTTCGTTTCTTATCAGTTTGGAGATACTAGGTTTTATCGGCAGGCCCACGATACTCAAATTTAAAGTCTGGATTGCGTTTTCCATGGACCACAAATGCGTTTTCATGGTTAATCAGAAAATCATTTTTCCATGTTTTCCTGATAGCCATAATCAATGAGCTTTGTACAGAGTCTGCCTCTCTTTTGGATCAGTCACACCTCTTTCATAAGGCCGCCTACATTCTGAAGTTAAGCGCTGTGGGCGTGATTGAAGCGAGTAGGGGAGAATACGCGTAACTCAAATGCGCTAATGGGAGAATAGACCCCTAAGTGACTAAATGGGAAATTACATTTTCAAATCAGGTAGTGTTGGATAGCTTTTCTACTTAAATAAATAAAATCATCATTTAAAAACTGCACTTTCTGTTTACTTGGGTTAGCGTTCTCCGATGTTGAAATTGACGATGTAAAACATTTAATTGTGACAAATATGCAAAAAAATACAAATACTTTTTCACAGCATATATGCTGCTCTGGATAAATGCATCAGCTTATGAAAATAATGTAATGCGTGTGCGAGTGTGTTTGTGTGTGTGTGCATTCATGAGTGCGTGTACACACTGGCGCTGGATCGCGGGATGATGGTGAGGCGTAGGGTGTTCCCAGCTTGGCGCAGGATTTGGGCGAGGTCCCGGTGGGGCAGCGTCACCACAGAACGCCCCTCTACGGCCTCCAGCCGGTCCCCTGGGCGAATCTGGCCACTCCGTGCCGCCGGGCTGCCCCTCCGAACCGTCACAAATCGATGGGGCAACAGAGACGAGGCTGCAGAAGAAAACTGCACAATCACATGGGTGCAGAACTGTGGCATCATTTATCACACAAGAACAAGAGCGTTTTACTCAATCAAGCCAAAGGGAGCTCATTGGACTGAGACTAATTAATGGACAGGACTCACACGCTTAAACATGAATACTCACACTTATACTAGTGATTTAGATATTGATATATCTGGCATTAAATTGAACAAAAGCTAGTAAGTCACATTTCAGACATTGTGAGAAAAATGGGGAAAATATATCCAACCCCCTCAATAAGGCCATGTCTTCTGCCAGTCCTTTGTTTAGTGTTTTTTTGGAAACCTGTGCATTATTTCTGCACCGTTCCAGTGTGAAATGATGGAGAATCCAGTGAGTCCAAGGTAACATCAAAATAATTTTCCTCAAATATGACTTGCTCACCTCTTCCATTAAAAGCTAGATATATGCCACACACATAAGCACAACTGCATACTGCAAATATGTACATAGTTATGGAGATCATCACCAATGTATTAGGTCCCGGATTAGATGTATATTCCTAAATTCTATTTATGAGCACCTCGAGATTGCTGATTATGTTGGTGACTCTGTGCAGAGCTGCTGTTCTAGAGCTGATTTGGGCTGTGTCTCAAGACCGTGGCAGCCGAAGAGCTGATGTAGAGTGTAAATCTGGGCAGTGGGCATGCTAGAGCTGCATTACAGACAGACTCTCAGGGGACTGTCCGCTCCAGACCTAGATCTCGGCTGTCTAAAATAATCACAGCTTTAAACACGGTAACATCTACATCTGAGAGTGTTGAACGGAATAATTTTCAGCAGGTTCTGTACTAGAGCTTTGTATGCAGTTTCAACAGCTGGAACCGACATAGGAGGACAAGAGTCAGTGGTGGACAACTGGAATATACTTATTTGTCTATTTTTCCACTTCCCACTCGAGCACTGGCTCACTAAATCAATAACCCGATACAAACTAATCAGTTGGTTTTGGGAACTGTATAAATAAAAACCTGAACTAGACATCGACAGATAGATACTCGACAGAATATGATTTCAGCAAGACTGGATTTCTAAACACATTTTAGGCCTGATAGCTAAATTGTTTGACGCAAAGCTGCTTACTGATATGGCAGCTCTGCTAATGATTGACAATTAATTTCGTAATTAACTCAAGAATGAAAGCAACCCAAAGACATTCTGGGCCAATTTGCTCCAAACTATGCAAAAAGAACACACAAGGATAATATATCAGGGCAGGGGGCCAAAATGTGAAATGTGAAAATGTGAAACGTTAAAGGGAGTCTAAAGTCGATTCCCATTGTTTTTGTTTAACAGCCAGTCAGTGAGCCGCACCTGTGCAAACGAACTGAAATAGAAGGATTCGCTACGCATGTATACAAAACATTGGTTTAAATGAATGAAATTGGTCATGTGACAATGCAAGATGTCAACAAAAGCAAGTGATTTGTTTGTAAACATTGGATGTTCAACGTCCCGTCTGAGAATTGACTTTAGATGCTCTTTAAGGTGGGCCATTCCAACATTACTCATGCTTCATTTACTCCATTTCAGTGCTTCACAAACCTCTCCTGGCGAACCACTTGTCCTGCAGGATTTAGAGCTCTCCCTGCTCCTGCACAGGTGTGTCAAATTATCAGGTCCCCAAAAGTACTCCAGAACATGCAGGATAAGTGGTACTGCAGGAGAGGTTTGAGAGCCATAGCTCCGTTTAGTCATAACATGAAGCTGTTTTTCCATTCTGTAAATGGATAGAACTTTCTCACATCACCACTGAGGTAACCTCTGACCATTATCAAAGTATAGAAGTGAAAACTCCACATGAATCCCCAACAGTTACGCTGGCAGAACGGATGTTTTGAGTGTTAGTCACCTGCCCGAGTAACATAGCTTTTTATTGCCTAACTTTGGTTCCATATTATTGTTAAATGATGCACTTCAGGATAAAACGGATTATATATGTTTGAAACCTTCATGAGCTTTACAACACTACCAATATTCCAACAAAATATCAGGGCGACACAAGGCATTGAAAGAAAAACGTTATCATTCACAATATGTTACTCATGTTCAGCAGATTCTAAGCTTGAAAATCACCATATCATTTTATGACCTCGCTGCAATGTTGAAAATTTTTATAACCATTTCTGTTTAACAGAATAGTTGGTGATGATGTTTTAGGCACAGCTAGTTTCAAAGTGAAAACCCCTTATATGTAACTCCATCAACCCCTCCCCTCCAGCATGTCGATGACACAGCCTTTTTCCTCGGCCTCCAATACATTACACCATTATAGTTCTATCATTAGCTCCATCATTTTTCTTTACAATACTAGGAACACATACATTCATGTGAAGTGCACAACAATCAACAGAACACATGTAAATAAGAAATATGACGGTGAACTGCCCATCACTCACGTTACAGATTCAGATCATCTACTATATCCAGCGTGGGCAGAGAACAAGCATACTTTCAGAAGAACTCCAAATGATGCCTCCAACCAGTGGCGTCTCTGGAAGTGATAATTGGTGGGGCCCAGACCATGCTTTTGCGTCAATGATAGTGCCTGGCTTGTACTCAGTTAACTTAACATAACATAGCATAGCATAGCATAACATAACATAACATAAATGGCAAGAACAGGCTTTTCAGCCCAACTACGCTTGCCAGTTTCTTAATGCTATTGTGAATATATCCCTTCAGATACTGAATAACTCAATGGTATCTAGCTTTAAGTCAAGCCTGCTCTTGAAAACCCCCAAGGTCTCTGCCTCAACAATATGGTCAGGCAAGCTATTCCACATTGAAATTACTCTTAGGGTGAATAAATATTTCCGAATATCAGTGCTAAATTTACCTTTGGTCAACTTCCATTTGTGACCCCGAGTTCTACTCACAAAACTTGGTCGAAGGAATCCTACATAATTCACTTTATTAATCCCTTTAACATATTTAAAGACCTCAATCAAATCACACTTTTCCTTTTCCTAAGGCTGAAGAGATTAGGGATCTTCAGCCTCTTTTCATAGCTTTCATCTTTTATACCTGGAAAAAGCTTAGTGGCTCTTCTCTGAACTTTCTCTCGAGCCTCTATATCTTTCTTGAAGTATGGTCCCCAGAACTGTACACAATAGCCTACTCCAGATTGTGATTGTAAACTGACTGGCCTGTAGTTTCCTGGCTTAGTACGGTCCCCTTTCTTATATATTGGCATTACATTGCCCTGTTTCCAATCATCTGGTATTTCTCCAGTTTAGCAGATAGCGGCTGAAAGATGATCTCACCAACTTCGCTGAGCACTACAGTATATAAGCCACCCGGACCCGCCGCCTTATCTGCTTCGAGTTTATGCAACTTGTCTCATACTTCGTTATCCCGAACCTCAATTTCCGCTAAATAATCTTGAGCAATTATAATATACGGTTATTTTCCGTTATTAACACGTTTTCCAATTTTGGCAATAATCCTCTGGCAGTTGAAGTTACGGTTTCTCTCTCCATGCGATCTATTGACGACTAAATAATGGGATAAATTCAGAAAAATTATTTCGGCCACCCAAAAATTGTTCCATGCTTTATGAAAGTCAAAATGCTCTCTAACGTCTGCGCTACCTTTTCCACAAATCAAGTGATTTAACTGGCGCTTCATGGTCGTTTTTTTTAAATAAAATAAAAGACCATTTGAAACGTGTGCGTGCAATTCTGAATAATGCTGATTTAAATGCACGAAATTAGGCGTCCAGATTAATGATTGTCGCCATACCGAAATGTACCGAACCGTACCGGCGTGTTCTCAGAGTGAATCTATTGCTCAGTCCCTCAAGGAAGTTTCATGTCTCGATTACAACTATTAAAGCAAATTCAACCAATCCACGCAAATTTCTCGTGGACAAAAAATAAATCGCCAAGACATTGCAACTTTCATTGCCACTTTTTGAAAAGGTTCCCGGAAAAAAAAAAAAAAGCCAGGAAAATCCTGGAAGGATTATTTGCCTATTATGCTAATGATTGCGTGCAAGTCAGGGTTAGTAATTGTTTTAAAGGGGAGCTCTGGGCCCCACCAGTCTTAAGTCCGAGAGATTCCCCTGCTTCCAACACTCTAATATTAACACAATTATTTAAAGAAAATGTTCCCTTGCCTCAAGTAATGCATTTGTTCACTGCCCAAGTTTGAAGACCATGATTTCAGGAGGAAAAATCCTCACTTTTCACGTGTAAATTTAGCACTTGTTCCAAAAAATTATAATTAGTCTCAAACCCTAAAATCCGTTTGATTATAACAGATATACAGAGTCAGCACCCATATACAAATTTGATTGCCATTTCATATTTCGATTCCCTGTGCTCACGGTACCCAGTAGCTGATATTTCCCAGGTGTAAACCAGTCACTGTCTTTTTAGGCGCGAGAAAGCGCTCCCAAAAAAATTGAGGCGAGGAAAAAAGCGCGCACCTCACAAAAACAAAGCTCGACAAAACGCGCCTCGTGGAGATAAGACTGGTCCCGTCTCCATCATTATATTCCACTAGTAGACATTCCGTATGATACAGAACGGTAGCGCCAACACTGCTTCGTAGAAAAGATGGGAACAAGTCTTCGTAGATACTGGTAAACCAAACGCGAGAGATACCCATTCTGTGATTGGGCAACCCGTACCAAGTGAGCCTTTTTGAACCAATCATCTATGTTTCATTTTCGCCTTCGGAGCGGCTGTAGATGGTGAATATAGCCGCGGGACATGTCATTAGGGAGGAAACATTTGCAAAATGGGACATTCCGAGGTGAATCGCAGCTTTGGAGAATGCTGGTCTACAGCAGATATGTGCATAAATTAACGATTCTCATTCCCAGAAATTAATTTGCTGTGGACACACGTTACGTCACTTGGCTGAAGCGTCACGGGTTACAATGGACGAGGTTTAGACAATGACATTTGTTTTGGTTTCCAAATTTGGTCAGGTTACGATACGGAGTCCACGTGCATGGTTGGTTAATGTAGCCAAATAGCAACTACCATTTCTGATAGTGACTCGGTGATTCTTTCGAGCCATGTCAGGTTAAGCAGCTATTGAGGGTACAGCAGTAACGAACCGTGATGTTTGGGTCGAGGTAGGCAGTGGCAGACCGAAACGTAAAAACGAAGTAATATTTTATGTATAAAGTCAGCGGTAAAAACACCGGCAAAATAAAACATAATTACTCCAAAAACTGTTGAATGCTGTGCATCAGAGGTGGGCAGCGAGGGCCGTATCTGTTCCTGGTTTTCACACCAACGTCTGGTCTTTAATTAGTTGATTGTCTCAATTAGCCAAACCATTCATGAAATCTGACGTTTCATGCGCATTTCTTTAAATTATCATGAAACTACAAAGACTAGTCTTGTCTCCCTTCATAAAACATTTTCCTTTGATCGAATCATTGCGAAAAATCTATGTTTGTGCATGCAATCAATTAACTCAATTAGTCAGGGTAATTGATAGGAATAAAAACCTGCATACACACCGGCCCTCCAGGACCGTGATTGCCCACCCCTGCTGTACATAGTAACACTGCGAATCTGGATTGATGACATCATGCATTTGCGGGGATTAACGAATTTATTGGGACTTAAAGGACACTTGAAAGACACCGGATATGCACAAAGTCGCGTTTTTCGTTAGATTTTGACTTTTAGTTTATTTTGAAACTGTTAAGAGTGAAATCAAATCCGTGTTTGAGTTATCAGTGTATTATTTAACTTGTCACACTATGTGCGCATAGGAGGGAGGTTTAAAACCAATTTAATGTGAATTGTTTGAAGTTTTTGACGTTTTCTAGCGAATTTGATTTATTGTATGCATTCAGAATGAATGTGTACTTTGTTTTCAAATAATCTTGAAGGTTCAATTTTTTTTTAAAATTTCGCTTTTATGTCTGAATAAAAGTTGAAGGCTCTGGCGAGAGAAAGTTGATGAAAGCGCGCAAAACAACGTAACGGCTTGCCTGCACCGATGCATGCTTAAGTGGATCTCCTCCCTATACTTAATGCAATTAATCTTCCTATTGCTAAACCATATTAACCAGACAAGCGAAGTACACTTCAAACACATTCCATCTTTGACCACATCTCTCTTCACCGCAAAATGATGTCAACACACACAAACTTCAAAACCTAAAAACCCACAGAATTCTATCAAACAAACAACAATTAAAAAAAAACTTTAGCCACAAGGTTGTTATTAGATGCATAACGACAGACATGACAGTCCGGAAAGTTCTTGTGTGCGTAAAAGAGAGCGGAGGGGGAGAGAAGTGGTTAAAGCGCACTTAAGGCTATTTGAATATGAAGTCCATGCGTCTGTCCTTTTTGACAAAGATGTTGATGACAGCGTTGTAAAACTTCTGTTTTGGCCTTCAGCTTAACAAGTCCCTCTTTCTCAATTGACATGATAGCGAAACATGAAAGTCTCCCCTGCTCCGTACTGTTGCGGTTGCAGGTCTTGACGCGTTTTAAGGCAGAAAATAGACAGCTCCACTGACTCTGTGGTAGCTGGAATTGTCGGCACCAATTTCGGCAGTTTTGTGGCCTCGAACAGTTTGTTCAAGGTTATTCTCCACCAATAAAGCCAGCAGCTGAAGCTAGGGAGATTTTTCCTTGACCATAGCAGGGCTGAATAAGCCGATGAGATTGGCCTTTAGCCTGACAGAATCAAAATATTTGCTGCGTTAGCGATGTCATCTTGTTTGTTTTGCCAAAACAAACAAGATTACATAACACTAGTTAGGTGGTTTAATCAAATTTAAGCCTTAAATTTAATTGACGTATGTGTGAATCAATGAGTGTATATAACCCCAGCTAGGATTGCATTATCGTAATTAAAATAAATACAAAAAATCAAAGCTTGCTCACTAAATAGTACCCAGATAGGCAGATGCCTGATAAGGATGCGTTTATTTGTACAATTCATCCGGAATGAACACCACTAACGTTACACGAAGTTTACGAGGTCATTCGCTATGGCTAATGCTATATGTAGATATGCAACTTGGCTAAAATTACATGGGCATAGGAGCTAAGTGACCATCACCATTTGTAAGCAACATGAGTTTATGGTGCCGACTAAGTTTATCTAGCTAGCTAAATTACAGATAATGTTTGCCATCACAGCCGTTGACAGCGACTCGATTACCTAACACGCCAGGTACACAAGTGGCTAGTTAGTGCTGTGCTTCCCACTCTGACATGTTTTGATATTTTCGACGTCTCGAACAGTGTCATGTAAAACTGCGCATTAAAGTTTATCCTTGTTTTCCGATCACAAATATGTTGAAATCTTTTCGGAAGACCCCTTAGTTCGACGGATAATAGCTGGAATTTCTACATTACAGTCAATGGGGAATTGAGGAGTGCGGTGCACTTGACGCCATATTGGTTTCTTCAACTGCGCTCGTAGAAAGAAGCAGCGGCCTCTCCAGTATACTCATTGGTGCGAATTCACAAAGACACCGAACGTCCAGATTGAATGACTAGCCTGTGACACTTACGCATAAAGGCAGCGTAGCGTCCTGCCTTTTTGCGTACATAATAAAGCATACGAAAAAACATTGCGCATGCGCGAACACAACGTATCTGATAACGTGTCATTTAAAGGCATGTCAGAGCTGTGCCTACCCTGCAAAGATAAGGCTGATTTGAAAGCCCCTGCCTGGCCAGAGGCAGGCGCTGTAGTGTCATTATAACTCAATGACTTAAAGCAACAGCATAAAGACAAACTAAATATCAAATATCAAATAATCAAAATTTGATTAGATATTAAAATGATCAAAAATTGTTAACAACTTTATTTTTGATGATAGCCTGGGGTAGGCAGTGCCTACCCTGCCTACCCTGACGGCTCATCCCTGGGGTACAGTAGGCTACAGTCGCCGTTAAAAGCGAAGAGACGGCGTTAGTTAACCCCCGGTTACCTCGAACATTTCGCCCTTCTGACCCATTTCTGACCACGATCTAACCAAATTAATTTGTGGTGGCTACGCCACTGAATGGTTGGCTTTTTAAACAGAGGGTCAGCCACACGCTTTCCAGAGGTCGCATAAGCTCTCAATTCCACTTTCACTGCAAAAGAAAACTAGAAAAGCACTCAGAGAGCGCAGACCTCCGCCAGGGGGCAGCAAAACCCAAAAGCACAGCAATTGGAACTCCGGCCCACTGGAGAGACTTGAAATCTTGAACTTTTGCGTATATCTCAGCAGTACTTTGACCTAAATAAGCCAAAATTTAATTTAGTCCTGACCTGTTCCTAATCGAACAAGCTGCACCTGTTAGCCTAACTGGAGTGCTCTCGGAGTGAACCTTCTGTTAATTATGAAAATGTCTGAGAACAGGTCAGGACTAATAATTGTTTTAAACGGAAGTTTTGTGCAACCCAATTCTCTGTTCGTGTTCCGCAACTGGACTGAATTTAGCCCATGATTGAATCGCTGTTAGATCGCATACGGAGAGAAACCGTGTCTCCGGTTGCCAATTACGATAATTGGAAAACGCGTCAATAAATGAAAATGATTGAGAACTACTAATTGCAGTCAAAAAGGGACGTGTCTCAGCACCCCTGCTGGCTACGCCACTGCCTAGCATGAACAAGAAAAACAAGAGCAGTCAGAGACAGCAATATACGCCCGTCAAGCAACAGTTTGCTTGAAAGGGTTAATTTTGAGAAAAAGGGTGATCCAATCAGGCTGATTTCTGAACTCAACGTTCCACCTGCTATGGTCATGCTGTGTGAATTTGGGCGAAATCAATTGAGAATTGAGTTATTGTGAACACAAGCAAGGGACAGACAGACAGACGTCCAGACAGACAGACAGACATCATGATTCCATAATACGTCCCGTCTGTCTTACGAGGGGCGTATAAAAATATTATGATAGATTCGACAGCGTAATACAAGAAATTGTATTCTTGAAGGATTTTTTTTTTTTGGTATTGAAAATGTCTTTTTATTGCAGAAACTGTGATTCTGAGAGTTTGTGGGTAGACCTTCAGCGAAGTGTGCCGCAATTGATTTATTGGTTTAGAAAAGCCAACCGCAGTATAAATAGCCGAAACAAATTGGCAATATACAACTTAATAGCCTGTGATCTTATGCTCTCGTTATTCTCCGAAATTATGCGTTTTCGGACCTGCAGAGGTGTGAGGGTGGCCTTGTTCGAAACCGCGTACTAACGTACTACTCGCACTGCTCGCACTACCGATGGCGTCAGATTTGGGGGACATTATGAAGATAAATAGGTACGTTTTGAAATTTCCGGGATATCTTTGGAATTCAGCGCCCGCAAATTTAGTTTAAACGTTAGAATTTGCGGGCGTTGAATTCCAATGAATCCCAGGAAATTTCACGAACGTAACTATTTATCAATATTGTAAACCATAAGCGAGAAAGAAAAGACTCTTTCGTATGGCGATGTGATCCATCACAATTATGTCATCGAGTCAAGCGCTAGAATTCCGCAACCTGTCAAGTTGAACTGATGGGCTGAATGTGCGAAAGTAGGTCAGTTTTCATGCTAACAGAGGTGTATAATCCAGGTTCAGAAAGTAAAAGTCCATCCCAGGATATTGTTCCAACCACAAAAGACCAGGCAGCTGACACTATTCTTCAGCTGGGTGGTAAAACTAACAAGTCAAATCTGCTGACAGGAGTTTACGGTTGGAATGAAAACATGGTAGGATTTTTACTTTCTGACCCCTGGATTATACACCACTGCATGCTAATGTATTCATGAGCAGGTGAAAAGGTCCAGTCATTTCAGGGATGTCGAACACTATTCGACAAGGGTAATTAACCAATCTGATTGCGGAAAACACTTACTATTGGTTTACAATGTGTTTTTATTCGTGGGGAGGGATTTTGTGACCGTGAAAAGTTTCCGGATGTATGCTAGATCGGGCAAATATTTTGTGGGTGCATCGCAAGCTCACTATTCAATTACCTGCGCTTGAAACCTCGTACATTAACACTGCCAATTACGTCAGAGTTAGGGGGTAGGGTGTTCACTGATGCGTGAGGAGTGAGTTTGTGAACGGAAGTAGTTCCCGGATGTATACTAGATCATGCAGATATTTTGTGGGTGCATCGTATGCGCACTATTCATACACAAATTGCTCAAGATGCAACCCGACGTAAACTGCCAGGATAAATCTCGCTGAGAAATAATAAAGGCCACTTTAACTGCAAAACGGCGGAACCTGTGGTAGACTACACGGCACCAGCCAGGAACAGCGTCAAAACAAATGCGAGTCAAATTTTTAATCTTGTAATACGGGTTATATATGGTAAAATAAAATTCAGCTGAAGGTGTATTGAATGTATTATTTCAGAGTTGCAAATAACGTTTCCGTCCGGTTATATACTGTGGCGGTCCTGCCAGTTTCTGTTCAAGTTCATTGTTAAAACTTAGAAAATAGCAGAGCAATTCTATTGGCTGCACCTGGGGAGGGGGAAAGAGCCAATCAGGTCCGGGGCAGCGCCAGTCCACCCGGCTACACCGCCAGAAGCTGCTTCTTCGCCGCCGCCAAACGGGGGAACAGTGGGGGGTCGTAGCCGCCGACCTGCGCTTCCATGCCCGCCAAGACTACCCCACATTCGGGACGCGTAAGCAAGATGAGCTAGCGCTGCACAGTTTCCTGCAGGCTCTCAGCCCGGAAAAACTGAGGCACCACGTCATGCTGACCACGCCCCAGACGCTCGATGAAGCCCTTCTACAGCCCGAAAGAGTAGAAGACGTCATCAAGGACGTCACGGCGACAAGCCCATGGGAGTCACGCCCACAAGTACGCGAAGTGGCTCCAGTTGTCGGGAAACGAGCCGGGGGCGGCGCTGTGAGGAGCCCTCCGCCCCCAGTAGCCATCCTCCCCAGTTGTGTGCGGCCTGCCGAACCTGAACCTAGCCCGGCCCTACCCGCACCTCTAGTTGAACATCATTCTGCCCTTGTAAGGGCGGACGAGCAAAAATTCCGGTCTGCCCTTTTTAGGTCGGATGAGCAAGGTGCGTTACCGCAGGTGGGCCGGCTGGGTGGGGCCGGTAGGCTGTACCTAGTCTGCCGACTGGACGGCCAACCCTGCCGTGCGCAGGTTGACACAGGAGCCACCATCTCCCTCGTCCGGCCAACGACGCTCCCCAATGCCACCTGGGAACCGACCGTGACCAGGCTGCAATCCGTGACCGGCCAGAGGATGGGCATGAAGGGCAAGAAGACAGTGAGCATGGCTGTGGATAGCCACCTAGCCGAACAGAAGTTCTGGCTAGCGGATATTGGGGAAGCATGTATCATAGGCCTGGACTTGTTAGCATCATGGGGAGCTACAGTTGATATAGCACAGGCTACACTCACCATCGACCAAACCACAGTTCCATTGCACCGAGCTGCAAAAAGTAAGCAGGCGGCGAGAAGAGCTTGCCAGGCCTACACAGCCAACACACGGTCCCCCGCCGACCTGCTAGCTAGCCCACCAGCGCCCAAGCAGCACACTAGCCGGCCACCTATCCAGCGTGCCGGCCCCGGGAGCAGCCCTGCCACCGTCCGCCCGCCTGCTTCTTCATGCCCTGCCTCACCCTCAGCCGAGACGGCTGAGGCCGTCCGCGAGCTATGGCGACGCAGCTGCAGTGGACTCGCCCCTTCTCAGTGCCAGCAACTGTACCGCTTGTTGACTGATAACGCAGACCTTTTCGCAATGCACGATGAGGAATGCACACAGACAGATTTGGTGCAGCACACCATTGACACTGGTGATGCCGCACCTATTCGCCTGCGACCCCATCGGTTATCATTGTCCAAGCGGCTGGTAGCGGAGGAGAAGGTGAGAGAGATGGCTCCAGCAGGTGTCATAGAGCCCTCTGACAGCCCGTGGGCGGCACCTGCTGTACTGGTGCGTAAGAAAAATGGAGAGTGGCGGTTTCGTGTTGACTATCGGCAACTTAATGCAGTTACCCGCAAAGACGCCTATCCTCTACCACGCATCGACGAAACGCTAGACCACATCGCGGGGTCCAGTTGGTTCAGCTCGCTGGACCTCCAAGTCCCTCGAAGTCGCTGTGTCGTGTACCAAGACGACCTCTTAGTGCATGCCAGCAACTTTGAGCAAGCCCTCGAGAATCTAAGCGAGGTGTTTACTGCAATTTGACTGGCTGGACTACAGTTGAATCCCCAGAAGTGCCAGCTTCTCCGGAGGGAGACGGCCTTCCTGGGGCACCTCGTAAGTGAGCGAGGGGTGGTGACCGACCCGGTTAAGGTAACTGCAGTGTCAGAGTAGCCGACACCGGCGGACGTAGGCGAGCTGCGTAGCTTCCTGGGGCTGGCTAGCTACTATCGGCGCTACGTGCGGGACTTCCCCTCCATAGCTAGCCCTCTCCACCGCCTCACTGACAAGCACCAGGCCTTTAGCTGGACCAACGAGTGTGCGGCAGCCTTCGCACAGCTCAAGACAGCCCTCACTCAGGCCCCAGTGCTGGCATACACTGATGTCTGCCGGTCCTTCATCGTGGACACTGACGCTAGCAATACAGGCGGTCGGTGAGGGGGAGCGTGTAATCGCCTACTACAGTCGTGCTCTGAGCCGAGCTGAAAAGAACTACTGCGTCACACGCCGAGAGCTGCTGGCCGTCATCCTAGCCATCCGTCACTTCCGCCCCTACCTCCAGGGCACCTCCTTCCGCCTGCGCACTGCTCACGCCTCACTCACGTGGCTCCTGCGGTTCAAGAACCCGGAAGGGCAAGTAGCACGGTGGTTAGAGACATTACAAGAGTACAACTTTACAATTGAGCATCGTGCGGGCCGTCTACATGGAAATGCTGATGCCCTATCACGGCGCCCATGCGCCGAACTGAACTGTAAGCCATGTCAGAGAATTGAGGAACGGGACCAACCTGAACCACAGGTGGTGGAGGTACAGGGACTAGAGGAGGCGAAAGGGTGGCTGCCATGGGAAAATCAGCAGCTGTGGGAGGCGCAAGAGGCTGATGCTGTTCTGCACCAGGTGAGGGGCTGGCTGGAGGCTGGCGCATTGCCGACCTGGCCAGAGGTCTCGGCTGGGGGGCTAGAGCTTAAGGCGTACTGGGGGCAACGAGGGAGCCTGGAGCTGCGAGACGGGCTGGCGTATCAGCGGTGGCGGGCTCCTGGCCGGGGCAACGACTTGCTGCGTCTACTAGTGCCTCACTCATTACGCTCGCAAATCCTTGGACTGGTGCACGGCTCGGTGGGGGCAGGCCACTTTGGGGTCAACAAGACCCTGCATCGTCTACGGCAGCATTTCTATTGGCTGAGCTGCCGCCGAGATGTTGAGCTTCACGTTCACTGCTGCGATACCTGCACGGCCCACAAGGGTCCTGGTGAGACTTCACACGCCCCACTGCAGCGCTACGTTGTGGGGGCGCCCATGGAGAGAGTGGGTGTCGATGTTCTGGGGCCATTCCCCACCACTGAGTCTGGCAACCGGTACGTCCTAGTGGCGATGGATTACTTCAGCAAGTGGCCCGAGGCGTACGCTATTCCTGACCAGAGCACTGAGACGGTGGCCAGCCGCCTGGTGGAAGAAATGTTCGCCCGGTTCGGAGTCCCAGGGGAGAACCACAGTGACCAGGGGCGGAACTTCGAAGCCAAGGTAATGACCGCTGTCTGCAAACGCCTGGGCATTGTGAAAACTCCCACCACTCCCCTTCACCCTCAGAGTGACAGATTAGTAGAGCGCTTCAACCGGACACTCGCCACCCAACTAGCTTCTCTAGCTAGCCAACAGCAACGGGACTGGGACCAGCATCTACCGCTGGTGCTGTGGGCGTATCGCTCAGCCGTGCAGCCGCACTGATGCTAGGGCGCGAGCTCCGAACACCCGTCGACCTAGAGTTCGCCCCCCCGCCCCCTCCCACCCACCCCACTGAGGAGGAGCCCCGGATAGGTGAGGCTACCTATTACCACCAGCTCCTCGAACGCATGCGAGTGGCACACGACTTCGCTCGGAAGGCTCAGGAAACTGCGGGCCTTCGCCAAAAACGGCACCACGAAAACCGTTGCCGCGGGCAAGCTTTTGCTTCAGGGAATCAGGTCTGGGTCTACTGCCCAAAACGCCAGAAAGGCCTATCTCCCAAACTACAACCACACTGGTGCGGCCCTGCAGAAGTGCTGCACAGACTGTGAGAAATGACCTACAGGGTGCGTATGCCTGACGCCAGGCGGATGGTGGTCTTACACCAAGACAGACTGGCCCCATACCAGCCTCGGGCTGCCAGCCCCGCCCCCAGCGCCGTGACACAGCAGCCTGGGCCTACCAGCAGGCCTGTCCGTCAGCGACGGACACCAGGACATTTTGGGGATTTCGTTGTGGGGTAGAGTTTTCTTTATTTTTATTGTTGTTGTTTTGTTGCTTGGGAGGGTTGGTTGTTGTGGGGTCGTCGGGGACAGTGACCCCTTAGGTGGGGGCAATGTGGCGGTCCTGCCAGTTTGTGTTCAAGTTCATTGTTAAAACTTATAAAATAGCGGAGCAATTCTATTGGCTGCACCTGGGGAGGGGGAAAGAGCCAATCAGGTCCGCGGCGGGGGGTATAAGAGGGCTGAGTTGCCAACACGAGTGGTGGTGAATACTGTGTGATCAAGAGAAATGAGTTTATTTGCAAGAGATGAAGAAACTGTATGTATTTCAGTATGTAAATATTATCGGAGTAATGCAACGTTAGGAAATGCTTATATTCAGTTAGATCGATGTCACCATTGTTATGTTTCTGTTGAATGTTCATAAAGGAGCATGGCCTGGAGGGTAAGGCTGAGCCACGGCGGATAAAACAAATGGGAGAACCTCAAACAGAAATATAAAGTACGTTGAAAAATCATATGCACTGCAGTCAACACAAATGAAACAAGATGATGATGGGGATCGTGAGCTTAATCAAAATGTTAACAAAAAAATGCTTTTTGTATAATTCTGTTCTGAATTGGGAAAAAGTTAATATAGTTGAGGGGAAAAGGCAGCGTTGTTGATTTTCAAGAGACCTTGAAAATGTAAGCGACAACAAGTAATATTAGTGTTGTGACCAGCTGGTTTATTGCATTGTGTATTTTCATATACTTTTACTTTACTTTGGTCTGATTTTGCATAACAACCTAGCATGAGAGAAAAAACTGTTTTTGCTTTGCAGGGGAACATGAAAAAGTGAAATATCAATCAGTTGACCAACTTCACTAAAAACCCCTCTTTTTCAGGTGGCAACGATCATTCGTGGATTGAGCAACTTCTTTTTAGCTTTCATTGTCCAGCTCTATGTTTGAGGGAGAGACCTTCGACTTTTACACTTAGCCATAGGTCTTCCAGCAATGTTTCTGTAATCAAAACTTATCTGCTAGGCAGGTGATTAGTCCACATAATTTAACCAGAGCACCGTTAGCCAGCGCGTTTCCAGGTAGATCAAGACAGGCCTTCATGGTTACTGTATCAACCTAAGTGGTTCTAAACTTCTCTCTGCCTGGCAATACTGTACTTTACCCGTTTCCACCTCTTATGACTCAGACGAGGGGTTGGATTTTTAAGAGGCAATAATAAAAGACCTGTAATACAACTATGTACACCAGGGTTGAATAACACTTAATATTTGAAGTAAACCAGGAGCTAAGAACTCACTGGGCAGAGTAACACAAACCAAAAAAAAAAAAAAAAAAACTAACAATAATCATGTTCTTGCAGCACTGCAATGGGAACATTAGAAGCAAACACCAATGCTGCAAGTCTGCCCCAGAGGGTGTCCCCGGACCGCTGAAGTGGCTCGTGGGCTTCAACATCATCAGCATCATCGCCATCATCCCCTTCATCCCCGTCTTTGACCTCAGGCTCCAAGACGTCCCCGTTTTCGAGGCAGACGTTGTGCAGGAAAAGGCCGGCACAGATGACCTCAGACACAAACTCCACCTTCGCCTACATTGCCTTCAGGAAAATTAAGTGCCACCTGGTCTTGAGGACCCCAACTGCCCTCTCCACCATGCACCGTGCCCTGGACAGCCTGGTGTTGTACCTGGCCTCCACAGGATTCCGGACAGGCTCCTGGAATGGCTCTGCCAATGGCTCTCCAGCGAAGGACCTTTATAAGCGGAAGTCCTTCCACAGGTCACCTCCCTCAAAATAGAGGCACAACAGGGGACCCTGGGGATTCACCCTGCAGTATAGTCCTGTCAAACCCATCTGTAAAGGACAATATTTTAAATTATTAATTGGACTATGTATTGAATGTTGGTAAATAATTTCATATACATTGTTAACTATTTAAAGCAATTATTTACAGAGCCATTTTCTTAAATTATATGATAATGTAATTATTTATTAAACTTTAATGAAAAGTGGTTGAATTAATTCATTAAATTTCTCATTGGAATATTACTATGAAATTATTGCATTTTGACTGTTTTTTAAAGATTAAATTCACATTTGCCTTCTTATTATTTTGTATCTTATTTTAATATATCAGAACTGAAATGTTCCCCTTTATGCAGAATAAAAAAAAAGGAGTTTTTTTTCCTGTTGCGCAGGAGCTTAATTAATGCTTCATCACTCAGTATTTGTATTGCAGATACTGGCCAAAATGGTTCAATTGAAATAAAACAATCAAAAATTCAATTACAGAATTAATTTAGCCATTATATTTCGGTATTCATGAATTCAGGTGTATATAACTGCACTAAGGAGTTAATGTGAATGTAGGCTACTTTTCCCCAACAATTTCATTTGCAGAGCATTTGGCGCGTTCTGCTCCATATACGCAACTGTTTGGGTTTAAGTTTTGTTTCAAGTAGAAATACGATAACATTAAGCATGATAATTAACATTAGATGGTAATTTAAAGACTACTCTCTTCGTGGTCATTCTTTGGTTGACAACTTTTTTGGTTGAAGCCAGGTTAACATTTCACTCTCATCTGTCCACATCATCCACTGAGAGCTGAGTGAAAGTAGAAACTTGTTTTTAAATGGTATCTTACCTCTGATGAATATTCATAAGCGCACAGATGAAACACTGACGGCGGGCCGATTGACTCCGTCGTGTCCTTGGCCGCATCTTCAGCAGGTAAAGCATAACGGCGAAATGCTGGTCGAGGGGTCGAAAACTGCTATTTTAGGTCGGCTAAAGTCAGGTTGTCTAAACATCCTGTTTCAATCCCCTCAAAACAAATGCACATTTTCCCCTTTTTGGACTTCCGCGTATTGTTAGGTTAAGTGGGTTTCATTTTATAGATCACATTGGAAAATATAAACTTTTCGAACGGGTTTGTTCGTAAATAATTTTTTATACCACACAGATGATCGCGGTAATACACAAATTGGTGTGAAATTCACCACATACAAAACCCAAAACCAGTGAATTTGGCACGTTATGTAAATTGTAGATAAAAACAGAATACAATGATTTGCAAATCCTTTTCAACTTATATTCAATTGAATAAACTGCAAAGACAAGATGTTAAATGTTCAAACTGAGAAACTTTTTTTTTGCAAATAATCATTAACTTAGAATTTAAAGGGAGCAACACATTGCAAAAAAATTGGCACAGGGGCCTTTTTACCACTGTGTTACATCGCCTTTCCTTTAAACGACACTCAGTAAACGTTTCAGAACTGAGGAGACCAATTTTTGAAGCTTTTCAGGTGGAACTCCCATTTCCCATTCTTGCTTGATGTACAGCTTAAGTTGTTCAACAGTCCAGGGTCTCTGTTGTATTTTACGCTTCATAATGCGCCACACATTTTCAATGGGAGACAGGTCTGGACTACAGGCAGGCCAGGCTAGTACCCGCACTCTTTTATTACGGAGCCATGCTGGTGTAACACGTGCAGAATGTGGCTTGGCATTGTCTTGCTGAAATAAGCAGGGGCGTCCATGAAAAAGACGTTGCTTGGATGGCAACATATGTTGCTCCAAAACCTGTATGTACCTTTCAGCATTAATGGTGCCTTCACATATGTGTAAGTTGCCCATGCCTTGGGCACTAATACACCCCCATACCATCACAGATGCTGGCTTTTGAACCTTGCGCCTAAAACAGTCCGGATGGTTCTTTTCCTCTTTGGTCCGGAGGACACGACAGGCACAGTTTCCAAAAACAATTTGAAATGTGGACTCGTCAGACCACAGAACACTTTTCCACTTTGCATCAGTCCATCTTAGATGAGCTTGGGCCCAGGGAAGTCGGCGGCGTTTCTGGGTGCTGTTGATAAATGGCTTTTGCTTTGCATTGTAGAGTTTTAACTGCACTTGTAGATGTAGCGACGAACTGTAGTTACTGACTGTGGTTTTCTGAAGTGTTCCGGAGCCCATGTGGTGATGTCCTTTACACACTGATGTCGGTTTTTGATGCAGTACCGCCTGAGGGATCGAAGGTCACAGGCATTCAATGTTGGTTTTTGGCCTTGTCGCTTGCGTGCAGTGATTTCTCCAGATTCTCTGAACCTTTTGACGATATTACAGACCGTAGATGATGAAATCCCTAAATTTCTTGCAATAGCTTGTTGAGGAATGTTGTTTTTAAACTGTTCGACAATCAGCTCACGCATTTGTTCACTAAGTGGTGACCCTCGCCCCATCCTTGTTTTTGAGTGACTGAGCATTTCAGGGAAGCTGCTTTTATACCCAACCTGTTCCCAATTAGCCCGTTCACCTGTGGGATGTTCCAAATAAGTGTTTGATGAGCATTCCTCAACTCTCTCAGACTTTTTTGCCACTTGTGCCAGCTTTTTTGAAACATGTTGCAGGCATCATTAAGTAACTTGTCCTTGCAGTGTATTCAATTGAATATAAGTTGAAAAGGATTTGCAAATCATTGTATTCTGTTTTTATTTACGATTTACAGAACGTGCCAACTTCACTGTTTTTGGATTTTGTAATTCAAAAGAAGAAGGAGGAAGGGTTCGCTCGTAGGGAGAAGCGTGTGACTAGTGTGAAGGGAGAGTAGTATGTAGAGATAACATAACATTACATGAATGGCAAGAACAGGCCTTTCAGCCCAACTAAGCTCACCAGTTTCTTTACACTATTGTGAATATATCCCTTCAGATACTAAATGACTCAATGGTATCTAGCTTTAGGTCAAGCCTGCTCTTGAAAACCCCCAAGGTCTTTGCCTCAACAATATGGTCAGGTAAGCTATTCCACATTGAAATTACTCTTTGGGTGAAGAAATATTTCCGAATATCAGTGATAAATTGACCCCAAGTTCTACTCATAACACTTGGTCGAAGGAATCCTACATGATTCACTTTGTTAATCCCTTTAACATATTTAAAGACCTCAATCAAATCACCCCTGAGTCTCCTTTTCCTAAGACTAAAGAGATTAAGGATCTTCAGCCTCTTCTCGTAGCTTTCATCTTTTATTCCTGGAATAAGCTTGGTGGCTCTTCTCTGAACTTTCTCTAGAGCCTCTATATCTCTCTTAAAGTATGGTCCCCAGAACTGTACACAATACTCCAGGAGAGGTCAAATGAACGTGTTGCGCAAAAGAAGCATCACCTCCTTAGATTCGTACTCAATACTTCTGGCAATGTATCCTAGCACTCGATTAGCTTTTTTTAACTGCTACGGCACAATGGCTAGAACCTGTGAGGGTTTGGTTAACAATCACTCCCAGATCTTTCTCTTGTGCAGGACATTCCAGTTTTAAACCTTCCATGAAGTAATCCCGTCTAATGTTTTTATTACCTACATGTACAACATTACATTTTGCTAGATTAAATTTCATTTGCCACATTTCTGCCCAATTCTGGATTCTATCCAAATCATCATGAATCACTTTAGTGGACCCTAGTCTATTTGCCAAACCCCCCAATTTAGTATCACCTGCAAATTTAACCAATTTGCTCTCAATATTCCTATCAAGGTCATTAATGTAAATGAGGAGCAGCAGGGGTCCCAACACCGATCCCTGGGGGACGCCACTCCCCACCATACCCAGCTCAGATGAGATATCATTGACCACTACTCTTTGTGTTCTGTCCTGTAACCAGTTTTGAATCCACATCAGAATACCTCCTGTAACTCCAATGGAGCTCATTTTAAAAATTAGTCTCTTATGCGGTACTGTATCGAATGCTTTCTGAAAATCCAAGTATATGATGTCATAAGCCCTGCTCTGGTCGCAAGTCCTGGTGGCCTCTTCAAAAAATTCCAGAGGGTTTGTTAGGCATGACCTTCCCTTCCGAAAACCATGTTAGCTATCCCTCAAGATACTGTTACGTTCAAGAAATAAGTCCAGCTAATCTTTTATGATAGATTACAATACTTTGCACAAAATGCAAGTTAAACTCACTGGCCTGTAGTTTCCTGGCTCGGTACGGTCCCCTTTCTGATATATTGGTATTATATTGCCCTTTTTCTAATCATTTGGTATTTCTCCAGTTTCTAAAGACCGTCTGAAGATGGCGTATAGCGGCTGAAAGATGAACTCACCAGCTTCCCTGAGCACTCTAGGATATAAGCCCTCAGGACCCGCCGCCTTATCTGCTTTTAGTTGATGCAACTTGTCTAATACTTCGTTATCCCGAACCTCAATTTCCGCTAAATAATCTTGAGCATTTGACATGCCCTCTGGCCAAATGAAGACCCCCTCTGAGGTAAAATTCTCAACAAAGTAACTGTTTAAGGCATCCACAATATGCTTGTTATCATACAGCAGCGATCCATTTTTATTCTTTATGCACTTAACTTGCTCTTTAACTTTCCTTTTTCTGCTACAGTACTGAAAGAAGCGCTTAGGGCTAGTTTTTGCCCCCTCTGTAATTTGTCCTTCATACAGTCTTCTAGCATTCCTCAGCTCTTTTTTGACCACAGCCCGCATTTTACAGTATCCAGCCCTAGTATTCTCATTGTTATGTTTTATGTACATCTTATAAAGATTCCTCTTTTCCCTCAACATCCTACGAATACTTTTGGTCATCCACTGAGGATTCTGCTTTTTCAGCTTACTTTTGGACACCTTCGGAATGAATCTGCATTGTGATTCAAGTAAAACCCCCTTAAATCTTTCCCACATCTCATTTACAGACTTACAGTCCAGGAATGTCTCCCATTTTATTTCAGCTAGATATGAGCGCATCCTGTCAAAGTTTGCTCGCCTAAAATTGAAAATTTTTATTTTAGAATACAACTTTTTAACTTCCCATGAAACATCAAAATTAACAGCAGAGTGATCACTTGTCCCAAGTGGCTCCAGTACCTCAACATTGCGAATTCTATCGGGGTCATTACAGAGCACTAAGTCTAAAATTGCCTTCTCTCTGGTAGGTTTATTAACATACTGCACCAAGAAATGATCATTTATAACATCCAGAAATTCTTCCTCCCCCCTACCCTGTCCTTTCACCATTTCCCAGTTGATACCAGGATAATTTAAGTCTCCCATGATAATAGTCCCACCACCACTACAAGCTTGCGTAATCCTCCTAAAAAGCATTTCATTGATTGTACTGTCCAAAGCTGGTGGTCAATAGCATACTCCTGTGTTTAAACCTGTCTCGTGTTTTCCAATGAGCCTGACCCAGATATCTTCACAGGACAAGGAATGTTCAATTTTGGGAATTTCCTGTACATTAATGTTTTCGTTCACATAGAGTGCTACGCCTCCTCCTTGCCTATTACATCTATCCTTCCTAAAGAGCTTATAACCTTCTATATTATATTCATCTCCATCCTCTTCACATTGCCATGTCTCTGTAATCCAAACTATGTCATAGCCCTCACTGATCACTACAGCCTCAAGGTCTGGAAATTTATTTTTTATGCTTCTTGCATTTAGATACAAACATTTCAGGTTATTACTAATGCTCTACCCCCTTGATTTCCCATGTGGCCGCCGCCTTGAGCCCCCCATTACGCTTTGTTGCTTTAAAAGTAAAACATCGATAGTGCACGTTATGCCTTCAGCTTCCATCGGGGCATTCTGCATTTCCCTATGTGTAACACTCACTAACCTCCCTGCCCCCCAAGTCCCTAGTTTAAGTAATCCTGTGCTACCCTCAACATACGCTGGCCCAGTGCAAAGGTACCCCTCCGGTTCAGGTGCAGCCCGTCAGGCTTGAACAGGTCACCCCTGTCCCAGAAAAAGTTCCAGTGCCCCATAAGCCTATACCCTCTTTCTTACACCAGGTTCGTAGCCACGTGTTAAATCTCCAGATAAAATTCTGCTTACCTCTGCTTGCACGTGGTACCGGTAGAATCCCGGAAAACACTACCGTTGAGGATCTGCTCCTAAGCTTCTCAGCTAATTCCACAAATTTGCCTTGCAGAACCTCAAACCTACCCTTACCCATGTCATTTGTCCCAACATGGACCATGACAACTGGATCCCTCCCCTGGCCAGGAGCTTGTCCGCACGCTCCAGGAGGTCTCCTACCTGCGCACCAGGCAGGCAACACACCATACGAGACTCCTTGTCCCGCGAACAGACTAAGCTATCTATTCCTCTAAGTATTGAGTCCCCCACTATCAATAACTCTCTTTTCTGAGGGGTAGAGGCTAACAGGGTGCCCTGCTGCTCATCAGTCCCCTCACTCTCAGGGTCAGGGGCTAAGTCGGGTTCCTGCAAGGGCTGGAATCGGTTGGACACCTCAACCACTGGAGAAGCTGTTGCTGTACGGCGTGCACGCCCTTTCCTGCGCTGCCGACCTACAGTCACCCAACTTTCTCTCCCTGCCTGTTATGGGATCCCAGTACCACCCTGCTTTGGCGTACACACCATTTCTCTAAACGACATTCTACTTAGTTCCTCTAGGAACTCTACTGATTGCCAACTGGCCCTGAAGATCAAGGATCTTGCTCTCCAGATGCTCAATTAGCTGGCACCGGTGGCAGACAAACCCACCCTGGAAATCTCTTTCCAAAAGTGCGATCATCCTGCAACCGTCACATAGTTTTTGCCACATTTTGAACCCCCTACCTAATGACTTTGCTCACCCTAGATAAAAGAAAATTACTAATGCCGAGATAGAAGCCGAGGAACCACAATTTATTAATTTATTTATTAACCTTGGAAGCCCAAAGCAGCAGTCACAATAGAAACCCCAAGGAAACAATGTAAATTGATTATAAGCCTCTTTTAACAGGGGCTTAGTTTCAGTTAACAGAAATGAAATACCAAACTGAGCCAAACTCTAAATGTAATAAGCACTCCTAAAAGCCGGCTTGAGTTTATATAGTCCCAATACTATTGATATACTAAACTAAAAATATCACAGGGCTTAGCTGAGAGATCAGATAAAACAGACTGATTTCAATGCCCAGGAAAAACTGGAGGAGACGGAGCACTCCGATAAAAACTTACCTTTTAAATTCCAGCCTAACCTAACAAGTGACTGCTGCACCACTAACTAAATACTCAATCTCAGATCCCCAGCCAAGAATGCAAACAGTACTTATCCAGCTAGCTAGCCGCAAATACAAATAAGGGTAACCGAGAAACGAGTAAAGCCGCGGTTCCCTTTAATTAAAACAGACCGAATAAACAAGTCGTTCACTATGTGAGCAAAATAAACACGGTACCTCCCCCAACAAGCTGTCCTAAGCACTTGAACAAGCAGTTAAACTTTAATCAGCTGATCAAGGCACAGCAACCGGAGGAAAATACAAAGAAAGGGTATTTACAATGTGTTTAATCAGAAGAGCCCTTCGGTAATAATAAAATGTGAGAAAGACAAAAACCCTGGGTCACGTTAATATTCAGCTTGGCAATGCTTTTATGCGGCAATGCAGTCAGGATAGAGAACGAAGGGGACTAAAAACCCCGGTGAACGTCAACATTTATAGGCTAGAAGACTGTATGAAAGGCAGCAACCAAGTATGAACCAAGCCGGGCTATAGTTAGATATCAAGGTAATTCGATTATATTCTTGGCGTTGAGAGCTTTCAAGGGTTCGTTAAGGGTACGGAAAAAAACAGGCAAGTACCACAGTCCCTGTAAACTGTTTTACTTTGTATACCGCACAATTCACTTAGTTCGACAATTATTTAGCATTTAATTTATTCTCTTAATTTAGCCTTTAAATTTATTTTACTTTACCTTACTTTGCTTTGCTCCCAGGAGACTGAAACCCCCCCAAAAAACCCCCGTCGCTTTTATTTGACCAGATTAGCGACTTAATTTGGCTGTTGGCTCACCGAGTTGTTACGGGGGGGAAGATTCTCCCTGTCCCTATTGCGACAAAGGTTATACCTCGGGAGCAAATCGTCAAATCTCTATTATTGTTTGAGTCTTAACACACAAATAATTTTAAGAAAACCCCGTAGACACAAAGGTAAATTCTCAGCTTCAATCCCACATGAATTCCTCTCTTCCTCTCTCAACTTCAGCAGAGTGATCACCAACAAACAGCGCAGACCGTAGAGAGCGGTTTCGAACACGGCCGTTGTCTCTCGCCTAGGAGTCAATCTTCGTCCTAAACTGTGGGGAAATGAGTCATATCGTGATAGGTTCCAATGTGAATGTGATGTCAGTATATGGTTGGCCATTTTATAGAAAATTTCTGCCATGCGCTGCGCAGGTCATTAATTCTTTAATAGGCTACAATGATCATAAAGGGATCATTAGGGTGACAATGAGCAATAAATAAAGATGACACAAACTGAGCTGTATTGAATCAGTGCCAGGTGTATCTGCTTTTAATTCCGTGAATTCAGTTTACGAAAGAGCCATTCAGTTTTTAGTGACATTTAGGTTATTGTCCTTTAGAGATGAGATATTGAGCAGAACTTTTTTTAAAATTGCATTTTCCTTATTGATAAATATATAATAAGCTTACTAAAACAACCTGTGTAAGGTTCCGCAAATAGTTTATTTTGCTTGTTTTTTTTTTCTGCATTCTAGAGTCTCTATGGTGGAACTAAATTCATATTGTACACAATTCTTTTCTAGCGCAAGCTTAGGGAACATTCTATTTGAACATCTGAATGGTTATCTGAATGGTTATGATAAATCATAAGAACAAATACAGACGATGCAAAACATTAAATCATGAAAAATTGGTTAAAAATTGCCAATTAGCATTTTAAAATGAAACGGTATATAAATCGAAAAACATTCAAGTTCTTCCCGTAAATGAATTTCACTGAGACAGGGTGCGAGTAGGGTAATCTTCTAAATACAATGGGTTGACCGGTTCCGCAATTTGACCGATTCCGCAATTTGCAGAAATCAAACCTTATTTGCGGGAAAACGACTTCGCTGTCAGCCTTGAGTTAGACACCGCTGGAACGGTAAATTATTGTGGATTTAACTCTAAACTATCATTTCAAGATTTTCGGCTTCATAGAGAAATAAATGCCCGATAACTGTTGCTTGCCATTGCAGCAGTACAAAATCAACGCTTGTGATAAGGCACACTGTGCAGTGTGTGGCCGTAAAACACGTGTATTCCCGGGATTTGTTACGGTATTAGTGTCATTATGATCGAAAATGATCGTATATTTGACCATATAAATCCCAATTTCGTACTCTTGATACTTTTTCATCAATTCGCAAACGCCATTTTGTAGGTTTTCAAACTTGTTACCTCCGCCAGGAGGTTATGTTTTCGGCAGCGTTTGTCTGTTTGTTTGTTAGCAAGATAACTCAAAAAGTAATGCACTGATTTTGATGAAATTTTCAGAGAATGTAGGTGTAAAGTCAAGGAACTGGTTATAAAATTTTGGCATATCTAGGCCAAAGTACAGGTGAGATATACGCCAAAGTTCAAGATTTCAAGTTTTTCCGATTGGCTAGTTGCACAAGATGGCGCTGTGTAAATTCTGAAATACGTTGGCAAGCTTAACTTAACTATTTCCAGTTTGCTTCTGCAACTGATCAATCCCCATCAGATGATGAGCAGATGACAGGTATATCATCTCGAAAATGTGATTTTAGCTATAGCAATATTCCCAGGATTTGGCTTAATTAACCATGAATGATGTTCACATGATTTGTCTCGATTACCTGTTACTGATGCTTGTTCAGAAGCACTCTTAATGAGGCATTTGCTGCTCCAACGGGAAATGAGAAGATTTCTAAGGAGCAACACATTTCCAGCTGTTCTCACTGATGAGGGATCGCAAAGAGACATCCAATCTTTTCATTCTTCCAGTTGCCCCAGCCTTGGAACGAGCCGCTAGGGCCACAAAAAAAGCTTGCCTTGAATTCCTAGGCAAGCTTTTAACCACTAACCTGGAAATTTTAAAAGACAGTGACTGGTATGTGTATGTATGTGTGTTTGCGCAAGCTGTCAGGCTGTTACAATATGTAAAGAAAAACAGTGTGCATGAAGGCCAACATAAATAATGCCTGGACTTCAAATAAAATCATCCCCACAGAGCCCCTTTCAGTGTAAATTAACCTTTTACGTGTCCCCCAGTAACCAGTCCCAAGTTACCACATTACTGTTTAGTTTTTTTGCAATTTACTGGCATATTTATGCCTGAGTGGTCAAGCTTCAGTGGTACCTCTGTGCAAACATCAGGTTAGGTGACGATTGGCGTCTACGGTCAGGAGATATGACTGGTAAAGCTGATGTGCCGACATTAAACACGTTTGTTCCTCAAATAATTAATCAGAGCGACCAGTACAAAGTTTGGGTTACTGTGCTCTTATGGTTTCATCTACATGCTCAAAATGTCATCAGCCCTCAGGGACACGCGCAAGACCCCAAAGAACAAGTGTACGGTCCTCATGATCATGAGCACAGCCCTGGTGAGGACGACCACAGTCCCAGTGGTCTGATGTCTAATGGGAGCTTTGCCAATCCACAAATATGTCGCACAATTGAAATACCAAAACTACAAAATCAATAAAAAAAATTGATTTTAGAGAGCACGTGCGGGTTACAGGTTCACTCGGGCTGAACCAGACAGCAGGTGACTTTGGCCCCGGCACACATTGATTATGAACTGTCAGCTGGATGTGCATTGGCTGGGACCAGAGCAACTCACTTCCTGAAATAAATATGCAGTGGAGGAGATCTAACCCTTTGGTTTAAAACTGACATGACCAATACAAACTGAATCTGGTATAGTAAACGAGCACCAGCTCTGGAAAATTAATATGGTCTGCGGTCCTCTAAAAAAAAACATACACCTGTCAGGCACTCCCATCTTCTCACAGGACAATCTTCACATCCACAAAAATCGGTGGAGGAAACCTGTTCATGTGCCTGCTCAGAATGCAACCCTCAAAACGGCCAACAGGAGTCGCTTGAACAATGTGAATATTCCTAACAAGGATATATTTCACCTGTCTAGGTCACTCACTTTGGCCTGTTTCTCTCTTGAACTTTGACCAAGACTCACCAGAAACAAAAAGTTGTCAACTGGGTATGACGTGACGTCCAACCCTCTTGAGACATTTGATGTTTGGTCTTGCATTGTGAGTGCTAGGCTGTCCTCAGACAGACAGATAGACATACAAATAAACTCAACGGATCAACCAGCTTGCCAAAATTTTGGCTTGCAAAAAACACAGGCTGTGTTCTTCGCCCATTCCACATGACTCTTTCCTGTCCACACCCCCGAATTAGGTGAGGCGGGAGACTGCGAAAACAGAGCACATACACACTCCGTAAATCTCTTCTCCATTACACACACACATAGCAGAGGCAGACCCTGACCACGTACAAACTCAGCTGTTTTGCATTAGCACTTACACAAATGAGCCAAAACATTATAACTACCCAATAATGAAGTGAATAACATCGGTGGCACATGCCAAGGTCAAGGTCTGGGATATATTAGACCAGGTCCAGGCACATCATAGACAATGTATTGAATGTATGAGAAATGGGCCGGTGTGAAGACCTAATAGAATGAGAAGACAGATTAGCACTTCTGCATAGACTGTGAGAAATATTCTGAAGCCAGTGAGATAAATTTCAGCTAATAATCTGAACTTGTAAATGCATTTCTGCCCCAAAGGGAAATGTGGAAAAGCAGCTTTGAGAGAACAGTCAACTGCCTGACTCGCAGGATAATTTTTCACACTGTTACCTGTGGGATTGCAAGTATCCACCCAGTAAGAGAATATCCACAGCACATATACAGCGCCCTCCATAATTATTGGCACCCCTGGTTATGATGCGTTAAAAGCCTTAAAATACATTTTATTTTTATTGCAGAAGCATACTCTCACGCTGAAAATTGAAGAAAAATGTAACCTTCAACTCAAGTGAATTTTAAGGGAAAAAAAAATCCCTGACTAAGAAATAATTATTTTGCATAAAATCATCTGTTCCACAATTATTGGCACCCATAAATATTCCTGGGAAATAAATGTAATTGAAGTGTTTCTGTCATTTCTACAGTAGTTTACAAAGTTGACCAGAGTATCTAGAAACATTTAAATAGTAATTCATCACTTCCTGTTTCCCTGGGGTATAAATATGACGTGACACAGAGGCCATTTCTCTTATCCACTGCTTAACCGAGTGAGCTATCCAGCAGCTCTGATATCCACTCTTCAACATGGGAAAGACAAAGGAACATATCATTCAAGTAAGGCAGATGTGTGTCGATCTTCACAAGTCAGGCAATGGCTACAAGAAAATAGCCACTCGCCTGCACCTGCCCATATCAACTGTCAGAGGAATCATTAAGAAGTTTAAAACAACTGGAATAGTGGTAAACAAGCCTGAAGGAAGATGCAAGGTTATTTTGCCGCCACGATAGTGAGGAGGATGGTAAGAGAAATAAGAAGTTCCCCAAAGCTCACTGTTAAAGAATTGCAACAAATGGTAGCATCTTGGGGTCACAAAGTCTCCAAAACAACCATCAGGCGATATCGACATGCCAACAAGCTGTTTGAGAGGCATGCACGGAAAACCTTTTCTCACTCACAATCACAAACACAAACGTCTGGAGTTTGCTAAGCGGTACTGGGACTTCAACTGGGACCGTGTGCTTTGGTCAGATGAGACCAAGATAGAGCTTTTTGGCAATATACACTAAGTGGGTCTGGCGGAACACAAACGATGAGTATGCAGAAAAGCACCTCATGCGCACTGTGAAGTATGGGGGAGGATCGGTGATGCTGCAGGCCTGTTTCTCTTCCAGAGGCCCTGGGAACCTTGTTAGGGTGCATGGCATCATGAACGCTTTGAAATACCAGGACATTTTAAATCAAAATCTGGTGGCCTCTGTTCGAAAGCTGAAGGTTGTCACTGGGTCTTTCAACAAGATAATGACCCCAAACATGTGGCAAAATCTACACAGAAATGGTTCACCAGACACAAAATGAAGCTCCTCCCATGGCCATCTCAGTCCCCAGACCTCAACCCCATTGAAAACCTGTGGAGTGAGCTGAAGAGGAGAGTGCAGAGGAGAGGACCCAGGTCGCTGGATGATTTAGAGAGATTGTGCAAAGAGGATTGGTCGAAGATCCCTCTTTCTGTATTCTCCCATCTTGTGAAACATTATCAGAGAAGATTAGATGCTGTTTTGTTGGCAAAAGGGGGTTGTACAAAGTATTAACATCAGGGGTGTTAATAATTGTGGCACACAAGATTTGATGTAAAAGAATTATTTCTTAATGTGGGATTTTTTTCCCAGTGAATAAATACGCTTGAATTAAAGGTTGGATTTTCCTCTTTTTTCATTGCGGTCCTATATTATTGTGAAAAAAACTGAATTTATTAGAAGCTAAAGAACACATCTTAACTAGGGGCGCCAATAATTATGGAGGGCACTGTAAATGTATACAAATTGTCTTGCCTTGACTGTATTTCAATGACAATATTACAAAACCCAAAACCAGTGAAGTTGGCACGTTGTGTAAATCGTAAATAAAAACAGAATACAATGATTTGCAAATCCTTTTCAACCTATATTCAATTGAATACACTGCAAAGACAAGTTACTTAATGTTCCAACAGATAAACTTTGTAATTTTTTGCAAATACTAGCTCATTTGGAATTTGATGCCTGCAACATGTTTCAAAAAAGCAGGCACAAGTGGCAAAAAAGACAGAGAGTTGAGGAATGCTCATCAAACACTTATTTGGAACATCCCACAGGTGAACGGGCTAATTGGGAACAGGTAGGTGCCATGACTGGGTATAAAAGCAGCTTCCCTGAAATGCTCAGTCATTCACAAACAAGGATGGGGCAAGGGTCACCACTTGGTGAACGAATGCGTGAGCTGATTGTCGAACAGTTTAAAAACAACATTCCTCAACGAGCTATTGCAAGAAATTTAGAGATTTCATCATCTACGGTCCGTAATATCGTCAAAAGCCTCAGAGAATCTGGAGAAATCACTGCACATAAGCGACAAGGCCGAAAACCAACATTGAATGCCCGTGACCTTCGATCCCTCAGGCGGTACTGCATCAAAAACCGACATCAGTGTGTAAAGGACATCACCACATGGGCTCAGAAACACTTCTGAAAACCAGTGTCAGTAACTACAGTTCGTCGCTACATCTGCAAGTGCAAGTTAAAACTCTACAATGCAAAGAGAAAGCCATTTATCAACAGCACCCAGAAACGCCGCCGGCTTCGCTGGGCCCAAGGTCATCTAAGATGGACTGATGCAAAGTGGAAAAGTGTTCTGTGGTCTGACGAGTCCACATTTCAAATTGTTTTTGGAAACTGTGGACGCTGTGTCCTGCGGACCAAAGAGGAAAAGAACCATCCGGACTGTTATAGGCGCAAAGTTCAAAAGCCAGAATCTGTGATGGTATGGGGGTGTATTAGTGCCTAAGGCATGGGCAACTTTCACATATGTGAAGGTACCATTAATGCTGAAAGGTAGATACAGGTTTTGGAGCAACATATGTTGCCATCCAAGCAACGTCTTTTTCATGGACGCCCCTGCTTATTTCAGCAAGGCCATGCCAAGCCACATTCTGCACATGTTACAACAGCATGGCTCCGTAGTAAAAGAGTGCGGTTACTAGACTGGCCTGCCTGTAGTCCAGACCTGTCTCCCATTGAAAATGTGTGGCGCATTATGAAGCGTAAAATACGACAACGGAGACTGTTGAACAACTTAAGCTGTACATCAAGCAAAAATGGGAAAGAGTTCCACCTGAAAAGCTTCCAAAATTGGTCTCCTCAGTTCCCAAACGTTTAATGAGTGTTGTTGAAAGGAAAGGCGATGCAACACAGTGGTAAAAAGGCCCCAGTGCCAAATTTTTTGCAATGTGTTGCTGCCTTTAAATTCTAAGTTAATGATCATTTGCAAAAAAAATAAACTTTCTCAGTTTGAACATTTAACATCTTGTCTTTGCAGTTTATTCAATTGAATATAAGTTGAAAAGGATTTGCAAATAATTGTATTCTGTTTTTATCTACAATTTACATAACGTGCCAACTTCACTGGTTTTGGTTTTTGTATATACAAACCCAAATTGAAGTTGGGACATTGTGTAAAACATGAAAAAAAAACAGAAGGCAATGATTTGCAAATCTCATACACCCATATTTTGTTCGCAATAGAACAAAGACAACATATCATCTGTTGAAGGTGAGATATTTTACCATTTCATGAAAATTACTGGCTTATTTTGAATTTGATAGCAGCAACACGTTAAAAAAAGTTGTGACGGGGCCATGTTTACCATTGTGTGACACCTTCTTTTAACAGCAGTCTGTAAACATCTGGGAAGCGGGGAGACCAGTTGCTGGAGTTTTGGGAGAGGGATGTTGTCCCACTCAAGTCTGATGAAGGGTTTTTGCTGCTCAACAGTCCTGAGTCTTCTAAGCCAGATTTTTCATTTTATGATGCGCCAAATGTTTTCTATTGGTGAAATGTCTGGACTGCAGGTTGACCATTTCAGCACCCGGAATCTTCCACAGTGAACCCACGCTGTTGTGATGGATGCAGTGTGTGGGCTAGCATTGTCTTGCTGAAATATGCAAGACCTTCCCTGGAAGAGACGTTGTTGTAAAACCTCTATATACTTTTCAGCATTGATAATGCCTATCCAGATGTGTAAGCTGCCCATGTCATGCGCACAAATGCATACCGTCAGAGGCACAAGCTTTTGAATGGAGTGATATCAACAAGCTGGATGGTCTCTCTCCTCTTCAGTCTGCACGACACGGCGTCCGTGGTTTCCAAAAAGAATTTCAAATTTTGATTCAACTGACCACAGAACAGTTTTCTATTTTGCCTCAGTCCATTCTAAATGAGCTTTGGCCCAGAGAAGACATTTCTGAATTGTGTTCACATATGGCTTCTCCTCTGCATGATACAGCATTAGCTTGCATTAGTACATTGCATGGTGAACGGTCTTCACAGACAATGATTTCTGGAAGTGTTCCTTAGCCCTTGCAGCGCATTCCAGTGCAGACCTATGCCTGTTTTTAATGCAGTGCCGCCTAAGGGTCCGAAGATCACAAGCACCCAATATTGACCTTCGGCCTTGTCTCTTGAGCACAGGGATTTCTCCAGATTCTCGGAATCTTTTTACGATATTATGTACTGATGGTGGGATTTTCAAAATCTTCACAATTTTACATACATTGAGGACCTTTTTTCTGAAATTGTTCCACAATTTTTTGATACAGTTTTTTGCAGATTGGTGAATCTTTGCTCATTTTTACTTCTGAGAGACTCTGCCTCTCTAAAATGCTCTTTATACCCAGTCATGTTACTGACCTGATGCCAATTAACCCAATTATTTGTAAAATGCTCCTCTAGCTGTTTTTTATAAGTACCTTTACTTTTTCAGCCTTTTGTTGCCTGTAACAATTTTTTTTAGATGTATTGCTGCCATCAAATTCAAACTGAGCTAATATTTTTCATGAAATGGTAAAATGTCTCACTTTCAAAATCTGATATGTTGTCTATATTCTATTGTGAATAAAATGTGGGTTTAGGTGATTTACAAATCATTTATTCATATTTTGCACAATGTCCCTACTTTATAGGAATTGGGGTTTGTACTTGTACTTGTAATGTTTTCAATAAGTAATTTTCTCATCCCATTTCAGAATGTACACAGTCCATATTATGGCAATAAAGCATGCTGAATGGAAATTGAATCGAGAGAGAAAGAGTAAGCTAGAGAATGATGGAGAAAATGATTGGCAGGTTTCCTATTCCTATTTTTTCAAAATCAGTGACAAGACTGGAGTCCCAGAAAAATGAGGTCAGAGACGACACCTTAGAGGATTGATATTATGGAAAATGCCTCCTAGTTCAGTTCATTTGAATAAACTTCACCACCCAACCGAAGATTGACTCCGACTTTTAAGAAATACTTGGTTTGAAATACTTGGTCCTGCCATTCTCTACATCACAAACAAACCTACTTTGCATCATTCACAGCCGTCTGTATGCCCTGTACTGGCACACTACCTAGCTTATCCTCCCCACATCTCGAGCACTAACTTTTTACACATTTGACAGTTTGCCAGCCAATTAGTGCAGGGCGCATTATCACAGAGGGGCTACCCAATCAACTCAGCCTGTTCTTAAGAATCAAGAGAATAACAAGCAGCAAATGGCCCAAGAATTCTGGATATTTATCACCTAACTGCACTTTTTTTTCCATAGCCCAGCTCATGACATATTTTTGATATTACCCTAGGGTAATATTACTTTTGCCAAAATTTCATTGGCTGAGAGTTTGGGACCAAAAAAAAAAAAAAAAAAATCACTCCACATTACGTCTTGTTCGTAATATTTAGCCAAACTGAATACCTGAAACACTGGTTAAATCGGTATGGGTAAGTGCTGTTGACAGCTTGGAAAGTACCACGCTTATAACTAAGTTAACTTTACTTGGCTCACAAACTAGCATGCTGTACCTTTCCGTAACAATTATGTGATATTAGTTTGTTAGCCAGCGAGACAACGATAACTCACGACTCAGTTGACTGACTTTAACAAGTGTTTGCCACTAACATGGCAATATCCCCCGCTGCCTCAATTTTATGTGTCCGTACGGATGGACGGAGCCCAATACTATATCCCCCGCTTTGCGCTAATCGCGCAGCGGGGGATAATAATCTAAAAATGTATCACTGTTTAGTAATTAACTTTGACATGATCACCATATGTATTTGTAATGGCTGACTGCCACTCGATGACAGAGACATTTCATAAAAATAAACTCAAAGTCAATACATTAGGTCAACAACATTTAATAGGCTTTATTATGACTTTTGCAGATCTTTTTCATTGTTATTTCTCCAATTAGAATATGCAATGTTTAATTTTCCAATTGAAAAGTTGATGAAGTATCTACATGGCAATGTTTATTTTGACAAGCTGTCACCTCCATCACCTCCAGGAAACATCAGAATTTCGGAGGTCGTCACAGGTATCCAACATGAAAAGAATCCAGTCAACAGTTCTTAAGATATTGGAATTTATGCTTTGTGACCTTGAAATAAAGGTGAAGGTCACCAAAACAGCATTGTACCTTTCCCACACTGGGATGAACCTAGGTACCAAATACGAGAAGAATCTAGTCAATAGTTCTTAAGATATTCAAATTTATGATTTGTGACCCTGAAATGAAGGTCAACGTCACCAAAACCGCATGGTGCCTTCCCCCACTGGGATGAACCTAGGTTCCAAATCCGAGAAGAATCTAGTCAAGAGTTCTTAAGATACTCAAATTTAAGCTTTGTGACCTTGAAATGAAGGTCACCAAAACTTCATGGTACCTTTCCCCCGGTGAGATAAACCAAGATATCAAATATGAAAAGAATCTAGTCAACGGTTCTTAAAATATCCACATTTATATGTTTGTACAGACGGACATAATATATGCCCCGCTTCGCGCTAACTGCGCGGCAAGGGATAAAAACCATGGTCAACCGCGAATGTCTGTGACTCAGTGAGTGATGGAGTATCATAGCGATGGCGTTAGGTCAGTGCTAAAATAATGGGAATAAGCATTGAGGCACTAACGAAAATGATGTTTGTTTTCTTTTAAATTATGCGATTCAGTTATGTAATGAACAGAATCGCGGTTGTGTTTTATGAAAGTGAGGAAACTCGGTGAGTAAATTTTGCTCGTCGCGAGCTTTAGCAAGCAACAAACGCAAAATGACTCAACTCATTGCTTAACCACTCATGTGAGATCTGCCATATCTCCATTTTTACTTTTTTTTTTTAAGAAAGTTTTTACACCTCCCTTTTGGACATCCAATATTGTAACTCATACAAAAGACAGCATAATATGGGACCTCCATGAGGACAGTGTAATTACAAGGACAAATCCACAACCTTCCTGTGCCCTGAATAAGGGGAAGAGGAAGAGGGGGGAGGAAAGGAAAGAGGGAAAAAGAGAGGGGGATGGAATAATGGGGATGGTGGGGTGCTGTTATTGCTGTATATCTGAATTCGAGTGAGGAATGCCAGGCTATAAACGAGCTCAGGTCAAATACACAGGATTCAGGCGGTTCCTGTATGAGGAAGCTCTCCCAGCACCTCAAACAGAGCACAGGACATCCTTCTACTGTTCCAGTGTACCAGTTCCCCCACTGGAACAATTCAGTTTCAAACACACAATAAAGAAGTGCACAATGATAATCACAATAGGTGCACGCATGGACACACAAACACACACAGAGCCATGTGTTACTGCCACTTCGCAGACCCAATACATCATTATATCCATTATAAAAATCTATATAAATGTCATATGAGATATATTATATAAAATTATCTATATATATATATATATATATATATATATATATATATATATATATATATATAAAGTCTATTATAATTAGCCACTTTTGGTACGTCTTAACTCCGTATACTTGAGATTTTTGATTTCTCTCCCTGAAATAATATTGTTTGGTCCATTCTTCCTCTTCTCTCCTCATAGCTCTGTTCTTATACTCCTCCCCCAGCCCTGCTCTCCACTCACCCTGCAGCCACAGACGTAATGTCAATACTGTGACTCATACGAGCTGCATGTCGTTAACACAGACCCATGGTACACTGACCCATTTATCACCCTCCACATACACACATAAAATAAAATGCACACATAAACATACATACTTCAAACACACTCAGGCACACACAAATACATAGACACACTGAAACAGACACAAATAGCAATACACACAAACACTAAATACCGTTGCACACACAAATACACAAATATACCAAAACAATCCACTAAAACGGGAATGCAAGTATACAGACACATCCACACACATGCACACACTTCAGCACAACATACAACACAAACATCAATCCGCACATACAGTATACACAGACATTCACATGCAAACAAACAGCACTGACACACACTGCATACAAATGCGCACAGACTCACCTTCACACACTCACGTTACAAACAATTTTCAAAATTCTAAGGTTTAACTTATTACCTGCTTTTTTATTTCTCGCCCTTATAATTCCCATCAGTAGTTTCACTGTTACAGCTCAAGACCGAATGTTACCAAACAACAGCAACAAACTCCAAAGGCATTTAACTGAAACAAGACAGAAGATTAAATGCTTGCGCATATCAGTCCAGCACCATGGAAAACACTAGAATACACCAGATTAATCTGGAACACATTTTGAACATTTTGGAGCTCACTATAAACTATTGCCTTCTCCAGCTAAGTATAAGAAAGCAGAGATCGTGAACCTAAATAGTACAGAGTTGAATTGGTGATTGCTGCACAGGTGTGCTTCCACAGAGACCTTCACTCAGGCATGTCCTTCACAGAGCACACAGTTTCTCCCACTGACCATAACATTAAACATTAACCACTGAGCAAGCACTCCAAGCACGCTGGAGAGATACTGCCCCTCGTGCAGGGCACCATGGCAAACTGGTGTAATGGTGTGCCGGAGCTGAAGATAAAGGGGGAATTTGAAAAAGAGTTGTGCACAGTGTGTAGACCCTGCTCCTGTGGAGGTGCAGCAATTCTGGGCTCCTGAGGTGTCCACCATAAAGCTCGTATCTCACTGAGTGGCGAACGCTTACGAATGTAGCGAATTTTGAGTTTTGTCAGAGTTCGTAAAAGGGCACAAAGCAGTTCGCTAAAAGTTTTTAAGGATCACAAACTATTTTTCTTGTCGCAAAGAAATTTTGAGCATGTTCAAAATTTCTTTGCAAATTTATTTTCTCACAAACAGTTGCAGACGTTTGTAAAAGAGTTGTAAGCATGTGTCGCTAAAGTTCTTTTTGGTTGGCGAAGTAGTGACCACTATACAACAGAGCTACGAATGCTGACGAATGTTGAAGAATATTGGGTTTCATGAGGATACCATCAAGGTTTCGTCAAAAGTTTGCAAACGGTTTTTAGGGCTGCAAAGAGTTCATTTTCATATTCTAGAAATCCATTTCCTATTATTTCGCAATCAGTTACGCGAATATTGCTAATTGACGCTAAATGTTGCTAAATGTCGCTAATGATACCTAGGTCTATCCTGATTTTCGCCAACTTTCGTCAGAAAAGTTGGCGAATCCAAAATTCTCTATATTTGTAAGCATTCGCCACTCAGTGAGATACTAGCTTTAGATCACCATGACAGGACAAGAGCTGAAAACCAGGCGACAGAGGAGCTTCCCTTCAGCCTTTTAGTGCGGAGTAAATCCATCCCATAGACCTGGACAGGATATGCACAGAGACATATATGCATTTACTGTATGCGTACACACACTAACACGGACATCCATGCACTCAAATACACGTGTATGCACACAAATACACATAAGCACATGCAAGTACCCACAAAAACACATATGCGCACACACATATTCACATGCACACACACACAGATGTATGCACATGCACACCCACCTAGACCATGCACACACAGATACAGGCACGCGCACGCGCACACACACACGCGCATACACACGTGTCTCGACTTGAATACTTTAAGGTTTTCCTGAGTGGCTTTGCTGTAATTGTGCCCAAGGCTGAGTGATGATTTGGGTAGAAATGATGCCTCATCATGTTACAGATGTAGGGAGAGTTATCCTGACTCTATGTGAGGATCTCAGCACCTCCGGGAAACAGAAAATTGAAATTCATTTAATTCCTGATGATATCCACTGAGCAGACCGGGTTCTACTGGCAGTGCATTATTAAGAATATAGGCGTCAGTCAGCCGTACATTTTTTGCTTTGCACGTTCAACTATTTAGACAGTAAACTTCAAATATGATAATGTGTTTATAGATTGTTTAAGTCTTGGTTTCCTAAATCCCCTTCAAGGCCACTGATTCATATCCCAGCTGTAAAACTCAGCAAACCGCATCAGGCACAAAAACTCCACCATTCAGACAGATGTGTGTGTTGGGCAGGTGTCACTCACGCCCCTCCCACTGTCAATTATTCAGGTATGTACAGATAAAAGCCCGCAGCTTTGCAAGGTCTCCTTCTACTCTTTATCCTGAGGGCGGGGTTAAACATAGACCCTCACCTTAGACCTCTGGGTCCCTCCTTAACTCCAGAAGAAGGTTCTTCCCCTCACCCTGCTGCACGCACATCTGGCTGGTAGAGATGCGGTGTGTGACAGACAGCCGAGGAAGCTGGCAGTGCATTTTCATACCCCTGCCAGGAAGTGATATGTTTTCACCGGTGTTTGTTAGCTTGTTAGTTTATTTATTCGTTAGTTCGTCAGGTAATGGGATATCTCAGCATGAGCGCTCTGACAGCACGACATCCTCCATCGGCCTTGCAACTGCAATATGTGCATCACCAGTCTATCTGCAGCATATGTGCAAAGTTTCAGGGATGTCCCATGAAAACCGTAGGAGGAGTCATTTTCACCAGCCAAGTACTGTCCAATGCTGACACACGGACGGACAGATGGACTTCACCATCACATAATCCCCCTGTTGTGCTTTCGCACAGCAGAGGATGAAAGATTACTGATGGATGTCAATAAAATGTTATTTATTGATAGATACTGATCAAGAGAGGAAGAGATTTTTTTTGCTGAAGATCCTACAAAGATTCTTGATTTTAAAAAATCGGAAAAAAATTTCTATGTGCAAAAAGACGGCACTGCCGAGGCTCGTTTAACAGTTTAACATCACGTCAAGGTTAGATCCTTTGCCAACAAATTTAAAAACTGCAGAGTTAATGAGTCTCCAAGTGCCTTATATTACTTCCGGCATTTGACGTACTTCTGAATCAAAACCGTTTTTGCAGGACGACAGGCATGCAAGTGACGGCGTCATGGATTCCACTGAAGTAAGAATCACATTCACCCTTCCCAGTCTGTGCCCTCTCGACAGGACCCTTCTCCCGGCCTCAGCCTGAGCGTGCAGAACTCTCTGAGAACCCCCAACAGCCCTGCTGAAGCACACACAGGGACCCCCAAGGTGACACGTCCAGCAGATGAACTGAAATCCCTTAAACCTAAAGGGGGTACATTCTTTCATCATTTAATTCAGAGCAAACAAGCAGGATATTTATCTTAAAATGTCACATAATCAGTCGAGCAGAAGCTATTTAAAGATTGCAGACAGAAATCCCCGCACTTATTGAACACTTGATCCTTGTATTTCAGCAGCAGTAATACAGCACACCTCGCCAAATTAATTTTTCTAACTTTTTTTCCCCCATCGCACCTTCTGCTACCACAAGCGCTGACCCAAAATCCCCTTTCAGAGATTGGGTTAGTTCACCCTGACAACAGGCTAAGACTTTAAACACAACTTTAATCAGAAACTGTTGATTTCTCTCACACACACACACACACACACACAAACACACACACACACACACAGATTTGAATAAGAGAAAGGCAGACAGACAGCACACAGACCTGGAAGACTATAAGCAAAGAAAAGTGACGAATACTTTCCAGACCTACAGCTGACCAGGGTGCTGTGGTTTCTATGGATACTACAACTTTCTGCAAATTAAGGGGCGGGGACAGAGCTACTGGAACAGATGCTGACTGAGTAGGTTACGATACAAATTCACTTGCAAATTTTGAAGGAAAATCCCTCTGGCCAGTTCAGACAGACTGTACCAACAACACTCCCCCAGCCACGTCTTATCTGACTGTACTAACACCAGTCCCCCAGCCAGTACTGAGTGACTGTACCCACAACTCTCCCCCTGCAAGTCCTAACTGACTGTGCTGATAGCATTCCCCCTGCTAGCACTGACTGACTGTAGTAACAGCATTACCCCTGCCATTACTGACAGACCGGACCATCAGCATTACCCCTGCCATTACTGACAGACCAGACCAACAGCATTACCCCTGCCATTACTGACAGACCGGACCTACAGCATTATCCCTGCCATTACTGACAAACCGGACATACAGCATTCCCCCAGCCAGTACTGACAGACCGCACCTATAGCATTACCCCTGCCATTACTGACAGACCGGACCTACAGCATTCCCCCTGCCATTACTGACAAACCGGACATACAGCATTCCCCCAGCCAGTACTGACAGACCGCACCTATAGCATTACCCCTGCCATTACTGACAGACCGGACCTACAGCATTCCCCCTGCCAATGCTGACAGACCGGACCTACGGCATTACCCCTGCCATTACTGACAGACCAGACCTACAGCATTCCCCCAGCCAGTACTGACAGACCGCTCCTACAACATTCCCCCAGTGAGTACTGACAGACCACTCCTACAGCATTCCACCAGCCAGTACTGACCATTTGTATCAATAGCAGTCCACCAGCCAACACTGACCGACTGAACCAACAGCATGCCCCTTACCATAGGAAACTGTAATGAGGAATCAGAGATCTGTTACATGCACATAGGAGGGGAAGTAGGATGTGTAGCGTTGAGGTACCATCCAGCTTCCAAGACAAGTGAAAGAGATACTTTGCCTATTTTCAACCGGTTTTATATAATTACATTGTGGTTAGTATATATGAAAATGAACTATGTTTAATTTTCATCAAGGTTGCCTGGACTAAGAATTTTCTGTTATTTCATCAGAGATTGAGACGTCTCATTCGGCAGGCAGTAGGACTTGTGAATTCAATAAGGACCCAACTCCACACATTTTCAACATGGAGTTGGGCCTTCGTTGAATTCACCGATTCAATTTCTGCCTCTTGGGAGCTTGATTGAATCACAGATGTTACTTCTACATTTTTGAATACTTTAGGATCCCGAACTGAAACTGGAATAAACCACTGAGCTGGCTGGGTGCAACTGACGTCTCAGGTAGAGTCAGTGCAGTAACAACAGTGTTTTCTTACTGACATGGCAGTACTACAGTAACCAAAGAAATCATACAGTACACATTTTTATTTATGACACCTGGGACTCTCTTGGTACTTTGCAACACTGGCGTAATGTTACATACACATACATGCCACTTTTTACCTTTTATTTGTGTATTACGTTGAGCTTGATTACTGCCTCCTGTTGTGTCAGCACATGTGCAGTGGGCTCTCCCTCAGTAGTTGACAAGTGAAATTTACTTACCCCATTGGCAAGGTAGTAAAAATTACCTAAAATCAAGGACAAATTTCTTGTCTTACTAAGAAAATGTTGATAGAAATAAGTGTTTTAGGTCTTAAAATAAGACTTAAATAAATTTCCCTTTCTTGAAAATCACTTTTTGCAGTGCAGATAAGATAAGAACTTCGGCCTGCATTCGATAAAAAAATGTTGCGGACTATAACTTTCAAGTAAACAATTCTACATAATTTCACAAAAACAATCTCAACTGCTTAAGGCCAAATCACTGTCTTCAACAAAACACTTTCAAATTTTGGGCAAGTTTTAAACAGACAGGAAAACGTAGCAGTTTAGGGAGTGCAGTGCTGGATGGCGGACCTGCCCCAATATCTCAACAGGCAGTGATATTTTCCCTGCACAAATTTGACAGGGACCAGACAGGTTGGTGGGAAAGGCTGTTATGTGGAGAAGGTTCTGATGAGACCATTCACAACTGAGAGAGACACCACAGGTCCCGCCAGAGTAAATAATGCCCCTTTCACTGCTACCTGTGGCGACAGATGGAATAATGCCCCAAAGAACAAGAGCCCTTTTGTGGGGCGAACATAATACAGCGCATTTTACTGCAATCCTGAGAACTGAGCAGTGCAAAGTTGAAGAAAATCTAATCTAATAATCCACCCGGCGGGACAAAAACTGCTCATCTCCCTGGATAAAAGCAGGCGTAAAGCCGTAAATGCAAGCACCACATTCCCACGCAATCAAGCTCGCCATCACTCTCACGCTAAATGCAACAGAAACTCATCAGAACCCCACCACACTGCACTACAGCATCCTAAGTCTAACGGACGGCACAGGAACACGAGAGGATAAGAGAGGCAGTAATTACGCTTGGAGTCCTTGACCGTTTTCAGTGCAGACTGCAGTAGCTCCAACATGACTCCGGGAGCATTTGCGAGTTCCAGTCCTGAATCCAAATACCAAACAAGCACAACCTTTCAGTGCATGGGGCTATATACATGAGAATCTATTCCAATAAAACAATGAGAAAATATCAGACATCTCTCTCTCTCTCTCTTCTCTTTCTCTCCAGGAGAGCTAGACTGAGCGCAGCAGGCAGTGATATATACTGAGAGAGAGAGAGAGAGAGAGAGAGAGAGAGGGAGAGTGCTGTAGTCAACAGCGGCACTCTAACACAGAATCCCCTCACTGCGGACTGAGGGGGCGGAGACTGGGGGAGAGGGGCGGGAGCAGGACAGGGGAGGGAGGGAGGGAGAGAGAAAAAACACATGCAATGTGGGAGGAGCTACAGAAAGCATAAGGAGCTGTTCTAATATGGGGGGAGGGAGGGACAGCGCCACAGAGAAGCGGCATTTTAATGAGGGAGAAAGTGCTCTCAGGAAGAGCACCAAGACCGAGTCCTGTGAGTGCATATATACACAAATAAAGAAGTGAGCTGCAACAGAAAGGCAGGAAACCAGAGATGAAGAATTGAGGAAGAAAAGGGTTTAATTTTTAATTTAGCATAGTTTGAAGAAATTAATATGACCTAGCTTTGACATAAGTATTTATTTGGGCATTTTAAAGCACATCTGCACAGTTTTATGATAACTATAATAAAAACTGGTCATAAAAGTCTGATTTTGTGGCCATAGAACATGAACTTATGATCATGAAATATAGATGTTGCCTTTAAGAAATACGACAAGGCTATGCCATACATTTTTTTCCTGTAAGAGAATCCCTGCACCCTGAGCGACATAATAACCAGTGTAAAGCTGCTTTCACACCGGACGAGGAATGAATTTTTCACACTATAGATTAAATTCAAAGTCAATTTAAAAAGACGCGAATACACGTAAACACATTGCCTTTGTCTTTGCATTGACTTTGAATGTAACCTGTCGTGCGAAAAATTTATTCCGCGTCCAGTGTGACAGCAGCTTAAAAACAGAAAAATCAAGGAGAGCCATTAAGCCTGGTCTGGGTGGGTGCTGGGCACCAATCACATTCCAGGTTCCAGGTATTTATGCACGGCATCATGGGGACAGCAGAAGTATGGAGTGAGCCCTGTTTGAGAAGATAGAGATGGTGTTGTGTTCCAGGGTCCTGGACCTTTGGCCAGGACAGTATTTTTTGGGGTTTTAACAGTTTCATCTGCCAGGTTCCATAGTTCATAATCATTTCTTATATCACAGTTTTAACAGTTTCTTGTATTAGGATATTACATTCCATAGTTCATGTTTATTGTTCAGGTTTTTACCTTTTCGTGTCTTTTGTTTTGCCAGGTCTGCCCAGCCACTCCACCGCATATCACCAGAGACATGCGTTCCGCCCCATGTCTTCGTTTTCGCACATTTCAGAGCTCTGGTAGGCTTTTTGTATTTCCCCCTTCCTTCTGTGCTGTGCTGGATTCAGGGCTGTCTAAGCTTAATTGACAATTAACTGTTTTTAAGTTACTAACATTTACTAATAGTCACGGGAGGTGTGATTCTTAGACCGGAACATTACTAATACTACTAATTTAGACAGAGAGTTCATTGGCCTGAATCCTGCTTTGCTATTTCAAGTCTTGCTGTGCTTTTCTGTTCTAACATTCATGCTTCCTTCCAATCTGCATGCTTCATTGGTACTTAAGCTGAGCACGCTCATTTTCTTAAGGAGCAAGTCATGTCAACCAGTCTTTGGCATTTGGCATTTACAGCATATGCACGGTAAAAACAGGAGAAAGTTCCACCTCACACAGGTAATCATCCCAATTACCTCCCAATATATTAATATTGGATACCATCAAAAAGAGGCGAAAACTAGAAATCTGTAATTTAAAAATGGCACTCGCCCTCCTGTCAGCAACATAAGATCACATCAATGAGCACAGTTCATTCTCATCCTGAATCATTCATCTCTCTTTGTCAGCTGAACACTACATCAGGACAAACACCCTAAAGCCCTGCTATTTCAGGTATTTCATGATGGCCACAAAGAATTTGGGCTTGGGTTGCTGTCTAATATTGTTCCACCTTCACATTTTTAAATTGCACTTGCGATATTTTCGTACATTATGCATAACTCTACGGATCCCATATTTACTCCATTACTGAGCTAAATGATTCTGAGAGTCATTGAAGTCAGTCTGTGAATTTTTCACGTTAATTAAAACAGGAAATTTTATGGCATTTTCGTAGCAAAACCAGAATGTGTTTACATTCATAAATGAGTTATAATCAGTTCATTTGTATCCAGCTAGAGAGCTAATGATTTGCCAAAGTACATTGCGTAGATCAAAGTATGATCAAATACCGAAAGAACAAGCCAACGGAATCCAAAACACGTGTTCTATATTATAATATTCATGATTTCCTTTTCAGAAGACACTAGTAGCAATCTTACCCCAATTTCGCTACACCTTTAGTCTGTACAGAATTCCAGGGCTCTCAAGTCTCACGCATTGGGCGTGACACTCATGCATTTCAATAAGTTCACACGCTCTCCTGCCACACATGACATTTCTCACGCTGAGAAGTGATTAAACTCGCCGCACATTAGTAGCATGAACTGTAAAACAGATTTGTAATCTATGAATGGATGAGGCGAAGGCAGAGGGCTCTTTTTGAATCCGCAACCTATCAGCCAATCAGAAAATAGGACTTCTTGTTGCCAGGTGAAATAGCAGCGCCGTAATCACGTCTTCCAAACGCACGCGAATGCTATTGTGTGCACACGCCAAAGAAGAGCTGGAAGTGGAAGCCCGAAATCAGGTAATCACTTCATCACTTCTTTTTTTTTTTCAAAAAGTGCTTTTTAAAGTCTAGGAACTATGTAGGATATATTTGCTTTACGGGTCTTTTTTTACCTCAATTCAACAGCTTTGGCGGTTATGGTTAGATGAATTGACTAGTAACTTGTTACGGGGAGAGTGGGGGCTCTCTGCCCTCCGTGTATTTTGGCTGAAAACAAACCCTGCTCCGATCCGGTCTCAGAGGTGGTACCGCAAAATCTCGTCTGTGACTGACAAAATGATACAAATACACAAAATAATTATTTAATTTAGCCTTTATTATACTGGGGAGTCCCAATGAAATTAAAAAAGCACAGATATTGGGGGGAATGAGAGTCGCTTCTTATTTCAGTTTACTGGCGGTGGTGATATTCAAAAACTGATCCTGGTGTGCCATCTAATGATAGAATTTTGTAACTGCGTGCATAAATTTGCAGCTCCTCCTCCACTGGCGGTCACATCTGCACAAAGATACGCCGTTGTTCTTCTTGAATACGCCGAATCCAGATAATCCGTAAATGCATTAAATTGATATTTTAATTTGAAACGAGTAAGTAAGTTGCCAGTGTCAAAGTAACGAAGTGAAAGTAGGGGTTACCTCGGTCACATGGTTAGGTTTGTCACCCGTTTTTTTTTTTTTTTTTTTAATTGCAGACGAACTGACGGGAAAACGAAAATGTTCAAATTGTGTGACATCCCAGCGACGTCATCTCTTGGAAAGAAGAAGGACTTGTAGTGCCAGGTAATTGTTTTCTGCCTAAAAAACTACATTTTGGCCCAAATTCCAAACTTTAAGTGTCTGAAAGATAAGCGTATTGTGAGGTTTTTACGAAATGAACCAAGAGCAAACTCCAGTAAAATACAAAAGGAGGCTTTATTTCTGAAGGGGGAAACCCCCCAACAGAGCTGGCAACAGTACAAAGTCCGCAATCCAAAATCAGAGTCCAAGGGGCGAAATCCAGAGTCATACACAGGGCACCAATCACAAAAATCATAGTCAGACAAAAAGAGGTCAAAAAAACAAGAATGCAGTAACTACAGGGAATAGGCAAAGCTCAACATTAAGGACGGTCCTGTAAGAAAGATAAATCACTATGAATCAAGGTAAGAGAAGCGTGGCACAGGAAACAAGGAAGATCGACCTGACAAGGAAGTGCATAAAACAGACATCTTATATACACATCCGGGGAGAACACATGACCAGGGAGAACAGGTGCAATCAATGGTAACAATCAGGGAGTGACACATTAGGAGTAAACTAATTACATGAATTTGGCTGTAGCCAAAACGCAGACAGGGATCACAAGATAAACCTATGAACAGAACAACAGCTCCAGTCAAGGAGTACTAAAGTGTATAGATTAGAGAAAGGAAAGCACAAAGTATTTGTGGAGATCCACAGAAAATAGCAGCAGAAATAATTGGGGAAAGGAAAGGAGGCGGAGACTAGAATAAGGCGACTGCTGAGAAATCATTAGTCAATTAGTAAGTGCAGCTATACAATCCCAAGTGCTTGTTAGTAAGTTAGTCAAAATATACAAAGTTAGTGTGGGTTAGTAATTAGCGAAAACAATAAACTGTTAGTATGTGTTAGTAAGATAGTAAAGTAAGAGGAAGGAAGACCACGAGATAATGAAAGAAGATTGAAACCCAGAAACCAATAAATCACCTGAATTATTGGCACGCAAGACAAGGGACCGTGAGCAAAGATACACACCTGACTAGACAGGGGAGACAAGGCATGGAAAATAAACATGGTAAGGGGACTATGGAAACTAAAACATGAAAATAAACCAGAAATCCAAATAACCAAAAACACAATGCATAATCCTAAGAATGGTCAGACAAAGCAGTGGTCACTAAATACCAGAATCAATCATCATGGCAAGGCCAGGCACAGAACTTAAACTAGGCATGGACATAAATCATGGGACAAGGCATGGCAAAGACAGAATCGCAACACGTATAGCTTCTTTGAAGACAAAGATTTCCACAGTGTTTTTACGGTTTCATAAACGCATGTAACTAGAGTTATTAACAACACATAAGATAAAGGCCTGCTGCGATCATGAGATGAGATATGTGGCCTGATTTCCAAAATGGGAGCACGGGGCTACACTGGCTAAGCAACATGGGGTTAGTTTGTCAGGGTGCTGAGGTTCCACCACTTGTAGGTCCTGCATTTGGCCTATATTAAAATATTCCAAAGTCAAATATAGGAGCCGATTTATTGTTTTTCAGACACCTATACTGTCTTAATTCAAATGTTTGCATTTACTTTAAGTTTATGATAGAGAACCTATCAGTGGGAATCAGTGGGAATGTTAGCTGCTCCTCTTTGGTGCCATGGTCCTTACTCGTCATCCAAAGGTGGAGAGGAGTGGGTCCAGTGCTTCTCATGCAAAGGGTGGGCACATGAAGACTGTGCAAATGTCAGTGGGCTCGCCTACAAATGTCGTAACTGCTAATCTGATGGTGATTATGCATAAATCATAGCTTGTTATGGTTTGTTGGAAAAATAAAACAGTTCTCACCATTTTTGTTATGAGAATATTGGACTGTCTTTTTCAGCTTCAGCTGATTGCCAACTGCGACAATTTTACCCCATCCATCTGACGAAGTAACCCCGGGTATGGGGCAGGAAGCACTGAGGTTTCAGTTTGCTCAGTAGGGCGCATACTAAACGCTGAAGGTCTCTAAGATATACTCCACAACTGATCCCAAAGCACAAGCTCCAATATGCTCAAAACCATATGAATAAGCCACAGAAATTTGGGGATATTGTTCTTGGGAGTGATGAAACAAAACTGGAATATTTTGGGCTAATGAATCAGTGGTATGTCTGCGGGAGGAATAAAAAAGCATATGCTGAAAAGTACACCCTGTGTACAGTGAAGAAGCCATCTTAGGTTATTGTCCAAAATGTATACTGTTGACAAATGCTTGTTCCACCACTGCAATAGCTAAGCTCATAAAGACTCAGTTTGAGAACGACCGTTCAGACCAGGATTTAGCACACAGTCCACGAGCATTCGCCCTCCTAGAAGAGATGGCTAGAAAATAATGAAATAGCTAAAAATCAGTGGCGTGCAGTCAGATGTTCAAAGGGCCTTCAGTAACCTCACCCTTTACTGCTCAGTTGACCTCAAGCTGTTCTCGTTTAAATTTGCCTGATTAACAATCAAACAATTTATCAACTTAACAACCAAGACCAATACTTGACCTATAATAAGAAATGATAATAAAAAAGTGAATGCTTATTACCAACATTTCTATAATTGGCATGTAAGAATGACAATATAAATGCAACAAGTGTTTGCCACTAACATGGCAATATCCCCCGCCGCCTCAATTTTACGTGTCGTACGGACGGACAGACGGAGCCCAATGCTATATCCACCGCTTCACGATAATCACACAGCGGGGAATAAAAATCCAAAACTTTCCATGACTTTGCAGCATTTATTTTTGCTGTCCTTACAATCGTCACTCAGCTGTGCATCATGCCTAACAACACCCTTTAGCCATGACAACATTGAGAATATTAAACTGATTCTCGTGGCTTATAGCTTAATGTATAACAATGCTATCAAAAATAATTAGACTGTCCTCGGTTCTGCCAATTAGTCTGAGCAACTGTTACCAATCAGGACAGTCAAACTGTGAGAGGTAGAGGTTATTAAGCATTGAAAGGTGAGGTTTTCTGAAGGCCATTGTCACTGCTGACGGGCTGCTACTGCAAAAAATCTTCCCCCGTGCCAGATGGCACAGTCATCATGTTGTCTCATGAAGATTCCAACCACAGTTAGCAGTGGCACTGTTTGAATTAGACCCGACTCCTCGGTTCTCATTCATGCAACACAATGTGCTGCAGAAGCAAGATAGACCAGTAAATCACAACTTTTTTTTAAATTGAGTTCTGATTACGAGGCAAACTTCCCCAGACATTTCTGTAAACTTGTTTTATGTCACGACTCACAGAATACCCTGGACATTCTGAAAAGGATTTTGGAAGTGGAAAAATTCTGCAAAGTTTGCAAAGTTTACTCATAACCTACAGGGAGTGCTCTGAGAACTGAAATCCATTTGTGAAATCCATTGTGACTCATAATGACTCCAGACTCCTAGCTTTTACAGCATGAGGAATACCGAGCCGTATTAGTCGCCAGCTCCAGGATCCATCCATCATCTCAAAGCTAATTGGCCAGCCAGCCTCCTGCACCTGTAGGGATTCAACATTTCCTCACGAAGCCCATCTGTACTGCACTCACCGCGGCCGTTCTCCACGTCCTGCGAGGCGATGACGAATCCGAACCCCTCGCCGGGCCTCCTGCGCAGCTCCACCTCCAGGGCCTGAGACAGCAGCGGGCTCCGCTGTTCCTCCGAGCCCCGGGCCCCCGCCCCCAGGGGCCCCGCGGCCGCGCCTCTCTCGGCCGGCCCGCCCCCCTCCTCCGCCCCCATCCAATCTCGTGGCTCCATAGTGAGAGTGACGGGCACGGAGTCTAGGAAGCTGGTGCTTTGCACCAGGGAGGGCGTGTCCAGGGCAGGGGAGGGGGGCGTGAGCATGGGGTGGGGGGGCACCAGGGCATCTGACGGGGGGGAAGAGCCGTCAGAGGTGAAGGAGAGAAGAGGAGCGCGGAGGAGAGGTGGGGGGGTCCTTTTGGAGGCGTTTGGGGATATGGGTGAGGACAACATGCCTAAGGAGGACAGAGCGAGGCGGAACGAGACACAGAGAGGGAAAGAAATGCAGAGATCACTTCTCAGCAGCGATAATGATAACAGCGGTAAAATCGATTCATCACCTCCATAGTCTAAATGTTTGTTTAATTACATGAGCTCCCTAGTGCAGGTTATGTAAAAGATAAACACAAGCGAGATTAAGCCACACCGTAACAATGTGCGTTTCAGCAGGTGTTTTGCCATCTCGCAGTTTACGGACAGTTCTTACCCCCTCTGTAGACGAGCAGAACCACCTCTCCCTGTTTGGTATGTTCCTGCAGCACTCTTTGGACCTAATCAAACACGAAACAACAGTTCTGTGGTCACCTGCCAAAAACTACATCGTCAACTCCGATTGACACAAAACACCCAAAAAGCTGCACAGCTCCCTGCTCCCTCCCATAAAGGAGAGCAGTACGCTGGGATTTTTCTGTTACTTGGAGATAAGAGGTTTAAACCATAATATGCAATGTCTGAGGAATAGTCTGATTTTTGTCAAATGGAATTAACAGTCGTGCCTTAACTTAAGCTCAAAGAATATGGATAAAACAAACACACAAGAGATAACATTGAGAAATACTAGCTCATTAAGGTCTTTCATGACTAAACACTTATGACATGCTGGGCTTTATTTCGTAGAGCTGTTAGTGCTGGAATGCATTGTGTGCTCGGCGAATTGTTCGACTGTTGTTCACTTGCCTCTTATAAGACCCAACTGAAAAGAAATTTTATGGAAGAAAAAATTGCCAAGGTATACTTGACCTATGTTTGACCGAAAAAATTGGCAAACTGCGCATCATTCCTGTCAGTACATAGAAGACAGCTCAATACTGCAGAGTAAATAAACGTAACCCTCATAATTCACCCATTTTATAAATTTAAAATCAAACCAACTATTTGAATAGCTTAATAGTTGCCTCTCCCTGAGCTTGTTGGCCAGGTCTGAAAAAAATTCTAAAGGCTTCTCAGTTTGAAAATATGTTTTCTTTTTCCAGCTCAAGTCCTGCGCTGCCAAGAAAAGAGTCCGCTGGCAGAAAAGTGGTTTTATCAAACGCGCGGTAAGCAGACTGAATGGGTAATTTGATGTTGGGAAATAGAGCTATTAATCTGATTGAAGTTTACTGACAAAAATATAGGATCAGTATAGAAAAAAACAAGGGGTTAACAATGGATTCAAATAATCAGCTCAGTCCAGACCTGAATTTCAATCAGGTGTGTCAGCAGTCTTTAATTAACCTAATAAAAATAAGTCATAATCTTTCCGTTCCCCTTTGAAGAGGTCAGCAGTCACTAAATCTAAATCTTAAAAAAGAATAACACCTCATCTACTTAAAGTCAAAAACATTGATAGACAAGACCAACTCCTCCCAGATAATTTCAGTGGTTGCTGCCATCGTCTGTCCAGGTTGGGGTCTTGAAATTCTATTAAGGTAAAGTAACTTAGTGAGCAGTTCATCCACTAGACATGATTTTTTTTTTTTTGTGCAGAATGGGTTGCCGCGAACCTGCTTCTCTTGTGGTAAAAAGATGAATGTTCCATCTTCCAACTTTTGAAGAATTCTCTGAATATTTAGGTGTGCAAGAGGCTCTCTCTGCGTTAATGCTGCAGTGAGGAACCTGTACTGTTCTGTTGCACTGTAAACGCTGTAGAACCTGAATATTTGATTTGGCTCACAATAGATGTCAAAAATCATATTGTTGGAACACGTGCCCATTACGCGGATAAAATCTGAATGTTTGGGTGATCTGACACAATCCAGAGCCAGCAGTTAACTTTTATAATCCTACAGCCTGCTGGTGAGCGTGGCATCCTTTGTTCTGTTCACAGCAGGAAGCCGGAGCAATTCCGTCCAGGCTGCCCTGTGTTCCTCAGAGTTCCATCACTGGTCCCATTGAAATTTAAGCCCAATTATATTAATCAGCTTAAAACAATCTAAATCTCGGTCAAATTCATAATGTTTATGTTCAATATCCGATAAAGGAACCACTTATACATTTATAACACAACTGAACTTTAATACTCCATTTTAAAGCTTTTACATGTCAACTGCATCATTTTAGCACATATTCCTATCATATTTGGTCTTTTTATTCTCGGGGAAATCTAAGGAATTGAATGAAACATGTTTCATTTCCCTTGAGATTATGTTTCACTCTCTTTTTGGAAAGCTCCTGAAAAGCTTGTTAGAATTTGCGCGGGCAATTGCCCTGGTGGTAACACCTTCGCGAGTGCAACTCTGATTCGGCCTCTACCTTGTTCGGAGGCGTGGCCTTGGTCCTTTAAAGGTACAAGACCCTAACTGGCCTGGCTCTTCTTTCCTGCCTCTTCTTTGTCAACATCCGACGCGCGTAGGTGAGTTGTGGAAAAGTCACATGACTCCTTGCTCTGTGGAGCGAGGGGGCATTTGAGTTCTCCCCGACCACGTGGGGCGACTTTAGCTCTGCGTGGCCTTTCATCTTTTCCAGGTATGAAAATATTCTAAATCCTTCTAAATTATATGTAACTGGTAATTGGCTTAGCGTTGATTTGTTTGATCCAAGTTGTGCCTACCTGGTAATTAAATTATTGTTATTCCTTTTCTAGCTTGCGTGGTCTGTATGACTCTTAACTCTTGTACATTCTTTGTAGCTACGTTGCGCCAGAGACTTAGGGGTTATGCTCAACTAAAGACTGACTGATCAGCGGCTTTGGGATGAGAATAGGTTTTAATAAAGTTAGATAGGCAGCCAGGATCTACCAACTTAAGGATTCATATTTGCCGGCTCCCGGATTTTTAGCCTGAAAGAAACCCATAAGACGAAACGTTGGTTATCTGTTGAAAATTCATATTAACGGAGCCCATGGGCGGATTGAATCTGGGTTCACTGTAATTCAAGCCAAAAGATGCTGTTGCAGTGATGGCAGACTTCTAATTCGCTGGTATTACCGACGAACCTAATCTGCGGGAATAATACTGACACCCGGGGGTTTATATTTCAGTGACGTAGGCTTTCATTTATGAGTCCGGGGATAATCTCCCCAAAGTTTGCGCATGCTGTTCCAAAACTATCAATTCTAATTCTAATTTGGAGTCAGATATTTTACGAGGATACAACTAAATTTGGTATGCTAACTGTTTGATGGAGTCAGATTGATTGTAACCATTGCGTTTCTATGCCCCGTCCAAAGACGGTGAAGATTATTCATTTTATTGTGATTCACCCCAGCCAGAAGAATGCTCTAATTAAAGTTAGACCAAGAGAACACGCGAGTCCTTCACCTCGCTGCAATGTTCCATCGTTGGTATTGTTTTGTGAGGTCTTACAACGCATGTAGCCTATGGCCAGGACATGAGGGTCAACAGTTACTGAATGAAAATCACATTACTTGAGAAGACCATCAAAATTCCATACCTAATGCAGTTTCAAAACATTATATTCAGCACCAAATAGGGAGATAAAAATTCAGGTGATGCGATGCAAAACAAAACTGTGTTGACACTGATATCTGCCCATACTCATGCTCCCGCCCCACAGCTGCAAGCACTTAGGAGGCAATATGGGAAAAAGAAACATTTGAAGCTAGCCATTTTATTCGCCTAACTAACCCTGAAGAAAGGGTCAACTGGAGTCCATTTTTTCTAACTTTACCTCCCTCAACCTTGCATCTGAGGACACATGAAACCAGCTGGTCTCAGTGCTGTAACAATTTAAGGCAATTCCTTAGTGTCTGCAAAACAAGACAAGCTTATTTTAACAAAGCACTCAAAAAGCATAAGAAGCTGGTTTCCAGTCTCGCAAAGCCCGTCTCTGGTAGGTTGTAGTATGACTTCCCCTGGGACATCAAAAGGGACACAGAATCAAAACCAGTCAAAAAAAGTACATGATTACTTCAAGAGACGCTTCATGCTACATACTAGCCATGCTAGGCCAATAATTGAAGTCAATGAACAAGATGCTAATTAGATTGAGCAGCCTTAATCCACTGAATACTGTTCATCATCCTCACGAGCTTAGCATGTAGCATTAAGACCATCTACTTATATGTGATTTGTCAGATGTGAAGTAGCAGGTGGACCAATGTACACTGAACAAAAATATAAACGCACGAACAAATATTTTTAGTTATTTTTATGTCATAAAATAAAGTACATATCCCAAAATAACAGTACATATTTCTTAACAAATCAGCTTTAATTAGCGAGCATTGCAATCATTTTAAAGCAATAGTCCTGCAGTAATGGCAGTAAGAGCACAATGGGGGTCAATGGGCCAAGTTCACAGACATCAGTAACGCGTGTGTCCACCATTAGCCTCGCGTAGAGCTGTACACCGGCGACGCATGCACATCACCAAGTTGTCAATTGTGGGCTGGGGGATGTTGTCCCATTCCTCCTGGAGTGCCACTCGCAGTTAGCGAATGTTCTGGGGAACTGGAACCCGGTGGCGGACACTGTGGCATGTTGACAAGTGACAAAAGTGAACATTTTGGTGTGCCCTTTTATTGTCCCAAGTCTAAGGAGTGTCTGTGTAATGGTCACGCTGTGTGATCAGCACCTAGACATTCCACACCTGTCTCATGGGTGGATTAGCACTAATACACCTAATGTCTGATTCTCACCAGTGTGCACAAAATGTATCACATGGCTTGAAAGACATCACCAATAGATACATCTGAGCAAAATATTGCGTCATATAATGATTTGCATGTCATGCAGTATCAATGTATTTGTACGTGCATTTATATTTTTGTTCAGTGTATATGCGCGAGGGCATAGAAAAACAGGATTTTCATAATATGGGGCCTTTGAAATTGGCATTCAATTCTGTTCCGAGCAACCAGCTGAGATTTGTGTGACAAACAGCTGTAATAACTAAGAGTCAGTTTCCTGCTCTAATATCACAGTTGCCTGCTGTAATCCCACGGAACTGAAATAATACTGAAACGGTACCTGGGCAAAGCTGAGGCTCTGCACGTCTGCTCCGTTGATCTTGATAATGGCGTCCCCTGCCTGCAGGGAGGGGCACTGGCGCCGATCCCACACCCTCTTCACGAGCGCCAGCCGGCCCCCCTGCCCCCCCGCCGTCACGCTGAACCCCATGCCGCTCCCCTCCTTGCTCCTCCCCAACGCCACCGGCACCAACTCCCCCCCTACCCCAGCCCCGCCCCCGCCCGTCACCCCGGGAGACGGAACACTCCCTGGGCTGGCCCCGCCCCCGGTCCCGCCACTGCTGCTGTTGCTGCTGCAGCCGTTGAGGCCGCAGGGCGGGGCGTCGGTGGGCGGGGCCATGAGCAGGGGGGCGGGCTGGAGCTGGAGGAGGCGGGAGTGAGCCCCGCCGGGGGAGCTGCCCACCTCAGGCTGCGGCAGCGGCAGCGGCAGCTTGGAGACAGGCAGCGTGGCAGCAGACAGGTCGTTGTCCGATGATTTGGGGGTGTGGAAGAGAGGGCGGGGAGGCGCTGGGAGGGAGTTGTTGTTATGGTTATGGATCAGTGAGGCCCTGAATGGATGAGCAGAAGGGATGAAGAGCAAAGTCATTTCACATCTGATGCAGCTTAGTTAAGGCTGTCACAATTAATGCACAGTCAGTTCATTTTAAAATGCGTTACTTAATGATGTTAACAAATAAAATTCATAACTAGATAAATTCAGTCGCCACAGGGACCAAATCGTGTATCTCCTCGATCCCCAATTTTCGAACAAAATGGATGCCGGCAGCTAAATTGGACGTACTAAATTGAGTATTGTCACAAATGAGCCTATTGTTCTGCCCAGTTTATTGGGAACAACTCACACAAGGCCTCAGCAGTTCCCAGGATTGCGACTGTGTTCCTGTTAAACCCTTCCGGCCAATTATCTGACAGTTCTGCTCAGTGAAAGTGATCATGTGACCTCTGCCCCAGGATGCCACTGTCCAGACGCAGACATGCCCCATTACCAAAAGCATTATATCACCTGAACTGAACTGTGCTCATTCCGCTCTGGGCTCCATCCCTTCCTGTCATTACCGTATTCCAACCAATAAACACCTTCACTGGGTTAAACTCAGACTCTACATCCGCTCTCCTGTCTGAATCATAGCAGCTATCGCTACTATGTCACAACAGAAGTAATTTGGAAATTCTGCGTTAAATCTGTTTAGTTTATCTGTGAATCACTCATCATGCCAAGCACAAATCCCAACAGCTGAGCAACAAGCTACTTATCTGGTTACTGGCTACCATCTCAAGTATGGTTTCATTCAACATTGTACTGTAGTAATTTCATGTAATGAATACAGAATTTAATTTAACCCATCTCCAGTGATAAGCTACTTTTCTAACCTTGTATTAGGCTGTTTATGGTAGTACACAGGCCTCAGGCCAACCGTCTAGCAAGGCAATGATGACACTACTTTATCAAATAAAAGTGAAGACACAAGTTACACAACAAGCCCCAAAGGCTGGAATCAAACAAACATGTCAACACTGATTGAAATGGAATAAAGCCTTGAAGGAGGATGAAACTTTCTGGATATTAGTATGCTTCCTCATCTTTCATGTAGGTTATATTCCCCATAAAAACCCTTTCTGACAGCAGCTACCCTGGGTTAGAAAATGAAATTTAGCAGAAGTTACAAGAACAGTTACAAGGATTTTTCACTGAAATTTGAACGTGTTATCACCGAGAAAGAGTTGGTCCTTGTGTGTGTGTGAATGGGTGTGTGTGTGTGCGTGCGTGCATGTGCGTGTGTGAATGTGAGAGAGAGAGAGAGAGAGTTTTAACCCTATCTAGACTGGGTTTTTTGGGCTTTCCTGAGGCCGGGGAGGCTTATTACTAAACGACATGGCATATGGCCACCAAATTTGCAGGGGATGATGTACATGTAAACCTAAATCACTACAATCATTTTGGTATTATTATGACCTATAATGACACCATTAGGACATCACATTTCCATTATCCAGAATGCTTTTCTTATTTTATCCCATCGTGCACCAGCATCGAGAGGCCATAAAATACACTAAATTTCTATTTATGTACCCTGAAAATAGTTTTTCATTTTCTAAGAATGTCTGAGAATGAAGTTCAGAAAGAAAAGAAAGTAAACTTATCAAGGATTACAGGTTTGCGTAAGCAAAACTTGCTCTGTTCTTACTGTCAACTTCTTTGTGTTTAGTATATTGATTTCAATGTAGAGCCTAAGACCACCTTAATAATGGGAAAAAAATGTCTATTTGTTGGTAGTAGAAGCTTTCAGCATAGGAAAATAAAATAAATTCAATGATGTCATCAAATTAGCATAAATTAATTCTACTTAAAGCTGACATTTAAGATCTTGTAAATATAATGGAATAAGTATACGTTAAAAAGAAAATCTGGAAATTACATTGATGAAACCGAAATCTGCAATTTTTTGTCAGGTATACCTGTTAGAAAACCGTAGCCATGGAAAGGCAAAGATGGTGGACTTGACTTATTGGTATAAAATTGTTCCCAGACAAGTTTTAGGAAAAGTTACCATGTTCGGTAGTCCTAGCTCGAGCCATTCAGAAATTATACGATGTGAAAATTGGCGCGGGCATAAAAAGCCCCCCTCCCCCTTCGGTCTAGATAGGGTTAAGACAGTTCAGTGCTTTCTGTTCTATGAGATTAGGAAAGCTTGTTTCTCAGTCATTTTAAGCACTGGCCATATCTGTGTATTAGGACGACTGAAGGCTTATCGAAGGGCGATTTTGTCCTTAGAGCTTTGTAAGGCGCATATTTTTTCCCTGATGATTAGAGTGTTGCTACCTTGTGCCCTGAACACATTCGTCCAGCAGTTCTGATCATAGGCTTTACTGTTCGTGTAAAGTGGAAGTCCAGCCTCTTTCCAAGTCACCCAAGTATAAGAAAACTCTCAAAAGTGAGACAGATTATTGGTGTGCTTGGTTCAGCAATCACCGAACTGTTCTTGGGCATGCTTATTATTACGAGAATTCTCATGCATACAATTAGAATGATTTGAATTGCATGTAACATCTACTCCAGTGTTTAAGATGCCAAGACTCATAGCAGTGATTTTGATACCCCCAAAAACTCCCAAGACATTTAAGGTTTCTTCAGGTGAAAAAATCCCATAGAAAAATAATGATGCAATGTTGACGGTTGCAATATCACAATACCCTCTGACAGCTGAACTGGCCTCGACAGCTGATGAAAGCACACAAGTCTCCCCATAAAATTGTGTAGCACTGATTTCCCTGCATTATCCAAGTAGTGAAACTGATGTCCATTTTAGCAGTTATCAATACCTGGTAACCGCTCCACCAATTGTCACACTACTGCAACCAAATAACAAGGACCGGGTGGGCCATGACAACTACGGAGGGTCTAGGAACCATCTACTGGATGATAACAACCACCGAGCAACACCCTAACTACCATAACTACACCCAAGAAACCACCTATTTTACCATGGCAACCACATAATGCGACCTGAGCAACCACCTAGTATGGTGCATTATCACCAACATCAGCATAGGAACTGAATTTTACTGCCTTAACAACTATGCAGTAACATCTCAGCAATGGCCTAGTAAACTCATGCAGCCACCTCACAGTAACTTGTATCCACCAAATAACATCTGAGAACTAGCAGCTGTGTAGCAATTAAGAACCAACTTTTCTAAGGATAGACACATTGGATCGTTGACCCCCCTGGATTGGGCTGAAATTTTTTTTGTGAGATGGTTATGGTACCCAAACTTCAAAACCCAAACCGTTCCATTGTTGACCTCTTATAACCAAAGTTACAGCGCCCCCTATTTTGAACCCCGGGGCAGTAGCAAAAAAGTTACAAGTTACCACCCCTCTAATTCATAACTTTGAGGGTGTCCTAGTTCTTAGTTTCTTGATATGGAGACTATGTGGAGGGTACAGTACAATAATACTGTTATTTTACTGGGGCACCTTCAAAGTTGGCCAATAGGGGGCGCTCAAAATGCTGCGGGCTGAAAATGGCTTAAATTAGGCCTCCCATTATTTTGAAACTTTGAGGGTATCCCACAAATTTTATTGCAGGCATTGATAATGTGGGAGGTGTCTGATAGGTTTGTTCTGTTATTTCAGTGGGACACCCTCAAAGTTGAGAGAAAAAGGGGTCCAAAAAGGGTCCTGACGCAAAAAAGGGTAAAAAGAGGTCTTTTCAGGACCCAATTTCTGAAAACTTTGAGGGCGAATTCATAAACAAGTTACAGCATATGAAAGGCATAGACCGAAATGTTAAAACAAAACAAGAAAATAACTGGGATCTCCTGTTATGAACTTTCAGTAACAAAAAAACAAAATTGCACTTGGCGGCAGTCACTGTTCAAATACTAGGGCACCATAAGGCCTACCGATAGCCAAGTAGCCTACTGTTGAGCCACAAACAAAATCTACTTCTTTTTTAAAAACAGTTTCTGAGGTTTTCTAGAGTAGCTGTACAGCACCCTCCATAATTATTGGCACCCCGGTTAAGATGTGTTCTTTAGCTTCTCATAAATTTCAGTTTTTTTCTAAATAATATAGGACCACAATGACAAAAGAGGAAAATCCAACCTTTAATTCAAGTGCATTTATTCAGTGGGAAAAAAATCCCACATTAAGAAATAATTATTTTTCATCAAATCATGTATGCCACAATTACTAGCACCCCTGATGTTAATACTTTGTACAACCCCCTTTTGCCAACAAAACAGCACCTAATCTTCTCCTATAATGTTTCACAAGACGGGAGGATACAGAAAGAGGGATCTACGACTATTCCTCTTTGCACAATCTCTCTAAATCATCCAGCAACCTGGGTCCTCTCCTCTGCACTCTCCTCTTCAGCTCACTCCACAGGTTTTCAATGGGGTTGAGGTATGGGGACTAAGATGGCCATAGGAGGAGCTTGATTCTGTGTCTGGTGAACCATTTCTGTGTAGATTTGGCCACATGTTTAGGGTCATTATCTTGCTGAAAGACCCAGTGATGACCCATCTTCAGCTTTCGGGCAGAGGCCACCAGATTTTGATTTAAAATGGCCTGGTATTTCAAAGCGGTCATGATGCCATGCACCCTAACAAGGTTCCCAAGACCTCTGGAAGAGAAAGAGGCCCACAGCATCACCGATCCTCCCCCATACTTCACAGTCTGCATGAGGTGCTTTTTTGCATACTCATCTTTTGTGTTCCGCCAGACCCACATAGGCCCGTATTCAGAAACGGAACTCGCACTAATTAAGTGTGAGCCCGTACTAAAACTTAGTTCGTGTCAGGTTATACTAAATGAGTCAGAGGTTGCCCTAATACTCATCTGCTTTCAGAGACCTCACTCACACTGAAAATAGCGTCTCTCTCTGAGCGAAGGTTGAGTGCAGGGAGCACCTCCCTTGAGCCGCACTAACTTTCCCCGGTATTTCGTTGTCAGGGCTTTCAGGTGGTTACAAACATTGGAAACTCTGAATCATTTACAGCCACACGTTCGATGCAATTGCAACTACGCAAATTTTAACTATAACGATGATAACGATGCCAGTAAATTACTAACAGACCTCCTGGTTTCAGTGTTTACGAACTACACTGTGGTGAACTCAAGGTTAGCATTTGTGTTCCCACCAGTGGCTATTGGTGAACTGGCAATAGGGGAAGCTCAAAACCATCCCTTAAATATAATGATTGGACATGACCTGTTTTCTATTCATTTAAATTACCATTGCAGAAACTCCGAAAACTCTCATCATTATCAGGTTTGGCCAGTTTTCATTAATGACGCATATCAGTCAACTCTCACACATTCGGATTTCTCACGCTTTTCTTTACTCATGGGTTGGAAAATTCGGCGCTCAGTGGCTGGTGGGGCACATGTGGATTGGTCTGCGAGGCTCATGTAGCTGCAAGTCGTGAGAGTCCATTCTTTTCTACATTCTTAATTAACCTCTGCCGAGGAGGTATATGTTTTCGGTGCCGTTTGTTTGTTGGTTTGTTTGATTGTTGGTTTTTTGTTGGTTTGTTTGTGTACAACATAACTCAAAAACTTATGGCCGGATTTTGACGAGAACTGCTGAGATATACGCCAAAGTTCAAGATTTAAAGTCTTTCCAATGGGCCGGAGTTCCAATCGCCATGCTTTTGGCTGGCGGAGGTTCTGCGCTCTCTGAGTGCTTTTCTAGTTGCTGAATGTAGAAGGAAATATCTGGCACGTTTCACAGCTTGTTGCTCAGTGAACCTCGCGGGCTGTCCTGCGCCTTTCGCGAGCCACTCGACCACAGAATTTATGAAAACATGCTGATATTTTACATTGTCATTTATGCGCAAAAGAACGCCTCAATTTTGTGAATTAACGTATAATAACACTATTAACTAGAACCGGCACTCGGTAGAGCGCATACCTTCGCCGACGCCACTGAATCCCTCGCCACTGGCGTTGGTTTCATGCCGATCAGATAAAAATTGACTGAGATATGGCCGAAAGTCGGTTTTGACCTTTTCGTGGCCTTGACCTTGACCTTTGACCCGATCACTCCCAAAATCTAATCGATTGATCCTCAGGTCATGCCAAATCAACCCACCAAATTTTATGAAATTCCGTACGGTACTTTTTGAGTTATTCGATACACATACAGACAGACACACAAACAAATAAATACACGGAGATCAAAACATAACCTTCGTCAGCGAAGTCGCTGGCGAAGGTAAAAATTAATTTGACTATCATTTCACCAATTAGTCTGTGAAACTTTCTAATCAAGAACAGAAAACTGAGACGGGTTTAGGTCATTCAGCAATGAGGGGTGAGGATTGAGCGTCCCTTTGCAGCAGCTGACGCACCGCCTGTGGTACCCAGTTCCCACTACTGTCAGTTATGCTCAAGTGGCGTTTGTGAATAGCAATTGGCGAGGAGTGGAACCGCTCTCTCAGTTAGTCGTTGGTCGATCTCATTCTCACACTCCAGTAACATTTCAATTGTACTCACTATATGGTGAGTGGAGGGTGAGTGTGAGTGTCGTTTCTGAATACGGGCCTTAGAGTATTTATTGCCAAAAAGCTCTATCTTGGTCTCATCTGACCAAAGCACGCGGTCCCAGTTGAAGTCTCAGTACCGCTTAGCGAACTCCAGACGTTTGCGTTTATGATTGTGAGTGAGAAAAGGTTTTTTCCGAGCGTGCCTCCCTAACAGCTTGTTGGCATGTAGATGGCACCTGATGGTTGTTTTGGAGACTTTGTGACCCCAAGATGCTACCATTTGGAGCAATTTTTTAACAGTGAGCTTTGGAGAACTTTTTATTTCTCTTACCATCCTCCTCACTGTGCATGGTGGCAAAATAACCTTGCGTCCTGGCTTGTTTACCACTGTTCCAGTTGTTTTAAACTTCTTAATGATTTTTCTGACAATAGATATGGGCAGGTGCAGGCGAGTGACTATTTTCTTGTAGCCATTGCCTGACTTGTGAAGGTGGACCACATCTGCCTTACTTGAATGGTGTGTTCCTTTGTCTTTCCCATGTTGAAGAGTGGATAAGAGAAACGGTCTCTGTGTCACGTCATATTTATACCCCAGGGAAACAGGAAGTGATGAATTACTAATTAAATGTTTCGAGATACTCTGATCAACTTTGTACACTACTGTAGAAATGACAGAAATACTTCAATTACATTTATTTCCGAGGAATCATTAGGGGTGCCAATAAATGTTGAAATGGTGATTTTATGAAAAATAATTATTTCTAAGGCAGGTATTTTTTTCTCTTCAAATTCACTTGAGTTGAAGGTTACATTTTTCTACAATTTTCAGTGTGAGAGTATGCTTCTGCAATAAAAAGTGAATTTATTTTCAGGCTTTTAACCAGGGGTGCCGATAATTATGGCGCTGTATCTTAAATTTTGCTTCCATGCTGTTTGAGACTTCAGGAGTCACATGGGTGCACTTCGAGGTCACCGAGTGCAAATGCACAACTAAGTCAACATTGCATGCATGTTTTGGCTCATTTGCTCAAAGGAGGTGACAGGCTTCACATCTAAGCTAGATGTTTTCTGGATGTCAGTTTCACTTTTGAAATTTCACTTTTAACCCGCTAACCAGTTGGCTGTCCACCTAGCTAGCTATTGCATTACAGAGTTCAATATCACTTTCGCATTGGAAGCTATGTTGCTCACTTGCTAGCTATTTCAGTAGCCTATTAGCGATAAATTGTTGACTTTTATTTCATTTTATGGGCTATGTGTAGGGTAACCACATTCATTGTAGTGAACGCTAGCTATTGACAAGCTGGCTAGCAAACTAATGCACAATTCAACATATTTTCCTAGACACCGGCAAGTCTGGAGGCCAAAGGTCAATCGTTCCCTACTCTCGCTGATAAACTTCGCTGACACTGGAATAGCGAGCTAAAAGTCTTGAAACAAATGTAACCTAAGGAGTCAGTTGAGTGCAGAGTAGTACGTTACGTGCAGGGATATTTTGTGCTGCGGCCTGCCACAGTGGGTTACAGTAATTTTATACCGCCATGGAACGCGGCTAAGCCAATCACATTTAAGGATTGGAAGCACCCATTTTACAAAACCCAAAACCAGTGCAGTTGGCACGTTATGTAAATCGTAGATAAAAACAGAATACAATGATTTGCAAATCCTTTTCAACTTATATTGAATTGAATACACTGCAAAGACAAGATGTTTAATATTCAAACTGAGAAGCTTTATTTTTTTTTTGCAAATAATCATTAACTTAGAATTTAAAGGCTGCAACACATTGCAAAAAAGTTGGCACAGGGGCCTTTTTACCACTGTGTTACATCACCTTTCCTTTCAACGACACTCAGTAAACGTTTGGGAACTGAGGAGACCAATTTTTGAAGCTTTTCAGATGGAACTCTTTCCCATTCTTGCTTGATGTACAGCTTAAGTTGTTCTACAGTCCAGGGTCCCTGTTGTCGTATTTTACGCTTCATAATGCGCCACACATTTTCAATGGGAGACAGGTCTGGACTGCAGGCAGCCAGTCTAGTACCCGCACTCTTTTACTACGGAGCCATGCTGTTGTAACACGTGCATTTGCTGAAATAAGCAGGGGCGTCCATGAAAAAGACGTTGCTTGAATGAAAACATATGTTGCTCCAAAACCTGTATGTACCTTTCAGCATTAATGGTGCCTTCACATATGTGTAAGTTGCCCATGCCTTGGGCACTAATACACCCCCATACCATCACAGATTCTGGCTTTTGAACTTTGCGCCTATAACAGTTGGGATGGTTCTTCTCCTCTATGGTCCGAAGGACACAACGTCCACAGTTTGCAAAAACAATTTGAAATGTGGACTTGTCAGATCAAAGAACACTTTTCCACTTTGCATCAGTCCATCTTAGATAAGCTTGAGCCCAGCGAAGCCGGCGGCTTTCGCTTTGCATTGTAGAGTTTTAACTTGCACTTGCAGATGTAGCGACGAACTGTAGTTACTGACAGTGGTTTTCTGAAGTGTTCCTGAGCCCATGTGGTGATGTCCTTTACACACTGATGTCGGTTTTTGATGCAGTACCGCCTGAGGGATCGAAGGTCACGGGCATTCAATGTTGGTTTTCGGCCTTGTCGCTTACGTGCAGTGATTTCTCCAGATTCTCTGAACCTTTTGACGATATTACGGACCGTAGATGATGAAACCTAAATTTCTTGCAAAAGCTTGTTGAGAAATGTTGTTTTTAAACTGTTCGACAATCAGCTCATGCATTTGTACACTAAGTGGTGACCCTCGCCCCATCCTTGTTTGTGACTGACTGAGCATTTCAGGGAAGCTGCTTTTATACCCAATCATGGCACCCACCTGTTCCCAATTAGCCCGTTCACCTGTGGGATGTTCCAAATAAGTGTTTGATGAGCATTCCTCAACTCTCTCAGTCTTTTTTGCCACTTGTGCCAGCTTTTTTGAAACACGTTGCAGGCATCAAATTCCAAATGAGCTAATATTTGCAAAAAATTACAAAGTTTACCTGTTCGAACATTAAGTAACTTGTCTTTGCAGTGTATTCAATTGAATATAGGTTGAAAAGGACTTGCAAATCATTGTATTCTGTTTTTATTTACGATTTACACAACGTGCCAACTACACTGGTTTTGGGTTTTGTATAATAGAGAAATGACTTACAATCAAAAGTGAAATTGACATCCAGAAAACAAGAATAGAAAACATATAAGCTTGGAAGTGAAGCCTGTCACCTCCTTTGAGCAAATGAGCCAAAACATGCATGCAATGTTGACTTGTTTGTGCATTTGCACTCGGTGACCTCAAAGTGCACCCATGTGACTTCTGAAGTCTCAAACAACATGGAAGCAAAATTTAAGATACAGCTACTCTAGAAAACCTCAGGAACTGTTTTTAAAAAAGGAGTCGATTTTGTTTAGGGCTCAACAGTAGGCTACTTGGCTATCGATAGGCCATATAGCGCCCTAATATTTGAACAGTGACTGCCGCCAAGTGCAATTTTGTTTTTTGTTACTAAAAGTTCATAACAGGAGATCCCAGTTATTTTCTTGTTTTGTTTGAACATTTAGGTTGTTGCCTTTCAAATGCTGTAACTTGTTTATGAATTCACCTTCAAAGTTTTCAGAAATCGGGTCCTGAAAAGACCTCTTTTTACCCTTTTTTTGAGTCGGGACCCTTTTCGGTCCCCTATTTCTCCCAACTTTGAGGGTGTCCCACTGAAATAACAGTATAAACATATCAGACAGCTCCCAAATGAACAATACCTGCAATAAAATTTGCGAGATACCCTCAAAATTTTGAAATAATGGGAGGCCTAATTTAAGCCATTTTTAGCCTGGAGCTTTTTGACCGCCCCCTATTGGCCAACTTTGAAGGTGTCCCAGTAAAATAACAGTATTATTGTCCTATACCCTCCACAGTCTCCATATCAAGAAACTAAGAACTAGGACACCCTCAAAGTTATGAATTAGAGGGGTGGTAACTTGTAACTTTTTTGTTACTGCCCCAGGGGGTCCAAAATAGGGGGCGCTGTAACTTTGGTTATAAGAGGTCAACCATGGAACGGTTTGGGTTTTGAAGTTTGGGTACCATAACCATCTCACAAAAAGAATTTCAGCCCAATCCATTGGGGTCAACAATCCGGGCTGTCTGAACCTTAGAAAAATTGGTTCTTAAGAACATAATGGCAGCTCTTGAGACGGGACAGCAATCACACTACACTCCTTAATGCACAGGTAAAAACCCAATTCAGAAATTCTCAAATTATAGTAGCATGCTTTTCTTTTATCATTCTTTATGGCAATCTTTTTTTCCTGAATGCTACTTTTGACTAATATGCAACAGGCTTCCATTCCTTATAAATTCCACATAATCTTCCACAAAATTTTAAGTTTATTGGGATATAATAAAGGAATAAGTCCCGAGAAGCAGTGGGTTACAGTGATTTTATAATGGCGGAGGGGCGTTCTAAGGCCCAACGCACAGCGGAGTAAAGCCCCTCCGCCATTGTAAAATCACTGTAACCCAGTGCTTCAAGGGGCTTATTCCTTTTATAAAATGGTTACCCTACATATAGCCCATTAAATAAACACACAAGAAAAAAAAATCGACAATTTATTGGTAATAATGCAACAATAAAATTGAGAACTTCTTCCACCAAGGAAGATAGAGTGGACAGAATGGTTGGCCAGCACACAGACGCTAAGACTGCTTTTTCATCTAGCGCCATTATCATGTCACATCAGGCTGTTTGGGCTCGCTAATGCAGATATACTATGAAAGCAGGCTATTTTGAATGTCTTTCAGTCTCTCGAAGACCCCGTTAAAAATTTTGCGTTCGTTTCGGTTTCCGAGTTTCCTTGTTCTCAACTTGCGCCATAGGCCAAATCATTACAACCAGCAGCGAGAGTAGGAAACGATTGTCTTTTGTCCTCCACACTTGCTGGTGTCCAGGAAAATATGTTGAATTGTGCATTAGTTTGCTAGCCAGTTAGTCAACTAGCTTGACCCCGTTAATTCATTTTACGGGCACTTCGTTTTTCGAGTTTCCTTGTTCTCAACTTGCGCCGATCGGCCAAATCATTACAGCCAGCAGCGAGAGTAGGGAACGATTGATTTTTGTCCTCCACACTTGCTGGTACCCAGGAAAATATGTTGAATTGTGCATTAGTTTGCTAGCCAGCTTTTCAACTAGCTAGCATTCACTACAATGGATGTGGTTACCCTACACATAGCGCATAAAATAAACACACAAGAAAAAGTCAACAATCTCTCTTAGGCTACTGAAAAAACAAGCAAGTTAGCAACATAGCATGCAACACAAAAGTGAAATCGAACGTTGTAATGCAATAGCTAGCTAGGTAGATAGCCATCTGGTTATCTGGTTTATAGGCTAAACTTTGCGGAGACTGAAATAGCGAGCTTACAGTCTTGAACAAACGTAACCTAACGAGTCAGCTGAGGCAGAGCAGTTCCTTGCGCAGGGATATTTTGTGCTGCGGCCTGCCACTGTGGGTTACAGTAATTTTATACCGGCATGGAACGCGGCTCAGCCAATCACATTTAAGGATGGGAAGCGCCCGTTTTATAAATTGCTATATACAAATGGAAATGATCAATGATAATGGGTCCCCAGTGAGATGCTTGGTACATAAATGATGCTCTTTCACCCGACAAGACACAAAACAAACTGGAAACAAACCCCTTTGATCTGGTCAGGAAGTGAAATACCTAATAAGCAATACCTTGAAGTAATTTACCACTTATACAACAACAGGAAGGCACCATGCATTTACAAAACAGTTCCCCTCCACAATTATTGGCACCCATTGGTTCAGATGAGTAAAAAGGTCATTAAAAAAAAATCACCTTTTGGTGCATTAGCTTAATCTCATGCAGAAACATTAAATTTAAGTAAATTGATTCTGAGAAAAAAACAAAAAAAAAAAATCATTTGTTAACAAAACCACGTGTCATAATTATTGACACCCCCAGAATTTACTATCTCGTCGAAAAGTAATTTTAGATACCAGTATCACGAGGCCAATAAGCATGCAATATAATTCATTCTAACTTTGACTTGTATATGCAACATGACTACCTTCATCATAAATACTTCAACCTTGATCATTCATTCCACTGAAGGGCTGATGACAGCAGTATACTGGCTCTGCCGCTCTTGAGATGAGATTCAGCACATCGCTCTTTCTTTTGCAACCAATTTAGACAGGTGTGCCTGCCAATACTGACAGTAATGGTAGTGAGAGAAGACAGTCATTATAATTACATTAGCGTACTCAGAACAGGATACTCTGGCCCCAGACAGTAAGACATAGACCGTTAAGATACAGTCAATGTCTAAAGGCATTTCGGCTGATACAAGTTGAAGAGAGGATGGAACCGTCAATAATTCAACAGATGACGAGCCAAACAGAGAAAATAGCTCAAACGGATATGGGTTCATGTTGATGGAAAGGAGCTGACATTCAAGGAGTGATAAATTTCAAAGAATCGCGCCATGACCTGGCATCATATCCCACATGTGAATCTTTTTCCCTTCTCGAACATCCAGAGAGCAAACTTTGAAAAGACTGCTGAAGCATAATAGCACTCTATTCAAACTACCTATGTTACCTGATGCATTTGTTTTCCTTTTATATCAAAGGTGATATTGCGCATGAAAAACATAATAATAATAATAATAATAACAATAATCTCAGTTGTGGAATTTTCCCCCCCTTTAATCACCAAGAATATAAAGTGTTCATTCTCACTCAGGATCACCTGTGTTGAGACACAGGGATATGGGAGTGTGGGGCAACTGCTAACTTGCTAAAACTGTATTATTTTCTTTCTACTTTTTACCCAAATGGTACCACTCTCACATTGTTAAGAATGCAATTACAACTTTATAATATTATCTTTGAGCCAACGTCAATTGCATATCAATTTACACTAACTGGACAATACATTAAATACATCTGTTCAACTGCTCGTTAACGCAGCGACTCCGTGCATTTCATGCTTGTAGACATGGTCAAGGTGATCTACTGAAGTTCAAATGGAGCGTCAGAATGGGGAAGAAAGCTGATTTAAGTGACTTTGACCATGGCAAGGTTTTAAGTGCCAGACGGGCTGGTCTGAGTATTTCAGGAAAATCAGTCTTTTCATGAAAAACCATCTCTAGGGTTTACAGTGAATGGTATCAGAAAGAGAAAATATCCAGTGAGCGGCAGTTCTATGGGTGAAAATATCTCGTCGATGCCAGAGGTCAGAGGAGAATGGCCAGACTTTTTCGAGCTGATAAAAAGGCAACAGTAACTCAAATAACCATTTGATACAACCGAGCAGGGGCATCGCCAGCCGATTTTACCGGGGCTTCAGCCCAGAGTAATTTGAGCACAGCTCGGGGTAGCCAAAATAGTTGTTTCGCTATTTTATTTTGTTGTGCTTTCCATCCCTCGCAGCCTGTTAAAATAAGGAATCCCAAGCACTCCCTCTGGCTCTGACGAGAAGAACCCGGGCGGGGCTTGGCTGGGCTGGGCCGAGCTGGGGGTGGGTGGAGAGTACAGGTGGAGAGCGGCGGGGGAATTTTTTTTTTTCCCCACTTGAATTCAGGACACCAACAGAAACTCATTTGCGAACAGCCAATCAGCGATCTTGTTCCTGACCACTGAATGAGTGTCTTGAGACAATGAAATTTTTCTGTCTTTACGAGCCTTACACCGACGCACGGTCTCGGAACCACTGACTGCACAGTCCATACTCAGAATACTGCAATTTACATCGTAGATGCCTGCCTTGCTCTCAGCAAAACTGTTGGCCAAATGATTCGTCTAGCCTGCCATTCAGAATTATGAATTGAATGTATTTTTCAAATATCTGAAGTTGGTAAAATGAGCTGGTTACAATCACTGTACTCTAGCAATACCCAACTCGCCGCTTTTTATCCCCTGCTGCGTGTTTAGCGCGAAGCGGGGGATATAGTATTCAGCTCCGTCCGTACGTCCCGTCCCGTCAGCGCAATATCTCAAGGAGTCAACCTATTTCAATTCTTTTTGGTACCAACCTTCCTACTGGGAATGCGCAGACACCAGTCAGTTTTGGTGACCTAACGGCGGGGGATATAGTCACTTTAGTAACAAACTCTTGTTTATCCTGCCCTGAACATATCAGTAATAAACTAGTGACACCGAACAAAATCCAATGAATATAAAGTAGAAATAACCGAGATTGCGTCATCTTATTCTCAAAAATATGAATGCTCAGTAGGCCTACAGATTATTATTCATATATATATATATATATTTTTTTTTTATTTTTTATCTAGCCTCGCTACTGAACATTATAAACATATCGGCAGGTTTGGCAAGTGCTGTTCATGAATTTTATTCGCACTTTGCTGTCAGCTGTTAATATAGGTTTTCGCGATTTAGGTGCTTTGTTTCTGTATCATAGAAACTAAATCTTAAGTAGACGGCTATACTCAGGCAGAGGGGCGTGATACAGCCTAATGATTTCATACTTTGAAAGTTTGAATAAACCTTCGTGTCCTTGAAAATGCGGTGGCCGTTTCCAAATCTGCCAATCATCTTTAATGTTCCCAGCTAGGATTGATAAAAATCATCTGTTCAGAGCATTAATATTTCTGGAATAAGCTGACGCAATCTCGCTTATTTTTATATTAGTGCAAGGCCAGTGAAGAGAGAAAAAAAATGTCACGGTCTCGAGACAATCCTTCAGAGGTCCAGCACAAGATTGCTGATTGGCTGTACGCAAATGAGTTTCTGTTGGTGTCCGGAACTCAAGTGGGGAATGAAAATTTTGCGAGCAGTGTCTGATCTGTGCAGTCAACTACCGCTACTGAGTGGGTCGGCGTAATGGGTTGCAGTACGTTGCTAGCAAGCAAGTAGGAAGCAGACGTGACATGGCGAGTAAAAAACAACTGAAACTCTTCGGATTTTTCAAAAGAAAGGCAAAGGGTCAGAATTAATGTTTGCAAACCGAAATTATAGCCTAGTTCGACCAACTCCATAAAGGCTGGCTATCAGTGTGGCATCATGTTGTCTCCAATCCTATCGCTAGCTGGCTAGGTAGCCATCCTTAGTAAACACGAGCAAGCAGGGATCAAAATTAACTTTTTGAAATGTGAATATGTACCAGCCACTGACACATAAAAACTGGCGAAATTCACCAGCCATTCAATAGGAAATCAGTATTTTCTGTCTGAAACCTACCAGCCAACATTAAAATTTACCAGCATTTGGCTGGCGCTAATTTTGAGCCCTGCTAGTAAGCAAGCACTAATGCAAGGCATCATGATAATTCAATCAAGATCCATTAGTACCATATTCAAAGGCTTAGTTGATAGTGAAGGAGTTAGATGATCAAAGTTTTTATTGGCTCAAAACTTAAAGGGTGACTGTTGATGGGGTAAAAAGCTCATTCCAGTCATCATGTGCCCACATGGCCAACTCGGGGCCTGAAGTAGGGGGTACCAAAGGTTAATTTTGTCCTGAGGCGATATTTGGGACCCTCATGTACCCCCATCAAGGCTTTGAGTGCCCTGAGATTCTCTAAACACTCAATAGTGTACCCATACATGATAATAAATTAGTTGAAACCCCATCAGGACAAAAACTTGCCAAGATAGAGACCCCCAAAGTGCCCCAAAAATGTATTGCTTCATTAAAAAATCCACTTTTAAGGGGTTAATATCTCTAAAAATGGTAAACCTATGCTAGTTTTAAGTGCAGATTCTGATAGACAGGGGCAGAATACATAGATATAGCAATTTACAGGCCTGTAGCTAGCTTAAAACAAAAGATATGAGTCTCCAAAAATGCTTGCAAATTAAGTGCGCTATTCCCGGACCCCAAAAGTGGGCCTGGCACCAAAAGTTCGAAGGGCCATAATTCAAAAACTATTTGAGCTAGGAAGCTCAAACTTCCGATTATTTCATTTGACATCATAAGGCACTAACAGAATAAAAATCAGGCAAATCGAAGAGGTGTCACTGGGGAGGTTTTGGGGATTTGTGTGAATTGACAAGGAATGACCCAATAAGTATTGAACACATGAAGAAAAGGAGGTGCAAAAAGGCATGGAAAGCCAAGAAACTAGCTAAAATCTGTCAGTGTTTGGAAAGCAATCCTGCCCGCTCTCAGGGCAAATTACAACAGCCGGTTAAGTCCTAACTGATGGCCTATAAAAAGATTTCTCATTACCAAGGTGTCACACAAGAAGCATCTCATGATGGGTTAAAGCAAAAAGCTTTTCCAAGACCTTCGCACCCTTACTGTTACGAAACATACAGATGGCATTGGTTACTGATGTATTTCTAAACTTCTGAATGTTCCAGTGAGCACCATTGAGGCCATAATCCGAAAGTGGAATGAACATTATTTCACCATGAACCACCACAACCAGGTGCTCCTTGCAAGATTACAAAAAATTCTAAATAATCAGAAGAATTGTCCAAGAGCCAAGGACCACTCGCGGGGAGCTTCAGAAAGACTTGGTTATTTCAAAGAAAACAATAAGTAATGCACTCAACCGCCATGGCCCCTATGCACACTCAATGCGCAAGAGTCCATTGCTGAGGAAAAAGCACAGTGAAGCTCGTTTAAAGCTTGCTGCACAACATTTGGACAAGCGTAAGAAATTTTGGGAGAATATGGTCTGGTCAGATGAGACCAAAATTGAACTCTCTGGATGTCATAGCACATGCCATGTTTGGAGGACAAACGGCACAGCACATAACCCCCAAAAACACGATACCAACAGTGAGGTTTGGAGGCGGGAACATCATAGCGTGGGGCTGTTTTCAGCATATGGTACTAGCAGACTTCATATAATTGAAGGATTGATGAATTGAGAAATATACCAAGACATACTTAGATAAGTATCTGCTGCCATCTACCAGGATGCTGAAGATGAAGCGAGGGTGGACATTTCAGCAAGACAATGATCCCAAACACACAGCCAAGGAAACTCTCAAGTGGTTTCAGAGAGAGAAAATAAAGCTGCTAAAACGGCCCAGTCAATCACCCTACTTGAATCCAATTGAAATTCAATGGAAAGAACCAAAGATCAGAGTTCATAGAACAGGCCCCCAGAACCTTCAAGATTTGTCTAGAAGAATGGGCCAAAATCACACCTGAGCAATGCATGCGATTAGTTTCTCCATACAGGAGGCGTCTTGAGGCTGTCATTACTAACAAAAGCTTTTCTACTAAGTATTAAATAAATTTCAGCAAGCGTATTCAATACTTTTTCCCTGTGTCATTCCAATTTATTACACATAACTTAATTTCTGGACTTACTTGTTCTGATTTCTTTGCATGTGTGGATTACTTGGGTAGTTACCGACATCTGGTGAAAATCTCATGCCAAAAGCCCCATCAGAAATATACTTACGGAGAAAAATGTAAAAATGTGTTCTATACTCTCAATTCTCAAATGAACATATGAGGTACTGATGAAGTTTAGTGACCTGTCTCCCTGTAGGAATTGCCCCCAAACAAAGGTTCTGAGTTACCTGCGCGAGCCAGTGCTGGAGACGGCCTCGCTGTCGCTGTGGATGCCTGGTGACCGCTCGGGTGGAGGGGGCGGGGGGACACCCTTAAGTAAGGCTGGGGGGGGCCGGACAGATCCGGAGGAGGGCGCAGGGCCCCCCATGCCGATTGAAGGGAGCTGGTATGAGGGTGGAGCATGGGGGCCGAGGGGAGCAGCATTCCCATTGGCATCCAGCCCTGTGCCAAATTGCATGCTGGGATAGGGCGTGTCCATGTGCGGCAGCACGCCATTAAGGCCCAGGTGTGTGGGCGGCTGACCCTGAGGCTGAGAGGTGGTTAGGGGAGGGGCAGGTTCTTGCGTGTCCGTGCCAATGGCGTGGGGCTGTTTGGGGCAGCCGTCGGGGTTGTAGAGCATGGGGTAACCCCGCCGCAAGACAACATCCACACTGTGGCCCACAGGGACTGACTTGAGCATCTCCACCACCTCCTTATGGGACATTCCCAGCACACAGGTGTCATTGATATAGACCAGGATATCCGCTGGGGAGACAGGAGTAACCAATAACTCAACTACAGCATGAAGAGAGTGAAAGCAAGAGATATAGAGGATCTTACATGAGTGTGTGTCTCATATGAAAGTTTTAAAACAAGTTGAGTTAATTTTGCAATTATTGTGAGCTTCAAGCAATAAACCCAAAATTTACTTGATGAAATTTCAAAACTATCATATGATACAACCAAGAATATCAAATGTAAGATTCTGTTTATCACATAACTGAATTGCGTAATTTAATAGAAAACAAACGTATGTAATTTCCATTAGCACCCATCACATGTTAGCAATGAGCTAATTTCATCACTCTGCTAACTTAGCTAATCACTGAGTCATAGACATTTGCACTTAGACTAGCAACAAATTCTGTCAGCTTAGTAGCTAGCAATCGGTAGCTCGCTAGCAAGCTAACTAATATTACATAGTGATTATGAAAAAGTACTGCTAGCTAGCTAAGTAAGATGAACTTTGTTATGCGAGTGGCACTTTGCCAGCTTGTTATACAGCCGAGCTGTACCAATTTAACCAACTTTACATTTTGTTTTCAGTTTGGCTAATGTTACGAGCGTGACGTAATGTGGGGCGATTTTTCCCCCCAAGCTCTCAGTTAATGGATTTTTCGCAAAAGTGATATGTACCTAGGCTAAAATCAAAATTATGCCATGAGGTCGGGAATGGCAAAAAGACAGTTATGTGATGAAAAGAGATACTCCGAGTCAGCTCCGTTGCTTCATTTTGAGCCAGGTCAGCACACTGCTCCTATTCCTCTCTGTAATCTCACACTGGTCTAAAGCAATCTCAACCAACCTCTCAACCTACCAAGGCATGCCTCACTCTGTACCTGTGTGCGTGTGTGTGTGTGTGTGTGTGTGTGTGTGGTTGATTAGGGTTAGGTCAAAATTAGGGTTCAGGTTAGGGTTCAGGAAAGGCTGTACGGAATGAATGTAAGTGAATATAATGTCCTCATATGTACAGCCATAAAAATGTGTGTGTGTGTGTGAGAGAGAGAGAGTAAGCATATGTGTGCACGCATGCATGACTGCGCATGGGTGAGCTGGATTACCATTTTACGTCCCTATCAGGATTATAGAAAGATTGTGATATTGCCACAATCGCAGAGCCCTAATCCGGCAGAGAGGAAACACAGGAGAATGGAGATGGTAAGAGTGGGCGAATTAGCAGTGAGTCGAGGAGAGCCAGCGCACAGTATTTGCCTCTTAAGCATGTCAGGGGTGATATCAACTTTCCTTAATGGACAAAGAGAGGGATGTAGGAAATAATTCTGTGTAAATACACGTCTGTGTCACGCCATCATACTCTTTGACTGAGCGATTCTCACTCCATTGCACCATTACTGTTTCCAGGTCCTACAGCAGTAGAGAATTGCAGCAGGAACAACTAAATCTTAATCGACTTGTTGGTACAATTAGGACCCAATAAATGTCAGCACAATTTGCAATTCAAGCAAAATGTAAATGTTAATGCAGGAATCATGCATGCATGCTGAAATGTATAATTAAGATGAAATAATAATGATAGGTATATTAGGCTCCTGGGTTATGAAGGAGTAAAGGTAAAAGCATATACAGAGCTGTGAAAAAGTATTTGTCCCCTTCTTGATTTTTTTTTGGGATATTTTTCACGATTAAATGTTTTAGATCATGAACAAATTTTAATAATAGACAGAGATATAATGAGTAAAGACAAAATGCGGTTTTTAAATGATGGTTTTATTTATTGAGGGAAAAAGCTATCCAAACCTACCTGGCCCTATGCGAAAAAGTAATTGCCCCATAAACCTAATAACTGGTTGTGCCACCCTCAGCGACAACAACTGCAATCAAGCATTTGTGATAACTGACAATGGGCCTGATTTACTAAGACCTTTAGCACATGAAAAATCTTTTTGCCCGTGCAAAACCAATAACATTGCCCATGATTGGCCAGGGAACTTGCCTTGTACCAATCAGTGGCAAGCTTTCTGCTTTTGCACGGGCAAAAAGATTTTGCATGTGCGAAATGTCTTAGTAAATCAGGCCCAATCACATTGCTGTGGAGGAATTTTGGCTTACTCTTCTTTGAAGAAATGCTTGAATTCAGCCACAATGGGGGGTTTTCCAGCATGAATGGCCTGTTTAAGGTCATGCCACTGCATCTCAATCGGATTTATGTCCGGACTTTCAATCAATCAATCAATCAATCAATAACCTTTATTGCAGGGAAGTCCCACTGAGACTGAGGTCTCTTTTGCAGGGGAACCCTGAACACAATAAAATAATTACAACGGAAGGTTAAAGACACAGCACAGATAAAAATACGCAAAATTCACAAACAACAATTCCAGATTAAAGGAATTAACAAATTTTAAAAAAGAATAAAAAATAATTAACATGAGTAAAATATATATATATATTTATTTTTAAAAAACAAAGGATAGAGAAAAACGATGTGCAAATCCTACCTTAAACTAAAAGCAAGTACATCAGGGCCTGTATTCCCAAAGCATCTTAGCGCTAAAAGTAGGTCCTAAATGCCGGATTTAGGAGGAAATAGCTGCTGCTGTTGAAAGACGGAATGACTTGGAAATTCTGAATGATGCACAGTTGTTGAAAAGCTATCGGATCGACCGTGAAAGGATTTTATTTGTTGATGACTTGGTGATGGAGAGAATTATGTTTCCAACCATGAGAAACAACCCAATAAGCCCAGAAATAAAATGTTTGGCAACACTTCGTTACTTGGCCACCAGAAAAATGCAACTTTGTAACGCATACAATTTAGGATTTCATAATCATCTGTCAGTTGCTCAATTCAACAAACAATCAATGCACTCTGCGAACCCCATATTATCCAACAGTTTATCCGGTTTCCAATGGACATTCGCCAACATCAAGCTTCAATTCTTGCACATCTCAGGTATGCCCGGTATCATCGGTGCCATTGACGGGACCCATATTCAAATTATTTCTCTGACCCAAGATGAAGAGGTGGGCCCCTTCGTAAATAGAAAAAAGTTTGTTCCATCAACACCCAGATGGTAGACTATTTGATGCCGAATACAATTTTTTGGACATTGTTGTGAAATGGACAGGATTCACGCACGACTCTCGCATTTTAATGGGAAGCAGCTTATGGCAATTTTTTGACAGGCTTTATGTGCCTGTGGAATGCCACTTGCTCGGGGACAGTGGCTTTGGTGCTGTACCTCGTCCTGCTATGCATGAATTATTTTATTACGCTATTGAGCGAGGGTTACATTTAATAGATCATCATAATAATACCAGCCTATGTCATGTATTTGTATGCATATTTAAACTGTAGGCTATAAATTGTAAACCAAGCTTAGGATGCCTTCCTATAGGCTGCGATCTCGGACCTCCCCTGCTATTGCAGACCATACCACCGCTTCTAGCAGCCATCCGAGATACAGAGGGTAGCGCATCAATCTGTAGGCTGATATTATCCCATGCATACCGCTTGGATTTGCTGTTCACCTCCGAGCCAAATTTCTGCACCAACTGGCAGTATTTAGCAGTAACTCCAGTTGGGCTTTCGCATCTTTTCTGAACTTTCATCCATGACAATTTAGGGCAAGCAAACTTGAACGGCTCGACATTAAATGATCGCAACATATTCTCATTCTTATCGGGTAATAAGTTGCTAATTATTGGGGCAAATGACGCGTTTCATTAATATCTCTATTAACGTTTTTACAATTATCTCTATCCTATGTATGCTTATTTCCCCAGAGCGTGATATGCGGGGACCGTGCATTGGGCATTTTCAAAAGTGCACTACATGTTATTTTATGCAGTATCTAAAAATGACACTTGCGATTATTATAGTAGCTAACTTGAGATAATCAGGTTTTAGATTTTTTATTAACATTGGGGAGGAGACATTTTAAAGGTCAATGTTAAGGTTAAGGTTAGGATCAGGGTTAGGGCAGTGTTTAAAATTGGGAGCGCCGTACCTCTTTATTTTGAAATGCATTGGAAAACTGTCGTATCCATAGCAACTGCCATTATTTAATGGGACTAACCAGCTGCTTGGACTATTTCTCAGTTTTTCCTCTATCGGTTGTATGCAGGATGTTTTTTTTCAATGGGCTGCCCTGCCACCAAACAACCAATCACCGTGCTCATTGTCCCAAGACTCGTGCATGAGAATTGACGTCAGCAACAGAGATTACTCCCACCTATCTCAGAGCTACTCCTATTCTAGGAGTTAGCAGTTTTCTTAACTAAAAGTTGCTCTCAGCAGCTTTGTGAATAACTTTTAAGATTTTACTCCAACATAAAATGTTTTAGCGCGACTAAGGAGTACTCCTAGCAGTAAGATAAGGTGCTTCGTGAATACAGGCCCTGGCCTCCAGATGTAATATATCCAACACTAATTTCTTGAAGGACAGAATGGGATAAGGCAGTCTAGCTTTAAAGTATTCTGGAAATTATTCCACATGTAAGGTGCGAATGAACTAAAAGAGTTACCGCCCAAATTTAGTCCAGTCCTGGGAGCCTCTAACAAAATCCACTCTTGTGATCTGGTATGCTGACTTCTGATTTTGATGGATAAGACCATAGTGAGATATGAGGGAATATTGCATAACAAAGCTTTGTAAATAAATAAAATACAAAGTAGCCTCTAACTAAAATGTAGGGAAAACCACCCTACAGAATTATACAGTGCCCTCCATAATTATTGGTTAAGATGCATTAAAAGCCTTAAATTTTATTTTTATTGCAGAAGCATACTCTCACACTGAAAATTGTAGAAAAATGTAACCTCCAACTCAAGTGAATTTTAAGGGAAAAAAAAATCTCTGACTAAGAAATAATTATTTTTCATAAAATCACCTCTTCCACAATTATTGGCACCCTAACAATTCCTAGGAAATAAATGCAAGTGAAGTATTTCTGTCATTTCTATAGTAGTTTATAAAGTTGATCAGAGTATTGTTATGGCCCCAATTTGTTATTACATTTATAACACAACAGCAACAGCAAGGGATGACAAACACAGTTTTAACAACTAAAACACATTTAATTTTTAACAAAGACAAAGACTAATAACAACCTACAACTAAAGACCAAGATTGATAAATAAGAAAAAAACAGAAATAATTACAGTCCCTTTTTGGTGGGGTGGCTTGGTGATGTCCTGGATGAAGAAAATGCTCAAACACAGGCAAAGAAATCCACAAAAGAAACGTCACAGGTCTTGAACAGAATGGCAGGTCTGGTCATCTTCTTGCAATTTCTCCTACTACTTTACTGTCTCAATTCTTTTCATTATATACTCTTTTGCAGACCCCACCCACATTTAGACCTCTTTTTTTTAATTTTCTGAGACTTGCCCCAGACATGTCCAGGACATGTCTAAACATGACTCCAGTCTGAGCTTAACAAAAAAAAGGTAAATACTGCCATCTAGTGGCCTATATTCACATTACACCTCCATTCCAAAAGGGAAAAATTTTGACTCATAAAGGCAAAATTTTTCTTTTCAATACAAAATGGTTAAGTGGAACACTTGTCTATATATACATATCATACAATATTCAAACACATGATATACACATTCAAACATGGGATAAGCAATCAGCAATTACATTGTCTGTACCCTTCACATGCTTAATTTCCAAGTCAAACTCCTGTAAAATCAAACTCCAATTCAACAATCTCCGATTCTTGTTTTTCATCTTACTCAAAAACATTAACGGATTGTGGTCAGTGAACACAATCATTGGCTTTTGTCCTGTACAAACATAAACCTCAAAGTGTTGTGAAGAAAGGACCAGAGCCAACAGTTCCTTCTCTATTGTGGAATAGTTCCTTTGGTGGCGATTGAACTTCCTGGAGAAGTATGCCACGGGATGCTCAATGTCATCAGAGTCACTTCTCTGTAGGTGCACAGATCCACAAGCTTGGTCGCTAGCATCGACCGCGATGGAGAACGGTTTTTTGAAGTCAGGAGATTTGAGCACGGGGAAGTGACACAGCAGAGACTTCAGGCGATCGAAGGCTCTCTGGCATGCATCATCCCAGGTGAACTTTACGCCTTTCTTCAGTTGGTTAGTTAGACTGAGAGCAATCTTAGCAAAGTTCTTGCAGAACTTGCGGTAGTACCCGATCATTCCAAGGAAGCGGCGCAAAGCTTTTCTGTTGTGAAGAACTGGAAAGTCCATGATGGCTTGGACTTTAGCATTTATGGGTGCCACCTTACCCTGGCCAATGACGTAGCCAAGATAGGTGACAGTAGCACAACCAAAGTCACTCTTGTTCAGGTTAACAGTCAGGTTAGCCTGGGTCAGGCGCTGGAACAACGTCTCTACATCTTTTAGATGTTCTTCCCAGGAGTCACTCCATGTGATCAGGTCATCGATGTATGCACCCGTGTGTGGCAATCCGGCGATTGTAGACTGTATCATCCTTTGGAACGTGGCTGGGGCATTTTTCATGCCAAAGGGTAGGACTTCATACTGGTACAATCCAGATGGTGTGGCAAAAGCAGAGGTGCTCTTGGCCCTCTCAGTTAAAGGCACACACCAATAACCCTTCAATAAATCAATCTTGGTCAGAAACTTTGCTTGCCCTACACTATCAATACAATCATCAATCCTAGGTATTGGAAACACATCAGTGCTAGTTACAGCATTGACTTTGCGATAATCTGTACAGAATCTAGTACTTCCATCAGGTTTTGGAACTAGCACACAGGGTGAACTCCAATCGGAGTTGGAGGGTCTGATAATATCATGTTTTAACATGTACTCAACCTCTTTCTCAGCAATCTTTCTCTTTTCAGGATTCATCCTGTATGGATGCTGTTTTATTGGTTTGGCATCACCAACATCTACATCATGAGAGGCTATAGTAACTCTCTTTGGAACATCAGGAAACAAATCCTCATATTTCTTGATCAACCTTTCAAACTGATCTCTCTGTGAGGGTTCTAAGTGCTGGAGTTTTACATCAAGATTTTGCAACACTTCAGTGTTTGACAATTTACATGAAAGAACTTCAGCTTTAATTCTTGGTTCATCATCTTGAAACTCCCCCTCATCTTCACACGTTTCGACCATTGGAGAATCTGAAGTGACAGCTGCAACCCTAGCATTTCTGTCATGATAAGGCTTTAGCATGTTAATATGACACAATTGTTTTGGTTTTCTCCTATCTGGAGTCTTCACAATGTAATTGAGATCATTGAGTTTTGTCAGAATTTCATAAGGACCATGAAATCTAACCTGCAATGGATTGGACTGCAAGGGAAACAACACAAGGACCTTTTCTCCTGGTTTAAACTCACGGCTTCTAGCCTTATGATCATACCAAGTTTTCATTTTTCCCTGACTTGATTTCAAGTTCTCTTTGGCAAGGTCACAAGCTGCACGCAATCTTTCCTTGAACTAGCTAACATAGTCTAACAGACTGATATGCGGCTCTTTCTCTTGCCATTGTTCACTCAATAATAGCAAAGGTCCTCTCACTTCATGACCAAACACTAGCTCAAATGGACTGAATCCAGTAGACTCCTGCACTGCTTCTCTAGCTGCAAACAACAGCAAATGAACCCCTTCATCCCAGTCTTTCTCATGGTCATAACAATAAGTCCTCATCATTGTCTTGAGAGTGGAATGAAACCGCTCTAAGGCACCCTGACTTTCTGGATGATAGGCACTAGAAAGAATCTGCTTTGCACCTAGTTCATCCACAACCTGCTGAAACAATCCTGAAGTGAAATTGCTACCCTGGTCTGACTGAATTTCCCTGGGAAGGCCAAACAATGTGAAGAACTTTATCAAAGCCTTCGAGATTGCAGTTGCCTTGATGTTACATAGAGGTATGGCTTCGGGGAATCTGGTAGATGCACACATGATTGTCAACAAGTACTGATTTCCAGATCTAGTCTTGGGTAATGGACCAACGCAATCAACAATGACCTTAGAGAATGGCTCCCCAAATGCTGGGATAGGCTGCAATGGAGCTTCAGGTGGGTCTAACTGGTGTTTTCCAACTACCTGACAAGTGTGACAGGTTTTGCAAAAGTTGGAAACCTCTTTCCGAAGCCCAGGCCAAAAGAAGTGTTTCATGATCTTATCAACAGTCTTGTTAACACCAAGATGACCTCCGAAAGGTAAACTATGAGCCATTGTTAAGATCTCATTCCTATAGACCTTCGGAACAACAATTTGCCTGACCACTGCCTAATCTGCATTGGCAGGGATATCAGGAGGTCGCCACTTCCGCATCAACACACCATCCTTGAGATAATACCCAACTGGAACTGCATCTATTTCTTTTTCAGGAAGGGCTCTCCTCCTTAGTGCACAAATTTCAGGATCATTAGTTTGCTCCTCAATCAACCGCTTTCTGGACAGAGACAAGTCTCCAGACACATCAGAATCACCAGACCCATCCGGCTGGCTGAATAGAGAACTGATAAAAGTATCTGATAAGTCCTCAAACAAAGAAACCAGAGTAGGCCAATCAGAGTCATGAGGCGAACCACCTGAGTCCTGACTATTCAATGTACTGGACGGCACCACAACATCATCTTCTTTAGCCTTCTTGGCCATAGCACGAGTCACTGCGCAAGAAGGATACAGAGATGGGTCCTCATCCCCATTTTCAGTGCTCGGCTGTGAAGTAAGATGTACAGGGGGAACTACTTTGCCCCCAGCCAGGTCATTGCCTAGCAACAGAGAAACACCTTTGATAGGTAGACTTGACATAAGTCCCACCTTTACCTGTCCTGTAACTAAATCTGACTTCAAGAATATAGAGCGCAGGGGTACAGATACAGTCCACCCTTCAATACCTTGTACAAGTATGAAATCCCCTGAAGCGGTCTCATCACGTAACTCCAAGGAGTCCATCAACAAAAGTGACTGAGAAGCTCCGGTATCCCTTAGGATATATATGGGGACAGGAGTAGTATGCTCATTCAGAGCCACAAATCCCTCTGACACAAATGGAAGAAATTCCTCCCTCACAAAGTCAGCTGTATTAGGCTTTTTAGCCCCACAAGAAGCAGGCAATTTAGCAGATTGGTTATCTACTACAGGGGTTTCTAACCTTGTTTTCACAAAGGCATTTGGTTTGGCATCCTTTTCTTTTTCTTTCTTAGCTTTAAGGAACCAACAGTTAGTTGTAACATGACCAGATTTCTTGCAATAACTGCAAACTATACCACTTTTGTCACTGTCAGCTTTCACACTTTGATCAGACCTGTTACTGGATTTCTGAGCACCATCACCAGATTCGTCTTTGTCTTTGGGTGAGGAATCTTGGGTATCACCGTAACCCTTTTTTATGAAATTGGGACCATTTATTGTTACTGCTAGACTGAAATTTGGACTTATGAGTGAGAACATATTCATCTGCAAATTTGGCAGCTGATTGCAAGTTCAGTGCTTGCTTCTCATTAAGGTAGGTCTTAACATCATCCTTAACACAGTTCTTGAATTCTTCAACTAACACCATCTCTTTTAGTGAGTTGAAATCATCCTTGACCTCCATAGAAGTACACCAGCGCTCAAAGCAAACCTGCTTCTCATTAGCAAATTGAACATAAGTCTGATTTTCAGATTTCTTCAGACCTCTGAATTTCTGTCGGTAAGCCTCTGGAACCAACTCATAAGCTCTCAAAATAACCTTTTTGACAACCTCATAATCAGAGGAATCATCTGCAGACAAAGCCGAATAGGCTTGTTGAGCTTTACCCTTGAGGACAGTTTGCAACATCAGAGGCCAGTGTTCCTTTGGCCACTGGAAACTCTTTGCTACCTTTTCAAAACACTGGAAATAGTTGTCAACATCCTTTTCTGAAAATGGAGGCACCAGTTTTACCTCCTGACTGGCACAAAATTTATTTTTAGTTTCAATTTTAATTTTTAGTTGCTCCATTTGGAGTCTTTCTTCTCTATCGAATTTCTCTAATTCAAAATCTCTCTGTCTCTGTCTCTCTCTTTCTGCTCTTTCCTCTTTCTCTCTCTCAAATTCTCTTTGTTTTTCTTCTCTTGCTAATTTTTCTAACTCAAACTGCCTTTGTTTTTCTTTTTCTTCCCTCTCAAATTCTCTTTGTTTTTCTTTTTCCTCCCTTTCTTTTTATCTTTCCTCCCTTTCAATCTCTAGCATTTTTAATTTAAGTTCCATTTCTATATTTGGATTTTCCACTGGAAACTGTTCCAGATCTCCTGGTGCAAACACATTTTCATCAATGTAATATTCAACTATCTCTCTAGCCAGTCTTGCTTTTCGCATGGCTGGTTTTACCTCTGTCAGCCCCAACTGTCTGCAAATTTCTAGCAGTTCTGTCTCTTTAAAAGACTTCAAAACCCCTACGGTTGGTGATGCCAAGAAATCATCCATTGCTGTTGTCAATATATATGTAGGAAAATTCACAAAAACAATTTCACAATTTGGAATGTTAGATTTTCAACAAATTACTCACACAATGGTCTATCCCGGACCTTGAGCCCCCAATTTGTTATGGCCCCAATTTGTTATTACATTTATAACACAACAGCAACAGCAAGGGATGACAAACACAGTTTTAACAACTAAAACACATTTAATTTTTAACAAAGACAAAGACTAATAACAACCTACAACTAAAGAGCAAGATTGATAAATAAGAAAAAAACAGAAATAATTACAGTCCCTTTTTGGTGGGGTGGCTTGGTGATGTCCTGGATGAAGAAAATGCTCAAACACAGGCAAAGAAATCCACAAAAGAAACGTCACAGGTCTTGAACAGAATGGCAGGTCTGGTCATCTTCTTGCAATTTCTCCGACTACTTTACTGTCTCAATTCTTTTCCTTATATACTCTTTTGCAGACCCCACCCACATTTAGACCTCTTTTTTTTAATTTTCTGAGACTTGCCCCAGACATGTCCAGGACATGTCTAAAAATGACTCCAGTCTGAGCTTAACAAAAAAAAGGTAAATACTGCCATCTAGTGGCCTATATTCACATTACAGTATCTAGGAACATTTAATTACTAAATCATCACTTCCGGTTTCCCGAGGGTATAAATATGCCGTGATACAGCGGCCATTTCTCTTATCCGCTCTTCGACATGGGAAAGACAAAGGAACACACCATTCAAGTTAGGCAGATGTGTGTCGACCTTCACAAGTCAGGCATTGGCTACAAGAAAATAGCCACTCGACTGCACCGGCCCACATCTACTGTCAGAGGAATCAGTAAGACGTTTAAAACAACTGGAACAGTGATAAACAAGCCTGGCTGAGGACGCAAGATTATTTTGCCACCACGCACACTGAGGCGGATGGTAAGAGAAACAAAAAGTTCTCCAAAGCTCACAGTTAAAGAATTGCAAAAAATGGTCGCATCCTGGGGACAAAAAGTTTCCAAAACAACCTTCATGCGGTATCTACATGCCAACAAGCTGTTTGGGAGGCATGAACGAAAAAACCTTTTCTCACTTACAATCATGAACATAAACGTATGGAGTTCGCCAAGCGGTACTGGGACTTCAACTGGAACCATTTGCTTTGGTCAGATGAGACCAAGATAGTGTTTGTTGCCAAAAAGCTCTAAGTGGGTCCGGTGGAAGATGAGATGATGAGTATGCAGAAAAGCACCGTATGCCCACTGTAAAGTATGGGGGAGGATCGGTGATGCTGTGGGCTTGTTTCTCCCTGGGAACCTTGGTAGGGTGCATGGCATCACGAACGCTTTGAAATACCAGGACATTTTAAATCAAAATCTGGTGGCCTCTGCCCAAAAGCTGAAGATGGGTCGTCACTGGGTCTTTCAGCAAGATAATGACCCTAAACATGTGGCCAAATCTACACAGAAATGGTTCACCAGACACAGAATCAAGCTTCTCCCATGGCCATCTCAGTCCCCAGACCTCAACCCCATTGAAAACCTGTGGAGTGAGCTGAAGAGGAGAGTGCAGAGGAGAGGACCCAGGTCGCTGGATAATTTAGAGAGATTGTGCAAAGAGGAATGGTCAAGATCCCTCATTCTGTATTCTCCCATCTTTTGAAACATTATAGGAGAAGATGAGGTGCTGTTTTGTTGGCAAAGGGGGGTTTTACAAAGTATTAACATCAGGGGTGCTAATAATTGTGGCATACATGATTTGATGAAAAATAATAATTTCTTAACGTGCAATTTTTTTTCCCACTGAATAAATGCACTTGAATGAAAGGTTGAATTTTCCTCTTTTTTCCTTGTGGTCCTATATTATTTAGAAAAAAACTGAATTTATTAGAAGCTAAAGAACACATCTTAACCAGAGGTGCCAATAATTATGGAGGGCGCTGTATAAAGCACAGTGATGGTTTCGGAAAAAAATCACCTGTGATGAGGTGCAATGCGCAATGATAAATTGCATTCAAGGGTCTTAAGGTACATGCCTGTAAAGGACATCTCCGTAATCAAATATGCATAATACTGTTACTTCGACAATCCTCTTCCTACTGTCCAAAGAAAAACAGGACCTGTTTCTGTAAAGAAACCCAATTTTCATTCTAAGTTTTTTGGACTGGTTGGACACATGCGTCTTAAAAGGAGACGTCATGATCCAACCACATACCCAGATATTTGTAAGACTGAACCTGCTCAATTTGAGCACCAGTCACTGAGAAAAGAAGTCACCTGGCATAATTGCATTCTGTGCAGAAAAGATCATGAACTTTGTTTTATCAGTATTTAAAACCAGTTTAAGATCAGCTATAGCATGCTATATAACATCAAAAGCAGATTGTAAATATATGAGGGCCTGTAAGCAAGTTGGAGCAGAGGAATAAAGCACCATGTCATCTGCATGAAAATGAACCTTGCAATTAGTTACATTACGAGCAATGTCATTTATATAATGTAATGTGAATATAGGCCACTGGATGGCAGTATTTACCTTTTTTTGTTAAGCCCAGACTGGAGCTAGGTTTGGGCATGTTCTGGGAATGTCTGAAACAGGTCCCAGAGAAAAGGAAAAAAAAAGTCTAAAAGGTGGGAGGGGTTTGCAAAACAGTATATAAGGAGGGAGAATTGAGACAGTAAAGTAGTAGGAGAAATTGCAAGGTGATGGATACATGTGACCAGACCTGTCATTCTGTTCAAGACCTGTGAAGCTTTTAGTGGATTTTTGCCTGTGTTAGAGCATTTGAGATGGTGTTAGTTGAAGAATTCAAGAACTGTGTTAAGGATGATGTTAAGACCTACCTTAATGAGAAGCAAGCACTGAACTTGCAATCAGCTGCCAAATTTGCAGATGAATATGTTCTCACTCATAAGTCCAAATTTCAGTCTAGCAGTAACAATAAATGGTCCCAATTTCAGAAAAAGGGTTACGGTGATACCCAAGATTCCTCACCCAAAGACAAAGACAAATCTGGTGATGGTGCTCAGAAATCCAGTAACAGGTCTGATCAAAGTGTGAAAGCTGACAGTGACAAAAGTGGTCTAGTTTGCAGTTATTGCAAGAAATCTGGTCATGTTACAACTAACTGTTGGTTCCTTAAAGCTAAGAAAGAAAAAGAAAAGGATACCAAACCAAATGCCTTTGTGAAAACAAGGTTAGAAACCCCTGTAGTAGATAACCAATCTGCTAAATTGCCTGCTTCTTGTGGGGCTAAAAAGCCGAATACAGCTGACTTTGTGAGGGAGGAATTTCTTCCATTTGTGTCAGAGGGATTTGTGGCTCTGAAAGAGCATAGTACTCCTGTCCCCAAATATATCCTAAGGGATACCGGAGCTTCTCAGTCACTTTTGTTGATGGACTCCTTGGAGTTACGTGATGAGACCGCTTCTGGGGATTTCATACTTGTACAAGGTATTGAAGGGTGGACTGTATCTGTACCCCTGCGCTCTATATTCTTGAAGTCAGATTTAGTTACAGGACAGGTAAAGGTGGGACTTATGTCAAGTCTACAATTCAATTCAATTCAATTTATTTTGTATAGCGCTTTTCACAGAGACTGTCACAAAGACGTTTTACAGTGAGAGTTTTAAGAAATAAAAAGGCAGTGCCCAGCCTATTCCCCACTACAGCAAATGAGGCAAAAAACTCCCAGTAGGGAGAAAAATCCTCCAACAGTGGTGAGAAAAAACTCCCCAGTGGGAAGAAATCTCAGGAGGAACCCGGCCATAGTGGGGGAGCCCATCCTCCGCGGGCTTGCAAATTAAGGACAAAAAAGTAAAAAGGGAGTGAAACGACAGAAGAGTTCCATTTAAGTCCATCTAAACAGTGGCAACGGTAGCTTCTGAAAGTGGCAAGTCGAGGATGGTGCAGGACTGGACCAGGGCCGGACCGGATCGGACCAGGACAGCAGGACAGCAGCAGCCAGCGCTCATGGTGAGGGACAGGGCAAGTCTACCTATAAAGGGTGTGTAATGTGAATATGGGCCACTGGATGGCAGTATTTACCTTTTTTTTTTTATTCAGCTCAGACTGGAGCTATGTTTAGACATGTCCTGGACATGTCTGGGGCAAGTCCCCGAAAATTAAACAAAAGAGGTCTAAATGTGGGTGGGGTCAGCAAAAGAGTATATAAGGAAAAGAACTGAGACAGTAAAGTAGTAGGAGAAATTGCAAGGAGAAGGATAAATGTGACCAGACCTGTCATTTTGTTCAAGACCTGTGAAGCTTTTTGTGTATTTTTGCCTGTGTTAGATTTTTCCCCTCAAAAAAGGACATCATCAAGAAACCCACAAAAGGGACTGTAAATATTTCTGTTTTCTTAATCAATCTTGGTCATTTAGTTGTAGATAGTAGAGTAGTTAGTTGTTATTGTCCGTTTAAATGTGTTTGGGTTTTAAATTGTGTCTGTCATCCCTTGCTGTTGCTGTTGCTGTTGTTGTAAATGTAATAACAAATTGGGGCCATAACAAATTGGGGGCTCGTCCGGGATGGACCATTGTGCGATTCATTTATTAAAAATGTAACATTTCAAATTGTAAAATTGATTTTTTTGAATTGAATACATATATATAGATCAACAGCAGTGGATGATTTCTTGGCATCACCAACCGTTGAGGTTTGGAAGTCTTTTAAAAAGACAGAACTGCTAGAAATTTGCAGACATTTAGAGCTGACAGAAGTGAAACCAGCCATGCGAAAAGCAAGACTCGCTCGAGAGATAGTTGAATATTACATTGATGAAAATGTGTTTGCACCCGAAGATCTGGAACAATTTCCAGTGGAAAATCCAAATTTAGAAATGGAACTTAAATTAAAACTGCTAGAGATTGAAAGGGAGGAAAGAGAAAAACAAAGAGAATTTGAGAGGGAGGAAAAAGAGAAAGAAAGAGATGAAAGAGAAAAAGAAAGGGAGGAAAAAGAGAAAGAAAGAGAATTTGAGAGGGAGAAAGAGGAAAGAGCAGAAAGAGAGAGACAGAGACAAAGAGATTTTGAATTAGTGAAATTCGATAGAGAAGAAAGACTCCAAATGGAGCAACTAAAAATAAAAATAGCAACAGAAAATAAATTTCGGGCTAGCCAGGAGGTAAAACTGGTGCCTCCATTTTCAGAAAAGGATGTTGACAACTATTTCCAGTGTTTTGAAAAGGTAGCAAAGAGTTTCCAGTGGCCAAAGGAACACTGGCCTCTGATGTTGCAAACTGTCCTCAAGGGTAAAGCTCAACAAGCCTATTCGGCTTTGTCTGCAGAGATTCCTCTGATTATGAGGTTGTCAAAAAGGTTATTTTGAGAGCTTATGAGTTGGTTCCAGAGGCTTACCGACAGAAATTCAGAGGTCTGAAGAAATCTGTAAATCAGACTTCTGTGGAATTTGCTAATGAGAAGAAGGTTTGCTTTGAGCGCTGGTGTACTTCTATGGAGGTCAAGGATGATTTCAACTCACTAAAAGAGATGGTGTTAGTTGAAGAATTCAAGAATTGTGTAAAGGATGATATTAAGGTCTACCTTAATGAGAAGCAAGCACTGAATTTGCAATCAGCTGCCAAATTTGCAGATGAATATGTTCTCACACATAAGTCCAAATTTCAGTCTAGCAGTAACAATACATGGTCCCAATTTCAGAAAAAGGGTTACGGTGATACCCAAGATTCCTCACCCAAAGACAAAGACAAATCTGGTGATGGTGCTCAGAAATCCAGTAACAGGTCTAATCAAAGTGTGAAAGCTGACAGTGACAAAAGTGGTCTAGTTTGCAGTTATTGCAAGAAATCTGGTCATGTCACAACTAACTGTTGGTTCCTTAAAGCTAAGAAAGAAAAAGAAAAGGATGCCAAACCAAATGCCTTTGTGAAAACAAGGTTAGAAACCCCTGTAGTAGATAACCAATCTGCTAAATTGCCTGCTTCTTGTGGGGCTAAAAAGCCTGATACAGCTGACTTCGTGAGGGAGGAATTTCTTCCATTTGTGTCAGAGGGATTTGTGGCTCTGAATGAGCATACTACTCCTGTCCCCATATATATCCTAAGGGATACCAGAGCTTCTCAGTCACTTTTGTTGATGGACTCTTTGGAGTTACGTGATGAGACCGCTTCAGGGGATTTCATACTTGTACAAGGTATTGAAGGGAGGACTGTTCATTGTTCAGCCAGCCAGAGGGGTTTGGTGATTCTGATGTGTCTGGAGACTTGTCTCTGTCCAGAAAGCGGTTGATTGAGGAGCAAACTAATGATCCTGAAATTTGTGCACTAAGGAGGAGAGCCCTTCCTGATAAAGAAATAGACGCAGTTCCAGTTGGGTATTACCTCAAGGATGGTGTGTTGATGCGGAAGTGGCGCCCTCCTGATATCCCTGCAAATGCAGATTGGGCAGTGGTCAGGCAAATTGTTGTTCCGAAGGTCTACAGGAATGAGATCTTAACAATGGCTTATAGTTTACCTTTAGGAGGTCATCTTGGTGTGAACAAGACTGTTGATAAGATCATGAAACACTTCTTTTGGCCTGGGCTTCGGAAAGACGTTTCCAACTTTTGCAAAACCTGTCACACTTGTCAGGTAGTTGGAAAACACCAGTTAGACCCACCTGAAGCTCCATTGCAGCCTATCCCAGCATTTGGGGAGCCATTCTCTAAGGTCATTGTGATTGTGTTGGTCCATTACCCAAGACTAGATCTGGAAATCAGTACTTGTTGACAATCATGTGTGCATCTACCAGATGCCCTGAAGCCATACCTCTACGTAACATCAAGGCAACTGCAATCTCAAAGGCTTTGATAAAGTTCTTCACGTTGTTTGGCCTTCCCAGGGAAATTCAGTCAGACCAAGGTAGCAATTTCACTTCCGGATTGTTTCAGCAGGTTGTGTATGAACTAGGTGCAAAGCAGATTCTTTCTAGTGCCTATCATCCAGAGAGTCAGGGTGCCTTTGAGCGGTTTCATTCCACTCTCGAGACAATGATCAGGACTTATTGTTATGACCATGAGAAAGACTGGGATGAAGGTGTTCATTTGCTGTTGTTTGCAGCTAGAGAAGCAGGGCAGGAGTCTACTGGATTCAGTCCATTTGAGCAAGTGTTTGGCCATGAAGTGAGAGGACCTTTGCTATTATTGAGTGAACAATGGCAAGAGGAAGAGCCGCACATCAGTCTGATAGACTATGTCAGCAAGTTCAAGGAAAGATTGCGTGCAGCTTGTGACCTAGCCAAAGAGAACTTGAAATCAAGTCAGGGAAAAATGAAAACTTGGTATGATCATAAGGCTAGAAGCCGTGAGTTTAAACCAGGAGACAAGGTTCTTGTGTTGTTTCCCTTGCAGTCCAATCCATTGCAGGCTAGATTTCATGGTCCTTATGAAATTCTGACTAAACTCAATGATCTCAATTACATTGTGAAGACTCCAGATAGGAGAAAACCAAAACAATTGTGTTTTCGAAGGTCGAAGCGTGTGAAGATGAGGGGGAGTTTCAAGATGATGAACCTAGAATTAAAGCTGAAGTTCTTTCATGTAAATTGTCAAATTCTGAAGTGTTGCAAAATCTTGATGTAAAACTCCAGCACTTAGAACCCACACAGAGAGATCAGTTTGAGAGGTTAATCAAGAAATATGAGGATCTGTTTCCTGATGTTCCAAAGAGAGTTACTATAACCTCTCATGATGTTGATGTTGGTGATGCCAAACCAATAAAACAGCATCCGTACCTGATGAATCCTGAAAAGAGAAAGATTGCTGAGAAAGAGGTTGAGTACATGTTAGAACATGATATTATCAGACCCTCCAACTCAGATTGGAGTTCACCCTGTGTGCTAGTTCCAAAACCTGATGGAAGTACTAGATTCTGTACAGATTATCGCAAAGTCAATGCTGTAACTAGAACTGATGTGTTTCCAATACCTAGGATTGATGATTGTATTGATAGAGTAGGGCAAGCAAAGTTTCTGACCAAGATTGATTTATTGAAGGGTTATTGGTGTGTGCCTTTAACGGAGAGGGCCTAGAGCATCTCTGCTTTTGCCACACCATCTGGGTTGGACCAGTATGAAGTCGTACGCTTTGGCATGAAAAATGCCCCAGCCACGTTTCAAAGGATGATACAGTCTACAATCGCCGAACTGCCACACACGGGTGCGTACATCGACGACCTGATCACATGGAGTGACTCCTGGGAAGAACATCTAAAAGATGTAGAGATATTGTTCCACCGCCTGACCCAGGCTAACCTGACTGTTAACCAGAACAAGAGTGACTTTGGTTGTGCTACTGTCACCTATCTTGGCTACGTCATAGGCAGGGTAAGGTGGCACCCATAAATGCTAAAGTCCAAGCCATCATGGACTTTCCAGTTCCTGACAACAAAAAAGCTTTGCGCCGCTTCCTTGGAATGATCGGGTACTACCGCAAGTTCTGCAAGAACTTTGCTGAGATTGCTCTCAGTCTAACTAACCAACTGAAGAAAGGCGTAAAGTTTACTTGGGATGATGCATGCCAGAGAGCCTTCGATCGCCTGAAGTCTCTGCTGTGTCACTTCCCCGTGCTCAAATCTCCTGACTTCAACAAACCGTTCTCCATTGCGGTCGATGCTAGCGACTAAGCCTGTGGATCTGTGCTCCTACAGAGAAGTGTCTCTGATGACATTGAGCATCTCGTGGCATACTTCTCCAGGAAGTTCAATCGCCACCAAAGGAACTATTCCACAATAGAGGAGGAGCTGTTGGCTCTGGTTCTATCTTTTAGGAGTGTCACGATTCGGTTCGGTTCGAGAATCGGATCGTAAGTTATGCGGTTCGATTCGATTCATCCAGCATTAGTTTCGGTTCGATTCATAAATTACTTACTTGTTATTTTATTTCATCTTGAAACGTGAGAAATCTAGATGTAAATACGTTGTCATTACGTTCGCGGAAGTGCATGTCATGTTGATAGTGTTATGGGTCATGCTCAGTAAGGTTTACTCTGATTGGACCATTTTCTCTCAATAGACCCATTTACTGTTCGCAAATAAAACGGGCTGCGCGCGTCTCTTGGCAACGGAAGTATGGCGAACCATAACAGCTTGTCAAGCTACGCGAGGGCATTAGCCATCAAAGATAGCGAATTCTACCTAAAAAAATTAACATTGACAAATGGCAACCAATTTCCAGATCCGTATGGTATCAGTGAGTGGGTAGATGACGTTAGTTAGTGGCCCAGTATTCCGTGGCCTGATATTTATACCCATTTGATCGAGAAACCTGCCGTGTAGACTAGGGAGGAACTACGAGCATACAAGTCACTGGATGCTTCAGACTGCGATATCTGCGGTCATGAGCAGAATGATAAATACCATGCCAGACTTAGAGTTTTGTCTCTTGAAATCAGAGGTCCTTCCTGGTCAAACACAAGGGCATAAAACTGCCGTGTATGCAGAGATGCCATTATGTTTCTCCTCTTAGTGGCATTTACGTTTCTGTGCCGTAGTCAGTGATTATTCAATCAAAGCGCACTGAAGAAATTCACTCGCGAAATTGAAGTCATTGTGCATCAAGTTAATCGGTTTCACGTCCATTACGGTGGATTTCCCTACTAATGACAATGACATCGATTATGACTAGGGAATTCTCAGGCTTGACTTCATTAAGGAATTAAAAGCTATGGAACTGCATAAAAACGTTTCAAATGGTCTTATTTCATTAAAACAATTTTAACGATCACGAAACACATGCATTGTTTCCAATCTGTTGTGATTCTGCTTTTTGCATGTCATGTTTAAGTTCTGTGCCTGGCTCAGCCATGTTTAGGATTCTTGTGTTTAAGTGACCTCTGCCTGCCTGACCATTCTTAGTATTGTGTTCCTGGTATTTAGATTTCTTGTTATTATTTTTCATGTTTAGATCATTCAGTTTTCCATGCCATGTTTTCATTTCCATGCTTTGCACTTTGTCTCCCCTGTCTTGTCGTGTGTGCATCTTTGCTCACGGTCCCTTGTCTTGCGTGCCACTCATTCGGGTGATTTATTGGTTTCTGGGTTTCAATCTTCTTTCATTATCTTGTGTTCTTCCTTCCTCTCTCTTTTACCGTCTAACTAACACATAGTAACAGTTTATTGTTTTTGCTAATTACTAACCACACTAATCTTGTATATTTTTACTAATTTTCTAACATGCACTCGGGATTGTATAGCTGCACATACTAATTGACTAATATCTCTCAGCAGTCGCTCAATTCTAATCTCCGCCTCCGTGCCTATCCCTAATTATCTCTGCTGCAAGTTTCTGTGAATTTCCACTTATACTTTGTGCTTTCCTTTACTTTTATCTTGGCACTTTAGTGCTCCTTAACCGGAGCTGTTGTTTTGTACTTAGGTTTGTCTTGTGATCCCTGTCAGCGTTTTGGCTACAGCCAAATTCATGAAATTAGTTTATTCCTCATATGTCTCTCCCTGATCATTGTTACCATTGATTGCACCTGTTCTCCCTGGTCATGTGTTTACCCCGGATGTGTATATAAGATGTCTGTTTGGTTCACTCTCGTCAGATCGTTCTCCCTAGTTTGCTCGTGCCACGTTTCTCGCCTTGATTTCTCAGTGTTTATCTTTCTGACTGGATTGCCCGACTTTTGATTTTTGCCTTTGTGATTTTGGATTTCTGTTGCATCTCTGTGTTTTGACCATTTTTCTGCCCGACTACGAGATCTCTGTTTGCTGCCCTGGTAACGATTCGGATTACGTCTTGTGGATTCTGGCTAGTCTCTCTGATAGTACTATTCCTTTGTACCAGACCCATTTCTGTCCAACTACGATTACTGTGATTGCTGCCCTGGTTTTTGATACTATTTTTGCCCAACTGGATTTTGACTTTTGGATTGTGGACTTTGTACTGTTGCCTTTTGCTCTGCGGGGGTCACCCCCCTTTACCAATAAAACAAGCTCTACTGCACTTCCTGGTTCTCGCATCTGGTTCCTGATCGCAATACAACACAATCCCCGAGTGAAGAGAAGCACGGGAAGTCCGGAGTCATAATCGCTTTCCATGTTACTTGTGATGAGGTGCACCTGTACGCAAGTGAAACGAAAACTTGAATGCACAAGGATTTTAATTCCGCATGACAATCCCATTAAGCATTCAATGAATAATTATGGACTTTGGTGAATAAGCCTAAAAAATGCGTAAGACCTACGCCGAATGCATGAGACTTATTGGCATCTCCGTTTATGACGCATGGGTTATGATAAATAAATAAATAAATAAACAGAAAACTACGTCCTGACAGCTAATTGTACCTGCATGGCAGGCTAAGTATTTTGTATTGTTGGCTAGCTAACGAGCGAGTTCGTCTGCGTAGTTGTCATGCAAACATGAAATCTGCTTCGGTTTACCATTATCCTAACATATTTCATTTAATGTCTGTAACCGTGAGACGCACGTCAAAAAATTGGTTACATCAATTTCAATGGAGCAAAGCCCACCGGCAGCGTGTGACACGCGTCAGATTTTACTTTTCACCACTACTCAGTTTCCTGAGCGTCAACTCAATAGAAACGCATTTGTCTTTTAGGATAGCTATTTAACTATTTCGCCTTGTCATGGTTGGTGGAACACACGCATGCAGTTGTCGAGACCGATATACCTACTTTTTAACCAAGTCGCAGTTTTGAGAGGAAAGCCAATATTTTGTGCGCATTTAAGTTATCAAGCGATATACAGTAAGACAGAACCTAACTCCAGGTACACTGGTAAGAATTTAACACTACTAAGTTAGCTAGCTAGCTAATTTGCTGCTGGGTGAAGTAAAGTAAATCATAATCCTAATTCACTAGACAGCATTTCTTGTTCAATGTTCCTTGTTGCTAAAGTAAACCAGTGAAAGCCTACTAGAAGGAATGTTCTTAACATCTTATTCTCAAGTAGACTACTGGTTTTTGTACTGTCACATGAGACACATTATTAGACGGTGGGCCGAGGTAGGAAATTGTGACGAAGTGCCTCATGAACTGCGTGAAGGGTTTATCTTTACTTCATAATAAAGCTACATAATACTAGACCTCAGAATGTTAATGTTCTACCAAAAACATTGTTTCATTTTTTTAGAAAATAGCTCTTAAAAGTTGAAATCGTTGTTTATGGTCGGCATGGTTAAGGACGCTTTCTAGCCAATCCAATTAGTCTACGGCTTCAGCCCAGGACAGCAAAAATGGCCGCGCCCGTAGGCGGCTGTGCTTGTCATATCGTCGATACGGAAAACGAACCTCTTTATTCATTCTCAGACACGTCTTGGGACAAGTTATCAGATTGTATGGACACATGGGCGGGTCTTGACGGTCAGGAGAGAGGCACAGCACAATGCTTTGATCAGGTTACACGTGAGTGTTTCGGATATCACCGCCGTTGCTACCAAAAGTTCACTGACAAGAGACGAATACAACAGGCAATTTTCCAGACGTGAGAAGGGCTGCTTGCGAGATGTAAATTCAGATAAGGAGACCCATGTGTCCGTTTCTAGCAAACTACTGAGGTCTAAGGTCAAATCATCAGACGATCAAAACATGTTCTTCCACATGAGTGCATTATTTGTTGCAAGAACAAGTCGGTGCGCGACAAGTCAAATTTAAATGGAAGAGGGAAAAGCTTGTGACCTGTGAAACAGATGCTAGAAAACTTTTAGGGGCTGCCACATTGAAACAGGACAGAAGAATATTATTACAGGTATATGTTTTACATAATTATTTTTCTGTCAATATTGTTGATTAGATTTTTATAAAAATACTGATCATTGGCAATAACTTTTATACAAAATCTGTAAAGTACTCTGTAAATTTAAGATCATTTTGGTAGGATGACAATATACTGTTTACTATATGTGTTTACTTTCCCTGAATATTGAAAGTAATATTTGACATGTAGTTTGTTTACAATTTTACCCTCATGCTATCGATACTGCCAGACTTAAAATTTGCCATTTCCTAGCCATTCTTATCATTTGTTTTCAGATTGGACATCAAGATAAAGTATCCACTGGAGTCCGGTACTATAGCTCATGCTACATGAACTACACAAGGTGTGTATATGAAGCAGGACCAGAATCAGACAAAGAGCCCCGTCCACTGTCACAATCATTTGAGTTGTTTTGTGAGCAAGTCATTGAGGGGAAATTGATTGCAAAGGTAGAAATCATGGAAATTTCATGGCTAACTGAAATATTTGTCAAATTGCAGCAGATACAGAAGGTATTGACATTCGTGGTTATCGCCATTGTCAGCTCAAGTCAAGGCTGAAGGCACGATATACCCATCTTGAATTTGTTCAAGCAAACTCGAAAAATTGTGAGCTGGTATTTCATAACAGTGACATGAGCAAGTCAGTTCGAACAATCCCCTGCACTGAAGATGATAGCGTTTCAGACTCGGAAATGGAAGATGCAAATGATTGTGTTCTTGATCCCCAAACCAACACATCCTCACAGGATATATTAGCAAAGTTGTACAGATCTGCTCTCATCATTCGCGGAGTCATTTCTTCAGCAAAGGGTGTTGATTTGTGGCCACCAAAAGCTGATGATATGGACTTGTCTGCCTGTAACAACTTGGTCCCAGCGGAGTTCTTTTAACTTTCTTTTGTAGTGCTGCAATATTTCTGATGAATTTTGCACAAGCAAAATTTCTCTACTTGGACATGAGAATCAAAAAAGAGTGTTGTCACTTGCTCAAGATTTCATCACTTTGGCATCAAGTGGGAGAAAGCTCATGCCGAAACATTTAGCACTCGGCATGACTATCAGACACATATCAGGTAAAAGTCTTTGTAAAACAGCTAGTTAAACATGATTGTCTAATTGTCAAATGTTAACTTTATAGTTCATAATAATTATGACAATGTAGTCCTCCAATCCTAACTGTAAATTTTTGGACTATTTTGTACACAAATTAAGCAGTCTTAAGAGCATTATCTTCCAATATATAGCATATCTAACAACTTGTATGGTACAAAAACATAAAATACTAGGTTAGCTGACACCTAAGAAGCAGTCAGTGGATAGCTGAGCTCGCATCTACAATAGTAGCTAATTTTAGACTACTATAGAGTACATTACAATGAAAAAAGTAAATAAATATTTTTTCTACATGTTTGATATAATGGTACCACAGCTAGTGCAGCATTTATTGTATATATTCACAGGTTCAGCAAAACTACAGCACCTCATTAATTCCTTTGGTCACTGCGTCTCACATTCTGTGACATTAGAACACGACACTGCACTTGCTGTCCAACAACTCAATCGCCAGACGGATGTTCCTCAAGGGTTTAAGCCAGAAATGTTCACGACGCTTGTCTGGGACAACAACGACTTCGGAGAAGAAACACTTTCTGGTAAAATTTTGACTGTAACAATCTTATCTGTTCCAATATTATTCACAAAGTATGAATTACTGAAAAGAACATTATAAAATGTATTATTTATAAATGATTATTCCATGATAAATATAAATAAGTTCTGTTATTATTTTATGTTTATTTTTGTTTATACAGGTTTTCCATAGGATTGGTAAGAATTAGCAAAGAATAAACTTGTATGCTCCTCTCCAATGCTTTTCACCTATGCTTTCCCTCAATCATCACTTTCTGTCTTGGTGTGTAGTGGGTTCACATATAGATGATCATATAACCACTGAATCACAAACTATAATCGATTCATTGATGTTGCATGCATTTTGTCGTATTAACAGCCTTCGTCACTGCTTCCTTGCTCTACCTGTAGCACTCTCTACACAACTGGCAAACTTTAATAGTACAGTTGTAACATTTATGGATAGGATATACAGGGTATCTGTATTTTCTCAACAAAACCAATCTTTATTACATCTAGTGAAGTAAGCAGCAGATATTTTCATGAGTGGTGCAACCTCTTTACTTCACAGGATGTGATAAAAATTGTGTTTCTCAAGAATTTACATGTATCCTATTTATTATATGTTGAACACATAATTAGGAAACCCTTTTTTCCTTTGTGCATCTCTTTGTATTGTCTGAAAATTCTATGAACATGATGAATTAGTTTTCACATTTCCTTAGCACTTATTTTCATTTTTTTTCAACAAGAGACTTGATACCTTGAGTAAAAGCACTGCTTATGATTTCCATGACTCTATAATTAAAGCAGATGTCACTAACTTTCTGAAAATTGTAAATACTTTTGTCATCCAGATTAATTCACAATTTTGAGGCAAGTGAACTTGAGTCGATGGAAAACGTGCTTGACATGGGACTGAAACCTGAAAAGATTTAATAAAGTGACTTTAGAATCAGTATACAGCATTTTTTATTCATTGCATTTTATATTTATTAACATATTCATACTTTATTAGTGACATATTGTGCACTTATTGATGAAATGATAATTCTAGTGATAAATTTTGATGTCATATTGATGTAGACGGTGATCATATTTAAAGGAGATTTATTCAAAAATGATATTGTGTTGTAAGTACATTGCAGTTTCTGAAAGAGGACACTCTGCTGATTATTTTGATATATATTTTATGTAGTCACCTAAAAAGTGAGGCAGGTGAAAAATTTAGCTACATTTCCTGTCTTGGCCTACGGTCTATATGAAGGTCTCGAAGGTCGCCGAAGGTCAAGTTCAAGACCACCAAATGAAAGTTCAAACATAACTTCCTATTAGTGTTCAATGCACAAATGTTCCCAATATTCAATGTTCTTCAATATTTTCAAGCCTAGGAACCTTTGAAAATTGTAAGATTTTGCTAGACTTCAAGTCTGACCTTTCAAGGTCATCTGCGGTCAACTCCCTGTTTCTATCTTAATCTCTATCTGCAACCACTTAGCTTCCACAGGCGATTTGGCCCATTCTCCATAACACCCAATGTTAAAGTACAGCGCCCCCACTAGACCTTCTTCCGTCGATTCAATCAAAATGGCACTCGCACAGTACATTGAGAGTATCAGGGTGAGCTGATTGCCAGATTTAGAAAAAAATAAGTTACAGACACTTTTTAAGAAATTATTATTTTTTTATTTCTAGTCATATCTTTTAACATTGTTAATTCATTCCCTGACCTCGAGTTTGACTTTTCAAAGTCATCTGTGGTCACATTTAAAATATAGGTCATATATGACTTCCTACATGTTGATAATACAAACATAATTTCTATCTGTAACCATTTGGCCTCCACAGGCCATCTTGCATATTCATGAAGTACAGCACCCCCAATAGACCCACTTCTGTAGATTCAATCAAAATGGCGCTTGGACTGTACATGGACAGTACCAAGGTAAGTTGATTGCCCGATTTAGAAAAAAAGGGCCTGTAAAATGGACAAAAATGAGTCAATCAAAAATCCGAGAGAAAAGTCTGGAGATATGGTCCAGTTGTATGTTATTGCAAATTTACACATAAATTCATTAGGCCGAAAAAAGATGAAAAATGTTTGGGATGATGGACGCCACACCACGGCAATAGCGTATCTATGCTAAAAATGCAGTTAATAACAGTTAATTCATTATTCAACAAGGGGGGCAATGACTTTTTCACATAGGGCCAGAAAGGTTGCGATACCTTTTTTCCCTTAATAAATGAAATCATCATTTAAAAACCGTAGCTTGCATTTACTTGGGTTATCTTTGTGGAATATAAAAATTTGTTTAATGATCTGAAACATTTAAGTGTGACAAATATGCAAAAAAATAAGAAGTCAGGAAGGGGGGCAAATACCTTTTCGCAGCAGTGTACAGCGTGGTATTTTTTCTTATATATGAAACAATTACTTGGCAGTTCATGCTTGGAATGGCAGTGGATAGCCTTGTTGCCTGAGCGACAAGGTTTTTGATTAAAAAGATGACGGAGGCTTTCTTTGCGGGATAGCCATGTTCTCAAGACTATGCTGATCTTCCCACAGCCGAAAGCTGTTCAGATTGCCAAGATGGCAAGTATAAATAGCTCATAGGTACAATATGAGTGTGTAGGTTAATGGAGTGTGTGCTCTGCAATGTGACCAATGCAGTGCGTATTCCAATCTATTGCAGTGCATGAGCAGACTGACTCTAGCCACCTGAGACTCTGAGTAGGAATATGGAAGTTAGAAAAAGGAAGGATCTCAGGCATTAAAAATTTGAGGAGTTGTTCAATATAAAAAGTATAAAATATACTGTTGTTCAATATAAAAAGAGGGGCACTGTGCCAGTACTGAGAGTGGGAGGTACAGTAGCTGCATTTTGAGCAGAGGATATCGTACCTCTGTTGAGTTTGGCATGTACTGAACTTGTATGGAGTTGTATATATGGTGTTGAACATGTGGGGTACCCATGTTCAGTGCCGGAGGCACAAATTCAGCACCCCGTTTCGAGGATAATGCTTCATTAGTGTTTCATTCAGAGGATGATTTACACAAATTACGTATGGTGGTGCTTTACCTGTGTGAAGTGTAGCAAGTACTGTACCAATGTGGAGGGTACTGTGCCACTGCCTAATTTAGAAGAACATGCACCTGTGCTATGAGTGAAGAATACTGTACCAACGTGGAGTGAGGCGGAGTTGAGAGGGTGATGTACCTCTCCTGTACTGAGTGTGTGGGAGGGGGGTACTCTTCGTGTGTGGACTTCAATGAGAACTCAACCTGTGTAGAATGGGGAGTATTGTACCTGTGTGGAGTCTGGAAGGCACTGTACGTGTGTTGAGGATGAGGAGTTGAGGAGTACTGCGCCCATGTTGATTACTGCGTTTGTGTCAAGTTTGTGAAGTATTGCACCTGTGCTGAGTATGAGAAATACTGTATCTGTGTTTAGCATGATGTATACTGTGCCTGTGCCTGTGTTGAATGTGAGGGATACTGTGCTTGTGTTGAGTTCAGTGTACTGTACCCATGTAGATTACGAGGAGTACTGTACCCATGTTGAGTACAAAGGGTACTGTACCAATGTAGACTACAAGGGTGTCTGTACCCATGTTGGGTACAAAGTGTACTGTACCCAAGTAGAGTACAAGGGGTACTGTACCCATGTTGACTATAAAGGGTACTGCACCCATGTAGAGTACGAGGCTAACGGTACCCATGTTGAGTATAAAGGGTACTGTACCCATGTAGAGTATGAGGTGCACTGTACTCATGTTGAGTATAAAGTGTACTGAACCCATGCAGAGTACGAGAAGTACTGTACCCATGCAGGGTACGAGGGGTACTGTACCCATGTTGAGTATAAAGGGTATTGTACCCATGCTGAGTATAAAGTGTACTATACCCATGTAGAGTATGTGGTGTACTGTGCCCATGTTGAGTATAAATGGTACTGTACCCAGGTAGAGTACGAGGAGTACACTACCCATGTTGAGTATAAAGGGTACTGTACCCATGTTGAGTATAAAGGGTACTGTACCAAAGTAGATTAAGAGGGGTGCTGTACACACGTTGAGTATAAAGGGTACTGTACCCATGTACAGTACGAGGCGTATTGCACCTATGTTGAGTATAAAGTGTACTGTACCATTGTAGAGTAAGAGGGGTGCTGTACACATGTTGAGTATAAAGAGTACTGTACCCATGTAGAGTAAGAGGGGTGCTGTAGAGTATGAAGAGTACTGTACCCATGTAGAGTACTCGGGGAACTGTACCCATGCAGAGTACAAGGGGTACTGTACCCATGTTGAGTATAAAGGGTACAGTACCCATGTTGAGTATAAAGTGTACTATACCCATGTAGAGTACGAGGTGTACTGTACCCATGTTGAGTATAAAGGGTACTGTACCCATGTAGAGTATGAGGTGTACACTACCCATGTTGAGTATAAAGGGTACTGTGCCCATGTAGAGTACGAGGGGTACTGTACCCATGTTGAGTATAAAGAGTACTGTACCCATGTAAAGTACGAGGCTTACCGTGCCGATGTTGAGTATAAAGGGTACTGTACCCATGTAGAGTACGAGGCATACTGCACCCATGTTGAGTATAAAGTGTACTGTACCCATGCAGAGTACGAGGGGCACAGTACCCATGTTAAGTATAAAGGGTACTGTGCCCATGTTGAGTATAAAGGGTACAGTACCCATGTTGAGTATAAAGTGTACTATACCCATGTAGAGTACAAGGCGTACTGCACCCATGTTGAGTATAAAGTGTACTGTACCCATGTAGAGTATGAGGTGTACACTACCCATGTTGAGTATAAAGGGTACTGTGCCCATGTAGAGTACGAGGGGTACTGTACCCATGTTGAGTATAAAGAGTACTGTACCCATGTAAAGTACGAGGCTTACCGTGCCGATGTTGAGTATAAAGGGTACTGTACCCATGTAGAGTACGAGGCATACTGCACCCATGTTGAGTATAAAGTGTACTGTACCCATGCAGAGTACGAGGGGCACAGTACCCATGTTAAGTATAAAGGGTACTGTACCCATGTTGAGTATAAAGGGTACAGTACCCATGTTGAGTATAAAGTGTACTATACCCATGTAGAGTACAAGGCGTACTGCACCCATGTTGAGTATAAAGTGTACTGTACAATTGTAGAGTAAGAGGGGTGCTGTTCGCATGTAGAGTACGAGGGGTACTGTACCCATGCAGAGTACGAGGGGTACTGTACCCATGCAGAGTACGAGGGGCACTGTACCCATGTTAAATATAAAGGGTACGGTACCCATGTTGAGTATAAAGGGTGCAGTACCCATGTTGAGTATAAAGTGTACTATACCCATGTAGAGTACGAGGTGTACTGTACCCAGGTTAAGTATAAAGCAAACTGTACCAATAGAGATTGAGAGGGGTGCTGTACACACGTTCAGTATAAAGGGTACTGCACCCATGTAGAGTACGAGGCGTACTGCACCCATGTTGAGTGTAATGGATACTGTACCCAAGTAGAGTACGAGGCATACACTACCCATGTTGAGTATAAGGGGTACTGCACCCATGTAGAGTACGAGAGGTACTGTACCCATGTTGAGTATAAATGGTACTGTACCCATGTAGAGTATGAGGCTAACTGTGCCGATGCTGAGTTTAAAGTGTACTGTACCCATGTAGAGTATAAGGAGTACTGTACCCATGTTGAGTATAAAGGGTACTATACTCATGTAGAGTAAAAGGGGTACTATCCCCATGTAGAGTACGAGGTGTACTGTACCCATGTTGAGTGTGATGGATACTGAACCCATGTAGAGTACGAGGCGTACACTACCCATGTTGAGTATAATGGGTACTGTACCCATGTAGAGTACGAGGGGTACTGTACCCATGTTGAGTATAAAGGGTACTGTACCCATGTAGAGTATAAAGTGTACTGTACCATTGAAGAGTAAGAGGGGTGCTGTACACATGTTGAGTATAAAGAGTACTGTACCCATGCCGAGTATGAGGCTTACTGTGATGATGTTAAGTTTAAAGTGTACTGTACCCATGTAGAGTATGAGGAGTACTGTACCCATGTTGAGTATAAAGGATACTGTACCCATGTAGAGTACGAGGCGTACTGCACCCATATTGAGAATAAAGTGTACTGTACCTTTGTAGAGTACGAGGAGTACTGTACCCATGTTGAGTATTAAGTGTACTGTACCCATGTAGAGTGGAGTACGAGGGGTGTAGGTCCTGTGTGGAGTATGAACAGTGCTGTACCTGCACTGAATATGAAAACCAATGAAACTGTACAAAGGGTATTGTAACTTAGTTGAGTATTGTACTGTACCTCAGTTAAATATAATGCGTACAGGGCCTGTGTTGAATATGAGGGGCACTGTGCCTATTTTGGGCATGAGGGATATCACACCTGTGTTAAGTATCAGAGGTACTGTGCTAGTGCCGAGTATCAGTGGTATAATACTGGTGTTGCGTGAGGGACATTGTACCTTTGTTAAGTATGAGAGGTACCTGTCATGAGTATAAGGGGCACAGTACCTGTCTTGAGTATGCAGGATATTGTACCTGTGTTATTTATGAGGGGCACTGTACCTGTGTTATTTATGAGGGGTGATGTACCTGTGTTGAGTGTGCGGAGAACTGTATCTGTGTTGAGTATGAAGAGTACTGAACAACACTGAGTATGATTGACCTTTGTTGAGTATGAAGGGTACTGCATTGAATGTGATTTACCTGTGTTGAGTATGAAGGGTACTGCATTGAGTATGATTTACCTGTGTTGAGTATGAACGGTACTGCATTGAGTATGATTTACCTGTGTTGAGTCTGAAGGGTACTGCATTTAGTATGATTTTCCAGCCACCCGTCTCCCTGTCTTTGAGACGGGCAATGTTTACCTGAGACGCTGAGATGGCTAAGTCTGATTTGAGACGGGTCCGGCCGTTTCCAGCATTAAATTTCAGTTGTACCAAAAATCTGTTGAGTCGACTTGATTTTAATTTGTGAAGCTCAAATATGAACTCATTAACATATGGCCAATCTGCGCACTTCTGCATCATCTGTGCCCCACAAATTGGCACCATAGCCAAGTCTCGAGGCTTGTGTGCGCAAGTGGGCATTGTCCACTTGTGCGAAAGTGGTTTTTGAAGTAGATCACCGCTTATATTGATCACGTAGATGTCCAAGAGCATTTTGTTCACTGTCATGTGTTTCAAAACGCTCTGCCTTGTACTTTTTGTTAGATTTAATACCTCTTTCAAAGTCCCTTCAAGTAGGCCTCTGTGTTATTCGTATCGGTGTGTGAGTGTCGGCAATTGAAACTTGTTTATCAGAAATCGGGCATTCAAGTAAATGTAGCCTGGTCGCTGGGGTGAGACACCCTGAGATTTCATTCTGGCTAACACTATGGTATCAAGGTATCAAGTATGATTTACCTGTGTTGAGTATGAAGGGTACTGCAGTGAGTATGATTTACCTGTGTTGAGTATGAAGGGCACTGCATTGAGTATGATTTACCTGTGTTGAGCGCAGGGGGTCCCCCAGGGGTGACGCTGTACACCTGCAGGAATTCCCTGGGTCTGCTGCCCCCTACAATGTTGAATCCAAAGCCGCGGGGCCCTTTAGACAGCCTGGTGTGTATGGAGTACCCCTTCAGCTCACTGGGCTGGTCAGTGAAGGCAGGCACTGACGCGACAAGAAGGAGGGAACTTCACAAGCCGCTACAGTTTTATGAGTAGTAATACACAATATTTCACAACATTGGCATGATATTGTAATTTTTCTGATCTTCCAAAAAAATATTATTCTGATATCATCACTGATATTGTGTACACCCAAGCATGGTTAGAATTTGAACATTTTATAATCAGTGTTCTATGTTTTCTAGATGCCTTGGCTGAAGTGCGTCGGTTGACCACTAAAAAATGCATCAGATCTAAACTGTAACAGAATTCAGACATAACAGAGGAAACAGAGGAAAAAGAATTAAGTCACAAGGTAGAAAATGATAGATGGAGCAAGAGTGCAATTGAGTGCATGAATGTGTCTGAGCGTGCACATGAAAAACAAGTGAAAGTATGCATAAATGTGTGAGAGACACAGAAAGAAAGATAGAGAGAAAAATAGAGAGAGAGAGAGAGAGAGAGACAGCGTGCACGAGAGAGCGCGCGTGCGAGAGAGAGAGAGAGACGAAGACGAAATGATGAGCTCTTACTTCTTTTAGTAATATTTTGAGTTGCAGATGATATACAATGATAAGTGTAACCTTAAATTACAAATAAGAAGAACAGGGAAAATAAAACTGACATCAGGAAGAGGACCTTAAACGAACACGTTGGGAAACAAAGAGAAATAAAAAGCAAGAAAACATCTGAAAATGTAGGAAATTTTTAAATAATTAACCAAGTCACAGTAGGAAAAGGACGGAAGCTTTTCCAAGTCTACACAACTAGCAATCAACAGCTAGCAGCTAAGTCAGGAGAGCACTGCCATTTTTTTCAGTTAAAAATGGATACATTTCAGAAGCAGCAGAGTGGGCGGAGCTTTGGTTGCTTTGCAATTAGTTACCCTGATGACATTACAAGTGAGGCAGGAAGAAAAAAGTACAGAATCAAACTACTTAAAGATAATCCAGAGACGCTGAGGACAGACTACAAAATAAAAGGGGACAGAGAAATTAAAACAAACCTTGTGTTCTTAACCGAGCATCCCGAGGCCAGGCATTCTGCTCTCCATGAGGAATTCAGCCAAATGAAAATGATGGGCAACAAAGCAATTTACCAGCTCTATACGGACACCATACCTAAATTTAACATCAATCTCTATAATACCGGTACTGTACTGATTCAGGGTCTGTAACTAAATTGGAGGAGTTTGAAAAACACTTTGATGGGCTGAAAACTCTTGCTAATGAGAAAAAGGGTACCAAAACAGCTCTATTTGACTCCAATCCTGACTCTACTGGTCCACCCCCTCCCCAGTACACCAGCCCTCCACTGCTCCTATCCCAGCCAACAGAGGCCACTGCAGCCCTCACACACCCTGAACACCCGCATCTGTGCAGCGCATTCAGGAGTGCCTCTCCCTTCTTGAAGAGGAGATTGCAGAATTCAAAGAGAACAAACTTTCAGAGACGGACAGTATTCAGCAGCTGAAAGAGGACATGAGACTTTTCAAACATGAGACTGCAGATGCCGTTGGAAAACTGAGAAAGCAGATAAGGGATCTCAGTGAGGCAAACACAGTGATTAGAGACGGGCTATTTGGAGTGAGAGATCAACTGAGACAGAGGGACAGAGACATAGTGAGCCTGAGGGAACAGCTGCTCAGTGAGACTGTGCTAAAACAGCCCTCCCTCGGCTACAGCACAGACTCAGGGACACAGACAGACAGCAGCAGTCAGGTAGAACCACGCACCTGCCAGGGCACTGAGGAGAAGCCGAGGGCCCCCATCCCTCCACAGGACAACACTGCCCAGCCCCCCAGAGACACAGCTCATCCACAGGACAGCACTATCCACCCCCCCACAGACACATCTCGTCCACAGGACAGCACTGCCCAGCCCCCCAGAGACACAGCTCGTCCACAGGACAGCACTATCCACCCCCCCATAGACACATCTCGTCCACAGGACAGCACTGCCCAGCCCCCCAGAGACACAGCTCGTCCACAGGACAGCACTATCCACCCCCCCATAGAAACATCTCGTCCACAGGACAGCACTGCCCAGCCCGCCTCAAACACACCTCGTCCACAGGACAGCACTGCCCAGCTCCCAAGAGACACAGCTCGTCCAGTGACCAGCACACAGCTACCTACAATGGAGCAGAAAGCAGCTTGGAGTCATCAACCCCCCAAAACTGCCATGCTGATAGACTCTAATAGCAAATTTGTGAAACACAGGCAGCTATTTCCCCGGAACAGTGTGGGTAAGTTCTGGTGTCCCCACACAGACGACAGCAGCACTGCCGAGAGAGGCTGGGAGACCCCGACCACATCATTATCCACACTGGTACAAATGACCTGCACCACAAAGGACAGAGATTAGCAGAGGCAGTGCTTCAGGTGGCTACAAAAGCACGCCGGGAGTTTCCCAGGGCCAAAATCACCATCTCCACACTGCTGCCACGGACCGACTTCCCTCAGGACATAATCATGAACATAAATTAAAAAAATCAGCAGGGAGTGTGCCAAGCTAACCAGTGTAAACATCGCCCATCACCCCAATGTCACACACGAGCACCTGTATGATCACGTGCACCTGTACCGGGACAGTGTATGGATTTTAGAGGAGGACCTGAGGGGGGCAGCCAGCCCTTCAGCTCCACACATCAGCAGAGGAACAGCCCAAATCCCGCAGAGACACCTGTCACAGGAGAGGAGAACCCCACCAGCCAGAGCCCAACACAGAGAAGCCCAGCCCAATGGAACCCGGCACAAAAGGAGCCAGTCCAGAGGAGTCCAGCCCAAAGGAGCCAAACACCATGGAAACCGATACGGAGGATCCCAACCAAATGGAGCCCAGCCCAGCACAACACCGCCCAACAGACTCCTGCACAGAGGGGCCCTGTACAACAGAGAGGAGCTCCACACAGGAGCAGAGCTGGGCACAGCTGAAGCTGCACCTCCCCCTGGACGAAGGCTTACCTATGCACAGGTAGTGTCTCACCACTCAGACATTGGAGAGGTGAAACAACTAGCTGCTCATATGCAATATTCTCAGCTAAACAGTGTTTTTTTTTAAAGACTACTAAATGCAAATATGTAATACTTATCATACAGAAATCAATCCAAAAATTTATGAAATCGCTCTCAATCAGTTCGTGGAACATTCAGGGGTTGTAGTCCTCGGCTTTTGGGCCAAAGAGTACAAACCCAGAGTTCATATCAAGCATTGCTGGTAAAGACATCATAATACTGCTGGAGACATGGGGTCATGAAGGTACAGATACTCACTGTCCCCCAGGCTATGGAGAAATCTTACTATCGTCCCTCTAGCAGAAAAAAATAAGACACGGCAGAGATTCTGACGGGATTATTATATGGTACAGAGACAACCTATCAATTCAATAAGAAACACTTAAAAAAGGAATAACACACATTTGGCTCAAACTACACAAAAATACGAGGCTTATGCCGTCGGAGGCGACGGCTGGAGGTATATCCCTGAACGTCCCCAATCCTCCAATTAGACCTTGAATAGACTTTCATTTGAACTTAATTTCAGGTCAGTCGGTCAAATGGTTCTGAAGATATGGCCAAAATGGTAATTTTCCATCACAAAGCGCCACCTGGTGGCAAAATATTGAACCATACAGGTATGATGTCATCATGTGACACGCTGTGAGGTCATGACCTTGCATTTGCACATAGTTTCATGTCAATTGGAGAAATAGTTCCAAAGAGATAGCAAAAATGGTGAATTTTATGTGACAAAGCTCCACCGTGTCAAAATTTTGAACTAAACATGTATAATGTCATCGTGGGACACATCCTCAGGTCATGACCTTTCATTTGCACTTGATTTCAGGTCAATCGGACAAATATTTCCAGAGATATGATAAAGACAGTAATTTTTTCTGTTTTTGGCCTCTGGTGGCCAATCTAGAAATCGTAAATTGTCCAAAATCGAATCAGTTCTTCCTCTTTATGATACTTACTTATTGGAATTTAGAATTGAAATATTACTGCAGTTATCGCATTAACTTGTAAATCATTACAAGGGAAGAGCATTAGTAATAGCCTGAAATGTTTTCATTTAAATGCAAGAAGCATAAGAAATAAATTTCCAGAACTTGAGGCTGTAGTGATCAGTAAGGGCTATGACATAGTTGGGATAACAGAGACATGGCTATGTAAAGAGGATGGAGATGAATATAATATAGAAGGTTATAAGCTCTTTAGGAAGGATAGATGTAATAGGCGAGGAGGCGTAGCACTCTATATGAACGAAAACATTAATGTACAGGAAATTCCCGAAATTGAACATTCCTTTTCCTGTGAAGATATCTGGACCAGGCTCATTGGCAAACACGAGACAGGTTTAAACATAGGAGTATGCTATCGACCACCAGCTTTGGACAGTACAGTCAATGAAATGCTTTTTAGGAGGATGACGCAAGCTTGTAGCGGTGGTGGGACTATTATCATGGGAGACTTCAATTATCCTGGTATCAATTGGGAAATGGTGAAAGGACAGGGTTGGGCGGAGGAAGAATTTCTAGATGTTATAAATGATAATTTTTTGGTGCAGTATGTTAATAAACCTACCAGAGAGAAGGCAATTTTAGACTTGGTGCTCTGTAATGACCCCGATAGAATTAGCAATGTTGAGGTACTGGAGCCACTTGGGACAAGTGATCACTCTGCGGCTAATTTTGATGTTTCATGGGAAGTTAAAAAGGTGCATTCTAAAATAAAAATTTTCAATTTTAGGCAAGCAAACTTTGAAAGGATGCGCTCATATCTAGCAGAAATAAATTGGGAGACACTCCTGGACTGTAAGTCCGTAAATGAGATGTGGGAAAGATTTAAGGGGGTTTTACTTGAATCACAATGCAGATTCATTCCGAAGGTGTCCAAAAGTAAGCTGATAAAGCAGAATCCTCAGTGGATGACCAAAAGTATTCGTAGGATGTTGAGGGAAAAGAGGAATCTTTATAAGATGTACATAAAACATAACAATGAGAATACTAGGGCTGAATACTGTAAAATGCGGGCTGTGGTAAAAAAAAGAGCTGAGGAATGCTAGAAGACTGTATGAAAGACAATTTGCAGAGGGGGCAAAAACTAGCCCTAAGTGCTTCTTTCAGTACTGTAGCAGAAAAAGAAAAGTTAAAGAGCAAGTTAAGTGCATAAAGAATAAAAATGGATCGCTGCTGTATGATAACAAGCATATTGTGGATGCCTTAAACAGTTACTTTGTTGAGAATTTTACCTCAGAGGGGGTCTTTATTTGGCCAGAGGGCATGTCAAATGCTCAAGATTATTTAGCGGAAATTGAGGTTCGGGATAACGAAGTATTAGACAGGTTGCATAAACTGAAAGCAGATAAGGCGGCGGGTCCTGACGGCTTATATCCTAGAGTGCTCAGGGAAGCTGGTGAGTTCATCTTTAAGCCGCTATCCGCAATCTTCAGACGGTCTTTAGAAACTGGAGAAATACCAAATTATTGGAAACCGGGCAATATAATACCAATATATAAGAAAGGGGACCGTACCGAGCCAGGAAACTACAGGCCAGTGAGTTTAACTTGCATTTCGTGCAAAATATTGGAATCTATCATAAAAGATGAGCTGGACTTATTTCTTGAACGTAACAGTATCTTGAGGGATAGTCAACATGGTTTTCGGAAGGGAAGGTCATGCCTAACAAACCTTCTGGAATTTTTTGAAGAGGCCACCAGGACTTACGACCAGAGCAGGGCTTATGACATCATATACTTGGATTTTCAGAAAGCATTTGATACAGTACCGCATAAGAGACTAATTTTTAAAATGAGCTCCATTGGAGTTACAGGAGGTATTCTGAAGTGGATTCAAAACTGGTTACAGGACAGAACACAAAGAGTAGTGGTCAGTGATATCTCATCTGAGCTGGGTATGGTGGGGAGTGGCGTCCCCCAGGGATCGGTGTTGGGACCCCTGTTATTCCTCATTTACATTAATGACCTTGATAGGAATATTGAGAGCAGATTGGTTAAATTTGCAGATGACACTAAATTGGGGGGTTTGGCAAATAGTCTAGGGTCCACTAAAGTGATTCAGGACGATTTGGATAGAATCCAGAATTGGGCAGAAATGTGGCAAATGAAATTTAATCTAGCAAAATGTAAAGTTGTACATGTAGGTAATAAAAACATTAGACGGAGTTACATCATGAAAGGTTTAAAACTGGAATGTGCTGCACAAGAGAAAGATCTGGAAGTGATTGTTAACCAAACCCTCACAGGTTCTAGCCATTGTGCCGTAGCAGTTAAAAAAAGCTAATCGGATGCTAGGATACATTGCCAAGAGTATTGAGTACAAATCTAAGGAGGTGATGCTTCTTCTGTACAACACGTTCGTTAGACCACACCTGGAGTATTGTGTACAGTTTTGGGGACCATACTTTAAGAGAGAAATAGAGGCTCTAGAGAAAGTTCAGAGAAGAGCCACCAAGCTTATTCCAGGTATAAAAGATGAAAGCTACGAGAAGAGACTGAAAATCCTTAATCTATCTAGTCTTAGGAAAAGGAGACTCAGGGGTGATTTGATTGAGGTCTTTAAATATGTAAAAGGGATTAACAAAGTGAATCATGTAGGATTCCTTCGGCCAAGTGTTGTTAGTAGAACTAGGGGTCACAAATGGAAGTTGACCAAAGGTAAATTTAGCACTGATATTCGGAAATATTTCTTCACCCAAAGAGTAATTCCAATGTGGAATAGTTTATCTGACCATATTGTTGAGGCAGAGACCTTGGGGGTTTTCAAGAGCAGGCTTGACCTAAAGCTAGATACCATTGAGTCATTTAGTATCTGAAGGGATATATTCACAATACTATAAAGAAACTGGCAAGTTTAGTTGGGCTGAAAGGCGTGTTCTTGCCATTCATGTTATGTTATGTTATGCTATGCTATCAGTTTTTGGTGGCCATTCTAGAGATCGTAAATTGTCCAAAATTGAATCAGTTTTTCCTCTTTATGATACTTACTTATGTGCAAAACTTGAAATTTGTAATTAAAATATTACTGAAGTAATCCCAGAACAGTGATTTTTTTCAGTTTTTGGCCCCTGGTGGCCAATCTAGAAATAGTAAATTGTCCAAAATCGAATCAGTTCTTCCTATTTATGATACTTACTCATATGCAAAATTTAGAATTTGTAATTGAAATATTACTGAAGTTATCGCGTTAACACGTAGTGCGGGGGCAGCGGTCGGACCAAAAACATAATATCCCCCGGAATGCCATTCGGCGCTCGGGGATATAATTATCAAGTGTGATAATGATCTATACATACAGGTGCTGGTCAACGAATTAGAATAATTTGAAATAGTGCAATCGTAAAATTTTTAAATGCATTTTTTGTGCAGAAAGCAAATCAGGTGTTCACCGCGCCTGTCCTACTTGTTAGAGTAATCACAGAACTCGCTACCTCTAAAAAATTTGCTCAGCTGAGCTTTCCAAAAGGCCCATTTAGGCCATTTAACTGTGACACTGTTGTTAATAATGGAGAAACCGTTTCACTGAATTAAAATAATTTTTATTATTATTAGAATCATCACTTTCTCAGTATTTTGTAGCTGCCTCCTTGGCTTGTATGACTGCCTGAAGTCTCCGCGGCATCGATTTGACCAGCTTGTCGCAAGTTTCTGCACTCACTGCTTCCCAGGCTGTGGCGATGTTCTGCTTCAGTTGGTCCAGCGTAGTCGGCCTTCTGTCGCGAATTTTCTGCTTGATGATGGCCCAAAGGTTTTCAATGACACTGAGGTCAGGTTAGTTGGCCGACCATGCCAAAACTTCATGCTGTTTTTCGGCGAACCAATCTTTGGTTGACTTTGGCGCATGAGCCGGTGCAAGAACCTGTTGAAATATGAGGTCTCAACAGTCGGAATCAGGAACGTTTCCAGAACATGTTGGTATACGGCAGCATTGACAGTCTTCTTGAGGAAGCAGAGTTTCCCTACACCCCGAGCGGACATGCATATCCAGACCATAACGCTCTGGGGAAACTTGACGGATCTTTTCACGGCCTCGTGGCAGTAGGTTTCGCCACCACGACGTCAGACACGAGGGCCTTGGTCACCGAAGGAGATGCAAAAGCGTAATTCGTCACTAAAGACCACTTTCTGTCAGTCTTCAGCAGTCCATTCGCCGTGTTCTTTGGCCCATTTCAGCCGTTTCTCCATTTATTTCTTGTTCAGCATTGGTTTTACTGCTGAAACGTGAGATTTGTAGCCAAGTTTGCGCAGACGACGGTAAGTGGTTGATCTCGAGACGTTAGAGCTGGTCTGCTCGTTCCACAAGTCGCTGAGCTGGGAAGTGGTCTTGAACCAGTTGCTGACTGCGATCTTTCTCAGCTGCTTGTTGTCGCAAGCAGAAGTTTTTCGGATGCCGGAACAGTTTGTGTGCTTGCTCCAGTCTTTCTTGAGAGCTTTGCAGACGGAAGACTGGCTGATGCCGAGCTGCTCAGCAATTTTAGTTTGGGTCAAGCCTTGCTAGCGAAGGGTTGAATTTGAGCCACTATTCCGGTTGAGAGGTCATGCTGCTGACCCATGATTGATTTTACAACTTAGAAATTCTACGCAACCCTGACTTTATACTGCACAGTGAACACTCTTCACAGAAAGCAAAAATTCAAGCACTTATTATAATTCAATGAAATGACTTATGAATTATTCTAATTCAATAAAACAACAGTGTCACAGTTAAATGGCCTAAATGGGCTTTTTGGAAAGCTCAGCTGAGCAAATTTTTTACAGGTAGAGAGTTCTGTGATTACTCTAACAAGTAGGACAGGCGCAGTGAACACCTGATTTGCTTTCTGCACAAATAATGCATTTAAAAATTTTACGATTGCACTATTTCAAATTATTCTAATTCGTTGACCAGCACCTGTATGTGCAGCCTACACCCCCCCTCTAGAGGTGCCATATTACAATGAAACTTTCTTTGAAAATCTCCAGTAAGAGATCTTACGTTACCAGGCCCAGGGTAATGTCCTGTTGATCGGAGATTTAAATGCAAGAACAGGATCTGAACCTGACACCGTGGAGTCTGATGGAAACAGACACATTTTCAAACAATATTCTCCACAATTAAACCCAATCATTAGACCAAGAAATAATCCCCATCGAATTGTAAATAAAACAGGGAAGGAGTTAGTGCATCTGTGTCGCTCCCTAGGCCTGTACATGCTTAATGGTAGGATGAAAGGAGACTCTTCAGGGAGGTTCACGAATTTTTCAGCTCTTGGGTCTAGTGTAGTTGCTATCTAATCAAAAACACCGTTAACCGATGCAGACCTGTGACAGAAATATGCAGCAACTCTAAGAGAGCACAAAAAATTACTAAAAGAAAAAAACAAAAACATTATAATGAAAAATTAAAAGAAATTGAGAATTCAATCGATCAAAATCAGTTCTGGGAGAGATGGAAAAATTTGAGCACCAGAAAAACTGATAATTTGGCATTGACAAACAGTAGCATTTGGAAAAACCATTTTGAAAAACTTTTTAAGGAAATTTCCCCAAATTTGCTAAACTATGAACAAAAACAAATCCGAGAAAAGTTTTTTTTCTTTCAAAAACTATCAGAACCCTCTTGATTACCAAATTACAATGAAAGAATTAGAAGACAACATCAAAAAACTGAAACCCGGAGAGGCCTGTGGACCTGACAGCATCAGGACAGAGATGCTGAAACTCAGTATCCCTGAGCTGCGACAGGCGCTGCTCAAACTGGTCAATCTTGTTCTCCAAACTGGCTGCTTTTCTGATATCTGGAGTCAGGGACTTATTTCCCCAATTTACACGAGTGGAGACAAATTTGACCCCAATAACTACCGAGGCATTTGTGTGAACAGTAATCTGGGAAAGGTTTTCTGCAGCATTTTCAATGCCCGAATGCTGGCCTTTCTTATCAAACACAATGTCTTGAGAAAAGGACAAATTGGCTTTCTACCAAAACACCGCAAATCCGATCATGTTTACACCCTACACACCCTAATTAATCAACATGTGCACCAAAATAGTAAGGGCAAAATTTTTTCATGCTTTATCGATTTTAAAAAGGCTTTTGATTCTATTTGGCAGGAAGGATTATGCTACAAAATTCTCCAATCTGGTGTAGGGGGTAAAGTCTATGATATAATCAAATCAATTTTTCTCAATAATAAGTGCGAAGTAAAAATTGGCAACAAAAGAACAGATCTCTACACTCAAGGTCGAGGGGTTTTTCAAGGATGCAGCTTGTCAGAGTGAATACACTTAAAGAAAAAGCTTTCAAAGCCTTTCATGCAATTAGACGAAAATTTCACGTTATGGCCCCAATTTGTTATGACATTTACGACAGCAAGGGATGACAGACACAATTTTAAAACTTAAACGCATTTAATTAAACAAAGACTTAACTAATGTACTATCTACTCTACCGACCTAGATTTATCTATACAAGAAAAAAAATATTCACAGTCCCTTTGGTTGGGTTGCTTGGTGATGTACCAGGTGAGGAAAATGCTCCAACACAGGCAAAAATCCACAAAAAGCTTCACAGGTCTTGAAAAGAGTGACAGATCTGGTCAAATGCATCCTTCTCCTTGCAATTTCTCCTACTACTTTACTCTCTCAATTTTCCTCTTTATATACTCTTTTGCAGACCCCTCCCACCTTTTAGACCTTTTTTTTTTTAAATTCTCTGGGACTTTCCATCTCAGACATGCCCAGGACATGTCCAAACCCAGCTACAGTCTGGGCCCAACAAAAGAAAAGGTCAATACTGCCATCCAGTGGCTTCTATTCGCATTACACACAAAATAGACAAACCGATCAGAATTTGGCAAAAAATATTCAATAGCATTATCCAGCCTGTTGCCTTATATGGCTGTGAAATATGGGGTCCACTCAGTCATCATGACTACACTTGGTGGGACAAGCATCCTATCGAGTCTCTGCATGCAGAATTTTGCAGAACAATACTACATGTCCAAAGAAAAACACCAACTAATGCATGCAGGGCAGAATTAGGCCAATACCCATTAATAATAAACATTCAAAAAAGAGCACCTAAATTTTGGATGCATCTAAATTCAAGTCCCGAAGAATCACTACAGTTTCAAGCAACGGAAACTCAAGATCTGAACCCCAAAAAGAGTCCCCTCAGTCAGATGGTCCTGAGACTCACTTACCAATTAATGCCTAACACCCATCAAACTCAGGCCAGCACTGCTTTACAGACAGAAATTAGAATAAACCAAATCAAACTAACAAAAGATAACTACCTGGAACATTGGAATATTCAAGCCAAAACACAAACAGACTTAATTGTTATTTGGCCCTAAACCAAAACTACAATTTAGCAGAATATCTCTTCTCTGTCAGATGTACAAAGCAGAGACAAATCTTAATCACGTACAGGCTCAGTGACCACACATTGGCAATTGAAAAAGGAGGGCACAAAAAAACATGGCTACCCAAAGAAGAACGAATATGTGGTTACTGTAAGACAGGAGAGGAGGAGACAGAGATGCACTTCCTCCTCCATTGTGAAAAATATGCAGAAATCAGGGAAACACGCTTGAATAAAATATCTAAAGCCCTAAATATATTCCCAACCTCAGTAATGAAGAGAAGCTGCGAGTTCTCCTCGGAGACGGCCCAACCCCAACAGCCTCACTCGCAGCTCAGTACATCCATAGTTTTCATTCTATTGTTGATTAACATTAAGGGTTCTAATTTCGTAGACCAGGCGCAGGCGCGGCGAATGGGGTGTGTCCAGGCGTATGTTGCAATTTTGTGTCCGGCGTAGCCTGGTGCAAGTAGCCTACTCCTCTGTCCCGCCTCTGTCTCTCCTTCCAGCGCAAGTTGGCAAAGAAGGCGTGTTTGGGTATAACACAGCCGAGTCAAATATTGCTCATTGGCAAGAGAAACGATGGATAGCGTGTTCCTATTATTACAGTCTGTTGCTGCATAAAAGTTTGGGATTAACATGCATGGACAACAATAAAAGATACATTACACATTTATTTTCAATATGTGATCTTAACTCAGTACGAGATCAAAGCAATCAGGCTGTATTCCTTTCTCCCACTAAAAACGATAAAACCAAAGTGACAATAATAGTAGCCTAGTATTAAGCCGCTTGCACACTGGACGCGAAACAAATTTTTCGCTCGACAGATGGCGTTGAAAGCAGTGTCTTGTGTCCGAAAGTCTAACAAGGTTTTAATATCTCCATGTCCGACAGTCTATTATTGTTTTTAATTTCTTCAAATCTACTGACTCTTTTAGATATTATACGTGAATGTTATGATAAGAGGGCTAAGTTCTTCAAGATGAGTACCGAGAATTTCAATCAATGTTTCTGTTTAAGCTCTGCTCAATAAAGTGAGTCGACATTGGCGCGAGACAATGTACAATGCCTCCGTGTCAGACAGCAAAAAAAGAAAGAAAAAAAAAGCGGATGATTAGAACAGATTGATAACGAAATAAAGAATAAAAAGAAACATTTTAACAACAGAGCATCCAACGAACACTGCGATTAATTTATTTATGGGTCATCTTTTTTGGATGTTCTGTTGGTTGGTGATGGATATGTATTTTTATTCTTTATTCCGTGATACAAAACCCAAAACCAGTGAAGTTGGCACATTGTGGAAATCGTAAATAAAAACAGAATACAATGATTTGCAAATCTTTTTCAACCTATATTCAATTGAATACACTGCAAAGACAAGTTACTTAATGTTCAAACAGGTAAACTTTGTAATTTTTTGCAAATATTAGCTCATTTGGAATTTGATGCCTGCAACATGTTTCAAAAAAGCTGGCACAAGTGGCAAAAAAGACAGAGAGTTGAGGAATGCTCATCAAACACTTATTTGGAACATCCCACAGGTGAACGGGCTAATTGGGAACAGGTGGGCGCCATGATTGGGTATAAAAGCAGCTTCCCTGAAATGCTCAGTCATTCACAAACAAGGATGGGGCGAGGGTCACCACTTGGTGAACAAATGCCGGAGCTGATTGTCGAACAGTTTAAAAACAACATTCCTCAACGAGCTATTGCAAGAAATTTAGGGATTTCATTATCTACGGTCTGTAATATCGTCAAAAGGTTCAGAGAATCTGGAGAAATCACTGCACGTAAGCGACAAGGCCGAAAACAAACATTGAATGCCCGTGACCTTCGATCCCTCAGGCGGTACTGCATCAAAAACCGACATCAGTGTGTAAAGGACATCACCACATGGGCTCAGGAACACTTCAGAAAACCACTGTCAGTAACTACAGTTCGTTGCTACATCTGCAAGTGCAAGTTAAAACTCTACAATGCAAAGCAAAAGCCATTTATCAACAGCACCCAGAAACGCCGCCGGCTTCGCTAGGCCCAAGCTCATCTAAGATGGACTGATGCAAAGTGGAAAAGTGTTCTGTGGTCTGATGAGTCCACATTTCAAATTGCTTTTGGAAACTGTGGACGTCGTGTCCTCCGGACCAAAGAGGAAAAGAACCATCTGAACTGTTATAGGCGCAAAGTTCAAATGCCAGCATCTGTGATGGTATGGGGGTGTATTAGTGCCCAAGGCATGGGCAACTTACACATATGTGAAGGCACCATTAATGCTGAAAGGTACATACAGGTTTTGGAGCAACATTTGTTGCCATCCAAGCAACGTCTTTTTCATAAACGCCCCTGCTTATTTCAGCAAGACAATGCCAAACCACATTCTGCAAGTGTTACAACAGCATGGCTTCGTAGTAAAAGAGCGCGGGTACTAGACTGGCCTGCCTGTAGTCCAGACCTGTCTCCCATTGAAAATGTGTGGCGCATTATGAAGCATAAAATACGACAACGGAGACCCCGGACTGTTGAACAACTTAAGCTGTACATCAACCAAGAATGGGAAAGAGTTCCACCAGAAAAGCTTCAAATATGGGTCTCCTCAGTTCCCAAACATTTACTGAGTGTCGTTATAAGGAAAGGTGATGTTACACAGTGATAAAAAGGCCCCTGTGCCAACTTTTTTGCAATGTGTTGCTGCCTTTAAATTCTAAGTTACTGATTATTTGCAAAAGAAAAAAAGTTTCTCAGTCTGAACATTAAACATCTTGTCTTTGCAGTGTATTCAATTGAATATAAGTTGAAAAGGATTTGCAAATCATTGTATTGTGTTTTTATCTACGATTTACATAATGTGCCAACTTCACTGGTTTTGGGTTTTGTAAATCTGTTCTCATATCAATAGGCCTACTTTTATTTTTTGATGGGTGCCGGACATGGAGTATTCTGTATTTCGCGTCGGACAGTCTTGATAGTGCATGAGCTAATTTATTCACACTGACAATGGCCATGGAATTGATTTGCTCTCTGATTGCATGCACTATTTTATCACTGCTGTGGAAATAAAGCGTGAATCTGTTCGATCCATCTGAATAATTTTCAAAAGAAACACAACAGTCTTTATTCAGTCTATCTTCAAAGGAAGATAACAGAAAAAGACCAAGAAAAGTCGATAGCTCTTTGCATTGACTTTAACTGTAATCAGTCGTGCGAAAAATTTGTTTTGCGTCCAGTGCGCAAGCGGCTTTACCGAGCATTGAACGTAAGCATTATATATGCACTGCCTGATGCCGAGGCAGTTTGTGGTTGGCTGGAAAAGATGTGGAGTCGATAATTTGCATCATTGATTCAGTTGCGTTGATTAAGTCAGGTCGACTTTCCATCATGCACGCCAACCGCCTTTGATCTGACACCAGGACAATCGATATAGATACAAAACTTAATGTGCTGATTCAGATAGTTACATTAAACAGTGGTTGCTATAATTATTTACTGTATTGAAGTGTGCCTGACATTCTGGAAACCTGCCAGTGAGGTTCCAGTGACATGTGCGCACTGCGTGCCGGTCAGCCAAATTACCACTGCACAGAAAGTGAACCAGGTTGGAGCTGGCGAGCTTTCTGCGCAACTGCAGTGAAGTCTTTTTATTCTAAATTGTCACTGTGTCTTGATAAATAAGTGACACCTCCCCCTACTACGCCACCACACCCATCTCGGTGCACGTTCGTCTGTGCACGGTGTTGCACCTAACAAAATTACCACTGCGTGCGCTGCGCCACACTTCGCCACCTGCGCTGTGCCTAGTAATTAGAGCCCTAAATGATACATTTTAATAGTATTATCACATTTACTATTAATAGAATTAATATTTTCGTTATGATTGTTGTTAATTTGATTGTTCTTGGCATGCTTTGGCAATATGTATTTTTTGAATGTGTCATGCCAATAAAGCATTTAAATTTGAAATTTGAGAGAGAGAGAGAGAGAGAGAGAGAGAGAGAGAGAGAGAGAGCAAATGATAGCAATAAACTGCATTTGTCACTGTAAACAGAAGACAGAGACAGATAAAGTTACTGTACTTAGAAACTTATACGTGGAACTTAACTAGTTTGTTTCCAGCTGAAATTCCAGGAAATCTGAGGAGGGAATCCTCTGTCAGTTCCTCTGTCCTCTTTTTTTTTTGACTACATCCAAAGTGCACCATGGGAATGATAAACAGTGGACTAATCTGAATGGGCAGCGAGGACATGATTGGCTTCACTGCAACTGCTGCAAAAAGAACCCCCAGCACCCCCTGCTGCCCACTGTGATGTACTGCCATAGCCCCTCCTACTCACAAGTACTTAGCTCTGAGATGCTGTTTGCAAGCTGTTTCCTATCAGAGAAGAACACTGAGCTTTCCATAGCCTTTTTTAAACATGTAAATGTTTTCATATTCTGTTATCTCACACAGTTTTCTTTCTAGGGGACCGTGGAATGCGCGGTCACAGAACATGACCGACAAAAGTCAATTAATATGTGGCTTACATTCATGGCAAACTGCAGTCACGTAACACATGGCCTTAATCCTGTCTCCACAGAGCTTAGCCTAGCTAGCACGGGCTAGCTCAGAGCATGACTTATACAACTTAATGAAGCGTGAAACTAATCCAGTTTAACAGCTCAAGCTAACAGTAAGTACAGTAGACCAAAGCTATTGCTAGCCTAAGGTAGCCACGAGCAGAGCAATACCCCTCCTAGAACTGTACATCACTCGGCCCAGGAGATGGATGAGTGCGGGGATGAGAGAGACAGGAGTCGTGCGGAAATAGATGCCAGAGAGAATGATGACACAGAGAAAAGAGGAATGAGAGAATAGAGTGATGAAGCTGTAAAATGTTTGGGTCTGTGATGGAGCACCTCTTGGCACCAAATGTCACAATAATGAGCGGGAAGCTCTGCAACAAGCAAAAGGGACGAGAACCTTTATGGCAAAAAAAATCCAAAAATCCGTAAACCATGCCACACTTCCTTTTGTCCAGTATTTGGTGATGTGATAAAAGGAGAATTCCGGAGTGAAATTGACTTGGGGTGTATTGAAACATGATAATGAGTACTAATTTTTGTCGAATACCTCGCATCCGTACGCACGCAACTTTTCCAAAGAAATGGATTTTTAGCCGAAGCTCCCAACAGGCTTACAATGGGAGTGAATCGGGCATCGCGTTGCCATGCAAAGAAATTGCTGTTTTTCATCATTAACAAGGCTTAAAGTAGCTCCACACTTCATCGGTAGAATTCCGAGGGCCCTGAAGTTAAAAACGAGGCACTGAGAACTTTGAAAAAGCATGAGTAGTTTATTAAAAAAGACTATTTATTCAAACAATACCTTGATGTAGTTTCCAGTCGCCTCCATCTTGAAACTCACAACAAGTCGATTGACGAGCGCGAACTAATAGATTGCAATCTGTTCCCCATCCTTTCTATTCGTTCGTGCTCGTCAATCGACTTATCGTGACTTTCAAGATGGAGGCGACTGGAAACTGCTTTGAGGTACTGTTTGCATAAATAGAATTTTTTCATAAACTACCGGTGCATTTTCAAAGTTCTCAGTGCCTCGTTTTAAATGTCAGGGCCCTCGGAATTCTATCAATGGAGTGTGGAGCTACTCTGAGCCTTGTTAATGATAAAAATATAGCGATTTCTTTGCATGGCAACGCGATGCCCGTTCACAACCATTGTAAGCCTGTTGGGAGCTTCGGCTAAAAAGCCATTTATTTCGAAAAGTTACGTGCATACGGAGGCGGGGTATTCGACAATATTTAGTACACATTATCATGTTTCATCAATTTCACACCGGAATTCTCCTTTAAAGCTAGTGTGCCAATATGAAAAAGAGTGTATTAAGTTGTAATGTGAATATAGGCCACTAGATGGCGGTATTTACCTTTTTTTTATTCAGCTCAGACTGGAGCTAGGTTTAGACATGTCCTGGACATGTCTGGGGCAAGTCCCCGAAAATAAATAAAAAGAGGTCTAAATGTGGGTGGGGTCTGCAAAAGAGTATATAAGGCAAAGAATTGAGACAGTAAAGGAGTAGGAGAAATTGCAAGGAGAAGGATACATGTGACCAGACCTGTCATTTCTGTTCAAGACCTGTGAAGTTTCTTTTGTGGATTTTTGCCAGTGTTTGAGTTTTATTTTTTACCTCACCCAGCACATCACCAGGAAACTGTAAATATTTCTGTTTTTTTTTACTAATCAATCTTGGTCAGTTAGTTAGTTGTTATTAGTCTTTGTGTTTGTTTAAAAATTAAATGTGTTTAAGTTTTTAAAACTGTGTCTGTCATCCCTTGCTGTTGCTGTTGTGTTGTAGATTGTAATAACAAATTGGGGCCATAACAAATTGGGGGCTCAAGGTCCGGGATAGACCATTTTGTGAGTCATTTATTAAAAATCTAAAATTTCAGATTGTAAAATTGTTTTTGTGAATTTTCCTATATAATTATATTGACAACAGCAATGGGACCATGGGACCAGACCTGTCATTCTGTTCAAGACCTGTGAAGTTTTCTTTTGTGGATTTTTGCCTGTGTTAGAGAATTTTCCTCACCCAGGACATCACCAAGGGACTGTAAATATTTCTATTTTCTTAATCAATCTTGGTCATTTAGTTGTAGATAGTAGTTTAGTCTTTGTTTTTTTCATTAAATGTGTTTAAGTTTTTAAAACTGTGTCTGTCATCCCTTGCTGTTGCTGTTATGTTGTAAATGTAATAACAAATTGGGGCCATAACAAAGTGGACACTTAACCGTTAAGAACCCTGAGACTTAGTGATGCGCGGGTCGGCCCGGAACCCGTGGCTCCCGCGTGTTGACCCGCGGGTCAGGCAGGGCGGGTCAATATTTCAATAACATTTAGCGGGCACGGGTGGGTTGGGCCAAACAGTGGCGACATCTAATTCCCACGAAATTGCGAATTGCGCAATTGCGAGCGAACCTTCAGTTCGGCTGGCTGTGTCCAGGAAGCGCGCCGTAATCTCTTAAACCCTGGCACTGTTGACGTGATTTTGTTTTTGCATGGTTTGGGAAACAAGTAGATCAGAAGGATCTAATAGCTGCGACCTCGCCTAGCATCCGTCACGAGGCCTAGTGTCCATGACTGGTGGTTTCTTGTACAAGTGTGATGTAGAAATTGGCAAATGACCTCGAAAATCAATAGGGGACCCTTCCTCTGTACCAAGAAGCTTGTTCTAAGATGTAATAGCCATCCATCAAGTTTAAGTGGAGTTACGGTGCGAAAACTGAGAAATCGGGGCAAAATCGACACTTTTTTGACCAGTGTGACCTTGGGATTCGACAGATGACCTTGAAAATCAATAGGGAACCCCTCCTCTATACCAAGAAGCTTGTTGTAAGATTTCATAGCCATTCATTGAATTAAACTTGACTTACGGTGCAAAAACCGTCAAATCGGGCAAAATTAACACTTTTTTTTACCTTTGTGACCTTGGGATTTGACGGATGACCTTGAAAAACAATAGGGAACACCTCCTGTATGCCCAGAAGCCAATTCCAAAATTTTATAGCGATCCATGAATTCTAACTGGAGTTACAGCGCGAAAACCTGTAAAAAAAGGTCGTGACCTCTGTGAACTTGACCTTTGACCTCGACCTTGTGCATGGACATCACTTTGGTGAAGGTCAATAACTCCTGAAAATTTCATGATGATACGACGACAGGAACATGGAGAAAAAGGTGTCACCGACGGACAGACGGACGGACGGACGGACAGACAGACAGACGGACGGACAGACAGAAGCGTTTATAGAGCTGCTTGGTCGCAGCTAAAAATACGCCGAGGCCTACATTATAAGCTGTGTTGAAAAAATTGCCTAAAAGCCCCCCCCAAAACAATCTTGAAATAAATATAACAGGATACCGCAACACTGTATGGGAGAGTAGGCGATAGCGCCAGTGCGCCACTGTCATGTTAATTTTGTTCCAATATAACAGCCTGTTTGCAATATTTTGCCTAATGCCATTTCGTTTGGTTGCAAAGATCAGAAATCACCGTAAGGTCCAATTAATCGACAGCGCCTAAACTTTGTATTATGAATTCCAGCCAAAAGCCAAATGTATGTTGTGCTCCACTCAAATCCATAGCGTGACAGAGGAATCGTTTTTTTCCATTGCAAATCATGTCACACAGACTCGCTGTATTCTTTTTCTCTTGCGTCCTTTTTGTGTCGGGTCGGGTTGGGTTCGGGTCGAAAATCAGTGCGGGTTTTAGCGGGGCGGGTTAGCTGTCAAGTCGGGTAGGGTTGGTGCGGGTGTTAAAAAACCTCGACCCGCGCATCACTGTTGAGAGTATTTTTCCCAATTTGCGTTAGTTCATTTTGTATAATATAAAGAAGGTGTAATATACAAGAGTCTTACGTCATTTTTTTTCAGCCTGACTGTGCTAACACAGGGATAAGTCCGTACTTCAATCTGCAGAATAAACAATTTCTTTGTTTTATTCCATCCAAAAAAAATTATGCTCGCGCTTCATAGACTGTCATATTTGGTTTGTGAAAGATTAAATATCATAACTAGCAAAAAAAAAAAAAACCAGAAACCTGAAACAGACTTGAAAAAGACGCAACATCATCAAGAGCCGGCTACTCAGTCAGCCCTTATTCCCCACTTGCTACAGGGGTGTAGGAAGTACAAACCAAACTCAGGGCAGTGTGTGAAGGGTTAACTTATCCACACAGAGGTGGGACATCCAGATAAGGACGTCAGACGATGGTTTGCATATAGTGCGTTTCTGGCATGAATCTAAGGGTTAAAATCCAAAACCACAGAAAACTAAAGAAAAGCACTAAAACTTGAGGGGGTCTTCCACTGCAATAACCAGCCATAGCACTCAGCCTTTACAACACATGCCACACAGAATGACCTGTGCTTACAGAAGTTGGTTGCAACCATAGACAGACTAAAAAGATGGATAAAGCAACCGTGACGTCACCCATTGGTTTCAGCATACCGTTTAGGAAGCCTCAATTTTGGCAAATTGAACATCACAATTTTTTCATTTTGAAATCGGATGTGATTCCTATTGGACGAGAGCGTGAATTGAAGATCCAGGGAGGAGGGAGGGGTGGATCTACGGGTGAATTGGACCGTATAAGACGGGGAAAAGAGGATAGCCACGCCCATAAAGTATATCTTGCTTTGTCCTTTATCCTAGTCTATTTGGGACCATAATATACAAAAATGAACATCATGATATATCGAAGGAGACTTGAAACTCGCGATAGATACAATAAAATAATGTGGAAAGTCATTATTGAGATAATAAATCAGGTGGGAAGGTAGGGTCATTTTCCCAAAGACTTCAATAGCATTGAACTTCTTTCTGCAACCACCGACATCGCCATCTGCTGGCCATTAAATAGAATGCAATTTTATAGTCTTATGAATTTGCTAAAAAAAAGCTCTTTGCATCTTAAAGTTGGTTACCCCCTGATTATGTCTCGAGTGATAAATTTTAAAATAAACGCCACATTCATTTTTTATTAGCTATTTTTGAAGCTGAAATTTAGCTTCTGCTCGAACCCAGCGTAGCTTCCGCAATCTTTGGCTATCTTCGGCAGTGACGTATGCGAAGGAAGTCGGGCTACCTGCGCTCATATACACAGTATAGAATTGCATTTGGAATAAACGATCGATCAAATTAGCATTTGAAAGGCTAATTCCTGGCAAATTCTAAATGGTCTTTGCACTGGCACTCAGCAACAGTAATTTTTTTTCCAGCGAGAGTGGTAGGCTATTTCAGAACTTATTTGCGAATTAAGGTAATTTCGGCAATAAGTGGCTGTGTACACCTGTTTTTTTTTTTTTTTTTTTTTTTTTTTTTTTAATATTTATTTATTTTTATGAATAATATAACTACAAAACATACAAACTCTTGTTGAGGAATAAACCTATCCATTATACAAAAGATTTACTAAAAAAAAAAAAAAAAAACTCAAGAGTTGAACAACAGCTAGGGGGCATATATAATTCCTTCCAAAAAAAAAAAAAAAAAAAAAAAAAACACCCATAAAGAAGTTAACCATGCTGGTGAAAAGGATTAAAATAATAATGACCTGGAAATTTCCTGAGTAATTATCTTGGCAGAATTCCAATCCCTTATTTTAAGTAAAGCAGCATAGTATGCTTTGAATTCATTAATAAAACATGCAAATGAAGGTTTACTACCTTTCCATTTGCTACAGTGGATGTGATATTTTGCTAGGAGTAAGACAATATTAATGACATTTGAAACAGATGGGCTTAAGTTATCCATATATAATAAAATGCAGGTACCGCAAAATGAAGGTATCTTTAATTTGAGACATACCCAGCTCATGACATCAGACCAAAACTGTTGAGATACAGGGCATGAAAAAAACAGATGTTCCAAGGTTTCATCAGTGGAATTACAAAAACTACACAGATCTACTTCAAATTTAAATCTTTCCTTCAGCATTACGGCAACTGGATATATTTTATTAATTATTTTGAAGTGAGTCTCTTTGACTTTTGGGGAGACAGGCCATTTCATAAATTTCGAGTGAGCATTAGTCATAACGGATTGATTATCCACATCAAATTTTTTGAATATCGCTCTGTTATAATCATGGTAGATCTTTTGTTTCAAAGCTTCCTTAATTAGCTTATTGTTGCATTTAACATCAGTTAAATTACAATTATTTACTTTTAAAGCTGGTAAAGATGTAGTCACATCAGAAAATAAATGAGTATTGTTGATTAACTGAACCAAGGGTGCAGGAATCACTCTGCAAATATTCATGAAATCCTTGTAGGAACATCTAACATTATACTTCTCAACAAAGACTGGGAAGTTCAAAAATGTACCATTACAGTCTAGTATGTCTTTAACAAAAATAATGCCCTTTTTGTACCATTCCTTTCTGAATATTGATTTTCTGCCCAATGTGATAACTCTGTTATTCCATAGCGTAGATCCATGGGGAGAGAAATTATGATTGAATATCAACTTCCAAAACTGAAGAATTTGCCTATGAAAATTTGATAATTTAACTGGGATCTTGTTAACCTCAAAATCACATTTTAAAAGAAATCGAAGCCCACCAAGATGCTGAAATATGGAGCCTGGAATATGAAACCACATAGAATTTGGTTGCATGAAAAAAGCTTTTAACCATTTGATCTTAAGTGTACCAACCATTGCTTCAAAGTCAAGGGCATTAATGCCACCTTTATCAGTTTCTTTAACAAGTTGGGATCTTTTAATGTAGTGAGTTTTGTTTTTCCACAAGAACTGGAAAATAATCGAGTTAGCTTTCTGTATACTTTTGGGGGATATATACGTAGAGTGACAAGGATAAATAACTCTGGAAATGCCCTCCGTCTTAGTCAACAGGCTTCTTCCAAAAATAGTCAAGTCCCTAGCTAACCACCGGCTAAGACTTTTTTCCATATCTAAAACTCTGTTTGAAATGTTAATCTCCTCTCTCCTATTTGCGTTTTTGGACAATAGTATTCCTAGATATTTGACCTCATTTACAACTCGGATTGATGCAATATTATTATGAGCACAAGTATGAATGGGAAGTATCTCACACTTCTTTGTATTTAGTTGAAGACCGGAAGCTCTGGAAAACACAGAAATTGTACTGAGGGCGATTTTAACCATGGAATTGTTTTTTAAAAAAAATGCCGTGTCGTCAGCAAACTGACTAGTTTTATATTCCCGACCAAAAATCTTAATTCCTTTTAATTCAAGGCTATTATTAACGAGTAAAGTAAGTAATTGAGTGGTTAGAATAAACAATTTGGGAGAAATTGGACATCCTTGTCGGATGCCACGCTGCACTTTAAATCTGGAGGTAAGTCCAGGGTTTAAGGAAACCAAGCTATAAATATCGCTATAAAACATCTTAATAATCTTACAAAAGTTTTCGCCAAAACCCAAAAATTTTAAGGCTTTTAGAAGAAAAGAATGTTCAATTGTATCAAATGCCTTGTAGAAATCTAGAAATAGAATCAAACAATCGCTGTCAATACAATCACAATAATCAAGCATATCTAGTATAAGCCTAATATGGTTATGTATATTTCTCCCTTGAATAAATGCTGATTGACATTCCTCGATGATGTCTCTTAATCCTCTATTTAGTCGATCCGCAAAAACGTGGGCTAAAATTTTGTAGTCGTTACATAATAAAGTGATAGGTCTCCAATTATCTAAGAGAAGTAAATCTTTATTAGGTTTTGGAATTAGGGTAATTACCCCTTGTTTCATTGAAGAAGAAAGGTTACCAGTTTGGATACATTCCAAAAGAGCATTGTATAACATTACTCTAATATCCCCCCAGAAGAATTTGTAGAAAGCAATGGTTAACCCATCTAAACCAGGTGATTTTCCAGAGGGCATCTTCTGTATAACCTTGTCTAATTCTTCAATTTTAAGATTTTCCTCCATAAATTGCTTGAAATCAGTATCGATGGTTTTGTTAAATTTTGTGATGGTATTTAGGAAGAAAAGACAGTTCTCATCGGAATAATTAGATTTGTACAGATTGCAATAAAAATCTGAAATTTCCCTATTAATTTGCGCTTGGTCTTCATTAATAGATCCATTTATCATCAATTTGTGAATTTTTTTTTTTTTTTTTTAGACTGCCTATGTTTCTCAAGGTTCAAGAAATAGGAGGTATTTTTCTCCCCTTCCTCAATCCAGCGGGCTCTTGAGCGTATAAAAGCACCCTTTGCTTTATCTAAATAAAAATGATCTAGTTCGCTTTGTAACTTATTTAATTCAGCCAGTTCTTCCCTTGATAGCGTAGTTTTGTTACAAAGAATATTAATATTAGAAATCATGCTTTGTTGTTTTTGTTTTTTCAATTTTGAAGAATTTTTACCAGTTAAAGTTGCCAGTTCTCTTATTTTAAATTTGAGCCACTCCCATTTACTAACAGAAGACATCTCCAGAGCATCAATCTCTAAAACAAGCTGTTTAACACCATTACAAAAAGAAGAGTTGTCCAACAAAGTGTCATTGAATTTCCAAATAGGATTCAAACCAGGTTCAGATCTTGAAAACAAAAGAGTTAAAGAGATAACACAATGATCAGTCAAAGGTGAAGCGGAAATATCACAATTTTTAACACAGTTTACTAAAGGAGCAGAAATTAGCCAGTAGTCCAATCTAGAGCTCTGACCGTTGGCAGATGCATTAAACCAGGTAAACTGCTTGATTTTAGGATTTCTCATCCTCCAGTAATCAACCAAACATGCACTATTAATCAAGTCAGCTATAAGTTCGTCAAATTTGTGGCATTGTGCCCTGGGTGGGTGACGATCTAACCAAAGATCAGGCACCAGGTTAAAATCACCTCCAATTACAATTTTGTTAGTTGAATAAGATCCCATACATTCCTTAATCAATTTACACAAATCTGAGATAAATGTTTTGCTTTTACCCCTCTCATTGTAACCATAGACACAAATCAAAATAATTTTTTCACCATTAATGTCCACTATCACCATTAACCAGTGACCATTGGGGTCACCACAGTGTTTCACTACTTTTCCAGGAAATCTATTCAATAAAATCATAACACCAGCTGAGTGTGAAGATCCATGGCTGCAGAAAATGGTATCACCCCACTGCAGCTTCCAAAAATTAACATCCTCCTCAACAGAATGGGTTTCTTGTAAAAAAACACAATTAGCTTTTTGCTCCTTACAAAAAAGAAAAATACCCTTACGCTTCACGTTGTTTTTTAGCCCCCTAGCATTGAGTGAAATGAAGGATAACAGAACTATGGATTATCCTTGGATAAAGCACAAAAAATTGAGGATGCACAGGAATGAGTCATTATGTCCTTACCAAATGACAGGCACAACTTAGTACTCAGAACTAACCAAATCAGGTATTGAACAACATCCTAAAGAAAAAGTTAAGCTGGGAAAAGATTTTTTTCCCCCTTTTACCTATATCCTAGGGTCCACTCTTTGATTGTTAATCAGTGCATATCCTTCTTTCAGAAAGGCCCTCTGGCCTCTCTTCCTTGCTTCCTGAACCAATGGCCATAATTTGGAACGAGCCTCTCTGTCCTCCTTGGAAAAATCCTCCTTAAAGTGGATATGCATTTCCTTGCAAACCCTGGCTTCTCTGGACCGCTTCCATACCTCATCACGAACCGATCTCGTCACAAACTGAATAATAATTGACCTTGGAGTGGGATTTGAAGTAGCGGCGTTGCCTTTTTTGCCTAGGCGATGTACCGTGTCAACGGTCTCCCGTAGACGCTCCACAGAAATGGGGATAACTTTCGTCAAAATCCCGATGACGCAGTCTTTGGTGTCCTCCCCGTCTTTCTCAGGTAGACCGTTCAGCCTCAGATTCCATCGTCTTTTATATCGGGCTTGTTCGGCAACGGATTCCTTGAGCCGCCGGTTTTCTTCTTGGAGCTCCGTTACTGTCCTCAGCAGCCCTTCAATGCTTTGCTTGTTTCCCTTAATGGCTTCGGTGTTGGCCTCGACTCTTATTTCAAACTTTTTCAAAAGTTCAGTTTGCTGATCCATTTTTGTTGTCAACGCTTGCACCGCAAGCAGAATAGTCTCGCACACGCTTTCGTCTGAGGAATTTTGGTTGCCTCTCCTTTGTTTTTTGGGGAGGGGAGATTTCACTGGAGTGTGTGCCATATTAATTTTACGTTCCTTCGGAGTTTGTTGATCAATTTCGATGTCGGCTAAATCATCGTCATCGCACGCCTCCTGAAGCGCGGCCAGGTTATAGTTATGGTCATTCATCACGACGTTAGCTATCTCCTTAGTAGCCTCCCTCGTCCAGATTTTCTCGCAAATAACAAAGTCCCAAACTCACCTCCAATTGCGGCCAAAACAAAGTACAGGCTGTTATATGAATTCGTTCTGAGTCACAAGTTGCGTGAAATTCACATTCAAGGACTATATACACACTACTTTCACCAACACCTGCAATGCACGTCTGCTCATTCCGCCAACTTGGATTCCCCCTGTGTACACCTGTTTTTGCAACGGTCACCAGAGATGCGAAGTCTCACGCCTTCGGCGTAGGTCTTACACGTTTTTAGGCTTCTTCTTCTTCTTCTTGGTGTTTAACGGTGGCCGGCCTCCAGCTTATGGGGCATTACCGCCACTCATTTTTAGGCTTATTCACCATAGTCCGTAATTATCCATTGAATGCTTAATGAGATTCTCGTGCAGAATTAAAATCCTTGTGCACTGAAGTTTCCTTTTCACTTGCGTAAAGGTGCACCTCATCACAAGTAACATGGAAAGCGATTATGACTCCGGACATCCCGTGCTTCTCTTTACTCAGGGATTGGAAACAGTGCATATGTTTCATGATCGTTTAAATTGTTTTAATGAAATAAGACCATTTGAAACATTTTTATACAATTCCATTGCTTTTAATCCCTCAGTAAAGATTAGCCTGAGAATTCCCGAGTCATCATTGATTTCCGTGTCATTAGTGGGGAAATCCACCGTAATGCACATGCAAATGATTAACTTGATGCACAATGACTTAAATTCTGTGAGTGAATTTCTTCAGTGCACTTTCATTGAATAATTGCTGACTAAGGCACAGACAGGTGAATGCCACTAAGGAGAGACTCACGCCTAAGACTTAAGCCTTGGCATCTCTGGGTTACTCAAATTGTGGTAAATAAAACAGCTGTCCGATTGGAAAATGTAAATGGACGAAACCACGGAGGCTACTATTCACCAGCATTACCTTCATTCGCTGAAGAGTGCTGAAATTCTGTCGTCGAGTGCCAGTGCATAGACCGAATTATAATTAAATAATTAAAAACAGGTGTAGGCTACATATATGTCGCCGAAATAAGGCTACCTTCATTCGCAAAAGAGTTCTGAAATGCCGTCGCCGAGTGCCAGTGCATAGACCGAATTATGATTAAATTATTAAAAACAGGTGTTCGTATATGTCGCCGAAATTAGGCTACCTTCATTAGCTAAAGAGTTCTGAAATGCCGCACACGCTGGAAAAAAAAATACTGTTGGTGAGTGCATAGACCTGATTATAATTAAATTATTTTTCTGTTCTGAATGTAGCCCATTATTCTGTCGCTGTTAGATCGAATGGGGGAGAGAAGCTGTGTGTTCAATTGCCACTTGCTTATTCTTGAATTGGAAAACCTGTTAGTAAAGGAAAACCATTTAGAATTAGCCAGGACTATTGTTGTCAATAAAAGGATGGATAGGGCCATGACCGCCCAAAAACCGGGCTAGAAAGAAAGCATTTAAATTTCGGGCTGGTGAATTACGTTTAAAAATCCTGGTAGAAAGTGAAACAAAAGTCAAAATAGGGTTGACAGCAGTTTTCCACTAGTACGTTTTAACGTCAGAGCTGAGACCAGGGTAACATAAACCGTCATTAAGAAAGGTAAAGGCCCGCCGTCTAGCGGCCGAGATTCGACTTCCAACATGCTCCCTGGACGAGAGATTACTGGTAAAATTGACGCCAAGGACTTAAATAGCATCAGAAGTGGCGACGGTATTGTCACCAAGCTGCCAAGATAGACACCGAGTTAAGAGGTTTCCCTAATACAATACACTCAGTTTTCTTAAAGCCGAACACAAACCGCCACTGCTTGGTGTAATCTACACACTTGTCTATTAAGGCCTGGAGGCCTGGCACACATGAAACCAACAGGGTGATGTCATCTGCATACGCAAAATTGTTACACAAATAGTGCGCCAGCCTTAAACCGTGGTTCGTAGTAGAAAGATCCAGTAATAGGTCATCAATAAATATTGTGAAGAATAGGGGAGAAAGAATACTACCCTGGCGAACGCTGCGGGTCACCTGGAACACATCACTGAGCTTGCCATTACATGTAATGACAGCCATTAGCTTGGAATACCATTCATATAAGACATGCCAAGTATTAGGATTTATGCTACCAATAAGTTTATAAAATAATCCGTCATGCCAAACCAGGTCAAAACATTTTTCTGCGTCAAACTGCATAGACAGGACTACCATTAGCAATAAAATAGCTGACCACATCATTTAAAAACGAGCAGGCATGATCAGTACCAAGGCCATTTCTGAAACCAGATTGTGTGCTACCACAGTCGTGATTGTCCGGGATGAGAATTAACTCCAACAATTTCGAGTAGCTGGTACTGACTGTTATTGGGCGATAATTGGCCGGATCATTTGGGTTCAAGTTAGGCTTTTTCAGTATGGGAATAATCGTACCGATCAGCATGTCAGACCCAACAACATGCCAGCTAAGCATAACACTGGACAAGTTACCCAGAACATCACAAAGAGTTTCAGACAGACCGTACCGCAGGTGTTCAGCGGATATCTTATCAAACCCAGCTGATTTACCACATTTCAGTGATGCAATACAGCCTTTAACTTTATCAGGTGTGACTACACATTCCGAAAACACATTGCAATGCAACAAAAACCTATTCCTGACTACGCTGGTAACATCGGTTTGACCCGGTTCAAAGTCAAACTCATCTTTCATGATTTTGCCAAAGTGCTCTAAAAAAGCAGACGCAGTAAGAGTGGATGAACAGTTTTTGCTCCGCGACTGTTTTAATGCATTCCAGAACCAACTACTGTCACCTGCTCGGAAAAGACCATTCAAATTACCAATAGATTTGTTAAAAACATTCCCTACACACTGCCAAGATACCTTACAAAATTTTTTCTTAGCATATTTCCAGCAGTCGAAGATCGCCCCACTCCTGGGTTTGTTATTCATCACCTATAACTTCCTCCAAAATTTTTTAATATCCCGAAGGTAGATACACAATTCATAGAGCCAAAACCATGTCTCATTCAGGCACATAAAATCAAATTTCTGTAGTCTATTGGCAATGTAAGGCGCACTAGCCTTGAAGCCATGACAATTGAAGGACCACATATTTCAACCTTGGTGCTAGTAATCTGGGTACCAAGTCCGGTCGTATGACTGACAGTCCCAGTCCCATGTGTATTCACGGTCGAAGTACATATAGTCCAACTGGTTCTCCCCTGGGCCATATCCCCGTGAAAGGTCTTCACCATTATAACTATAACCATTAGGGACCGTGAGAATCTTGGCGGTTAAGTTTTCGATTTTCATAAGACTTTGAAGGACCAGTGTGTAAAATGGGGGGAGAAACAGTAACATCCAGCGTTCAGATTCAAGACTGCAGCGCCAAGGATGTTTTTTATTTCACTGGATATACAACTGGAAAATGGCCGCCCATTCATTTCAATGGAAATTGCTCAATGGCGCAGCACGCCGACAAGGGGGCCAAGCTTCCTAACCCAGGCGGACATGCCCTGATGTTGATTTTTTACATGATTTTTGCTCACACATACGTAGTGTGGGGCTCATGAACACGCTGTTATCCGAGGTGTCCATGATAACGGCTCGCGGTCTTGGAACTCCGAACCAGGGTGCGTGTTCCCAATCATTTTTCACCGGAAATGGAATTCTGACCGCTGCAGACTGCACCCAAGCGTAAGTACAAGCGATACTAAATTAAAAAAAAATAACAAAAACATAGCCGTCAGTAAAGGTTTAATTATAGTTTGAGCTAGAATTTTAAAACACAAAGGCAGTGTCAGATGTTTAAAATGATTGTTATTTAACAGGGAAGTAAAACAATTGACTTCAACTAAAAAATGTCGGCAAAATTAGTTGACTTGCAGTTGTGTAACGTGACATTGCTCAGGGGTGCGCTTCCCGAAATCACATGTGCTAACTTACCTAATTGGAACTATTGACTGTGAATGGACGAATTACTTAAGTTGAGGCAACTACGCTTTTAGGAAACACCACAGGCTCGTGTCCTCTTTAGTTCAACGATGAATAGCCACATTAATGGAGTCAGACGATTCTTGCTGGTCTGCGTGCGAATACCAATATCTTCTCCGGATTCTAGACAATAAACCGAACGCACAACGCCCTGCACGTGCCTTATAAACCGATATGTTTTAAAGCCAGGAGCCTTAAACTTTTGTCAATTCTGGCAAGCTAATTTACTTTTAGCTGACGAAACATAGCTTCGAGCGATTTATAACCATTTCTTGGAGTATAGTAAATTGTGAGTCAACTGTGAATTGCTACGGACATTGTACTGCGTTATTTTTCCCTTTGTTTTAACGCTTCTTTTTGGTCCCCTCCCTCCCCGAACCTCTTGGAGTGCATTGAACAGTCCATACATGAAGTTCTACATGTCAGCGAACTGGAGGACTTGCCATTCTATGCGCTATTGTTGATCAGAGACGGACGGCAAGGAATGCCCATTTCTGGGCTGCGTTCCAATCCGATAAAATGCTTGCTTCGTCGTGATCACTCGCCCTCCAATCGAGGGGGGAATCCCCAAAAAAACCCGGATGTAAGATGGCTGCCACTTGTAGGGTCGTTCCAATCCAATTTTGTAGAGGGAAGGGCGCATTTTCATTCGCTCAAGCCCCCGATTATTCTCCCTCAAACGAAGCCAACAACGAACATCCCTCCAAGCTTTGATATTGCCCAGAATGCTTTGCTCATTCGCCCTCGGTCAAAATTTCACGTCCGCCATTTATTTCAGATGGCAAGAGGAGGAATTGTGGTAGGGAAATTACCATACATATTTAAGAATTGTGCTCGAGTAGTGTGCAATCTATGACATAGTTATATGCAAATAGCGAAGTTTGGGGGTGAGGGGCATCGGTTTTTCGCATTATTTTTAAGCATTTGAGACTTTACGTTCATTTTTGCTGTAGGTAGCCTGTAGCATCCGTGAGGACTGTTGCGGAGCTAAAAGCCGCTTTCACACTGGACGCGAAACGAATTTTTCGCGCGACAGATTACATTCAAATGCAAAGAGGCGAATGCACGCAAAATGCATCCATCGCATTGATCATGCAATCTGTCAGGCGAAAAATTCATTTCGCGTCCGGGGTGAAAGCAGCTTTATTTTCCCATAAAACAGTCACAAATGCCGCAGCAGTCAAGCGAGCACGCTGTCTTCTACTTGCCTCGAACACGCGATACGCTTCCGCGTGAACTGTAAAAGGTAGAACGTACACATGGATATATCTATGGAACGTACAGGCAACTAAATCACTCGGCTCCATGGCAACGCAAACTTCCCGCTGGCTTGTTGACAAATGTATACACCAATCCGGCGAAACACGGAAGTAAATCAGTGCCGCCATTGCTGCGTTGCCCTGCTGCAGGAAGTAGCGTATTGGTCTCGTAGCGGTTGTTGCAGACGTTAGCTGTTGTTGCGAAAATGTTCTTCAATTTCTTTTTTTTTAGTACGTATGCTATTCAGTATCAAATTCCTTCCGGCATAATCTTCCTGACATCTGCTATCGGCTTACGATGCTAAGAAAGTACATTGCCATGGAGCGAAAGGCTACTGAGTTGAGATACATGAAGCAACGCCCTGGTGAGCAACACGCGAGGATCCGGGCAGGACTAGTTTCGTTATACACCAATCCGGCGAAACACGGAAGTAAATCAGTGCCGCCATTGCTGCGTTGCCCTGCTGCAGGAAGTAGCGTATTGGTCTCGTAGCGGTTGTTGCAGACGTTTGCTGTAGTTGCGAAAATGTTTTTCAATTTCTTTTTTTTTTTAGTACGTATGCTATTCAGTAATGCTGGGAAGAACGTGTTGTGTGTTCGGCTGTTTTAACAACGGTGTGAAATTACAGGCCTGGAATAATACCGCTTGTGAAATTCACAAACCTTAACTGCACATTGACTGCCCATGTTTACGGCCTTAGGGATTACATAGGTTTCCGGGTCGAGCGGAGGACCAAGATCTGCGTCAAAAGGGGACTCAGCTTGACGCACTCGGAACGCAAAGCTGTAGCTCAGGCTAGGTCTCTACGATTACGGTGGTTTAGCGTTCGTTAGAATCATCAGGACTCATACTGTCAAATTCCTTCTGGCATACTATTCCTGACATCTGCTATCGGCTTACGATGCTAAGAAAGTACATTGCCATGAAGCGAAAGGCTACCGAGTTGAGATACTTGAAGCAACGCCCTGGGGAGCAACACGCGAGGATCCGGGCAGGACTAGTTCCGTTATAACACGAACCCATTGGGGTAACATTAGCAAGCGCAGATTTACCCTCGCGCAGTTTTATTATTGCAAAATGTCAAAGGTAAGAATTTTTTCTGCTCATCTCTGTAGACTGTAAAGTGTATGCCTGCTGTTCTTTCAATGTGGTGTCGGTTTAAAATGACCGGGCTCATATCGTTGCATTCTGCGGACTTTCCTCTTTTATTTGAGGTATGGTTTTTATGCATACCACGAATTCAGCAGAAATCCTGGCGATGCAGCGCTGATATGATTTTAGCTTATGTTCTGCTGCATGCTTATTTACTTGCTTGGTGCTTGAATTGTGTTCGGTTGAGGTAAAAATAGTTTACATGAGCTTTTGGCCGAGTTTCTTCGCGAAATGTGGAAATGCCGCTCCACATGTCGCGATTTTAAAAAAATGCTGTATTTATGACGCGTAATAACCGTCCCCGGTACCGGTGTTCTTAAGGATCTCAGTTCTGAAGGGGTTAACCCCTTAAAACTCCGGGAAAATTTGCCTAAAATGCCTAAGAAAAGCGTACCCAAAGTAAATTGAACGCTGTTCTTGAACCGTTTGGACTATATGGATGGTTATGGTCTCATTTGAAAGGAAACACTCTGAAGTTTTTCCCCCAGCTAAAAGAAATACTCTAAGTGCTACTGTCATTGGGACTAATTAGCTGAAAAACACAATGGGACCACAGCATGAAGTCTTACTTAGTTCCAGTTCAAATTTGATAACAATCCTACAGAAAATGAGCATTTTACACATGTTTTTCTAAGGCCATGTCTAGGCGTTTCCAAAAATGGCCATTTGGAGACCCCTAAAGGACCCTTGGATAACCATGGTCACATACCTAGGATAAAAGGGCATGACTCTTGAACGCTTCAACCTACAGTCATAATGTTGGGCTCTTATGAAAGGTGACACTTAGAGGAATCCAATCCCATATCCAGATTCACTATCAATATTGCTGAAAAAAAGTTACTGATGCATAAGCTCAAATTTGTGCACAGAAGAGTCAAAACGAGTGCCTTTATGTTAAAAAAAGCTTTTTTATATGAAAGGTAAACAAACAAATGACCTTCACGCAGCAAACTCACAGTAAAATATTTACAATATATGATCAATAAAAAAAAGTAAAAGTTACTGAAGCATAAACTCAAATTTGTGCATATAAAAGTCAAAACAAGTGCTGTCATGTAAAAAAATGTTTTTTACATGAAAGGTAAACAAACAAATAACCTTTCCATAGCAAACTATTTACAATATATGATAAATAAAAAAATTAAAAGGTTACTGAGGCATAAACTCAAATTTGTGCATATAAACCCCAAGGGGAGGAGATTCTGACTTTGTGCTTTTACATATATCCAAAGCAAAGGAGAGATTCCTTTGTCTTCGTTCTTGCCTGTAACGAAGACCCTATGTGGCACATAGTAAAATGGATCCTATTTACTTACTTTGTCTCACTCTGATTTCTTACAGGGATGAAAATTTAAATTCCCACAACAACCAATGCCGGCGAAAAAATAACTTCCTTCCACCTTCGGTAACGGAGGTAATAATGCGTAATATGGTAATAATATAATCATCATAATATCAGCATCATATTATAATATCCTTTTCCCGTAATTATTTACACAGAATTACTCCGGTGAAAACATGACGGTGAACTCCAGTGAAAACATGACGTCCTTCCACCTTCCGTGACAGATGCAAATAATACGTAATGTAATTTTATAATAATAATAATAATAATAATAAATATAAATGTAATGTTATTATATAATGAAATATAAGTTATAATATGATGCGTACTTGTCAAGAGTAATGTCATCTCCCCCGAGAAACATTTCCTCTGCTACGGAGCCATCAGGGTTTTGGTCGGATATTTCTTCCCCTGAGCTATCACTTGCACGCCGAGTGCACAGCTCTGCAGCTTCTGAACTGAAAATGATTTTTTTTCGCAACCTTTTGGCTATTTTTTCTTTCAAACTCCGTAAACAACCATCAAACATTCGCTGGAAATCTCTCTCTGCCTCGCTCTGTTTTGCGGAACGCACAGCACGCATTACGCACAGCTGAGCCATATTCTGTCCATTCTCTTACGCGAGCGATAGGCAGCGCCAGCCTTTTCGCCACCCCAACAACCTATATATCGGCGTTTCCAGAATTTCGTTGGTGTGATAATGCAACAATCGTCGTCTTGATTGGTTGCTGATTGCTCGGGCTACACGCAAAAAAAGGAGGCATGAGCTTCGTTTCAACACAGGCACTCGTTGGCTATAGCAGGCTGTAGACAGGGCAGGGAAGCTCGTAACTGGTCGAGTGATGTGTCAATCGAAAGGTTAGAGTGAAGACTCCATTTTGGCGCAAATGGCTGTGTACTGTCTAAATCTGTTCCGAAGCAACGACCACTAATGCAGCGAACTTTGTGGATAACCACCGATTCATTTCAAACGATGCAGCAGCTGTTCATGGATATTTACCGGTGTAATAGTGTGTTTTGGACTAAAAACTTTACTTGGTTGGATTTACTGGAACTTCGTGGATGTAACAAGACCATTTTTGAGGGGATATGTCGGACTGGAAGAGTACTAGGGGGCTTCATCGGTGAGTCACATCAGTTTTGTAACTGTTCGTTTGTTTGTTTGTGGTCTGACATGGGCGTTGATTAAAGCTGCTGGGATGATTATTCTTTGAAATGGTTGGCATCATTCGAATCTCAAGAATCTTAGCTTTCTGACGATATGTGGCATGAGTATCTCAGTTGCATACAAGCTGTGTAAATGACGTAGTATGTTTTCAACTTCCCTGACGGTCCGATTGCGGGCCGGCGGAGTGGTAACGGGTTAATATCCGTTTTATCATCATCACATACATGTCTTAATACATTACGTTGTCAATAAATTACCTGCATCGGTAAGTTTTGGCCACTGCCTGACGTCATCTACCCAATGATCTCTTTCCTTTGCCATTGTTTATATATCTGTCACCTCACATTTTCACGAGCAGGATGCAGTTAAAGTCCATTAGGTGGCACCGGCAAGTCGCAGACGAAGCCACACAACAATGGCGGCAGGCAAGATGGCGGCGCCCATAGAATTTGCGCCGGATTAGTGTATAAGTGCGGAAAAAAGACGCGACGATTCCAATCCGATTTCCCACAACCCTCCCCCTAAGTCCCCTCTCTTGCCCTCCCTCACTCGGGAAGAGCTTACTCGCCTGCTACGTCATTCAGAGGGCTCACTCGAGTGGAGGGAAGAAGTGAAGGGAGTATTTTATTTCGGATTGGACCGCAGCCCTCTGGTCTCCCCATACCCAGCGGCATGTGATGCGCTACATGCAGCTTATCATTAGCAAGTGGCTATGGCAAGCAGTTTTAACATTTAATAGCGAAGTTTGACTATCCGGGATTAACGTTGCAGATATCAACAACGTCATTTTGAGTCGTCCTAATTACATTGTGACTAGTCAGTATTTTCATTCAAGATATCAATAATGTCATTTTGACAAGTGAAAACTACACTTAGAGATATCTGTAATTCAGTTTTGACTAGTCACAACTGAATTACAGCTATCAGCAGACGTCACTGAAAGCGACACTCAACTCGTCACACATCCTAACTGACAATTGTAGATATCTGCAATTCAGTTTTGACTAGGCAGAATGAAGATTAAAGATATCTCAAAGGTCATTCTGACTAATCAGAATTTTTGTGCAGCGTTTTCTATCATTAGCGGAAGAAATGGTGGTTGCTGTCGTGGATAAGATTGATAGAAAATGCCATAAAATAGAAAGAGCTTATCACCACGGAATTAGTGGCGAACGAGAGCTTTTTTCATTCGAGACTTGAGGTACATATTTACACCGTATTGAACATTTGTTGTCTCGCTCCAGACACACTTGACGACCTACAACGAAGTCTGGTTGGCGTCAGAACACTGATCTCTCCCCGTTCTCTGCGGTCAAGCTATCACCTGTTCGAAAAACAACGGTCAAACTATCACCGCTGAAAATTTGATGCGCAAATACAGCGGACAGTGCGGTTGTAAGGTCACTGGACACAGTAGCTGTCAAAAATCGGCTTGTTGAAAGCAGTAACGAGGCTTATACAACAAAAGAATGCGTGTATTTTTTTCAGGAAAACATCGTGAACAACTTCCATAGATTTGTTTGAAAAGGACTTATAATAATTTATTTTTTCAATAAATTGTTGATACTTTGAGCAGATTGAAATGAGATTTTGGAGAACTGCTGTTACTCCTGAAGATGAACAATTGCATGTCGCTGTAATGATGTTTTACTTAAAGCAAACGAGGATTTGATTTATTTCTTTTTTCAATAAATAGTTGATATTTCATGCAGATTGAAATGTAAAATTTTGGTGAACTGCTGTTACTCCTGATGATGAACAATTGCATATCACTGTAATGTTTTATTTAAAGCAAAAGAAAAAAGTAGATTTTACTCTGGCATTAATGAAGGAATTGCCATTAGAATTGGTCATTTTAGGTGGACAAAAAATGATAAAATTCAAGCGGGGACCATAATATTGTGTAATTCAACATGTTTGTGGAAATCAGTGGGCCCAAACCATACTGCACACGCTGTAGTAAAAGCGTATTCAATAAAGAGAGAATGCATGGGTGAATCATCAAAAAACAGCCATCAAAGTATGCGCTTAGCAATTGGACACAACTAAATGGGGGCGTGTCTGAGGGCCTGGAATGGTTAAAACTGAAAAACTTCATGAAAATTAGCTCTTGCATGCAACACTGCATGCATTCCAGTAGAGGATGTCTGCTCTGAATAGGAAGAGATTCCATGTTGGATATATTAAATTAATGGCGATCAAAATGGGTGTTGTGCATGTGCAAATGCAGATGATCATATTGGGGTTCATGTTTGAAGGCCTCTAGTTCCTGCAAATTTGTGAAAAATGACACTAGCATATCATACTACATGGATCCTACTATAAGCTCATACATTATGAAGAGATTTTGTGCTGAATTTTTAAATAAATATGAAGAGATTTTGTGGTGGAATTTTTTAATAAATGGCTATCAAAGTTGGATGGGGGCGTCATACTTGAGGGCCTCTAATTCCTGCAAATCAAAAAGTCTGTGAAAACTAACACTTGCTTATCATACTACATGGATCATACTATAAGCCCAAAGAATATGAAGAGATTCTGTGGTGGAATTTTGAAATAAATGGTCATTAAATTTGATACTGTGTAATGTGCCAGTGCAGACAATTGGATGTTGTTTTATGAATTTTAGATCATGCATGTGTAAATTTTATTCTTCATGGCATTCATGCAAAACAGCATAATAAAGGAAAAAAAAAACTGAAACATCAAAACAGAGAATCAGTGACTTCTTCATTGGTGAAATTATGAACATATGGTCGCAAAAACTAACCATTTATTGGGCGAGCAAATTAGACCAATCTCTTTTCTGTCATGTTTATGTTTAGGTCAAGAAAACAATTTTGAAATCAATAAAACACTTGTGTTCAGGTACTTAATTTGGAGATATCTAATTCTATCATTGACTTATTCGATCTGAAAGATTATATATAATAGACATGTATAATAATAATAATAATATATATTATATATAATAACTTGAAATAATTAGCATGAGAGAAAATTAAACAATATGCTCAAGGTTATTTTATTTTGCAAAGCATACATGGATATTTCTGGTGAAGGGGAAGGTTAAGAGGGTAAATACACCTAAGAAGACAAAGGAATAGTTTGGTGAAAACATATAATTGCAATTGTGTTTGTAACAAAAACCATCAAATGTCGGTGGGCCGCAGGACCGAGTAAGGCAAGATCAAGCTCACACTTTTTTTTTTCAATCAAGACAGTACAAAGTACTTCAGGTGATTCACATTGATTCAAAAATTACCGGTACATTAGGCTGACATTTGATGTAAAATATTACGAGTAATATTGTATGCAAGTTCTTTTTGACAAATTATTGGTACTAAATCCATTCAATTTAATTCATGGTCACCCATTCCATTGTCTTCATTCTCATACTGCAAAGTGCCAAATTTGATGGCCATTTATTTAATAATTCCGCCATGGATTCTTTTTATTTTCAATGTGCTTGTACAAGAAAACATGAAGCATGGAAAGGAGGTGTTACATTTCACAAACTTTTTGACTTGCAGGAACTAGAGGGCCTCAAACATGACCCCCCACCCGATCATCTGCATTCGCACATGCACAATACCAATTTTAATAGCTGTTAATTTAATATATCCAACATGGAATCTCTTCCTACTCAGACATCCTCTACTGGAATGCATGGAGTGTTGTATGCAAGTGCTAATTTTCATGAAGTTTTTCAATTTTAACCATTACAGGCCCTCAGACATGCCCCCATTTAGTTGCGTCCAACTGCAAAGTGTATACTTTGATGGCCGTTCTTTTGATGATTCACCCAGGCATTCTCTCTTTATTGAATACGCTTTCACTACAGAATGTTCAGTATGGGTTGGGCCCACTGATTTTCACTAACATTTTGAATAACACAATATTATGGTCCCCGCTTTAATTTTCCCTTTTTTATCTACCTAAAATGACCAATTCTAATGGAAATTCCTTCATTAATGCCAGAGTAAAATCTACTCTTTTTTTCTTTTGCTTTAAATAAAACATTATTACAGTGATATGCAATTGTTCATCATCAGGAGTAACAGCAGTTCTCCAAAATCTCACATTTCAAACTGCACAAAATATCAACTTTTTATTGAAAACAAGATGTGTTGGTGAAACACTGATGCCCCCGTGCATAACATGCACATGCAAACCATTAAAGGCCTATCATGAGTCAATCAAAGGTTAAAGGTCAAGGTCAACATTCATTACCTCATCAGAAAGGCCTTATCCAAAGGAATACATATGCCAGGTATCAAATGCCTATTACTAGCTAATGAAAAGTTATGGCCCATGTCAAAGTTTTTGTCACCAAACGTCATGCTCCAAGGTCAAGGTCACAAGGTCATGACTCCATCTTAAATGCCTTCTCACAAGCAATGCATATGCCAAGTATCAAAAACCTATCATGAGCCAATCAAAAGTTATAGCCATGGCTAAGTGCGGACAGACAGACGGACAGGTGAAAAACTATATGCGGCATAAAAATAAATAAATAAAAATCCTTTTCAAACCAAACTATGGAAGTTGTTCACAATGTTTTCCTGAACAAAATACACTCATTCTTTCGTTGAAAAAGCCTCAGTATTTCTTTCAATAAGCCGATTTTTGACAGCTTGCATTTGTATTTTGACAGATTGTATCACGTGACCTTACTACCGCGCTGTCCGCTGTATTTGCTTATCAAATTTTTAGCGGTGACAGTTTCACCGTTGTTTTTCGATCTGGTGATTGCTTAACCGCAGTTCTCGTTCTGGGATGCGTTTCCCGAAATCACATGCTAACTGATAGTTGGGCCCATTGAGTGTGAATGGACCATGGACCCATAAGGAAATCTGGACGCACAAATCGGGTCGACCACATAATCCTCCATGGTCCTAGCGGCGAATGTGATATTGCAGGTCACGTGATGCCATGGGGGCCAAAAAGAAATTTCTCCATAGGGAATAATTGAAAAAGACACGCTGATAAATCCATGAATAATTTTTTTTGACAGCCACAAATTATCGATACCAAAACGGTTTATTTTTCTCTTTTAAATCATTAATGCCATGTTTCTCGGCAAAGACAAAATCTTTTATTTATATTCAGGCTATGCGAACACCAACGGGTCCTCATATGTAAGCGCGTTCCTGCTCCTCCGAATTTATCGCTGCAGCGGATGTGAATGGGTGGAGCAATGGGCTTTCCTTGCCATCTGTCTGTTCAACATCAAAGACGTAAAGTCGGTGAAGTGAGCTGGCAGGTTATGGAGCATATGTATTGAGCGACAAAAGAAACGCAAGTTAATTAAAGGCAAACCGGAAAATATGTTTGCGCGTAATTATTGAAAATCAAATTTATTACAAGCGTGTGCGCATTTACACTCTTTTTATCAAACTTTTCTTTGTTTTGCGGTAACTATGAGTACCCAGATAGCAAGCTCCTCCGCTCCGGATTTGCCCCGGCTCTGAGCCGGATCAGCTGGAGCCAGGGCAGATCCGGAGCGGAGGTGCTTGCTATCTGGGTAACCATAAGAGCACATGAACACACTAAGTTTGCCAACTTGCGTTTCTTTTGTTGCTCAGTATATTTATGCCATTTTAGTTGATGAATGGCCGTAATACGTAATAATATGTAGCACCTTGATTGCTGCACTTCATGCAGCGTGAGAAAATGTACAGTATGCTAAGGCCGCTGTTGTGACATCCTAGAACCATGTACGCAGCCAACACTCACCTTACTTATTCAAATTAAAATGAAATGGTTAAATCCATTAACTGCATTGTGTATCTCCATTACTTTGAATAGCACTAATTCGCATCACTCTATTTTGATGCGTTATGCATGTCAGCTGAGTAGCATCTAACACAACGTAATGTGCATTTATAGCAGTATTTAAATTCATTTCGAACACTGCTTAGCGATCCATTTATCAGCCTAACCATTCTTCGTTGTTAAATTACTTGCCGACCTTCATACATGATGACGAAACTTTTCGGCAACTTGACTTATGAGATCCAAAAATGATAACTATTTTTTGTTCATGATCCGAACCAAGTGGGTGGAACAATGCGCATTCCTTGCCGTCCGTCTGTGATGAACATTCTATACGTGGCCATGTCAATAAAGCGAGCTGGCGTTACGGTGCAAATATTTTATCCATTTTATTTTAATTGATGAATGGCCGTAATATAGGCCTACTCGATTGCCACACTCCATTATGTAGAGCCGCAAAATGTACAGTAAGCTAAGGCCGCTGTTGTGATATCCTAGGAGCATGTATACGCAGCTAAACTCACCTCACTTTTTCATAGTTTATGGTCATCATTGTAATGAGTTGTATATTTCCATTACTTTGAATAACACCAATTCACATTTTTGTATTTTGATGCCTCATGCATCATGTGTAGCTGTGTAGCATCTAACGTAATGTCCATATGAGTGTATTTATAGCAATACATAAATTCAGTTCGAACACTGCTTAGCAAACCATTTATTAACCATTCTTCAGCCCAAAATTATTTACTGACCTTCATACTTGACAACGAAACTTTTCAGCAACTTGACAGATGACATCCAAAATGTTTTTTTTTTTTTTTGTGTGTGTGTGCATGATTCGAACATCCATGAAATCACTGAACATTTATACACATTTTTTGTGGTACAGCCTTTATTTAAGATTTGGGTAGGTGGAGACGTCAGAGAATACTAAATCCGAACATCTAATGTTCGTGAGCTGCATCTGAGATCAACCGGAGTGATGCAGGTAAATTCGACGGTGTGGCAGATTTTCATCTGAATGAAGATAATACGAGACCTAAAAGAATGCAACAGTTGGTAGCTTAAATACGCACATTCAGAACAGAAAAGTGATTCCATAGGGTCCCGTCCCGTTACAACTTATGACTTTAGATTGATAGAGAATCTACATAACTTTTAAAAAATCAAATACAGAGCACTGGAGAGGAGTAAATGGTATTGCAATGCTCTGATGCACACACGCACACACACACACACACGCAGAATAAGAATTAGAATTATTTGTGTTTTGTCAGTTTTTGTTTTTTTGCCAGCTCTGCTTAACATTTGAAGATTAACTCAAGTACTCAAAATCAAAAGGGGTTTAATGCTTAACTTTCGTAGAGCCGGCCATTATCATAAAATCTACCACAAATACAATTGATGTTAACTCGCACTTAGAAATGAAACGTAGAGACGGTATTAAAATTATAATCGAGACAGACTTTATTGGAAAGGGCTTTGGGGGTGGATAGAAAGGCACGGCCTCTGGTTCACTGACATGCAGAAATTCATGGATGAACTGTTCAGTGCATTCCAAGAGGCTCAGATATCTGGGGAAGGACAGAAAAAGGAGCTTTAAAACGAAGGTAAAAATAACGCAGTCACATTTCACGGTAGACCCACATCTTACTATACTCCACGGAATGGTTATAAGTTCCGTAAGCTAAAAGTAAATTAGCTTACCAGAATTGACAAAAGTTTAAAGCTCCTGAGTTTAAAACATATCGGTTTATAAGGCACGTGAAGTGCGTTGTGTTATGTGTTCGGTTTATTGTCTTGAATCCGGAAGAGATAATGGAATTCGCACGCAGACGAGCAAAAATCATCTGACTCCGATAATGTGGTTATTCGACGTTGAGCTAAAGAGAACACGAGCCTGGGGCGCTTTTCCCAATAGCGTAGTTGCAGAAATTTATACGTCCATTCAGTCAGTGGTTCCAACTATGGAAGTTAGCATCTGTGATTTCGGGAAGCGTACCTCTGAGCAATGTCATGTTAAAGTTACGCAACAGCAAGTCAACTATTTTGCCGAGATTTTTGAGTTGAAATCAATAGTATTACTTCCCTGTCAAAGTCGTTTTTAACATTTGTTATTGCATTTGTGTTTTAAAATAGTATCTCAAACCATAATAAATCCTTTACCGGCGGCTATGTTTTGTCAGGGCGCAGTCGGCAGTGGTCAGGCTTCCATTTCCGGTGAAAAGTGATCGTGAACTAGTCAAAAATGTTATTGTAGATATCTCACACTGGAGTTACTACTAGTCGTAATTCAGTGGAAGATATCCGTAATTCACTTTGCGGATATCTGCAACTGAAATGTAGATATCTGTAACGAGAAACCCCATTCACTTGAATGGAAAAAGTGACGTCATTTATCCTAGGAAGAATGACATTGTTGATATCTTGAATGATAATTGTGGATAGGAAGAATGTCATTGTAGGTATCTGAAATTCTCTTTTTGACTAGGAAGAATTGAATTGCAGATATCTGCAACACATATCCGGTCTAGCTATTAAATGTTAAAACGGCTTGCCATAGACTGCACTACCTAGCCTCTCACATACCGAAGACCGCATGCTGTGGATCTTAGCGCCACCCCTAGTATTGAAAAACGCAGCGGATCTAAGGGAGTAAGCCCTGAAACAAATCAGATAAGCCCCTGCTTGGGTTAGCCAACTGGTCCTTTCAAGATAGCCTCCCTGGCATTAGCACTGGTGATTCGTCTTTCTGTATGATTCCACTCCAGAAGCTACCCACTGAGGAACTCAAGTACAGAAGTGGGCAGCCTGCCTGCCCACTGCACAGAGCGAGCAACCCTTATTAGTGGTATACCCTATATTAGTGGTACCCGCTACAGACCCAGAAACATCTTATAAGCACACACATCAACATCTGCCTTGATAATCTGGGCAGCATAATCGCAAGCATGACAGACCCTGGGTTTAACCTCGAGGACCTCGCGGTTCTGATCAGCCCAGATCTGCACGCAGTTAGTAAATTTGATTTTTTATGATAATTACGCGCAAACTTGTTTCCCGGTCTGTCTTTAATTAATTAGCATTTCTTTTGTCGCTCAATACATTTGCTCTGTAACGTCGCCAGCTCACTTTACCGACTTGGCTATGTCTTTATGTTGAACACAAACAGACGGAAGGAATGCCCATTGCTCCACCCACTCAAAACCACTGCAGTGCTAAATTCAGAGGAGGCAAGAACGCGCTTACATATAAGGACCCGTTGGTGTTCGCATAGCCTGAATATAAATAAAACATTTTGTCTTTGCCGAGAAACAAGGCATTAATGATTTAAAAGAGAAAAATAAACCATTTCAGCATTGATAATTTGTGGCTGTCAAAAAACAAGTAGATCAGAGGGATCTAATAGCTGCGACCTGGCCTAGCATCCGTCACGTGGCCTAGTGTCCAGGACTGGTGGTTTCTTGTACAAGTGTGACCTCGAAATTGGCAAATGACCTTAAAAATCAATAGGGAACCCTTCCTCTGTACCAAGAAGCTTGTTGAAAGATTTAATAGCCATCCATCAAGTTAAACTCGAGTTACGGTGCGAAAACTGTGAAATGGGGGCAAAATCGACACTTTTTTGACCGGTGTGACCTTGGGATTCGACAGATGACCTTGAAAATAAATAGGGAACCCCTCCTCTATACCAAGAAGCTTGTTCTAAGATTTCATAGCCATTCATTGAATTAAAGTTGAGTTACGGTGCAAAAACCGTCAAATTGAGCAAATTTGACACTTTCTTTACCTGTGTGACTTTGGGGTTTGACGGATGACCTTGTAAAACAATAGGGAACACCTCCTCTAGGCCTAGAAGCTATTTCCAAAATTTCATAGCGATCCATGAATTCTAACTGGAGTTACAGCGCGAAAACCCGCAAACAAGGTCGTGACTTCTGTGAACTTGACCTTTGACCTCGACCTTGTGCACGGACATCACTTTGGTGAAGGTCAATTACTCCTGAAAATTTCATGATGATACGATGACAGGAACATGGTGAAAATGGTGTCACAGACGGACGGACAGACAGAAGCGTTCATAGAGCTGCTTGGTCGCAGCTAAAAATTATTCACGGATTTATCAGCGTTTCTTTTTAAATTATTCCCTATTGAGAAATTCCTTTTTGGCCCCTATGGCATCACGTGACCTGCAATATCATGGTTCACCGCTAGGACCATGTCGGCATGTGTTCCAGCTCCTAGTTGTCTGTCCAGTTCTCCTTATAGGTCCATGTGCAGCGCTCACTCACTCACTCACACTCACCCCTTCCGTTGGCAAAAAGACGGTAGCCTCCGAGAACCAAAACACTTTTGCGGAAATGGCGTCTTCCACGACTGGGATTTATACACGCGAAAAGGGTTCTCGAGCTGGCTGGATTGTCCGGTCAGGCTGCTGTACCAACATGGCGGTGCAAGATGGCGACGTCTCTAAAGCAAGGCTACATGTGTATATATAAACGTATAATTATAAGGCTACGAACCAAACTAATTTTATAGCGATTACACACTTATTTCAACACATTAATGGGTAATATATTCAGTTTTGCCAGTACGTCATGCCGAATATTACACACTGGTCCTTTAATAGATTTCCGCATAGGACAATTTACCATGACGTCTCAGCAGTAATAGACGTTCTTCTGGGTGGCAAAGGTCGAAGAGTTCTTAGCGAAACATTACTGAAAAATTTGTTTGCTGGCACTACATTAAAAAAAGACTGCAATCTTTCAGTGTGTTGCAGCTGTTATATTGTTAAATATTGTTAAAAATATTCAGTTATGTGCTTATTCCTCGGCAGATGCTGTTGTCGCTGACTGTCACCAGAGAATGCTGTCACCAGGGGCTCTGTTGTCATATTAGCAGCAAAAGCCATAGGGCACAAGGAGGCCACATTTGCAGCCGATAGGCGTTGCATGCTCGGCTCATAACAGTCCTTCGTCGGTAGTTGGTTACGAACGCAGGTGGGTGGCAAGTAGATACATCGTATATCACCAAAGATGTATTTTCTGGTTACAAAACCTATGTTGTCAGATTTAATAGTCAAAATTTCTCATCTAATTTTACTAAATATCAAGTCATAAACCCCAAAGTTATTAATATAATACAGACTTTCCCCGCTGAATCTCTTCAGGTCAGTGAGAAGCCGCTAGCTTTCTGCCACCCGGAAGAATCTTGGCGCATATTCTTTACAAACATTCTGAAATCCCCTATTGGCCTCAGTTTTTCGACCTGGGTGCTGTGTCCATCTTTTTATACAGTCTGTGGTGGGATCCCAGTGGTTGCTTCACTCATGAAGGTTTTCTATATGCGGATAGTCGCAATCATGTTACTGATGAACAACATTGAAGAAAAACAGATAAAACACACACACACACACACACTTGAAAATGATGAATTTAGACTTACACTCTTCCTGGTTAACAGCTTCCCTGGTCTGGGCTCGTGGGTCCAGCCAACTGGTGGTTTTTGAGTTGTGACTGTAATGCAGAAACAGTGATGTGTTTCCACCAGATAAAGATGCACTACCATACTCAGCCTCACCCTGATGAAGAACACGCACTACCATACTCAGCCTCACCCTGATGAAGAACACGCGCAACCATACTCAGCCTCACCCTGATGAAGAACACGCGCAACCATTCTCAGCCTCACCCTGATGAAGAACACGCGCAACCATACTCAGCCTCACCCTGATGAAAAACATGCGCTACCATACTCAGCCTCACCCTGATGAAGAATATTCACTACCATACTCAGCATCACCCTGATGAAGAACATGCGCTACCATATTCAGCCTCACCCTGATGAAGAACATGCGCTACCATATTCAGCCTCACCCTGATGAAGAACATGTACTACCATACTCAGCATCACCCTGATGAAGAACAAGCCCTACCATACTCAGCATCACTCTGATGAAGAACACGCACTACCATACTCAGCATCACCCTGATGAAGAACATGCGCTACCATCCTCAGCCTCACCCTGCAGAAGAACACACGCTACCATAATGATCCTTCCTCTGATCAAAGACAAACGCTACCATGCTCTGATTGATTCAATCACCTCCTGACTCCTGGATCACGTACAGTTACATCACGGTCCTCAGCCCCTGAAGTGCAGTGCGCATCCACTCCACATCAAATTCAAAAATCTTTCAGTTTGATAAAAAGATTTCATTTTCAGGAGTCCCAGATTTCCATAATAGAGTCGTCCCATCAGTTGGCGTTCATGAGTCATTTGTGAGGGTGTGCTGCTCGGCTCACGGTCCCTCGGTGTGTTTGGGCTCAGGATAGAATGACAGTAATTGGTACTCACTCGATGTAGTATGGCTCGCCCGACTCGCTGAATGCCAGTTCCCAGTTGTCAGGGAGCCCCGCTCTCCCCCCACTGGAGCTACCCCCGTTCTCCAAGGCACTGCCATCCCCCCCGCTGGAGTCCCGGGATTGGCTGGGGGAGAGCGTCGGGGGAGGGGCGCTGCTCGCCCCTACAGATCCACCTCAAAGTAAAGATGGAAAAACTTAAGAAGAAAAGGTCACAGAAAGTCCATCTCTATTTTTCTCATTTACATATACCACACACTGTCAGGGCCTTGGCTATTAATAATGGTTTTTTACGCGTTTATGAGAGGAAGTCCTTCGAAATGTGGAAATGCAAATACGAACTCCTGAGTTTCATTAATGGCCACGGTGGGTGTGGTTTTCAGATGTGAAAAAATTTAACTAAAAAGGCAAAACAAAATTGTCCTCATAACAACAAGAGCACGATTTATCATTTCATGCAGGTGAAGATTGTACGATGCACGAGGAATCCATATGTCAAAAACAACTAGAACTCTGCCTTCTTCCCAGGGCCTGAGCTCATCTGAAATGGATGGATGTCAGACCCCTAAACCGTTCACACTCTTTATGGTAATAATGGACCTGTTTTTTCTAGGCCAAAGAAAAAGGATCATTCTAGTTGTTACCAAGGTTCAAACATAACGTGTTGCTGAATACCCCTCGGCCCAGACACGATTTCCTGCCTGAATGTCACATTAAGGTCACATTTATTAAGGTCAAAGCAAAATCCAAAGCAACCAAAGCAAAGCAAAAAAGGTGACGCTGCACATCTATGTGTCACAGTGAGTTACCATACTAAATTTGGTGAAGCTGCAATCATTAGTTGCTGAGTACTGACCCATATAAGATGTCCTGCCTTAAGGTCACAGTGCAAAGGTCAAAAGGTGAAATCTAGCAAAAAAGATGGACAAAGCAACCGTGACTTCACCCATTGGTTTCAGCATACCATCAAGGAAGCCTCGATTTTGGCTATTTGAATTGCGCCATGTTGTCATTTTGAAACCAGATGTGATTTCTATTGGACGAGAGCAAGAATCAAGATCCGGGGAGGGATGTGAGAGGTGGATCTGACCGTATCGGACGAGGACCTGAGGATAGCCACGCCCCTAAAGCATATTCTGGCTTCATCCTTTATTCTAGTCTACTTGGGACCATAATTTACAAAAATGAATATCATGATATATCGAAGGAGACTGGAAACTTTCTATAGCTACCATAAGATAATGTAAAAAATTATTTTTAAATGAAAAATCAGGTGGGAAAGAAGGGTAATTTTCTCATAGACTTCTATAGCATTGACCTACTTTCTGCTACCACCGACGTCGCCATCTGCTAGCCATTAGATAGAATGATATTTTACGGTACTTCCGCATGGGCTTATATTTTCAGACCAGAGTGCTGCATCCATCTTTTTATACAGTCTCTGCATTGCACATATGTGTGTTACAGTGAGTTACCATACCAAATTTGGTGAAGCTGCGATAATTAGTTGCCCAGTACTGACCTGGATAAGATTTCCACAGTCAAGGTCACAGAGCTAAGGTCAAAAATCAAATCCAGCAAAAAACCTGGCACTGCACATCTATGGGTCATAGTGAGTTACCATACCAAATTTGGTGAAGCTGATATGATTAGTTGCCGAGTACTGACCCGGGCAAGATTTCCAGGGTCAAGGTCACAGAGCTAAGGTCAAAGGTCAAATCCAGCAAAAACCCTGACGTTTTTGTAGGGAAAAATGCCCACAGCCCGATCAGAACAAGCTTTTGATATTATGAAACACATCTGGTAACTCCACGTAAAACAAGTTTTATATGCCTGATTTGCATACAGGAAGTGAACTATGGCCCACCCAGTACATGCTCTATTTTTATGAGACAATGCTCAGAAAAGTTCATTTTTGAGCATGTTACAAAGTCCAAATATGTTCAATTAGTTTATTAGCTTCAGCAAGACTTTCTGCATATTTTGATACCAAATGCAAACCCAGAAACCCCACAACAAAGAAGTTACATATGATTTACTCAAGAATTTGACAATTTTATCACAAAAGTTCATAAAAATCTTTCTTTTCTTTCGCTTATTTCAGTAGGTTCCCATTCTTGCCCACCTAAAATTTTTTGTAGAAAGTTGCGCTATATAGTGGCATAAATCCTGTAAAAAAATTTTGAACTTTCGAGACCGGTAACATTGATCCAGAGATCAATATATACTCAGCAACAAAAGTTTCTGTGACACCAATATTGTTAATTATTTTTCATAACGCAATTATGAAATTGTCATACATGGTGATATCAGACTGAAACAGTACACGTAAACACAACATTGAAATGGAAATCATGAAAATGCGAGAAAATGACTGCACGTGAAAATGTGCGTAAATCATGCTTGTGGATGGCAATAAAAGAGGAGAATTTTTGGAATGTTCACATTGTGCCTGATGAACGACGGAAGCATCACTTATCGAAAACACAGCCATTTCGGATCAGGAACTCTACCCTCTAAATGCCAAGACTGTCTGAAAATGATCGGTGGAGGGCCATTGGGATGATTGAATCCGGAACCTCGCAGAGGGAAGTTGCTCATCGCCTGAATGTCCACCGAAACACCATTTGGAACTTATGGCAGCGTCATCAGCAGACAAGACATGTCAGAGACCGTCCTCGCAGCGGCCGTCCACGAGTAACCACTCCCAGACAGGACAACTGGATTCGAACAACCCATCTCCGAAATCGATTCCAACCTGCAACCATAACTGCAAGAACGATACCTGGTTTGAGGCGACTGTCTGCACAGACAATCCGTCGCCGTCTCCGTCATTTTGGCATTGTCCCACGTCGGCCAGCAAGACGTCCAATACTCACAGTACAACACCGACGACTGCGTCTACAGTGGGCACAACAACATCGACGGTGGATCCAACGTCAGTGGGATCTTGTACTCTTCACTGATGAATCAAGATTCATGCTTAACCGATGTGATGGTCGTTTACGTGTATACCGTCGACGTGGAGAACGTTATGCCAACAACTGTGTTCAGGAATTTGATCGTTTTGGAGGTGGTAGTGTCATGATTTGGGGAGGGATCACGGCTAGAAACAGAACAGATTTGCTTGTTATTGATGGAAATCTGACAGGTCAAAGATATCGCGATGAAGTGCTACGGCCATTGGTGGTACCGTTTTTGATGCAATATTGGTCCCGGAATAACGCTGCAACATAAACTCCAGACCACACGTTGCAAGGATTGTACTGCAGTGTCTGATGCAACAACATGTCAATGTCCTGCCATGGCCAGCCAGATCCCCAGACATGTCCCCAATCGAGCATCTTTGGGACGAGATGGATCGACGTTTGCGGCGGTTAGATAACCCGCCAGCTACACTCGAGGAATTGCGACAACGTCTACGTCAGATTTGGAATGACACCCCACAGCAATTTCTGGCACATCTGATTCGGTCCATGCGCCAGAGATGCGTTGCTTGCATCATGGCACGAGGAAGTCACACCCGGTATTGAAGTGTGAAGGTCACAATTGGTTAGACGTCAGACAAGTGCTTCATGACGCATGAAAATGACATTTTTCGTTTTGAGTGACGTTGGCACTGAAAAGTCAGTGTTTCTCCTGTTAAATAAACATATTGATTGCATTTAGATCTTTGCGTGTCATTTATAACATACACATAAATGGTGTCAGAGAAACTTTTGTTGCTGAGTATATAAAAGGAACTCTCATTTGTAAGAAGGAACAGTTTGTTTTAAATAGGATAAGATTATCAACCTTCACCCAAAATAGTTGATATGTACTCAAAATCATAAGCAATAACTAAAAATGAATGGTATTATGGCTTCAAAATGGTATGAATTCATTCTGGATCATTCCGCATCATGTCAACTAGCAAGCTGTAGTGGAGTCCTTACATCTAAAATTGTGTGTCTATCCTGGATGAACACAAGAAAAATATTATCTATATCAATTTGCAGCTTCAATTCTTGCATCCAGTGAGTTCTGAATGATTCTGGGATGATCTGGGAAGAAAAATAAGATTTCTATGAAATTTTGTGATAAAATTGACAAATTCTTGAGTAAATCCTCTATAACTTTTTGTTGCGGGGTTTCTGGGTTTGCATTTGGTATCAAAATATGCAGAAGGTCTTGCTGAAGCTAATAAACTAATAATTGAACATATTTGGACTTGGAAACATACTCAAAAATGAACTTTTTTAGGCATTGTCTCATAAAAATAGAGCATGTACTGAGTGGGCCATACTTCCTGTTCACTTCCTGTATGCAAATCAGGCATATAAAACTTGTTTCCCGTGGAATTACCAGATGTGTTTCATAATATCAAAAGCTTGTTCTGATCAGGCTGTGGGCATTTTTCCCTATACCGTGAAAGACCTTCTTTGGTGAAGCTGCGATCATTAGTTGCAGAGTACTAGCCCAGAAAATGTCATCCGGACAAGATTTCCAGGGTCAAGGTCACAGAGCTAAGGTCAACGTGAAATCCAGCAAAAAACCTAACGTTGCACATCTATGAGACACAGTGAGTTAACATACCAAATTTGGTGAAGCTGCGATAATTAGTTGCCCAGTACTGACCCGGAAAAGATTTCCAGGCTCAAGGTCACAGCGCTAAGATCAAAGGTCAAATCCAGCAAAAAACCAGACATTGCACATCTATGGGTCATAGTGAGTTACCATACCAAATTTGGTGAAGCTGCGATCATTAGTTGCCAAGTACTGGCCCGGACAAAATCATGGATGGACGACGGACGACAGACAGACACGCAGGTGACGAAGATACCCCTCCAGGCCGGAGTCGGCCAAGGGGTAAAAACCACTATCTGTCATGTTAAAGTGCATGGTAAGGATAACTTGAACATCTGCAAGGGTACAGTTGATGTTGAAGGGCATAAATACATTTTGATGCAATATATACAGTTATTAAGATGTCAAATTATCAAGGAAGCTCTAGCTTATTTGAACAAGACAAAGGCAAGCCACATTTTCCTCATAGAAACCTGGCTCCCTAATTGGAGAGTATGGTTGCAAGACTGGATGGCCGGCAGTCTCTTGTGGAAAATACGTCCTGCTTTAAGAAATACAGAGGGCAATGATGAAGACCCCGGGCATCTACAACATTAAGGAAGAATAGGGGGAAAATCTGAAAATCTCAAACAGTAACATCTGGAAGAAACACAATCAGCGCAAGAATCTCTTACATATGCGTTGATTGAATAATTGCTAACTACAATGTTCCTGTAATGGTAATTTAAATGAATGATTGTTAACATGTCATGACCAATCATTAATTTTAAGGGATTGTTTTGAGCCTACCCTGTAGCCAGTTCACCAGCCGCCACTGTGTAGCAGGTATAAAAAAAAATTAAGCTGGAAGGAAAAACATTAGATGTCTTGTCTTTGTACTACTTTTAATTTAATGATTTACAAAATACCATTTTTTTTTACTTCCATATCATCCTTATTATTTTAGGTGGGGTTGTCAGTGAAATGTGAGAGAACCAAAATGAGGACTATTGTTTAGAACATAACTGAAGCACAAATAATAGAGGAAGCAGGTGATTTATACAGTGAAAGTTCTTTGGAGCGTGTGCATGTTTGAGACTGATTTGGGGGGGGAAATTGATGGAGGGTCTTTGATTTTTTAGAGGGATAGAGTTCCAAAGACACAAGGCTGAAAAGATCTGTCCATCTGTGTCTGGTGCTTGCTGGGTTGAGAGGAGCTTCGTGTGGGACGACCTGAGCCTCATGGAGGGTGCATCGTGGCAGAGGAGGTGGCTGAGTTACGAAGGGGGCAGACTGCTGAGGAGATGAATCATTAAAATTAAATATTTACTAAACTGTTAACCACTGGAGGTTTAAGAGGAGTGATGTAGTCTCCTGAGCGGGTGAAGAGTAAACAGCAGTTTTTAGATATTGAGAGAAGGTGACTGCAGTAGATGAGATAAATGTGTGAAACAGAGATTCAGCAGGTAAGAATGTCAGTTTTAAATACAGACTGTTTTTGAGGCAAAAAAGCTGTATAAAGACATTTAACAATTTCATTAGCAAGGTGAGGGCAGTCTGTAAACACATCCTGCCCCCATGGAAGATAGAAGCGCTTTAAAACCTGATCTTGTCTCTCCCTGCAGGCCACATCACATTACTGCACCCTGATCAGCATGTTACTTTTTTACGGGCTCAAGCTTAATGCATGATGACAATAATGAAGCTCACTTCTCCGATGTAACATTTATATATCACATTAAAAAAATTGATCAAACTCCTGTTTCAACAATCCCAATCAATATGACAAAATATATGCTTTAATTCAGATGTTACTGTAAGCTGTAGAGACTGCTGTCATTGGTCCACATTGGGGACCAATGAGTCATATCACTATTTTGCCTATTTTAAGCAGCTCTGACATCTGTTGATTACGAATAAGTGATATGGCTCATTGGACCCCAGTCTCCCCTAATGACTTCAGTAAACAAAACAATTCCATGGTCTCTTGTTCAGAGTTTCATGTTGAAGCAGTGCTAAAATGAGATATGGCATATTTTTGAATTTCAAAGTTTGAAAACGACTTTGCCTATGAAGGCATGATGAAAAAAATGAGTTTTTCCAGCACAAGCTTGATGTGCATCTGCTTATTGTCCTACTCTGAGAGATATAGAGAACAACAACGCACAAATTGAATAAAATACACAAAACCATAATCAAACTGCCATATTTCTAAAACGTACTTTCTCAGCGGACTGATGGGACCTGCATTGAAACCCAGCAGGGTGGATGTTAAAAGGAACAGGAACTTGTTAAGAATACTAACAAGGATATAAACAGAGGGATCACAACTCTCGCTTCCCTCTCTTCAGCGGCCACCTGTGTTCTTTGTAAGAAGGATTTGAATGATCACATAAGCATCAACATTCTGTGTCAAACACACTTACGTACTCGCTCGCTCATGGAGAAGGATGACCGTTAGGCATGAAATAAAGATAGAGTTGTATAGATAAACGCTGAAATAAGATGGGTGACTGTAAACACTGACATTAGATGAATGACAGCACAGTCGATACTGAAATATGAGCGATGACTAAACTGCAAACGTAAGACTGATAACCGTAAATGCTGAAATGACAGGAGTGTCTCTCAGGACTAAAACAAGAGTGGGGACTACAAGTTGAACAAGAGTCATCAGAAGATGACATATCCCCCCAGTGTAAGGCCACGCCTCCTACAATCAAGCTCATCGGTCTACTAAGACCCGGACTGTGCTTCTTGCATTATTCAGTTATCTCCTGCGCCTGTGTCTCATTGCCATTGTTTGCTATGTAAGCCCAAGTCATTCATTTACAAAGTCTAGTAACTACATACCTGTGTTGTATTCCTAGTCTGATATAGACGTATTCTCCGTGTTTTGCGTACACCAAACTCTAAATCTAACTTAGTGCTGTTTATTGTTTTTATTCAGCACTTTTCTATTAAGAAACTTCACTTCCTGTTTTGTTTTCCATTTGTAATACATCGTCCCTGCAGTCTATGCTCAGTGTCGGTATTACTAAAGGTCTTTATTTAGGAACCTCAATTCCTGTTTGTTTTTAATTACTTTGTTCGTGCCTTCTGCTGCCCAGTAGACATAATAATAAAAGCAAGCAAGTCCATCCTTGCCCCAGAGTCCAGTCCTCAACTTCCTGTCCTCCGTGTACCTGAACTGTGTACAAAACACAATCCTCACACCCGGCCCCCACAAGGTCATCTCAGAAATCCCAATATATCAAAGGCACCAGTCTAGGACCTGATTTATATACACAGCAAGTTTTGTTAAAAAATATTGAACGATAATCAAATTCTGCCCTGGAAACAAAATGATTACAGACCAATGGACACATGGAAGGATGCACAGACGGACATACCGATGACTATATCCCCCGTGTTATAAGGTGGGGGGATAAACAGTGAGAGCTGTGACTGTAAACACTGAGATTAGATGAACGATTGTACGCACTGAAAAGAAGTGTTAAGTAAGTTGCCAAAGCAAGACTTATAACTGTAAATACAGAAATGAGAGGAGTGTCGGTGAGGACAAAAACAGTTGAAAAAGTAAGAGTGGTGATGGTATAAGATTGATAGCTGTAAAGACTGAAGTAAGAGAGGTGACAGAAAGCACTGAAATGAGAAGGATGACAGTAAACAAGGGAGTAAGATTAAACGACAGGAAAGGCTTGATAAATGCCTCAGAGGGGTGAGCTGTACCCGAAAGGCCGGAGTCCTCCTCGCTGTTCTCCCCCTCTTCAGCGGCCTTTTCCAGGTTGCTCAGAGACTTGCTCCGCGTGCGGAAATTCCGCAGCAGGTTGCGGTGCTCCTGGTATGTGATGGGGGGGCTGTCCGGGCCGATGTGCACAGGCCGAGGGGTGCCATAGTAATTCCCTACAGGAGCGGCCACAGAATGAAAACACAGTCACAGTTCATGCCCCTCTCCCCCTCTACCAGGAGCTGGTCTCATATTAAACTGGCATTTGGAGCGCTAATCCAGAGGGAATTAATACTGCAGATTGCCACGCTTTGATTTTGAGGACCGCAGTTAATATTTATTACGAATATCAGTGAATATGTAGCATGGCTGACAACCATGAATCCTAACTAGAGAGAGCAAGGGATGGTGAGGTTGATGGTACAGTTTGTTTGAACTGCCGCTGATGTCACCAAAACTGACTTTATGTGGTCCGTTCTCAGTGCAAAACAATGGCTTTTTACAATAAACTGGTACAGATTAAAAATATGATCTCACTAATTATCATTCCATTTGCAAGCTACTGCTGATAACTTAATTTCACACTGTCACAAAAGGTCTTCTTTCAGTAGACTTCCCATCCCTGAGTAAGAACAATCTAATAACACAAAGTCTGACCAGGCTCTAGTGCTTAGATCAGTTTGGTCATCCATTTTATTTACTTTTATCTTTTTCCCCCCCCCCATTTTAAAATTACACAGCAGATTTTGATGAGATGGAAAACGCAAAGCTGAACTTCAGTACTATTTTTAGGTAACAGTTAATTAACACACTTGTTTACATGTTATTTTAGAAGAAGCTTCGGGGAACCTCGCGGCAGGAAGCTCCATGCTCAGCGATGCTGGGGTTTAGCATCATCTCTAAAGAGGTCATAAGGCTGATTTCAGAGCAGCAAGAGGCAGCGCCGACAGGAAATATTAAAATAAAGACAATAATCTGATCATTAATCTGGCAGGGCGAGTTATCTCAGGACATGAACTAAGTCATGTGATACCTGGCCTCACATACTGACAGCACCATGATTTGGGAGAATTCCCCTGCACCAATCCCTAAAGGAGGGGAGGGGAGGGCAGGGACAGAGAATGGAGCCAGGCCAGATGGAGGGGTGGGGCCAGGAAGAGGGGCTAAAATCATAGGGGAGGGGCAATTTCAGTTAACTCCCCTATCAAACATGGAAACGTAGGTGTGACAGATGCAGAAATATAGGCACAACGTCTCTTGGAGATAGTTTGCCCATTACTCATATGTTGCAGAGACATCCCCTCTGTTTACCCGATATTTCTCTGCTCTTTACGCAATGTTGATCAGCAACGTCCCAGCCTTCTTCCTGCCTCATTACAATGCATCGACAGAGGCATGCTCTGTACCTTTTGTAAGTTTTGTCAGAACATAAACATGTCTTTTCTTGTAATCAGTTTGTCACTAAAATAAGAGGTCTCTCGAACAAATAAGGCAAAGTGAACCAATAAACAAGCACAGACTCACTCTTTGTATTTAATATTGTGACGTCCCTGTGTGCCCTCTCCAGGCCGTAGCTAGCCAGTGCACGGGCAGAGCTAGGTCTGATTACAATTTTGTTAGTGATGCGCACCTGGTTGTAACAGGTGGGGTTATAAGAGTCCCCTCACCATCTCTCGAGAGGCACGATCTTTCTCCTCCCTCAGCTTTACGCTCACACTCAATTTCTCTTTTCGTTAAAATACTGATACTGACTACATGCATTGCGACCAACATTCACTTACATACACCCTCATTTCCCCTAGACACTGGTATTATTTCTGTTTTTGGTATATTTTAAATAAATGATTATTGAATTCATTTCTGTTGCTGTCTCCCTCATTTATGTTGTGTCCCTAAATGAGTGGGGTCGTAACATAAATTGGGGATCTCGTCCGGAATCTGTGTGGCATCGGGACCATAGACTGCGTGTGCATCCGAGGGAGAACGCTTTTGTCGCTAATTGGGTAATCAGTCTCTGGTTTAGGAAGAGTGCTTCAGCTAGGTTCTACCACTCCTTCGAAGCACTGTTTGTTATTTTGGTTTGTTATTTTAGTTTCTTGTTTTAAGGGGTAATCCTGATCGGGAAGTGTATATTCCTGTCGGGGGCACGCTTCGTATGGCTTTGGCCACAGCGAGTTCAGCGTTAATCAGTCGCCCCGAGGTCGGCAAGCCCCTGAAGACTAGAGAGGCACAAGTTAGCTTCTGGGGTTTATATTAGGTTGCCAGAGGACTGTAACTTAAATCCGTTTCTTGTGAACTTTGGCGACAGTCATCTGCGGTCTCGTTTGGATGCACATGGAGTAATTTGGCCGTGTCTGCAAGATTGGTAAGTGATGTTTTTCGCGTTGTCAGTTAATATTAGCTTGTTAATGTTTGCGCTTGCTTGTTAATGTGTTGCGATAGACAACGTTTCGTATGGGTGTGTGTGATCTATTTTTAGATCGATTAACGCACTCCGTTTGTAGCATACCTTTAGGGTTTTTGTGCTATTTCTAAGCGGCGCGTAGGATGCGGGAAAAGTTAGTGTAAGAGGTGAAGTCTCCGTTGCTAATTGTTTGTAATTTCGCCTGTTTAGTGAGTGTGAAAACATGATGCGCATCTGCGTCATGTTCGGTTAATTGGGGCAGTGAGCTCTGGTTGTATGCCAGCTTCACTTCCATGAAATGGTAGGCCTGTTTGGTTATTACTGATAGTGAATGCTTAGGCTTACTTGTAGCTTCTGTCGTGTGGAGGAGTTTTTGTATTCAGTGGGAGTGTTGTGCCTCATTTTTGTTTTCTTTTTTTTTGTTCTTTTTTCCTTTTTTATTTTGATTGTGTGCCCTGTGGGTTCTGATTAATCAGGTTGGTGTTGGCGTTAAGCTGTGTGCTTGGCTAGGTAGCTTAGTCAGTCTTGGGACTGGTGGTAAGTTTAGGCTATCCCGGAGTACGTATTTCTTTGTTATGGCATCAGCTGGGGAGTTTATCGCTCAGCCCTCTTTGGAGTTGTTGGCTGTTCTAACCAAAGAACAGCTTTTGGCTGTGGCTGAACATTATGAGCTGAGCATTACTGCTAAACAAAGGAAATTGAAGGAGACTTTGGTTGTAGCAATTAGAAGTCAGCTCATTGAGAAGTCCATCGTTAAAGAAGAGGTAGCTGAAGGTTACAACGACGGGGATGATGATGATGATGACGACGACTCCATAGAGGGGTCTAAAGAGGTAGCAGTTCCAACTGGGGGTGCAGCTTCACCTGTGGGGGTCGCTCAGTTAGGTGACGAGGTTGAAGAGTTGCAGTTGGAGGAGAAGCAAGGTGAGGGGAAGGCAAAGGAATTGCGTGATTTGGAGCTAGAGCTCCGGAAACTTGAGCAGCAGGTGATGCTCCAGCGCATGGAGTATGAGGAGCGCAGACATGTGCGTGAGCACGAGCTGTCCCTGAGGAAGCTTGAGTTGGAGGCGAAACCACCTGAGTCTCCCCTAATAGCTGCCTCTCCTGGCCCTTGCCATAGTCATTTTGATGTTTGCAAGAACATTCGCCTGGTTCCTCCCTTCTCAGAGGAGGAGGTAGACAAATATTTTAGCCACTTTGAGAGGGTTGCTGCTACTCTAAACTGGCCTAAGGATGTTTGGACCCTCTTACTTCAGTGCGTGTTGACAGGGAAGGCACGAGAGGTGTTTTCAGCTTTACCTATAGATGAAGCTAAGCAGTATGATGTGGTGAAAAGTACGGTTTTGCACATCTATGAGCTTGTCCCTGAGGCCTACCGTCAGCGGTTCAGAGATGCTAAAAAGCTGGATCAGCAAACTTTTGTGGAACATGCTCGTGAGAAGGAGCGCCTGTTCGATAGATGGTGCAGCGCACAACATGTTCAAACTAAAGAAGATTTAAGACAGCTTATTCTTCTTGAAGATTTTATGAATGGTCTTCCTGAGCCTGTCGCTGTCCATCTCAAAGAGCAGGAGGTGCAACAGTTGGACAAAGCTGCTGTATTGGCTGACAAGTATGTGTCGACGCATAAAAGCATTTCTGATGGCCGTTGGCCTCGCTATCAGAGTAGGGGTAAACCTCTCCCTAAAAGTAAACCACCTGATAGTGGGGACAATGCTCCACGACCGTTTCAATCAGTTTCTTCTAGCAATCCTCCTATTAAGGTAATCACCTGTTTCTATTGCAAGAAGGTGGGTCATAAAGTGATTGACTGTCTGGCTCGTAAGAAAGGTAACAATTCAAAGCCTTCTGGCTTAATAACATCTTGTGGTACTAGGCCATTCTTTTTGCATGAGTCTGGTAAGAGTAAGAACACAGTGGGAATGGCTAAAGTGGGTGAGGAGAAGGGTGATTCTGATTATTCTCCTTTCATTACCCATGGCTTCGTCTCTTTGTCTGGCCAGGCCCCTGTTAGCATTCCAATTCGTATACTTAGAGATACTGGGGCTGCTCAGTCATTTTTACTGTCTGGGATCTTACCACTTTCAGATGACACTGACACAGGAACTCATGTTGTTGTCAAGGGTTTTGAGATGATTCCCATCTTGGTGCCTCTACATAAGATCCACCTAGTGTCGGAGTTAGTCACTGCTGATGTTGTTGTTGGAGTACGAACATCCCTTCCAATTCCAGGGGTATCTCTTATCTTGGGCAATGATATAGCTGGGGCTAAGGTCTGGGCTACTTCAAATGTAGTGTCTCCACCTATTGTTGGGCCAGTGCTTGAAATGTCAAGGGTGCCAGATCTTTGTAAACGCCAGTATCCTGCCATATTTCCAGCATGTGTTGTAACTCGTGCTATGGCTGCGCGTGGTGTTGACTCAGACATTGTGCCATTAAATGATACTTTCTTTGCTCAATCATCACCTGAGACCACAATTTCCCCACAGTCACCTGCAGGGGAGCCAAAGACTGATGTTGACTTTGGTTCTGTAGGGGGTGTTAAAGGCTCAGATGTGTAAGGTGAGTCTCTTGAAGTAGTTCCTTCTGTTGAATTGGCAAGTAATGGGTCTACACTTACATATTTAGACTGTGATAAGTTTGATGTCTGTTCATTGCCTGAACTTTTCAATGTTTCTCGTGAGGAACTGATACAGGAACAGTCTAATGACCCTACCCTTGAACCTCTCTTGACCATAGCATTGACTAAAGACAAGCCAGATGAGGAAACGACTCATTATTTTATGCAGGATGGTCTGCTGTGTAGGCAGTGGGTGTACCGGCAGGACACTTTTTCCAACACTGTGTTGCAGGTTGTGGTTCCCCATAGGTTTCGCAGGGCTGTTCTGGATCTTGCTCACAATGGTGTGGCAGGACATACTGGGGTGAGAAAGACGTATGACAGGATTGTAAGGCGATTCTTCTGGCCTAGGTTGAAGAAGGATGTCTCCTCTTATGTAAAATCATGCCATGTGTGCCAGATTACTGGTAAGCCTAATCAAAGCATTCCTGTTGCCCCATTACAGCCCATTCCAGCCATGTCCAATCCATTTGAACACCTTATCGTTGACTGTGTAGGTCCACTGCCTCGTTTGAAGGCTGGACATAGTTTTCTGTTAACAGTGATGTGCCAGTCTACACGCTATCCAGCAGCGTATCCGCTTAGGTCCATCACTACAAAATCTGTGTTGAAGGCTCTTGTTAGCTTTATGTCAATTTTTGGCATCCCAAAAGTCATTCAGAGTGACCAGGGATCTAATTTTACATCAAAACAGTTCGCTAGGGCTTTGCGACAACTTAAAGTCCACCTCAACATCTCTAGTGCTTATCACCCCCAGAGTCAGGGGGCCCTTGAACGATTTCATCAGACTCTCAAGTCCCTCTTGCGGTCTTACTGTGTGGAACTTGGGTCTGATTGGGAGGAGGGGCTTCCTAGGCTACTCTTGGCAAGTAGAGAAGTTGTTCAGGAGAGCACGGGCTTCAGCCCTAATGAACTAGTTTTTGGGCATTCTGTAAGGGAGCCAACCGCTGTACTGGCAGATGAATGGAACACTGCTGCTGAGGCGCCAACTAATGTTTTGGATTATGTTAGCGGTTTCCGCTATAGATTGTATGAGGCTAGGGCTGTCGCAAAACGTAAGTTGGGCAAAGCCCAGACAAAGATGCAGAACCTTTTTAATCGCAAGGCTGAACATCGTAGTTTTGAGCCAGGTGAACAAGTCCTGGCATTGTTGCCTCTTATGCATAGTCCATTTCAGGCAAAATTTTGTAGTCCATATGAGGTAGTGAAATGTTTGCCTGACTACAATTATTTACTCAGCACTCTTGACAGACGTAAGAAATTTCAGGTTTGTCATATCAACCTTTTAAAGCCTTATGTTGTGTCTGAGTTGCCTACCACTGTTGGTTTGATTGCTTCGCTGCCTGCTGAGGGCACTGAAGCTGTTGCTGTGGATAGTGGGGATGGTAGTCTGAGTTTTGTCATTGATGAGTTGGATGACGGGGCGAAGTGTCCATCACGGGCAGTTGTAGAAGGTCGCCTCAAAAACTCAGAATATTTGGCAGAGTTGTCATTACATCTCTCTCATTTGTCTGACTCAGAGAAAAGTGACATAATTGGGCTTATTCAATCTTTCCCTTCTCTTTTTCCTGACGTTCCTTCTTGTACATCAGTGATTGACCATGATATTGACGTTGGTGGGGCCCCGCCTATGAAACAACATGCATATCGAGTCAATCCTAAAAAGAGGGAATTGTTGCGAAAGGAGGTTGATTACTTGTTAGCCCATGATTTAGCAGAACCGAGTTTTAGTGCATGGAGTTCCCCCTGTTTACTGGTGAACAAACCAGATGGGACATATCGTTTTTGCACGGATTACAGAAAGCTTAACTCTGTCACAAAACCTGACTGTTACCCACTACCAAGATGCGATGTTTGTGTGGATCGTGTGGGGTCTGCAACATTTGTGAGTAAGTTTGACCTTTTGAAAGGCTACTGGCAGGTCCCTCTAACGGCCAGAGCTAAAGAGTTGTCTGCTTTTGTCACACCCGATGAATTCCTGCAATACCGGGTAATGCCATTTGGGGTTAGAAATGCTCCTGCTACTTTTCAAAGGCTCGTTAATCGAGTCTTGGTGGGAATGCGCGGTTGTGATGCTTACTTAGATGATGTGTTCTTATACAGCTCTACCTGGGCCGACCACCGCGACCAGATCAAAAAACTTTTCACCCGTCTTTCTAAAGCTAACCTCACCATAAATCTGGCTAAATGTGAGTTTGGGAAGGCTAGTGTGACTTATCTGGGTAAGGTAGTGGGAGGAGGTCAGGTTCGTCCCGTAGAAGCTAAAATTGAAGCCTGTTAACTATCCTGTGCCAGGAAGCCGCCGAGAGCTCCGGAGGTTCCTTGGCATGGCTGGCTACTATAGGGCTTTCTGCAAGAACTTTGCCATGGTAGTTGCACCCCTTACCAATCTCCTTAGCCCCAAGGTTCAGTTTGAATGGTCTGAGAAGTGTCAGGCTGCCTTTGACAATGCCAAGGCTTTACTTGCCGCAGCCCCTGTTTTGTCTGCACCAAACTTTGACTGTCCCTTTAGCATTGCAGTTGATGCCAGTGAGAGTGGCGCTGGCGCTGTTCTTCTTCAGTTGGGCTTTGATGATGTAGAGCACCCGGTGTGCTATTTTTCCAAAAAGTTTAATCGGCACCAGCATGCCTATTCCACAGTGGAAAGAGAAGCACTTGCCTTGATTCTAGCTGTTCAATATTTTGAGGTCTATTTGGGCTCTTCCTCTAGTCCTATAGATATCCATACAAATCATAATCCTTTTGTGTTTATTGAACGTATGCGGAACAAGAATCAACGCCTTATGCGTTGGAGTTTACTGCTCCAGCAGTACTCACTGAGAATAACGCACATCAGAGGCAAGGACAACATCGTTGCCGATGCATTGTCTCGGGTTTCGAGTTTTTCCTTTTGGGGGGATTATTTCCTTATGTATTGGGGTTCTTGTATATTTTTATGCATCCTTTGTCCTAGGGCCCAGGATATTGGATGGGGCTGGTGTTGTATTTTTGGCGTAATTTTCTATCGGTTTTGGCAAACCTTTTTTAGGATGGGAGGTGTGACGTCCCTGTGTGCCCTTTCCAGGCCGTAGCTAGCCAGTGCACGGGCAAAGCTAGGTCTGATTACAATTTTGTTAGTGATGCGCACCTGGTTGTAACAGGTGGGGTTATAAGAGTCCCCTCACCATCTCTCGAGAGGCACGATCTTTCTCCTCCCTCACCTTTACGCTTACACTCAATTTCTCTTTTCGTTAACATACTGATACTGACTACATGCATTGCGACCAACATTCACTTACATACACCCTCATTTCCCCTAGACACTGGTATTATTTCTGTTTTTGGTATATTTTAAATAAATGATTATTGAATTCATTTCTGTTGCTGTCTCCCTCATTTATGTTGTGTCCCTAAATGAGTGGGGTCGTAACAATATTTATCTGCCAGGCTCCAACCTACATTTCTCCTACTTTTGAAAATGAAACGTGATTAAAAGTGGATCTTCATTCTGAAAGCCGAAGTCGCAGCAACACAGGGTGCTGTCCAGGTCTACCACAATACACATCGTAATCTGCTGTATCACACACAGTGCAAACATTACATGATAAAATATTGCGCAATATGTAAGGGATAATGACCAACAAGGTGTCTATTATCAGCCTGTAATGGACGACACAGAGGACAAAGTGATCTCCATTAACAGATGAAACAGACACTTTCATTAGAACCGCTTAGTAGGTGTCCTTATAACAAGAGTTAATAGACACCTTGCAGTCATTTAGAATCAAGTATTCCCACCGGGTATAATATGCTTTATTAATTGGTTATGTATGTTATTACTCGCATACAGTAAAAATGCCCAGCCAATATATCTTGTATAGGCCGACCTCAGCACGTGCACAAGTAACCATTGGCTGCTGTGGCATTCGCTCACTTCAAAGAAGCAGACGACAGATGCTGACCTAGCATTTTGACATGTCGGGTGAGCGTTTTGTCCAGGGACTTGACAACACAACATATTTAACCATTTAATAATAATACTATAAATTGCTTATTGTCGCAATGCCTTGGTATTAGCCTTTGGGTCGCGTATTGTGGCGACCCTCAGGCCAATACCAAGGCAACACGAAGATAAGCAATTAATAACATAGTACTATCCCATAGTACAACATATTCAATAAATGCATACAGCACAATACCATACAAACATGTAGTCCAAACAAAAACTAGGCCATAAACCATAAACTTTGAGCTTTATGACACTATAGGGCTCGAGTAACAGGAAGATGGAAAGTAGCCAGGTAAGAGGTGAAGAAACAGAAAGAAAGGGAAAGAAGAAGAGAGAAACAAAAGGTAGAGTCACATGACGGATGGAGAGACAGGAAGGGGTGAAGCCATATCCTGATTCCTCACCCTTAAACTTTCCGCTCTCCAACAGGGCGCCAGACTCCTCTAAGGAGAAGAACTCCTCTATGGAGACGAAGTTGTAGTCGACCCCAGTGATCTCTCCGTCTCGTGGTTGTCGGGTGGTGCCTGAGAGGGGGGGAGGGGGGTAGGTACGTCACACTCCAGTCTCAGACTGCGCAGGCAAGCCAACAGGGCTTTTAGCCACCTTCACAGGTAATGCAAAAGAGTGAAACCCTTCACATATATCCCAGGTAGGCTTGGTCATATGTTCACCACAACCAAAATACCAAAAGATGACGCCATCAATCCAATTACACAAAAATAATGTTGACATTTTTCAATACCACTGTCGTATGCTATTCTAACACACACACAAAGAGACTCACAGACAGCCACACTCAGACGTAAAGACATATTTACGCACAAAAACACACACACACTTGCACGCAGACACGAAACATGAAGTAAGTCCCATTCTGTTGGATGGCAAAGACTGTGGTCCACGTAGTAGCAGTCTGAAACGCACTGCTTTAAATGGTTAGTTTTGAAAAAAGCAAAACCATATGCTGCCAGCACTGACCAGTGGCGGAGGAGGAGTGGTCACATGTTCTCAGCAGAAACGCTTTGGAATTTGGGAGCCTGTACGGGATTCAAAACCTTTACTGGCTGAGTGCTCCCCCGCACTAGCAGCCGAAGATTATACCCCTGCTGCAAATTTATGCATCTCAGCATATTCCGATGCACAATGCCCCGCTCCATCTCCGTCAGCCTGGAGCCAAGGGGTGAGAGGGAGGGAGGGAGGGATTAGATTAAGTCAGTCCCCTTTATGGATTGGAGGGTGGGTGGGATGCGGTCCCATCGATTGATATTTCTGGCTGCAGTTCTCCTTGGACTGGCTCCTCATCCTCAGGGCATAATTAAACAGCGGCGCTGATGAAGACGCCCAGGAGACGTCAGCAAATATTCCATGGAAGGCTCACGCCAGGGGGCCGAACCCCCCTAATGCATTCTGCTGCTTATGGCCTGTGTGCGCTGGAGCAGATGATACACACACACACACACAGCATCAGCACAGAGGGACACACACCGGCCTCAGCAGGACTGGAGATCGGCTCCACTAATGACCCCGCGTGTTTGGCTCGGGGTTAAACGCAGTTCCCTCTCGCAAAGCCATTAGAGAGAATCGAGAAGGAAGGAAAGAGCATCTCAATATGCTCCCGTAACTCACCACGCCATTATACTGCTGCACAACAAGAATTACCAACGCATATGATTTTACAGTTCCAGTGGATTGTTGACTGTGCGTCTGTGTGTATGTGTGTGTGTGTGTGTGTGTGTGTGTGTGCCTGTGGTTATGCACGTGTGTGTGTGTAAAACTGTGAGCTTTAGTGATGACGTGTAGAAACAAGTGCTTGCCTGTTTACCCCGTGTGTGTGTGCTTCCAAAGTGATTCCTTCAATTTCTTTAGTGCTTCCATAGTGATTGTTTGAAAAGTGATTCTTGGTGCTCTCAGAAAGTCCCACATTGAACCCAGAGTGATTCACCTCGACTGATCACTGGTAACACTGGCAGGCTGTGTGCATCCAAGAGCACCAAGGAAAGGGGAAGAATATTGTGCACTCGAGAGAGGGGACAGTATATTGTCCGCTCTGGAGAGGGAATAGTGTTTTGTGCGCTCGGGAGAGGGTACAGTATATTGTGCACTCCAGAGAGGAGACATTATATTCTGCAATCTAGTGAGGGGACAGTATAATGTGCACTCCCGAGAGGGGACAGTATATTGTGCACTCCAGAGAGGGGACAGTATATTGTGCACTCCAGAGAGGGGACAGTATATTGTGCTCTCCGGAGAGGGGACAGTGTATCGTGCATTGTGGAGAGGGGACAGTATATTGTGCACTCCAGAAAGGGGAAGTATATTGTGCACTTGAGAGAGGGAACAGTATATTGTGCGCTTTGGACAGGGGACAGTATAGGGTGCACTCCGGGGAGGGGAATGTATGTTGTGCACTCTGGAGAGGGGACAGTGTATTGTACGCTCCATAGAGGAGACAGTATAGGGTGCACTCCAGAGAGGGAACAGTAAATTGTGCATTCTGGAGAGGGGACAGTATATTGTGAGCTCCATAAAGGAGACAATATAGGGTGCACTCCAGAGAGGGGACAGTATATTGTGCAGTCTGGAGAGGGGAAAGTATATTTAGCATTCTGGAGAGGGGACAGTATATTGTGCATTCTAGAGAGCGGAAAGTATATAATGCACTCGGGAGAGGGGACAGAATATTGTGCGCTCCATAGAGGGGACAGTATAGGGTGCACTCCAGAGAGGGGACAGTATATTGTGCGCTCCATAGAGGAGACAGTATAGGGTGCACTCCAGAGAGGGGACAGTATATTGTGCGCTCCATAGAGGAGACAGTATAGGGTGCACTCCAGAGAGGGGACAGTATATTGCGCAGTCTGGAGAGGGGAAGGTATATTTAGTATTCTGAAGAAGGGACAGTATATTGTGCTCTCTAGAGAGGGGGCAGTATATTGTGCATTCTGGAGAACGGAAAGTATATAGTGCACACCAGGGAGGGGACAGTATAGGGTGCACTCTAGAGAGGGAACAATATATTGTGTGCTGTGGAGAGGGAACAGTATATTGTGCATTCTGGAGAGGGAACAGTATATTGTGCACTCCTGAGAGGGGACAGTATGTTGTGTTTTCCAGAGAGGGGACAGAATATTGTGCACTCCATAGAGAGGGCAGAATAGGATGCACTCCAGGGAGGGGACAGTATATGGTGCATTCTGGAAAGGGGACAGTATATAGTGCACACCGGAGAGGGGACAGTATAGGGTGCACTCTAGAGAGGGGACAGTATATTGTGTGCTGTGGAGAGGGGACAGTACATTGTGCATTCCGGAGAGGGGACAGTATATTGTGCACACCGGAGAGGGGACAGAATATAGTGCACTCCGGAGAAGGGACAGTATAATGTGCACTCCATAGAGGGGACAGAATAGGGTGCATTCTAGAGAGGGGACAGTATATAGTGCACACAGGAGAGGGGACAGTATAGGCTGCACTCTAGAGAGGGGACAGTATATTGTGTGCTGTGGAGAGGGGACAGTATGTTGTGTGTTCTAGAGAGGGGACAGTATATTGTGCACTCCATAGAGGGGACAGAATAGGGTGCATTCTAGAGAGGGGACAGTATATAGTGCACACAGGAGAGGGGACAGTATAGGGTGCACTCTGGAGAGGGGAAGGTATATTGTGCACTCCAGAGAGAGGACGGTATAGTGAGAACTCCGAAGAGGGAACAGTATATTGTGCATTCAGGAGAGGGAACAGTATATTGTGCACTCCGGAGAGGGGACAGTATATTGTGCGCTCCAGAGAGGGGACTATATTGTGCACTCTGCAGAGGAGACAGTATATTGTGCATTCTGGAGAGGGAACAGTATATTGTGCACTCCGGAGAGGGGACAGTATATTGTGCGCTCCAAAGAGGGGACTATATTGTGCACTCTACTGAGGGGACAGTATATAGTGCACTCCTCAGAGGGGAAAGCATATTGTACACTCCGGAGACAGGACAGTATATTGCCAACTATGGAGAGGGGACAGAACATTGTGCACTCCGCAGAGGGGATAGAATAGGTTGCACTCTATCTTCCTCATGCTTTATTGCTGACCTACTTCATTCCAGAGACAGGATATTCAGCCCGAGGGCAGAGATGGGCTGTCTGCTCAGAATCACAGTTAGGGTGGTATGAGGCTAGTCTGTGGGCGACATACACAGTGAAACTGTGACACAGAGCTGTGACATTACATGGGCATGTACGCACGCACAAACACCACGCACACATACCCACACACACAAACATGCGGGCACACACACACGCATACACATATACGCAACGAAAGTTACAGATGTAACTACGGTTCTATGAATCCTGGATGACCGCCAGAGGCAGTGCTTCAAGCACTGAATGATCCATCTTGCGCTAGCGTAGGTCAAGTCTTTATACCAACAAAATCACCAGTGACCCCTCGATGGCCCGTGAGAGGCTATATCTGGTGTCATCAGGGTATCTGTTCCTACAGTGTCTTTTCGCGAGCACACGAGGATTCTGAGTGACAGAACGCTCTGGCAGTCATCCAGGATTCATAGAATCGTAGTTACATCCATACAACTTTCATTCTATTTCATCCTTACTGACTGCCAGAGGCGGTGCTTCAAGCACTGGATGACCCATAACAACAAAGTCACGAGGAATCCCCATACATATCTCATTGAGAGGACACAGCCGAGTCAGGCAATAGGACCGCACCTAACGGATGGGGAGTGGCAACACTCACCCTATAAAATCTGGAGAGGGTACTTGGTGATACCCATGATGTTGCATCACAGATGTCCTGCAGGAGCACTCCGCACAGGGCCGGCCATGATGTAGACAGTCCAAGTAGAGTGGCACCTCACCCCAGATGGCAGGGGGTGACCACCTCTTTTATATGTGTGGATGATTACATCCACAACCCAGTGAGAGAGTCGCTGTTTGGAGAGAGCACAGCCTTTCCTACGACTACCATAGCAGATGAAGAGCTGGTCCGACCGTCTCATACTTGCGGTCGCAGCCACATAGACTCTCAGAGCTCGCACAGGATGCAGCAGCCTCCCTGGCCAGAAGGGGGCTTCCAACAGCAGTCTGTGGCCCCGCTGAAGGACCCTCTGTAGTGTTGCAAGGATTAGAGGGATCGGTGGAAAAGCACAGAGGAGACCCTCTGGCCAATCGTGGACGAGAACATCCTGGCCCAGAGGGCTGGTCTCCTCTGTCAAGAGGCGCTGGGGGCAGTTGAAGACCCTCTGGGCTTTCTGGGAGGAGGCACACTGCTGTGAAGCCCGGCCAGATGCTGTCGAGTCTGTCTAGCTTGGATCGTACGCTCAAGTGCCTCAAGAGCCGCAGATCCAAACTGCTCCCCAGGTTCCACTGGAACACTGCGAATGGTTCTCCTGCACGCCTCAGTGAGAGGGGATTGTGCTAGCCAAACCTGGCGGCGAGCCTGGACGAGACTGGACATCACCCGCCCCAGCTCTCCAGACATCAACGCGAACGCCTGCAGAGAGGCGTCACTGAAACTGTGGACGGAAGCATCCAGTGTAGCCTCCTGCAGGGATGCTGACAGAGCAAGCATCAGGTGTGACATAGAATTGTTCAATGCATGCCGTTGCATCATAGGCTTTAGAGAGCAGGTCATCCGTAACCCGACACAAGGGGCGAGGTCACCTCGCCTCCAGCCTTAGAGCCTCAAAAGGGGAAACAATTAAAGCAGCAATGGTCGGCTCAATCGCTGGCATGCGAACCAAGCCAAACCTAGCCGCATCCTGCATGGCTGCCAGGGTGCGGTCATCGGATGTTGCATGAGGGAGGGCCGAAGAATCCCTCCAGCATGCATGCAACTCCCGCAAATACTCTTAGGCGTGGTGCCAACTGAAAACTCGTTCAATTGTGCTTCACTCTCTCCGGTTGAAAATAACGCCGGCCTGTCATCCACTTCTTTTACTGTCTATGGTATAAACACTCGACCTGCGCATGTGCGAGATGGATCATTCAGTACTTGAAGCAACCCCTCTGGTGGTCAGTAAGGATGAAATAGAACTGCACACACACCACTCACACACACACAAACGTTGGGTTTTTTGTCGAGTGGAAACATTCCATGGACTTGCATTCATTCCCTAACCCCTTCCCCTGACCTGAACCTTCAACAGCACATACCTAACCCTAACCTTTTCCCAATGCTAACCTTAACCCCTAACCCTGAAATAGAACAGTTTCCTCATGGGGACCTGTAAAAGTCCTCATAAAGATGAAGAAATCTGGATATCCATGTCTTATGGGAACAGTTTGTCCTCACAAGGGTTGGTAAACACGGGCCACATGTACCACATCCTAAGCATATATATATATATATATATATATATTTATACCATGGTCTGGGTGAATACTTTTTTCTGATTGGCTGGCAGGTATGCATTAAAACCGTGGAACCGCATAGGTAGTTCGGCTACGGTTGTTTCACCATTCGAAATTCATCCACTAGCCAACTTGTAACCCTAGCAACGTTAAAGGTGGTATTCGGCTGGGCACAACGGAAACCTAGCTGCTCATTTATCTCCAGTAAATTTAGCGGCGTCATACAAGTTGCGTCCAGCGGGGCGATTAACTATAGGTACTCCAGCGATAATGACCGGAAATATTATAGCAGCGAAGTAATCAGGCTTTATTCATTAAACCATTGTAATTGTGTACGGTTACAAAGGAAGCTAACGTGTCCACTTCATGTGTCGGCAACTGCTGACAGTTCACTAGCTACGTGCTATACCAGCAGACTGATTTCAGCTCGCTGACTGCAGAAACCATCATAAGTTCATTGTAATTGTGGGTAGCAAGTTAGCTACAGTCTGCATAATCGCACATAATGTTGCGTTATGCATAATCTCCATTTCAGCTGGAATCCGTTATCAAATCAGCTGGTAAACGGATGTAAGTGTGTGCAAAAAAAATCTTTCTCCATGAACGTAAGATGAACCAAGATAGCTGGTTCAATTTAACTTGGCCTATAGTAGGCTATTGGGTATGAGAAGGCGTGGCGCCTCTTTAATGATTACCAGCTGGTTTTTTTTTTTTTTTTCAAGTGCAGAACTTTCACCAAAATTTCTGAATGCTGCGATTTGATATTCCTGGCAAATGACCATGGTACAAGTGGGATAATCAACTCGAAGGTGAGCATTCCACGGTTTTAATGCACTTCGCGGAGGCAACCACCCGACGCGAAACTCCGCGTTGTGCATTAAAACCGTGGAATGCACACCTTCTCGTTAATTTTCCCTTACATATATATATATATATATATATATATATATATATATATATATATATATATATATATATATAGCTTGAGAGATGAGCAGGACCAAGATGATGAGGAATAATGGTCTTCTCGACTGCTTCAGTCACAGCATGGAATGACTTCAAGACCTGCTTCTTATCCAGACAAGTCACAGCACTTACCTGATCCCAAGAAAGATTTTTCTTCTTTTTTGGAATTCATTCCTCAAGGGAACCTGTCACCTCGTTGTGAGCTTGAGGCTCCTTCAGTTTGAAGGTCTAAGAATAGGCAATAATTTTCAGCGCAAACATCATACGTGTCATAGTTAATAACAATGTTACTGAAAAAACTTAAACTAGAAGAATTAAGTGAGAGCCATACTCACATAATCCATTTCGTATCAACACACACCTCTTTAGGGTTTACAAAGGGCGGTTGATGCGATTGTTCGGATGAAGATGTTACCATTGTCGACACATCCTGGTTTTTTCATTGAATGTTGGTCATACCCTCGGGCAAATTTCAGCAACTTCCCTTAGTTTGTCATGGTAGGGAACTTTGTCAAATGTACTGTCGTTTACACACGTGGCCGTTGGAAATCTCCATTTCGAAACATTAAACAAATATTTCCTATCTTGGCAGTACGAAATCAATTTCAACAAATTCTTTTTTATTCATGAGGATAATAGCTACAATGTGCATTGATTATCACAGGGATGTGATTTGGGTGAAGTGAAATTATCTATTATATATATTAAATAATGATATAATTATTATTTAATATATATTAAAATTATCATTATTAAATTAAACTATCCATCCTCCTGGGAGAGAGAGAGGACTGCTGTAGTCTGGCGGCAAGATATGTAGCAGCCTGCCATGAGCTCCACATCTCAGTGAGCCCCCTGTCCCACACAGCAAATAATTAATCTTTATTAGATTATCTGTTCAATGTTTGCATGTAATTTTACCCACTGCCCATAGCCCCTCATGTTTCATATGGTACTTTGTATATTGATTGTATATAGGTTTTTTTTGTTGTTGTTTTTTCTCATATGTTCTACTGTTGTATTGTTTGTGTAAATATGCTTTGGCAACATTGTATTGTATGCAGTCATACCAATAAAGCCTCATGAATTTGAATTTAAATTTGAAATTATATGAAAATTTAGCCGGGGATCTGGGGGCGAAGTACTCCGAAGCTCCTAGGTTAAGTGATTTTTAGTGCCCTAAATGTACGAAGAATTCATTAAAATAATAAAAAACAGTGTAATGGCAGTAAGTACTGAGACTCACAGGGGACAGCACTAAGATAGAAGTTTGGCAGTAAGAAGAGGGACTTATAGGGGAAAGCACGGAGATTCAGGCTTGGAAGTGAGTAGTGGGCTCAGGAAACAGCACTAAGATAGAGGTTTTGCAGTTAGTGGAGGGATTAACAGGGAACAACACTCAAAAAGAGCTTTGGCAGCAAGTATTGGGACTCACAGGTGTAATATGAATAGAGTACAGTAGAATAGAATATTTACCTTTTTTTTTGTTAAGCCCAGACTGGAGCTAGGTTTGGACATGTTCTGGGCATGTCTGAAACAAGTCCCAGAGAAAAGAAAAAAAAAGTCTAAAAGGTGGGACGAGTTTGCAAAAGAGTATATAAGAAGGGAGAATTGAGACAGTAAAGTAGTAGGAGAAATTGCAAGGTGATTGATACATGTGACCAGACCTGTCATTCTGTTCAAGACCTGTGAAGCTTTTAGTGGATTTTTGCCTGTGTTAGAGCATTTTCCTCACCCAGGACATCACCAAGGAACCCAACCAAAAGGGACTGTAAATATTTCAGTTTTTCTTGTTAATCAATCTTGGTCATTAGATTAGTCAGTAGATTAGTTAGTTGTTAGTTGTCTTTGTTAATTAAATGTGTTTAAGTTTTAAAATTGTGTCTGTCATCCATTGCTGTTGTGGATGTTGTAAATGTAATAACAAATTGGGGCCATAAACAAATTGGGGATCGAACATTGTGTGAGTCATTTATTGAAAATCTAACATTTCAAATTGTAAAATTGTTTTTTTTTTTTTAATTTTCCCAAATATATATATATACATATACATATATATACAGCGCCTTGCAAAAGTATTCACCCCCCTTGCTTTTTATCTATTTTGTTAGATTTCAGCCTGTAATTTAAATGTTTTTCATCTGAATATTCCACGTGACGGATCTGCACAAAGTAATCTAAGTTAGTGAAGTGAAATGAGAAAAATATATTTAAAAGAATAATTTAAAGAAATAAAACTGTTGAAATTGGCATGTGCATATGTGTTCACCCCCTTTGCTATGAAGCCCCTTAAAAAGTGCTGGTGCAATCCATTAACTTCACAAGTCACAGAATTAGTTCAATGAAGTCCACCTGTGTTCAATCTGAGTGTCACATGATGTGTCAGTATAAACACACCTCCTCTGAGAGGCCCCAATGGGCTGCAACTCTACTGAGCAAGAAGCACCACATCATGAAGACCAAGGAGCTCTCCAAACAAGTCAGGGACAAAGTTATAGAGAGATACAAGTCAGGACTGGGTTACAAAAAAATATCTTCATCTTTGATGATCCCCGGAGCACCATCAAATCCATTATCGCCAAATGGAAGCAACATGGGACCACAACAAACCTGCCAAGACAGGGCCGACCACCAAAACTCACAGACCGGGCAAAGAGGGCATTGATCAGAGAGGCAACACAGAGACCAAAGGTAACCCTGAAGGAGCTGCAGAGTTCTATAGCAAACACTGGTGTGTCTGTCCATAGAACCACAATAAGCCATACACTCCATAGAGCTGGGCTTTATGGAAGAGTGGCCAGAAAAAAGCCTTTAACTCAGTGTTAAAAATAAGAAGGCACGTTTTGAGTTTGCCAAAAAGCATGTGGACAACCCCTTAAATGTATGGCGGAAGGTGATCTGGTCAGATGAAACTAAAATTGAACTTTTTGGCCACAAAGGAAATGCTATGTCTGGCAGCAACCCAACACTTCCCATCACCCCAAGAACACCGTCCCCACAGTGAAACATGGTGGTGGCAGCATCATGCTATGGGGATGTTTGCAGCAGCAAGGATGGGGACATAGGTCTGGATAGAGGGGAAGATGGATGGTGCTAAATACAGGGACATTCTGGAGCAAAACCTGTTTCAGTCTGCCTCTGATTTGCGACTGGGACGGAGGTTCACTTTCCAGCAGGACAATGACCCGAAGCATACTGCTAAAGCTACGCTTGAATGGTTTAAGGAGAAAAAGTTAAATGTGCTAGAATGGCCTAGTCAAAGCCCGGACCTCAATCCAATTGAAAATTTTTGGTTTGACTTGAAGACTGCTGTTCACAAGCGGAAACCATCCAACTTGGAGGAGCTGGAGAAATTTTGCTATGAGAATTGGGCAAAAATCCCAGTTGAAAGATGTGGCAAGCTCATAGAGACCTATCAAAAGAGACTAACAGCAGTAATTGCTGCAAAAGGTGGCTCTACAAAGTACTGACTTCAGGGGGGTGAATAATTATGCGCACTGAAGCTTTTTGTTTTTTGGCCTTTTTGTTGTTTGTTTCACAATAAACAAAAATCACATCTTCAAAGTTGTTGGCATGTTCTGTACATGAAATGATGCAAATGCTCAAACAATACATTTTAATTCCAGGTTGTGAGGTATAAAAACGTGAAATTCCTAGGGGGGTGAATACTTTTGCAAGGCGCTGTATATATATATATATATATATATATATATATATATATATATATATATATATAGAGAGAGAGAGAGAGAGAAAGATCAACAGCAATGGATGATTTCTTGGCATCACCAACCGTAGGGGTTTTGAAGTCTTTTTAAAAGACAGAACTGTTGGATATATGCAGACATTTGGAGCTGACAGAGGTAAAACCAGCTATGCGAAAAGCAAGACTGGCCAGAGAGATAGTTGAATATTACATTGATGAAAATGTGTTTGCAACAGGAGATCTGGAACAATTTCCAGTGGAAAAGCCAAATATAGAAATGGAACTTAAATTAAAAATGCTAGAGATTGAAAGGGAGGAAAAAGAAAAACAAAGGCAGTTTGAGTTAGAAAAATTAGCAAGACAGAAAGATTTTGAATTAGAGAAATTCGATAGAGAAGAAAGACTCCAAATGGAGCTACTAAAAATTAAAATTGAATCTGAAAATAAATTTTGTGCTAGTCAGGAGGTAAAACTGGTGCCTCCATTTTCGGAAAAGGACGTAGACAACTATTTCCAGTGTTTTGAAAAGGTAGCAAAGAGTTGCCAGTAGCTAAAGGAACACTGGCCTCTGATGTTGCAAACTGTCCTCAAGGGTAAAGCTCATCAAGCCTATTCAGCTTTGTCTGCAGATGATTCCTCTGATTATGAGGTTGTCAAAAAGGTTATTTTGAGAGCTTATGAGTTGGTTCCAGAGGCTTACCAACAGAAATTCAGAGGTCTGAAGAAATCTGAAAATCAGACTTATGTGGAATTTGCTAATGAGAAGAAGGTTTGCTTTGAGCGCTGGTGTACTTCTATGGAGGTCAAGGATGATTTCAACTCACTAAAAGAGATGGTGTTAGTTGAAGAATTCAAGAACTGTGTTAAGGATGATATTAAGACCTACCTTAATGAGAAGCAAGCACTGAATTTGCAGTCAGCTGCCAAATTTGCAGATGAATATGTTCTCACACATAAGTCCAAATTTCAGTCTAGCAATAACAATAGATGGTTCCAATTTCAGGAAAAAGGGTAACGGTGATACCCAAGATTCCTCACCCAAAGACAAAGACAAATCTGCTGATGGTGCTCAGAAATCCAGTAACAGGTCTGATCAAAGTGTGAAAGCTGACAGTGACAAAAGTGGTCTAGTTTGCAGTTATTGCAAGAAATCTGGTCATGTTACAACTAACTGTTGGTTCCTTAAAGCTAAGAAAGAAAAAGAAAAGGATACCATACCAAATGCCTTTGTGAAAACAAGGTTAGAGACCCCTGTAGTAGATAACCGATCTGCTGAATTGCCTGCTTCTTGTGGGGCTAAAAAGCCTGATACTGCTGACTTTGTGAGGGAGGAATTTCTTCCATTTGTGTCAGAGGGATTTGTGGCTCTGAATGAGCATACTACTCCTGTCCCCATATATATCCTCTGGGATACCGGAGCTTCTCAGTCACTTTTTTTGATGGACTCCTTGGAGTTACGTGATGAGACCGCTTCTGGAAATTTCATACTTGTACAAGGTATTGAAGGGAGGACTGTATCTGTACCCCTGCGCTCTACATTCTTGAAGTCAGATTTAGTTACAGGACAGGTAAAGGTGGGACTTATGTCAAGTCTACCTATCAAGGGTGTTTCTCTGTTGCTAGGCAATGACGTGGCTGGGAGCAAAGTAGTTCCCCCTGTACATCTTACTTCACAGCCGAGCACTGAAGATGGCGATGAGGACCCATCTCTGTATCCCTCTTGCGCAGTGACTCGTGCTATGGCCAAGAAGGCTCAAGAAGTAGATGATGTGGTGCCGTCCAGCACATTGAATAGTCATGACTCAGGTGGTTCGCCTTATGACTCTGTTCGGCCTACTATGGCTTCTCCGTTTGAGGACTTATCAGATACTTTGATCAGTTCTCTATTCAGCCAGCCGGATGGGTCTGGTGATTCTGATGTGTCTGGAGATTTGTCTCTGTCCAGAAAGCGGTTGATTGAGGAGCAAACTAATGATCCTGAAATTTGTGTGCGAAAGAGGAGAGCCCTTCCTGATAAAGAAATAGACGCAGTTCCAGTTGGGTATTATCTCAAGAATGGTGTGTTGCTGCAGAAGTGGCGCCCTCCTGATATCCCTGCCAATGCAGATTAGGCAGTGGTCAAGCAAATTGTTGTTCCGAAGGTCTACAGGAATGAGATCTTAACAATGGCTCATAGTTTACCTTTAGGAGGTCATCTTGGTGTTAATAAGACTGTTGATAAGATCATGAAACACTTCTTTTGGCCTGGGCTTCGGGAAAGATGTTTCCAACTTTTGCAAAACCTGTCACACTTGTCAGGTAGTTGGAAAACACCAGTTAGACCCACCTGTAGCTCCATTGCAGCCTATCCCAGCATTTGGGGAGCCCTTCTCTAAGGTCATTGTTGATTGTGTTGGTCCATGACCCAAGACTAGATCTAGAAATCAGTACTTGTTGACAATCATGTGTGCATCTACCAGATTCCCTGAAGCCATACCTCTACGCAACATCAAGGCAACTGCAATCTCAAAGGCTTTGATTAAGTTCTTTACATTGTTTGGCCTTCCCAGGGAAATTCAGTTAGACTAAGGTAGCAATTTCACTTCCGGATTGTTTCAGCAGGTTGTGTATGAACTAGGTGCAAAGCAGATTCTTTCTAGTGCCTATCATCCAGAAAGTCAGGGTGCCTTAGAGCGGTTTCATTCCACTCTCAAGACAATGATGAGGACTTATTGTTATGTCCATGAGAAAGACTGGGATGAAGGTGTTCATTTGCTGTTGTTTGCAGCTAGAGAAGCAGTGCAGGAGTCTACTGGATTCAGTCCATTTGAGCTAGTGTTTGGCCATGAAGTGAGAGGACCTTTGCTATTGTTGAGTGAACAATAGCCAGAGAAAGAACCGCATATCAGTCTGTTTGACTATGTTAGCAAGTTCAAAGAAAGACTGCGTGCAGCTTGTGACCTAGCCAAAGAGAACTTGAAATCAAGTCAGGGAAAAATGAAAACTTGGTATGATCATAAGGCTAGAAGCCGTGAGTTTAAACCAGGAGATAAGGTTCTTGTGTTGTTTCCCTTGCAGTCCAATCCATTGCAGGCTAGATTTCATGGTCCTTATGAAATTCTGACAAAACTCAATGATCTCAATTATATTGTAAAGACTCCAGATAGGAGAAAACCAAAACAGTTGTGTCACATTAACATGCTAAAGCCTTATCATGATAGAAATGCTAGGGTTGCAGCTGTCACTTCAGATCCTTCAATGGTCGAGACATGTGAAGATGAGGGGGAGTTTCAAGATGGTGAACCTAGAATTAAAGCTGAAATTCTTTCATGTAAATTGTCAAACTATGAAGTGTTGCAAAATCTTGATGTAAAACTCCAACACTTTGAAACCTCACAGAGAGATCAGTTTGAGAGGTTGATCAAGAAATATGAGGATCTGTTTCCTGATGTTCCAAAGAGAGTTTCTATAGCCTCTCATGATGTAGATGTTGCTGATGCCGAACCAATTAAACAACATCCGTACCGGATGAATCCTGAAAAGAGAAAGATTGCTGAGAAAGAGGTTGAGTACATGTTAAAACATGATATTATCAGACCCTCCAACTCCGATTGGAGTTCACCCTGTGTGCTAGTTCCAAAACCTGATGGAAGAACTAGATTCTGTACAGATTATCGCAAAGTCAATGCTGTAACTAGAACTGATGTGTTTCCAATACCTAGGATTGATGATTGTATTGATAGAGTAGGGCAAGCAAAGTTTCTGACCAAGATTGATTTATTGAAGGGTTATTGGTGTGCGCCTTTAACTGAGAGGGCCAAGAGCATCTCTGCTTTTGCCACACCATCTGGGTTGTACCAGTATGAAGTCCTACCCTTTGGCATGAAAAATGCCTCAGCCACGTTCCAAAGGATGATACAGTCTACAATCGCCGGATTGCCACACAGGGGTGCGTACATCGACGACCTGATCACATGGAGTGACTCCTGGGAAGAACATCTAAAAGATGTAGAGACGTTGTTCCAGCGCCTGACCCAGGCTAACCTGACTGTTAACCTGAACAAGAGTGACTTTGGTTGTGCTACTGTCACCTATCTTGGCTACGTCATAGGCCAGGGTAAGGTGGCACCCATAAATGCTTAAGTCCAAGCCATCATGGACTTTCCAGTTCCTGACAACAAAAAAGCTTAGCGCCGCTTCCTTGGAATGATCGGGTACTACCGCAAGTTCTGCAAGAACTTTGCTGAGATTGCTCTCAGTCTAACTAACCAACTGAAGAAAGGCGTAAAGTTCACTTGGGATGATGCATGCCAGAGAGCCTTCAATTGCCTGAAGTCTCTGCTGTGTCACTTCCCCGTGCTCAAATCTCCTGACTTCAACAAACCGTTCTACATTGCGGTCGATGCTAGCGACCAAGCTTGTGGATCTGGGCTCCTACAGAGAAGTGACTCTGATGACATTGAGCATCCCGTGGCATGCTTCTCCAGGAAGTTCAATCGCCACCAAAGGAACATTTCCACAATAGAGAAGGAGCTGTTGGCTATGGTTCTATCTTTTCACTTTGATGTTTATGTATGTACTGGGCAAAAGCCAATGATTGTGTACACTGACCACAGTCCGTTAATGTTTTTGAGTAAGATGAAAAACAAGAATCGGAGATTGATGAATTGGAGTTTGATTTTACAGGAGTTTGACTTGGAAATTGAGCATGTAAAGGGTACTGACAATGTAATTGCTGATTGCTTATCCCGTGTTTGAATATGTATATATGTATATATATCACGTGTTTATTTGAATATTGTATGATACGATATATAGACAAGTGTCCACTTAACCATTTTGTATTTAAAAAAAAAATATTGCCTTAATGAGTCAAAATTTTTCCGTTTTGGAATGGAGGTATAATGTGAATATAGGCCACTGGATGGCAGTATTTACCTTTTTTTGTTAAGCCCAGACAGGAGCTAGGTTTGGACATGTTCCGGGCATGTCTGAAACAAGTCCCAGAGAAAAGAAAAAAAAAGTCTAAAAGGTGGGACGGGTTTGCAAAAGAGTATATAAGGCGAGACTTTTTTGATTGTTTGGTTCACGGATTTTTTCAGGCAAAATATTTTGGGGAGGGGGGAATAAAAATAAAAATAAATATTTATTTTCCCGATATTCACGGATTATGTCAAGATATCGGAAGACACAATAAAGATCGGAAGACAGAATACATTTTTTTTTTTTTTTTACAAAATATTACAGTTTTCCAATACATTGAATGTCAATACTAGAACATTTATAAACTAAGTAGGTACTATGGCAAATGCATTGGGCCCTCAACTCCAATCAGTCAAGTGAGAAACTGATCACAAATGAATAAAATATAGTTCAGATCTGACTTCTAGCGGGCGATAAAATTTGGTGTACATTGAGAAAACAGTGGTACCACCCGTTCGTTTGTGCATGTGAAACTTCAGATTTGAAAAGTACAGGAGAGTTCAAAATCACTCTCTTAGGATAGCTTGGGGGAGCCACACTCATTAATCATATTCAAAGAGACATGATGGGGCTCTTACTGCCTTACCCTAAACAAAGAGAGCCCCATCATTCCCCCCCCCCACCCCCCACCCCACTCAGGCTCACATTGGTTCACATTGCTCGCTACATTAGTGTCGACATATTTTTGCATGATCTCCTCTATTGTCATTAATTGATATGTACTTTGTAGTATGGTTCAGTGTTCTTTCACAGTAATACTCATTCTGGTGGTGGAGTGTAATCCTGCCTGATCCAGCATAGTCTGCACTTTCCTTTTGCCTGTCATCACATTGTCCCGTTAATAGTTGTCTGTATAGAGATTCACTTTCTTCAATTTCTTTTATTTCTTCCTCAATATCGCTTTCTCTCTTTCCTCTTCCTTTGCCCCATTCGTCCTCCATGTGTTTTGTTTTTCCTGCCGTTTAAGCATTTTTGCGCAAAATACGAAAGTTTTGCGTGGGAGCAAGAACGCTATAATAGAGCCTCTTTACGCACTGGCGTTCAATGAGAAATACGCACTCAATTTCCCCGGTTTCCCGAGACAATGAGGGGTAGTGCTGTCCCTCGTTGTAAAGGTCTCCTTATTGGCTACAAGGACATCTTGGTCCCATCTTCTTAGCTTGTGATATGACGGAGCAACCGTCAATCAAAGAAGTTAGTGTGATTTCAAGTATGCGAGACTCATTGGCTTTCAAGACTTGTGACTCGACAAGGATAGATCCTACAGACATTAGTGCTGCAACTAACGATTATTTTGATTGTCGATTTGTCGACGATTATTTAAACGATTAATCGACTAGTCAAATTGACTTGCACAGTACAATGGTTATTTAGCTATTGGCTTTTCAATTTAGCTTGAGGTCATTTTACCCATGTGCTAACAATACAGACAATAAGGATTAATATTTCATCCAAAAATGTTTTATTAAACTTTGCTAAAAATTCGAGTCAGAATTCAAGTTTTTGAATTGTTGTCAGTGTAATGTGAATATAGGCCACTGGATGGCAGTATTTACCTTTTTTATTCAGCTCAGACTGGAGCTATGTTTAGACATGTCCTGGACATGTCTGGGGCAAGTCCCCGAAAATTAAAAAAAGAGGTCTAAATGTGGGTGGGGTCTGCAAAAGAGTATATAAGGCAAAGAATTGAGACAGTAAAGGAGTAGGAGAAATTGCAAGGAGAAGGATACATGTGACCAGACCTGTCATTTCTGTTCAAGACCTGTGAAGTTTCTTTTGTGGATTTTTGCCAGTGTTTGAGTTTTATTTTTTACCTCACCCAGCACATCACCAGGAAACTGTAAATATTTCTGTTTTTTTTTACTAATCAATCTTGGTCAGTTAGTTAGTTGTTATTAGTCTTTGTCTTTGTTTAAAAATTAAATGTGTTTAAGTTTTTAAAACTGTGTCTGTCATCCCTTGCTGTTGCTGTTGTGTTGTAGATTGTAATAACAAATTGGGGCCATAACAAATTGGGGGCTCAAGGTCCGGGATAGACCATTTTGTGAGTCATTTATTAAAAATCTAAAATTTCAGATTGTAAAATTGTTTTTGTGAATTTTCCTATATAATTATATTGACAACAGCAATGGATGATTTCTTGGCATCACCAACCGTAGGGGTTTTGAAGTCTTTTAAAAAGACCGAACTGTTGGAAATATGCAGACATTTGGAGCTGACAGAGGTAAAACCAGCCATGCGAAAAGCAAGACTGGCTAGAGAGATAGTTGAATATTACATTGATGAAAATGTGTTTGCACCAGGAGATCTGGAACAGTTTCCAATGGAAAATCCAAATATAGAAATGGAACTTAAATTAAAAATGCTAGAGATTGAAAGGGAGGAAAAAGAAAAACAGAATTTGAGAGAGAGAAAGAGGAAAGAGCAGAAAGAGAGAGACAGAGACAGAGAGATTTTGAATTAGAGAAGTTGGATAGAGAAGAAAGACTCCAAATGGAGAAACTAAAAATTAAAATTGAAACTAAAAATAAATTTTGTGCCAGTCAGGAGGTAAAACTGGTGCCTCCATTTTCTGAAAAGGACGTAGACAACTATTTCCAGTGTTTTGAAAAGGTAGCAAAGAGTTGCCAGTGGCCAAAGGAACACTGGCCTCTGATGTTGCAAACTGTCCTCAAGGGTAAAGCTCAACAAGCCTATTCAGCTTTGTCTGCAGATGATTCCTCTGATTATGAGGTTGTCAAAAAGGTTATTTTGAGAGCTTATGAGTTGGTTCCAGAGGCTTACCGACAGAAATTCAGAGGTCTGAAGAAATCTGAAAATCAGACTTATGTGGAATTTGCTAATGAGAAGAAGGTTTGCTTTGAGCGCTGGTGTACTTCTATGGAGGTCAAGGATGATTTCAACTCACTAAAAGAGATGGTGTTAGTTGAAGAATTCAAGAACTGTGTTAAGGATGATGTTAAGACCTACCTTAATGAGAAGCAAGCACTAAATTTGCAATCAGCTGCCAAATTTGCAGATGAATATGTTCTCACACATAAGTCCAAATTTCAGTCTAGCAGTAACAATAGATGGTCCCAATTTCAGAAAAAGGGTAACGGTGATACCCAAGATTCTTCACCCAAAGACAAAGACAAATCTGGTGATGGTGCTCAGAAATCCAGTAACAGGTCTGATCAAAGTGTGAAAGCTGACAGTGACAAAAGTGGTCTAGTTTGCAGTTATTGCAAGAAATCTGGTCATGTTACAACTAACTGTTGGATCCTTAAAGCTAAGAAAGAAAAAGACAAGGATACCAAACCAAATGCCTTTGTGAAAACAAGGTTAGAAACCCCTGTAGTAGATAACCGATCTGCTAAATTGCCTGCTTCTTGTGGGGCTAAAAAGCCTGATACAGCTGACTTCGTGAGGGAGGAATTTCTTCCATTTGTGTCAGAGGGATTTGTGGCTCTGAATGAGCATACTACTCCTGTCCCCATATATATCCTAAGGGATACCGGAGCTTCTCAGTCACTTTTGTTGATGGACTCTTTGGAGTTACGTGATGAGACCGCTTCAGGGGATTTCATACTTGTACAAGGTATTGAAGGGAGGACTGTATCTGTACCCCTGCGCTCTATATTCTTGTAGTCAGATTTAGTTACAGGACAGGTAAAGGTGGGACTTATGTCAAGTCTACCTATCAAAGGTGTTTCTCTGTTGCTAGGCAATGACCTGGCTGGGGGCAAAGTAGTTCCCCCTGTACATCTTACTTCACAGCCGAGCACTGAAGATGGGGATGAGGACCCATCTCTGTATCCTTCTTGCGCAGTGACTCGTGCTATGGCTAAGAAGGCTAAAGAAGAAGATGATGTGGTGCCGTCCAGTACATTGAATAGTCAGGACTCAGGTGGTTCGCCTTATAACTCTGATTGGCCTACTATGGTTTCTCCGTTTGAGGACTTATCAGATACTTTTATCAGTTCTCTATTCAGCCAGCCGGATGGGTCTGGTGATTCTGATGTGTCTGGAGACTTGTCTCTGTCCAGAAAGCGGTTGATTGAGGAGCAAACTAATGATCCTGAAATTTGTGTACGAAAGAGGAGAGCGCTTCCTGATAAAGAAATAGACGCAGTTCCAGTTGGGTATTATCTCAAGGATGGTGTGCTGATGCAGAAGTGGCGCCCTCCTGATATCCCTGCCAATGCAGATTGGGCAGTGGTCAGGCAAATTGTTGTTCCGAAGGTCTACAGGAATGAAATCTTAACAATGGCTCATAGTTTACCTTTAGGAGGTCATCTTGGTGTTAACAAGACTTTTGATAAGATCATGAAACACTTCTTTTGGCCTTGGCTTCGGAAAGACGTTTCCAACTTTTGCAAAACCTGTCACACTTGTCAGGTAGTTGTAAAACACCAGTTAGACCCACCTGTAGCTCCATTGCAGCCTATCCCAGCATTTGGGGAGCCATTCTCTAAGGTCATTGTTGATTGTGTTGGTCCATTACTCAAGACTAGATCTGGAAATCAGTACTTGTTGGCAATCATGTGTGCATCTACCAGATTCCCCGAAGCCATACCTCTACGTAACATCAAGGCAACTGCAATCTCAAAGGCTTTGATAAAGTTCTTCACGTTGTTTGGCCTTCCCAGGGAAATTCAGTCAGACCAAGGTAGCAATTTCACTTCTGGTTTGTTTCAGCAGGTTGTGTATGAACTAGGTGCAAAGCAGATTCTTTCTAGTGCCTATCATCCAGAAAGTCAGGGTGCCTTAGAGCGGTTTCATTCCACTCTCAAGACAATGATGAGGACTTATTGCTATGACCATGAGAAAGACTGGGATGAAGATGTTCATTTGCTGTTGTTTGCAGCTAGAGAAGCAGTGCAGGAGTCTACTGGATTCAGTCCATTTGAGCTAGTGTTTGGTCATGAAGTGAGAGGACCTTTGCTATTATTGAGTGAACAATGGCAAGAGGAAGAGCCGCATATCAGTCTGTTAGACTATGTTAGCAAGTTCAAGGAAAGATTGACGTGCAGCTTGTGACCTAGCCAAAGAGAACTTGAAATCAAGTCAGGGAAAATGAAAACTTGGTATGATCATAAGGCTAGAAGCCGTGAGTTTAAACCAGGAGAAAAGGTCCTTGTGTTGTTTCCCTTGCAGTCCAATCCATTGCAGGCTAGATTTCATGGTCCTTATGAAATTCTGACAAAACTCAATGATCTCAATTACATTGTGAAGACTCCAGATAGGAGAAAACCAAAACAATTGTGTCATATTAACATGCTAAAGCCTTATCATGACAGAAATGCTAGGGTTGCAGCTGTCACTTCAGATTCTCCAATGGTCGAAACGTGTGAAGATGAGGGGGAGTTTCAAGATGATGAACCAAGAATTAAAGCTGAAGTTCTTTCATGTAAATTGTCAAACACTGAAGTGTTGCAAAATCTTGATGTAAAACTCCAGCACTTAGAACCCTCACAGAGAGATCAGTTTGAAAGGTTGATCAAGAAATATGAGGATTTGTTTCCTGATGTTCCAAAGAGAGTTACTATAGCCTCTCATGATGTTGATGTTGGTGATGCCAAACCAATAAAACAGCATCCATACCGGATGAATCCTGAAAAGAGAAAGATTGCTGAGAAAGAGGTTGAGTACATGTTAAAACATGATATTATCAGACCCTCCAACTCCGATTGGAGTTCACCCTGTGTGCTAGTTCCAAAACCAGATGGAAGTACTAGATTCTGTTCCGATTATCGCAAAGTCAATGCTGTAACTAGAACTGATGTGTTTCCAATACCTAGGATTGATGATTGTATTGATAGAGTAGGGCAAGCAAAGTTTCTGACCAAGATTGATTTATTGAAGGGTTATTGGTGTGCGCCTTTAACTGAGAGGGCCAAGAGCATCTCTGCTTTTGCCACACCATCTGGATTGTACCAGTATGAAGTCCTACCCTTTGGCATGAAAAATGCCCCAGCCACGTTCCAAAGGATGATACAGTCTACAATCGCCGGATTGCCACACACGGGTGCGTACATCGACGACCTGATCACATGGAGTGACTCCTGGGAAGAACATCTGAAAGATGTAGAGACGTTGTTCCAGCGCCTGACCCAGGCTAACCTGACTGTTAACCTGAACAAGAGCGACTTTGGTTGTGCTACTGTCACCTATCTTGGTTACGTCATAGGCCAGGGTAGGGTGGCACCCATAAATGCTAAAGTCCAAGCCATCATGGACTTTCCAGTTTCTGACAACAAAAAAGCTTTGCGCCGCTTCCTTGGAATGATCGGGTACTACCGCAAGTTCTGCAAGAACTTTGCTGAGATTGCTCTCAGTCTAACGAACCAACTGAAGAAAGGCGTAAAGTTCACTTGGGATGATGCATGCCAGAGAGCCTTCGATCGCCTGAAGTCTCTGCTGTGTCACTTCCCCGTGCTCAAATCTCCTGACTTCAACAAACCGTTCTCCATCGCGGTCGATGCTAGCGACCAAGCTTGTGGATCTGTGCTCCTACAGAGAAGTGACTCTGATGACATTGAGCATCCCGTGGCATACTTCTCCAGGAAGTTCAATCGCCACCAAAGGAACTATTCCACAATAGAGAAGGAGCTGTTGGCTCTGGTCCTTTCTTTACAACACTTTGAGGTTTATGTTTGTACAGGACAAAAGCCAATGATTGTGTACACTGACCACAATCCGTTAATGTTTTTGAGTAAGATGAAAAACAAGAATCGGAGATTGTTGAATTGGAGTTTGATTTTACAGGAGTTTGACTTGGAAATTAAGCATGTGAAGGGTACAGACAATGTAATTGCTGATTGCTTATCCCGTGTTTGAATATGTATATATATATCATGCGTTTATTTGAATATTGTATGATATGTATATATAGACAAGTGTTCACTTAACCATTTTGTATTGAAAAGAAAAATTTTGCCTTTATGAGTCAAAATTTTTCCCTTTTGGAATGGAGGTGTAATGTGAATATAGGCCACTGGATGGCAGTATTTACCTTTTTTATTCAGCTCAGACTGGAGCTATGTTTAGACATGTCCTGGACATGTCTGGGGCAAGTCCCCGAAAATTAAAAAAAAGAGGTCTAAATGTGGGTGGGGTCTGCAAAAGAGTATATAAGGCAAAGAATTGAGACAGTAAAGGAGTAGGAGAAATTGCAAGGAGAAGGATACATTTGACCAGACCTGTCATTTCTGTTGAAGACCTGTGAAGTTTCTTTTGTGGATTTTTGCCAGTGTTTGAGTTTTTTTTTTTTACCTCACCCAGCACATCACCAGGAAACTGTAAATATTTCTGTTTTTTTTTTACTAATCAATCTTGGTCAGTTAGTTAGTTGTTATTAGTCTTTGTCTTTGTTTAAAAATTAAATGTGTTTACGTTTTTAAAACTGTGTCTGTCATCCCTTGCTGTTGCTGTTGTGTTGTAGATTGTAGTAACAAATTGGGGCCATAATATCAGGCTAAAGTGTGAATATAAAAAAATAAATTCATTATTTTTCTGATCACCAAGGACAGGTAGCAGCAGCAGCAGCAAAAAAAAAAAAGTTTTCCTTTAATTAAAAAATCAGCATTTTGTGAATAACATTCTTTGGTCTAGAGTCTTTGATATTAAACCAGGTATATCCAGAGGTGTATAAAGTACTGGAATAAAATAACAGAGTAAAAGTAGAAGTACCATAACTGACAGTCACTTTGGTAAAAGTTGAAGTCACCCATAAGAAAATTACTTGCAAAAAAGTCTTAAAGTAGCTCAGATTAAATGTACTTAAGTACCAAAAGTATTTTGTGAAAAAAATACTTATAAGTATATATAACTATCAAAAGCTCTAGTACAAGTACAAAGTATTTTTCACAGTACGCATTGAAAGAAGAGGAACAACCAATCTTTATTCTCTCCTGGTGCTCTTTAATCAATTTTTAGGTGTATGAAAAATACGGTATTCAGTATTCGGCTTGCTTGTGAATGTTCAATAAATGATCCTGGTGTGCCATCTAGTGATAGAATATTGTAACTGCGTGTATAAATTTGCAGCTCCATACAAATGAAATACTTTTTCAATGACATAACGACAAATTATCGATGAATTAATTAGTCAACAACGAACAAATTTTGTCGACAATGTCGATGAATCGTTGCTCCCCTAACAGACATGCATAGGGTGTCTGCGTGATCGTGAGAATCTTACAAACACGGCGAACAGTGTCAATCCAGTTGTAAGGCTCGCATACCTTCATGCAGTACACCCTGTGCATTTCAAGATGAGCTGCCCATTGGCTGTCATTTTTTATTTTTTTTTTTAGTCAGGTTTTCAGCAGTTGAGTTGATCTGACAATTAGCTTTAGTACTCAGGAGGGAAATGACGTCCACGTAGGAGCCGGCGTCTGTGGATCCCAAGCGGCATATTTTGTGGAATATCCCTGTCGATTTGGATTTCTTTTTGCTTTTTTGCTTCTTTTGGGGGATCAAATTTCCTGGCGACCGTTCTGGACCCCCTTTACCCGGCGTACGGGAGTGGGTGAGCTATACCGCAGTGGAGTCAGTCATCTACTGCCACGGCGACTCTTTCTCATCTCACCTGAACTCCGGATCCTACACTAAGGTGTTAAGGTCGACATAATTTCTTTTGGGAAATTTGGGACTTTTTTATATGGACTTGGGTTTTGCGAATGCCATCTGATTTGTGTTTGTGATTATTATTTCCTTTGATTGTTCCGGCGCGCACCTATCGCCCCGATGTCTTTTGAATGCTTTCCGTCCAGTTCGGATGCGATTTTTTGTTTACTTGTTACATTAGTATACTTCGGAAAACTGAACTTTCTCTCGCCTTTTTTCGTTAGAGTGTATTGTATTTACATAATTAAGTCACTTAAAAGTGAGAATTTCCTCTGATCTTGGCATTTTTCGTTGCTTTTAGGTCGGACGGTCGGCGCAGTCTAATAACTGCATGGAATATCAGGTCCGCCTGCTGCCTTAATTTGCGTTGTAGCGTTCATTTATCTATTTGGTTTATGTGAATTGTTACACAGTGTACATATCGGAGAACTATTCAAAAAGTGGGCGATAAAATAAAATAAAATAAAATAATATTTTTTTTCCTAATTTTGGTGAAATATAGATCGGCGGATCCGCGAATATGCGAAAAATAAAAAATTATTTTTTTCCCAGAATGCCAATTTTTTACTTCGTCGGATCCGTGAACCAAACAATCAAAAACGCCTCGCCTAAGGAGGGAGAATTGAGACAGTAAAGTAGTAGGAGACATTGCAAGGAGAAGGATACATGTGACCAGACCTGTCATTCTGTTCAAGACCTGTGAAGCTTTTAGTGGATTTTTGCCTGTGTTAGAGCATTTTCCTCACCCAGGACATCACCAAGGAACCCAACCAAAAGGGACTGTAAACATTTCGGTTTTTCTTGTTAATCAATCTTGGTCATTAGATTAGTCAGTAGATTAGTTAGTTGTTAGTTGTCTTTGTTATTTAAATGTGTTTAAGTTTTAAAATTGTGTCTGTCATCCCTTGCTGTTGTGGATGTTGTAAATGTAATAACAAATTGGGGCCATAACAACAGGATGATTATCCAATGTATATTCAAGCCAACGAACACATGCAATCTTTGATTTCTAAGTCAAGTCAAAATTAGTCACAAGCTCCATGCTTGTGGCAGAGCAATCGTGGCAGATAAAGAATTTAATCTGCCACTATTGCACTCAGATAAAAGTCAAATAACATACATTGAATATAGCCAATATATCAATAAAATATTGACTACTTAATCAACTCCAAAATCATATCACAAAGTCACATGTAGGGCTGGGCGGTATCCCGGTTTTATGACATACACCGGTATAATTTTGAAGGAGTAATGAATTTGAGACAATACCCCCATACCGATGTTTTAATGTTCATTATAATATTATGTGTACGTCGCCCACTCCGCTGCTTTCCGATCAGGCGTTTTCAGGCAGCTTTCGCTGCTCGGGGCCTTCAAGCTTCGCCCCTTGCCTGTGCAGGTGCGCTCCCCATCACACAGTTTCCATGAACATGACTACCGGTAGAGGCGAGCGACTTAGCAGACAATAGTATGGCGGTCGACGATGAACTGGAGCTGGTTCCGAAGAAAAAAAAACAACAGCTCTGTAATTTGGAGGTGTTTTAGATATATACCGAGGAGCAACAAGATGCTATCTGTAAAACCTGTCGCAAGCAAGTTGTTTCAAAAGGTGGATGTATTGCGATGTATAGCCTGTCCATCACAGGTTGCGTGAGATGGCTTGTTGCAGTTCTCTTTTACTTTACTGGTCTCTTCTTTTTTTGTCCACTGTTTATTAAATTGTCACTTATTTTATTAAGCGCTCTTTGTCACTTTAACTATTGGCACTTAACACGTTGACTGCTGACTGCGAGACAACTCGTAATGGCCGGGGCTAGACCTGAAAATTCGGGGGAAAATAAATATCCATCCCTTTATTGACAAGTCTTGGCTAATTCTTGATGGTTTTCCTTTCTTAAAACCTTTACCAATACAAGAAAAGTCAAATGCCAACTAAAGACAAGGCTTTCCCCCATGCGATCTAACGGCGACAAAATAATGGGCTACATTCAGTTCAGTACAGAAGAATAATTTAATTATAATTAGGACTATGCACCGGCACTCGGCGACTATATTTCAGAGCTCTTCAGCGAATGAGGGTAATTCTGGTGACAAGTACGTGCTTTCGTTCGTTAACATTTTCCAATCGGACAGCTGTCTCTTTTTGTTTTACAGCCAGTTGTGTGACCGTGCTGCAAAAACAGGTGTACGTATTTGGCACCGAAATTACCTTCATTCGCTAAAGGATTCTAAAATGCTGCTCTCGCTGGAAAAAAATTACCGTAGCTAAGTGCTAGTGCAAAGACGTATTTATACTTAAATTATCTTTTTGTACTGAATGTTGCCAGAGCCGTCAACTCTCACGCATTCCGCGCGAGTCTCGCGCTTCTTATTAGCACGTAGTGCTGTAGTCAGCGATTATTTAGTCAATGCGCATTTAAGAGATTCTCTTGCAGAATTACAGTCGTTGTGCACGATAGTTAATCAGTTTTACGTGCATTACGGTTCATTTTCCCACTATTGACATAGAATTCGGGAGTCATGATCGATTTCCTTCTTTACTCGGGAATTGGAAGCCATGGAATGGCATAAGGACATTTCGAATAGTCTTATTCCATTCAAACAATAAAAACGATCATGAAACAAATGCATTGCTTTAAATCCCCAATTTTAAAAAGTGCAAGAGGTCCAGTGTCGTCTCTTCTTTCTGTGTTGGTGAAATTCACCGCTATGCAAGGGAAATAAACTGCCATGCACAAGGACTTAAATTATGCGTAAGAATCTCAAATGTATACGCGCTGATTGAACAGTTGCTGACTTCGGTGAATATGCCTTCAAAATGCGTGTGACCAACGCCATATACATGAGAATGCGTATAAAGTTGGTAGCCCTGATGTAGCCCATTATTTTGTCGCTGTTGGATCGCATGGGGGAGAGACGCCGTGTCTTCAATTGCCACTTGATTATTCTTGAATTTCTTTTTTCCCTTATTTAAATCTGTGTCCATGCACAGCCGCAGGCCTGTGTTCTTTGCCAGGGTAGGCCTTTTGAATCCGTTTACATTTTTGACTTTCACACATCTCTGCAGGAGCAGAGGTATAAATTTAGGTATCAATTAACCATTTTTGGTATTTTTATTTGAATCTCTTTTCATGTGAAACATAAGGCCTAGGTTCTCATTCAGGGTTGGCCTGTTGCTACCTCAGTGCTCTTTACTGTAATGTTATTTGCACAGCTCTGGAGCTCTGTATGAGCAGAATTATGCCTATTTGTATAAAGTATAGACTATTGTTGTCGAGATTTGATTTTACATAACTGTGTATCGCTTTCCATCAGAAAAGATATGCTGCTTACATTTATTTTCACAGCTGTGCCTTCTTGAGCAGAGAAAGAAAATCTGTAAGGTTTTGTATGTGGTCCAAGTCATAGGTTTTGATATTTTGATGATGTTGAGTAAAATGAATCACTTTTCTTGCTCTGTATGATATATCGTTTTCATACCGTATACCGCCAGTCAGACAAATAATACCGGGGTATGAGTTTTAATCCATATCGCCCAGCCCTAGTCACATGCTCATGGGATTTTATGAATTTAGACTTCCCTGAATGTACCATGTAATAGCAAAAATGAAAAATAAGAATATAATCACTGTAGATACACACCACTAATAAATCTTTTTTCTTTATCCAATCATCTGTAGAAACCATCAATGAGTTCTGTGAGTATTTTCAACTTCCAATTATTGACTAAAAACACAATCCTGATGGAACTCCTTGAAATATGCATTACATCTTATGCATAACATATTAACCTAGTGAATAAGCCAAACAACAACAGAAAACAGTGTCACTAACCAGCGAAATTCGGCTATATTCGGTGTCCAGTGACGCTCCATTTACATGAAAAAACAGAAGTGAAACCACGAGGAAGGGCTCCTCGTCGAGGTCCTGAAGCATGTTAATTATACGACGGGATAGAAAAGTTGCGTGTCGTAGTGGCATCTTTCGCTAATTTTGCTAAAGGTCATAGATTAGCTGGGCAGCTGAAGAAATAACCATGATTTAGCTTTGGAGCTAGACGCCCAGCTGTGTTAGCAGTGATAACGTGTGCATATGCTGGCCACAGTAACCATTTAATTCAGCATTCACCGAAGTCAAAATGTAGGGTGATAATGCATCATATTAAAGTGTGCGAAAGTGAGGTAGGAAAATGAAGGTCCACCAGGTTTGTTGGTAAGCTTACGTAATGCAATGTCATGGTTTGACTGGCCATACTACCATTAATGGGAGCCGTCGAAGGTGCGTCAAAGAGATAAGACGAGCACCCACTCGCCCACACGCCCGGGGGATACTGATACACACTGAACCAACCATGCAACTTACCAGCGGTGTACAGCATTTGTCTCGACGAATTACATAAAGGGACGTAGCATTGTTCAGCTGTCAACCGCTCACGCCGCTAAACTTAGGCTACAAGACTGCTTCATCACATAAGGGCATCCATCAGTGCACGTGGCACGAGGACGCCCGAGGCCGGAGGTCAATGATCAACTTTGTGGTCATGTCATCTGATCTTCGGCCGTATGTCTTGGACACTCAGGTGAAGAGAGGGGCTGAGCTGTCCACTGATCACCAGCTGGTGGTGAGTTAGATCTGCTGGCGGTGGAGGAAGCTGGACAGACTTAGCAGGCCCAAACGTTTTGTGAGGGTCTGTTGGGAACGTCTGGCGGAACCCTCTGTCAGAGGGGTTTTCAACTCTCACGTCCGGGAGAGCTTTGACCAGATCCCAAGGGAGGCTGGAGACTTTGAGTCTGAATGGACCATGTTCTCCACCTCCATTGTTGATGCGACCGTTCGGAGCTGTGGCCATCAGGTTTCCGGCGCCTGTCGAGGCGGCAATCCCCGAACCCGGTGGTGGACACCGGAAGTAAGGGATGCCGTCAAGCTGAAGAAGGAGTCCTATTGAGCTTGGTTGGCTCATGGGACTCCTGAGGCAGCTGACAGGTACCGGCAGGCAGAAGCAGAAGCAAAAACTTGGGTATGGGAAAAGTTCGGGGAGGTCATGAAGGAGGATTATCGGTCGGCCCCGAAGAGGTTCTTGCAAACCGTCCAGCGCCTAAGGAGGGGAAAGCAGTGCCCTGCCAACACTGTTTACAGTGGAGGCGTGGAGCTGTTGACTTCAACTGGGGATATTGTTGGCCGGTGGAAGGAATACTTCGAGGATCTCCTCAATCCCACTGACACGCCTTCCATAGAGGCAGCAAAGGCTGGGGACCCAGAGGCTGATTCATCTATCACTCGGGCTGAAGTCACTGAGGTAGTTCAGAAGCTCCTTGGTGGCAAGGCACCAGGGGTGGATGAGATCCGCCCTGAGTACCTCAAGTCTCTGGATGTTGTAGGGCTGTCTTGGATGACACGCCTTTGCAACATCGCGTGGCAGTCGGGGACAGTGCCTCTGGACTGGCAGACCGGGGTGGTGGTCCCTCGTTTTAAGAAGGGGGACCGGAGGGTGTGCTCCAGCTATAGGGGGATCACACTCCTCAGCCTCCCGAGTAAAGTCAATTCCAGGGCGCTGGAGAGGAGAATTTGGCCGATAGTCGAACCTCGGATTCAGGAAGAACAATGCAGTTTTCGTCCTGGTCGTGGAACACTAGACCAGCTCTATACCTTTCGCAGGGTGCTTGAGGGTTCATGGGAGTCTGCCCAACCAGTTCACATGTGTTTTGTAGACTTGGAGAAGGCATTCGACTGTGTCCTTCGTGGCAATCTGTGGGAGGTGCTGCGGGAGTATGGCGTCCGGGGCCCTCTACTAAGGGCTGTGCGGTCTCTGTATGACCCGAGCAGGAGCTTAGTTCGCATTGCCGGCAGTAAGTCAGACCTGGATCCGGTGCATGTTGGACTCCAGCAGGGCTGCCCTTTGTCACCGGTTCTGTTCATTATTTTTCTGGACAGAATTTCTAGGCGCAGCCAGGGGCCGGAGGAAGTCCGGTTCGGAGACCAGCGGATCTCATCTCTGCTGTTTGCAGATGTACTGGGGCGGTTTGCAGCCGAGTGCGAAGCGGCTGAGATGAGAATCAGCACCTCCAAGTCTGAGGCCATGGTTCTCGACCGGAAAAAAGGTGGCTAGCCCCGTCCGGGTTGGAGGAGAGCACCTGCCTCAAGTGGAGAAGTTTAAGTATCTTGGGGTCTTGTTCACGAGTGAGGGAAGGATAAAGCGTGAGATTGACAGACGGATCGGTGCAGCGGCAGCAGTAATGTGGTCATTGTACCGATCTGTTGTGGTGAAGAAGGAGCTGAGCCGAAAGGCGATCCTCTCAATTTACCAGTCAATCTACGTTCCTACCCTCACCGATGGTAGAGAACTTTGGGTCATGACCGAAAGAACGAGATCTCGGATACAAGCGGCTGAAATGGGTTTCCTCCGCAGGGTGGCGGGGCACTCCCTTAGCGATAGAGTGAGAAGCTCTGTCACCCGGGAGAAGCTCAGAGTAGAGCCGCTGCTCCTCCACGTCGTGAGGAGTCACTTGAGGTGGGTCGGGCTAATATATCAGATGCCCCCGGGATGCCTTCCTGGGAAGGTGTTCGGGGCATGCCCCACCCGGAGGAGGCCCCGAGGAAGACCCAGGACACGCTGAAGGGACTACGTCGCTCGGCTGGCCTGGGAATGCCTCGGGATACCCCCGGGAGAACTGGAGGAAGTGTCCAGTCTCTTCTTCAGCGAGTGAAATGCATATTCAGTTGGATTCAGATCCAACTCAACAGACCAAAGAGGTTTCACTGTCTAATGAATTATGGAGCCCACTGTACAAAGAGTTAGGAAATTGTGTGAATCTGAGAAGGGTTTGAACCCCAACCTTTATCAGTCAGCTGAAATCAAGGAAACAATATGATTGAGAATTTTGGGGTTGCGTTGCCATAGAGAGTTGCCACAGAAACAAAAAGTGGCAGTCTTCATTTTACTGCACCCCACTGTGCTGCAATAGGTGAGATACAAAAACACACATAGAGACACACACACGTTCATAAGTGGATGACAATACATACAGATGTGAACACACATTCACATGCATACACAGAAAAACACAAATGCCCTCTTGCACCCAGACTTCTGCATATAGACACAAAAGCACACGAGACACAAATATACCAGTAAAATACTCTCTCATCGATACAAATACACACAGTCTCATTCCCACACAAAGACACACACATGCATGCATGCAAGCAAGCAGAGATACTCAGCCCTACATTGACAAACACACACGCATACACACATGCATGCATACGCATAAACATATGTGCGCGTGCACACGCACACACAGTATCAGCATTCGTTCAGACAGGCATGGAAGTTAGTCCTGGTCACAAGCCCCTTTCAGGCCAATCGTTCTTGACTTCAGCTTCTCCTACCCAATTTGCTAGTTTTCATAACCAAGGCAGTGTTCATTAATCCCTCCTTCTCAGCGCTCTCCACACTGCACCTCCACTGGCCAACAATAGATCTGCGTCTCATCTCCCCCACCTCCTTCATGCGCAGAATTGGTCACAGTAAGCAGCATTTGTTTATATTGCGTTCATAAATGAAAATGTCATGCCCCTCAGGCTCTGCTGGGGAATTTGTGATCTAAGGGACTATCTGTGTCACGCTTGCTCCAGATTGTTCTGGAGCATCGCTCAGACTCACCGCCAAACAAAAATGCATATCGTTCTGTTATAAATGGTCAAATCGAACATAAGTGAACTGCCAGAAATAAATTATCCACGAAAATCCCTTCAAACACACGCAAACACCCTCAAAAACAAATGCACACAGGAACAGAAAACACAAACACAAAAAAACGCGCACAAAGGAGAACACAAATAAACAAACAAACATTTTGCGGATGCTGAATAGAGGTTTAGCAGTAAGTAGTGGGACTCACAGGGAACAGCACACAGAGAAAGGTTTGGCAGTAAATAGTGGGAAGCACAGGGAACAACACAGAGATAGAGGTTTGGCACGAAGTAGTGGGACTCACAGGGGACAGCAAGCAAATAGAGGTTTGGCAGTAAGTAGTGGGACTCACAGGGAACAGCGCACAGATAATGGTTTAGCAGTAAGTAGTGGGACAAACAGGGAACAGCACACAGACAGAGGTTTGGCAGGAAGTAGTGACGCTCACCGGGAACAGCACCCAGATAGAGGTTTTGCAGTAAGTAGAGGGACTTACAGGGAACAACCAAAGATAGAGGTTTGGCAGTAAGTAGAGGGACTTACAGGGGACAGCAAGCAGATAGAGGTTTGGCAGGAAATAGTGGGACTCACAGGAAACAGCACACAGAGAGAGGTTTGGCAGTAAATAGTGGGACGCACAGGGAACAACACACAGACAGAGGTTTGGAAGAAAGTAGTAGGACTCACAGGGAACAGCACAGAGAAAGAGGTTTGGCAGTAAGTCGTGAGACTCACAGGGGACAGCACACAGATAGAGGTTTGGCAGTAAGAAGTCAGACTTACAGGGGACAGCATGCAGACAGAGGTTTGGCAGGAAATAGTGGGACTCACATGAAACAGCACACAGAAAGAGGTTTGGCAGTAAGGAGTGGGATTCACAAGGGACAGCGCGCAGATAGAAGTTTGGCAATATAAAGTGGGACACACAGGGGACAACACACAGATAGAGGTTTGGCAGTAAGAAGTGGGACACAAAGGGAACAACACAGAGATAGATGTTTGGCAGCAAGAAGTGGGATTCACAGAAACAGCACACAGATAAAGTTTTTTGCAGAAGTAATGGGACTCACAGGGGACGGCACGCAGATAGAGGTTGGGCAGTAGAAAGTGGAACTTACAGGGAACAGGAAACAAAAAGAGGTTTGGCAGTAAGTTGTGGGATTCACAGGCAACAGCACACCTATAGAGGTTTGGCAGTAATTAGTGGGACTCAAGAGAACCACACACAGAAAGAGGTTTCACAGTAAGTAAAGAGAATCACAGGAAACAGAACACAGATAGAGGTTTGGCAAAAAGTAGTGGAACTCACAGGGGACAGCACACAAAAAATAAATGGGCTGTAAGCAGTGGGACACGCAGGGGCAGCACACAAAAAGAGCTTTGGCAGGAAGTAGAGGGACTCACAGAGGACAGTATGCGAACAGAGGTTTGGCAGTAAATAGTGGGACTCACAGGGGACAGACCACAGAAAGAGGTTTGGCAGTAAGTAGAGGGACTTACAGGGAACAGCACACAGAAAGAGGTTTGTCAGCAAGTAGTGCGACTCACAGGGGACAGCAGGCAGATAGAGGTTTGGCAGTAAGTAGCGGGACTCACAGGGAACAGCACACAGATGGAGGCTTGGCAGTAAGAAGTGAGGCTCACAGGGAACAGCACCCAGAGAGATGTTTGGCAGGAAGTAGTGGGACTCACAGGGGACAGCGCGCAGATAGAGGCTTGGCAGTAAGTAGTGGGACACACAGGGGACAGCACACAGAAAAAGGCATGACAGTGAGTAGTGGGACTTACAGGAGGCGGCACACAAAAAGAGGTTTGGCAGTAAGTAGTGGGACTCACAGGAGGCAGCACACAAAAAGAGCTTTGGCAGGAAGCAGTGGGACTCGACAGCATGCAGATAGAGGTTTGGCAGTAAATTGTGGGACTTGCAGGGGGCAGCGCACACAAAAAGAGGTTTGGCAGTAAGTGGGCCTCACAGGGGACAGCACGCACACAGAGGTTTGGCAGTAAGTAGTGGGAATCACAGGGAACAGCACACAGATAGAGGTCTGGCAGTTTGTAATGAGACTTACAGCGGACAGCAGACAGAAAGAGGTTTGGCAGTTTGTAATGAGACTTACAGGGGACAGCATGCAGACTGAGCTTTGGCAGTACGTAGAGGGACTCACAGGGAAAAGCACGCAGATTGAGGTTTGGCAGTTAGTATTGGGATTCAAAGGACACAGCACACACATAGAGGTTTGGCAGTAAATAGTGGGACACACAGGGGACAGCACTCAGATAGAGGTTTTGCAGTAAGTAGAGGGACTAACAAGGAATAGCACACAAAAAGATGTTTGGCAGGAAGTAGTGGGACTCACAGGGGACAGCGCGCAGATAGAGGCTTGGCAGTAAGTAGTGTGACATACAGGGGACAGCACACAGAAAAAGGCATGACAGTGAGTAGTGGGACTCACAGGAGGCAGCACACAAAAAGAGGTTTGGCAGTAAGTAATGGGACACACAGAAAGAGGTTTGGCAGTGAGTATTGGGACTCCCAGGGGACAGCATGCAGATAGAGGTTAGGCAGTTAGTACTGAGACTGACAGGGGACAGCACGCAGATCGAGCTTTGGCAGTACGTAGAGGGACTCACAGGGAAAAGCACGCAGATTGAGGTTTGGCAGCAAGTAGCGGGACTCACAGGGGACTGCACGCAGATGGAGGTTTGGTAGTAAGTAGTGGGACTCAGACGGAACAGCACACAGATAGAGGTTTTGGCAGTAAGGAGTAGGACTCACAGGGGACAGGATGCCGGCAAAGGTTGGGCAGTAAATAGTGGGACTCGCAGGGGACAGCACACAAAATAAGTTTGGCAGTAAGTAGAGGGACACACAGGGGACAGCCCAAAGAAAGAAGTTTGGCAGTAAGTAGTGGGACTGGCTGGGAACAGCATGCAGACAGAGGTTTGGCAGCAAGTAGTGGGAATCACAGGCAACAGCACACAGATAGAGGTCTGGCAGTAAGAAATGGGACTTACAGCGGACAGCAGACAGAAAGAGGTTTGGCAGTTGGTAATGAGACTTACAGGGGACAGCATGCAGACTGAGCTTTGGCTGTACATCGAGGGACTCACAGGGAAAAGCACGCAGATTGAGGTTTGGCAGTTAGTATTGGGATTCAAAGGACACAGCACACACATAGATGTTTGGCAGTAAATAGTGGGACACACAGGGGACAGCACTCAGATAGAGGTTTTGCAGAAAGTAGAGGGACGAACAAGGAATAGCACACAAAAAGAGGTTTGGCAGTAAGTAGTGGGACTTACAAAGGACAGCAGGCAGATACAGGTTTGGCAAAAAGTACTGAGACTCACAGGGGAAAGCACTCAGATAGAGGTTTGGCAGCAAGTAGTGGGACTCACAGGGGACAGCACGGAGATAGAGGCTTGGCAGTAAGTAGTGGGACTCAGGAAACAACACTCGGATAGAGGTTTGGCAGCAAGTAGAGGGACTCACAGGGGAAAGCACGGAGATAGAGGCTTGGCAGGAAGGAGTGGGACTCACAGGGGACAGCATGCAGACAGAGATTATGCAGTAAATTGTGGAACTTGCAGGAGACAGCACACACAAAGAGAGTTTTGGCAGTAAGTAGTGGAACTCACAGGGGACAGCACGCAGATACAGGTTTGGCATTAAGTAGAGGGACTCACCGGGGACTACACACACACACAGAGGTTTGGTAGTAAGTAGTGGAACTCACAGGGGACAGCACTCAGATAGAGGTTAGGCAGTAAGTAGTGGGACTCACAGGGGACAGCACTCAGATAGAGGTTAGGCAGTAAGTAGAGGGACTCACAGGGGAAAGCACGGAGATAGAGGCTTGGCAGTCAGTAAAGGGACTAACAGGGAACAACACTCAAAAAGAGGTTTGGCAGGAAGTAGTGGGACACACAGGGGACAGCACACAAAAAGAGGTTTGGCAGTAAGTAGTAGGATACACAGGGGACAGCACACAGAAAGAGGTTTGGCAGTTAGTACTGAGACTTACAGTGGACAGCACTCATATAGAGGTTCTGCAGTTAGTAGTGGGACTCACAGGGAAAAGCACACAAATAGAGGTTTCGCAGTTAGTATTGGGACTCAAAAGAGACAGCACACAGTTAGAAGTTTGGCAGTAAGTACTGAGACTCACAGGGGACAGCACTCAGATAGAGGTTTGGCAGTAAGTAGTGGGACTCACAGGGAAAAGCACACAATTAGAGGTTTAGCAGTTAGGATTGGGACTCAAAGAAGACAGCACACACATAGAGGTTTGGCAGTAAGTAGCGGGACTCACAGGGGACAGCACTCAGATAGAGGCTAGGCAGTAAGTAGTGGGACTCACAGGGGACAGCACTCAGATAGAGGTTTGGCAATAAGTAGAGGGACTCACAGAGGAAAGCACGGAGATAGAGGCTTGGCAGTTAGTAGAGGGACTAACAGGGAACAACACTCAAAAAGAGGTTTGGCAGCAAGTATTAGGACTCACAGGGAACAGCACTCATATAAAGGTTTTGCAGTAAGTAGAGGGACTTACAGGGAAAAGCACAAAAAAAGAGGTTTGGCAGTAAGGGGTGGGACTCACAGGGGACAGCATGCAGACAAAGTTTGGCAGTAAATTGTGGGATTTACAGGGGACAGCGCACACAAAGAGAGGTTTGGCAGTAAGAAGTGGGACTCACAGGGGACAGCATGCAGATAGAGGTTTGGCAGTAAATAGTGGGACTGGCT